>OZ002742.1:184546638-185152166 GCA_963924295.1 Dioctria rufipes
GATAGACGAAAACGCTGAACCGAAAAACTCATTTTACTACGAATCTTTCCCATTAAGCAAAAATGTCTAAAATTTGTTATTCTTTAATATTTCCTACCTTTTAATATAAGTTTAATTGGAAATATTCGATGTTGCATGGTAGTCTATTGATGTAACAACGGCACCCAAAAATGAGCTCCCACCTAAAAAATCAAAGTTAAAACCCTAGTTTATTTTATAATAATATGTACTTAAAAAAATATTTATATTAGCCTTTTATTTTAATTGCGGTTACTATTGTAGGTACTGCTTATAATACAGATTTTTTTTTTATAGATGAGTATATACTAGGCATGTAAATAACAGATGCACTGAATATGTTGCAATCTTCACGCTAAGTTGGTCTCATTGTCAGAAAATATGCCTTGTACAGATGTTTCCTTATGGTATTCAGAATCAGGATCAGTGTTACTTTTAATTCATTGCAAATTAATGTTAGTTTATTTTGTGGTTGATGAAAAGGATAATTCAAAATGAATATGCTGAATATAAAAGTACGACAAATTTGAGGTGAAATTTCAAAATATGTGACAAAAATATACGCCTAAGCCCCAACCTAGTTATGTCAATGTTAATTCAATTCAAAGTTTATTTATTACAAACCCCGGCATATGCGCCACTTCCTTCAAATGAAAGGAGCACAAAGTTTAAAAGATCATAAGTGCTAACAAAATTAATAATGATCTTTTAACTAAAATAAAACATTTTTTGCAAAAAGTAAAGCATGAATCTAAAAATAATGCAGCAAACTGCTCAGAGGATGAGGATATCTTGCAAAAAAAAAAAAAAAAAACGCCCTCAGTTAATAGGGCTTAGTGAGGACGAAGAAAACAATGTTTTTTATTCAATGTTTTACTTTTTACGAAAATTTGAATAAAGATATTTCTTAATTATGAAAATATAATAGCATGTTTTTTATTTCTTGGAACCTAACCCCCCTTTTCGTACGTTCTTTGTTTCGTGTAACACGGATTCGGAAACACGGCAATTTTTTAGGTATGCGGGGGAGGAGGGGAGGCTACCATTTATTACTAAATTTAAATGGAACAAAAAAGCACACGACTATTAATTTTTAAGTTTTTTTTTTGTAATTCTCAGTACCTACTTTCCACGCATGTACATTCATAATTGATCCGCTATCATAACCTTGCCCCACCGCAAAATTTGTGTAGGTGAATTAAGTAGGTAAAGATTTGATTTTGTAGATTTGTAATTGGACAAAAGCCAATAAAATTTTCATGATCATGAGACAAGATATATATAATAGAATGTAAGTATTCCCATTACCAACCACGGTCCACGCTCCCCCATTAGTGACAAATTATTGTGAAAATGTATATGAAAGCACGGTACAGAGAACACAACACTCTCTTTCCTCTCTGTCTTTCCTATAAAAATGTATATATATACATTAGTCACAGAATTACGTCACAGGCTATCAGCTGCAATGTGTCAAAATGTTAATGGGAATACCTTGCTTCTATATACCTTGTCTCATTATCATGTATTCTATCTATATACCTTGATGAGACACATTTTGAGCAGTATTGCCGTAAGCCTAAAAATTTTCGGATCCAAATTGAAGGAAAAAAGATCCAAATGTATCCTCTAAAAATTTAATTAAAAAAATGATTATAAACATAAAAATAAAATCCTGCAGGTGGAATCCATAGTTCATTATTATCCGGCATTAACTCCTCTGCAAGCACTGAAGACTGAATTGTGTCCATATCAAAGTTATTGAATTTTTTTGTTTTTATTAATCAGACTTAAATCAGAAAATTTTCATTCTGCATTCGCTGAGCTGTAAGGAAAAGTTATCACGTCCATCATTAAACTGGAAAATATTATGAAACATAGGTTCCATCAGAGCAGTTTTAAGCTTAAGTTTCGACACTTCCGACTAAAATTCTTCTGGATTTTTCCTTATTTATATGATCTAACATACTTGTGCTGTATTTAAGTGCCCTATAATCTGTATTGATTGACTCCTTTTTACCTTGGGGAACCATAATCGAGAAGTCATTGAGAAGTGACAATACATTTGAATCTGGCTTCAAACATACTTTTGGGTATAATAATGCAAGCTTTTAACAACTGTGTTCTGAAAATCACATCTCTATTTAATTCGAGTTATTAACTCAATAATTTTTTATTATCAATTTGGTTCTTTGCAATGAATTCATGGCTTCTACTCCCATGTAGATCTCATTCAATGGCAAATAATTATCACTATTAAGACAATCCATTTCAGTTACTTTGTTATGGTCGTAGCGTACTGCAGGCAGCAGTATGCTAGCAGCACACAGCGTGGGCCACACGACGAATGTGCTGCTGACGACACTCGACGAGACGATTCAAGTCTGACTGGGACAAGTGCCTGAGAAAAGAAAAAAGAAAAAAAGAAGAGATTCTAGAAAGGTGTGCAAAGAAAAGTGAGGTTGAATAGGAAGTGCGTTAATATCATAAAAAAAAGTTTTTTCTTTAAAAAGGGAAAAGCTGAAAATAAGATAAGATCTAGAAAGGCAATCCGATGTGTTAAAAAGTAAAATCTTCGAGTAAAAAGAAGCAGCCATAAAAGCCCGAAAATACTCAAACAGGCAAAAGGGACGAAATTCTCAGGTAGAGAATTAGAATAGGTACAACGTCCACTGCGGTACGTTTGCATATACATGATAGGAAAGTATAAGCAATACAAAAATTGGATCAAATAAGTACGCATGCTTTTCAATCATACGAGCATATGGTATCCTGGATGTCAGCACCTATATACCTCCCGTGTCCCGTGTCACAACCTGTTATAAAATTTGTGCCGGGACTAGTACACATGTAGCATGGATGTTATATATTACCAGCCGTATCGCTGATACGTGACATTTTTCATCAGAAAAATTTCCCAAAACATAGGGGGTACTCCATAACTGGCCAAATCAATTATCTTTGGTGCAGTACATGTTAAACCTCGGTTCTACTAATACAAATTCTGCCAACTTGTTCGGTAACATGTTGTGTACTGTGTACTTGGTGGGAGCCGACATGTTAGCTTAAAATTACAAGTGTTTCCATTTAAATAAATTCTCGCCAGCTCTACTACATTGTCTTTCACTAGTTTAGCCAACACAACAAATAAGCGTTTCCACTGAAATGAAAAGCTCACCCAACAATTTCTGCGAGTTTTTACAGCCGACATCGAACAAGTTACCAGCATGTGTCTGAATTTTCATATAGCGTTTCCACTTATACAAAATATTGCCAACTTGTTTCAAAACTTGTCGGGTAAGAAAATTTGTATTAGTGGAAACGAGGCTTTACATCAATTGGTGGCAATAGGAGCTCACTCTCTACGCGTACATATAATACTAGTGAACCTAGTATGTCATAAACCTAGACGTATATCAGCAACGACCCTGGTAGACAACGCTCATCAGTTTACAAAATTTTAGCACCGGTGCGGGCGGGGGCTCTTATGTTCACTAACACAACCTTTTAGTCAAGAACGACAATGTGAGTGTACATTATGTGGTCGTACGACAACTAATTTTGTTACTGAATGCCTCGATGAGGTTCTTCGGCAACTCATATATCAGCTCATCAATAATTGGTATGGCTACTGATATGTAGGTCTAGTGCATCTAATGTACGAGTGAAAGCGAATTTCATCTTTCTCCTTCATTCCTTTGTGAGACGCGAAGGTGAAATATAATTTTAAGTGAAGTGTAAAAGAAATCGTCCAGTTCCAGTTAAGTTTAAGTATTTTTAAACATTGTTAAATGCTTTTTCATATTTTTATGTGTCTCATATTAATATTTAGAAATAAAAAAAGTAAAAAATAACCAAAATATTGATGATATTTGTAATGGGCATATATATTAGCCGCATTGCAATAATAATATTTCGTTATGTTTGCGATTGCATGTCATATCCCTGCACGAAAATACAGCAGTATAGTTGTACTTTCGTGCAGGCATATGGGAATATGACAACCGTAATAATCCAAAATCTGTTATTTTCTGAATTTAAAGACTATATCATCCCTGATAATCATGATTACGCTCAGCGATGAGGTATTTGGTTCATTCACCAAAGAGATTCATGATTACGCTCAGCGATGAGGGATTTGATTTATTCACAAGGGAAATCATTGAATTGCTCATCATATGATTGCGAAGTATATAAGTGAGTGTAGTCTCGGTGCTAGAACAAAATTCAGCATTACATTCATTCAACCAATCATCATGAGCTCATCAGTGCGCTCATGATGATTGGGCTACCAGGGGATAGACTGGAAGTAACCAAGGTATTCACCAGTTAATCTTGACATGTTGAGCCAGGTAAACAAACTTGTTCCTGCACTGGAGGTCCGACATTACCTGCAATCAACAAGCAAAAGACAGAAAATAGTACTGCAGCAGAAATATTAAGAGTACCTGACAACAGCGTAATTATAAACTCAGCGCGATTCTCGCAATCTGCAAAATCGGCGTTGTTGAATCGGCATTGAGCTGTTCCAGTGCTTGGTTGGTAGTATATAAGTAGATGTACATATATAGCTAGCTAATAGAAGAAATGAAATAGACTTAGTACGTATTCTAGTATATTTATGATTTTAATGATTTTATTTCAGAGCAATTTACGGACCATTTTTAATTTGATTAAGCTTTGAAATTTCAATTAACTTGTATGTACCTAGATATTATTGAATTGATAAATATGTTGCCAATTGGGTTGATAGCTCACGATTTTGAATGTGTCGTGCTATACCGGCAAGGGGTAGGTCGTCATAGTTTACGATTGTAAGTGTGCAACTCCAATGAATCAAGACGTCACTCAGTAGATTATTATTTTATATATTTTCAGAAACTGAAATGGCACTTCAGGAGGCATTCTGGAGTAATTTTGACCTCGGGAATTGAAACAGTGAGCAACCATTACATATACATATATTAAGTTCAATACACATTCCTTCGGGTTGCATCCACAGGGCTAGAGTCTAGAGTCTAATCATAGGCAGTAACTTAGAATTTACCGTAGAATTTCCATAGCCCAGTTGTTAAGCGCAGGCTATTAGGAGAACTTATTTTTGGAATGTTAGTATTACTTCAGTAGCATGCAGTGTAGCAGAAACTTGAAGCATCACAGTGTCCAACTAGCTGCGGGGGTGATTATAAGAATAATAAATATGATATTTGTATGAGGCACATTTGCCAGCGCTCTTGGCTGCTGGAATAAATGTACAGATAGTTTAACCAATGCTGCTGGGTTAAGTTTTCTTTCTTCCTTCACTCTCCTGGAGCCCTCTATGAACAAGGGTTGAAAAGGTCCGCTCCTCTACTCTATCCTCAGATCCACAGGAACATTGGAAAAAAAAACTTGCCGCCCTCAGTGTCGATTGGGTGGATGGGGCAAGGCAGCGGAAGGCAGAATATCAGCGCCTTCAAGTGAGTATGTGGTAAGTAGTATAAAGGTCCCTTCAGGGCCGGATGTATGTGACGGCCTTTGTCTTGTCAGGCACGAGTTTGTTTTGTATATGGCTGGTGGTACAGCGGCTGGTTTTCGTGGAACCTCTCCACACTCTCCGCCAATAGCCGAGGCGAGCTAGCGTACCGCCCTGCAGTCAACACTGTCCACCGAGTGATCAGTCAGCTCATGGTAACAAGTAATTTCATATACTTTCGTCTTTTGCATAAAGGGGGGAAAAGAACTTGGCTCTACACTATTGTAGTGCAACTGAGACAACGAGCTAAAAACAAAAATCGAGAGAACGTAGAATTACCCGAACGACAAATTCTTATTAAGTCCCTCAAAATCCTATCAAACTATTCATAATAATGTACTTCGGGTCACTCTACCTCCCATTTTTAAGAAAAAGATAAATTTCGCTTTGGCCAAGATGCTGAAAGGAGATGTAAAGTTCGTCTCAAATGAATTCTCATTTTTCCCGAAAATATCAGAAAATCCATCATGAATTCTTCCACTTAATCTCTTCATAGCAAAACAAATGCAAACCGAAAAACGTGCTGTTCAAATATCATGGGATTACACAAAACCCTCGAGAATACTTCACAAGCCATGAAACAGACTCCCTCCCTACCACATGCGAGGCCAAACGGAGTCCTTATATTCTAAAATATTTGCAGTGTTCTTATGTAAAACTGACAAAAGTTTGATTTGAATAGCTCCTTCGCTTTAAACTACTATTCATACAGAAAAATGGTGTTGTGATAATTTTAAGCTTGCTTTCTTATCTTCCGAACCGTAGTAAAACTTTCATACCTTTCCTAACAAAATTATTTAAAAAAAATTAATCTTAACCAAATGACTACGATTTCTCAAACAAAAATTCTCAGCTGAGTAATCATTGTAAGTAATGTCACTGTGCCGTTATGGCATGCCATGGGACTCCGGCTGCGCATACACACATGCCATTATCACTCAGCTGAGAGGTATTGAGCGTTAAATGGTAAGCAAAGTTAACCTAATAATAAGTTAAGAAGCTGGTGAGATTTCCGAGTGTTTTACATTTAAATGAACACGGCAAGAAAAGGAAAGAAGAAAGAAAAATAATCAAACTCTTTTTAAAAATTTTATGAACAAAGACAAAAAATGTGAAAGCGCAAGTTGCATGCACCGAAACAGAATGGCAAATGTTTCATTTTCGTAAATAAATGAGAAGGGGCGGAGTTTTCACGTTTTACTCTCATAAAATGCTCCCGCGCTTTTGTGAAAACCGGTTTTCATGAAATATTGATAATGTTAGGGCACATGTTGTTGTTGTAAAAGGTCTGAAAGGACACATGTTGTTGCTGTAATCCTATGATATTTGAACAGGACGTCTTTCTGTTTACATCTTTTTGTGCTATGAAGAGATTAAGTGGGACAAATCATGCCGGATTCTCTGATATTTTCGGGAAAAATGAGAATTTCATTTGAGAGGAATTTTACATCTCCTTTCACCATCTGGGCCAAAGCGAAATTTATCTTTTTCTTAAAAATGGGAGGTAGTGTGACCTGATGTACATTACTGTGCATAGGTTGAAAGGATTTTGAGGGATTTAATAAGATTTTGTCGTTCGGGTAATCCTACGTTCTCTCCATTTTTTTTTTAACTCGTTATCTCAGTTGCACTACTATAGTACATAGCCAAGTTCCTTTCCCCCATTCATGCAAAAGACGAAAGTATACGAAATTACTTGTTTCATTCTAAAAAACACCAGAAATTTTCCCATTTTGCTCTACAGCTTCTTAACTTATTATTAGGTAACTTTGATGGTAAGGTTACTTTGTAATCAAAACTATTTTATTATTTTGTTAAGTAAGGTATATAGGAAGTGTAGCCTTTGGGAAGGTAAGGAATCAAGCTTTAAATTACTAGAAGACTATTTTCCTATATGGATAGTAGTTTAGGCTCTGTTGCATACATAAAGCCAATGTTTGGCACTTTTCCATAAGTATCAATATAGAACATTTTTGAAAACGGACTCCGAACGCACACATATAGATTTCTGTTTCATGGCTTTGGAAGTAGTGCTTTGGATTACACCAACAAACATTAGAATTCCTGCGAAAAACATTGCGACAATTGTCTTAATATTTCAGAAAAACCTGTTTTAACAAAAGCGCGGGAGCATTTTATGATCGTAAAATCGGAAAACTCCGCCCATTCTCTCTTGTTTACGAAAACAAATCATTTGCCATTCCGTTTCGTTGTATGCATGTAATCTTCGCTTTCATATTTTTTTCTTATTCGTAAAATGTTCAAAGAGGGTTTGATTTTTTTTCTCTTTTTTCCTTGCTTTTCTCGCCGTGTATTATTTAAATGGAAACAATCGGAACGCTCTTCTGTGTCTCTTCTTTTAGTTATTTATTATTTGCTTTAAGTAATGCAACCACTGACTTATAACAATGGACTGAGCGATTTGCTATTTCATGTGGCACAAATATTGTGTTTCTGTATATCACCGTTAGAGCACTCTTTAAAAATTTTACTACATAAAAAACATGTAAAACTCAACCAATCAGATGAAATTTTACACCCGAAAATCGAATTAAATTAAAATAAATATATTTTCTTGTGTCCAAGTGATATTTTAATGGAATTAAACTCATTTGGACTTTAATTTTCCAAAAGTTATTCTTAAGACTGAATCCTGCGTATGGGCAAGAAAGACGGAGCATGGTAAACACTATCTTTACGTTATTCTTTCTGCCGTGATTGAATCTGCAGCCAACATAAAAACATCAAATAGCATAAGAAAACGTTTAGTAAGAAATATTTTGTGTTGGTAGCTCCAACTCTGCCATAGGGCGAAAGAGAATACTGTAAATCTTGTGCCATTCTTCCATATAGAAAAATGTTATAAGGCAGTGAATGCAACTCAATACGCTTCTTAACAATAACTCGCAAGCTGAGATAAGCATAAAGGGACTTTGTTACTTTTTCATTAAATTGTGTTCAGTTCAGTTGTGCTTAATTATAATTTAATATATAAAAAAAAAAAATGGGCATTGAAAGATTACATACTTTTGCTAAAAATTTGGCAATAAAAGTTTCTATTGAAAAAGAGATTTTAAAATTCAGAAGGTAATTTAAATAAAATTCGCGGAATATAACTGTTTTAATATTCACAGTGTGCCTATACCTAAAGTATAGTGTGCTCGCAAATGTATTTATTATATATCTATGTACATAAATTGTTCTAATGCCCGCCCGCCTTATATATTTGCTATAACTTTTTCGTTTTTTTAATACATAAAAATTTGTGTACACAATTAGTGCGAATTCGCTTCAAGCTTTATCGTCATAATTAAGTCTATAATTATTTATCTATCTATCTACGTATCAATTTTCAAAGTAAATAGAAGTGCAGTGCTTAAGTGTGAAAGTAAAGTAAAGAAAATCTCGAGAATTTTGTTTTCATCTTAACCAGAGTATTTTTGTCTAAAAAAAAAAAAAAAAAAAAAGATAATTCGATTTTTTGAATCGTTTGTTCAGCTTCATTTACGAAATTTTTGTCAAAAAAAGTAATTTTTTTTTGGAATATGAAACCGTTCGATTTGTCGATATTAAATTTAAATAACTTTCAACAATTGTACATGTCAGAAAACAGTTATCATTTAATATAATTTAAATTCTCCAAAGGTTCTCGACTGGATTTGTAAGTCGAGAGCTCTTGTAAGCCAATCGAGAATCTGTCTTCAAGAAATAGGAAACTTCTTTCCTTTAATTTTCTGGATAAGTTAATTGGTATATTATTCTTGGTGAAAGATAAAAACTTAACAACACCAACATATCTATAAAGATTATAGTTTTTAAATTTAATGTATTTTGTTTTACAGAAAACACAATATCAAGGAGCCCCTCATTGTTGTCGATTTTAACGCTTTCCTTTACAATTTTATCGGAAATGATGTATGGGAAAAATTCTACGGCGGACGATCAACCAAGTGCACATCTCAAGCTGAAAAATTCTGCAATTATATTCAGAAATGTGGAGCGAGGCTGGTATTTTTCTTAGAAGGACCGATAAAACCAGAAAAACTTGAAGAATGGACAACTCGAAGAAACATGAATTATAAAGATCAACAGAAAGTTCTGACAAGGCTTCACTGTTCTACGAACAAAATTATAGGCGCCGAACTTAAATGGATGCGATTTTTGGGTACAACTTACGATTGTGTCCAATTTGTTATTAAGGAGAAAAATTGCGGCCATCAAATCAGTCTTCAAAATGAATGTGATTTGGATTTATGTAAATACGCGATTGAAAATAATGCCATGGCAGTGATAGCTAGCGATACTGATTTTCTTGCGATGCCAGGTGACTGGGATGTTTGGGTTTCACTTGAATTGGAAAATGAAAAATTTAGTGCCAGAAAGACTGATAAAACTCAATTAAGAACAGCCCTTGGGTTATCAAAGTGGCAAATGCCAATTTTCGCAACATTTTGTGGAAATGATTTTGTAAGCTATAATAATATACTCAAGGTAAGTGTGTCTCACTATTGTTTATATATTTAATTTATATATTTTTACTACCCAGGATTTCATGTTTACGAGCCGAATGAATCGTTTCAACAGACACATTTCGATTGCGGAATTTATTAAGAATAATTTTATAGAAGTACCTGATGCTGCAGTAATTGCTGATTGCATTAAAAAAAACTGCAATTCACAATTATCAATTGATTTTATTCAAGATTGTGTCAATAGAAGCTTGGATTTTTATAACTGTGTAAGTAGAGTCTTCCCATGCTGGTAAATTGCGTCTCCTTCTATATTTTATATCAGCCGAACTGATATTTTAATTTCAGAGAATTACACACACAAAAGTAATCGAATTCTCGCAAACATACATTTTACTAGATTTTATTTAAACAAAAAATATTTTACAATTAACTCGGATCTTCCCTAACTAAAATATATGATTTCAATATTTTTTTTATAGCAGCGATTTATTTCATGGTTTGTTTTCAGATATTTAAACCAGAAAAACCAATACCGGGCCTTGAATGGCTGCAAGAATTTACAAGGGAAACCTTCATGACTTTCGTGTACACGGTTAAAATGAAACTGCCTTTTACGATATCCCATCAACTGATAGATTTGGGGCTAACTGAATTTACTCCATTTGCACAATTAGTATTGCCAATAGTAAAAAGGCAAGCTGGGATAGTTTTGGCTGATGAAAATGATAAATCTCACAAGTTGGAAATATATTTAAAATATGATCATCATCAGGATTACAAAAAACATATCGAATCTCCTGAGTACCCATCATTTGAAACTCCATCAATCAAAATTTTGGTCGGCAAAGATCCTTCAAATACGATTTCAGAAGAAGTTAAGATGGAAATCTTTTCTTGGATTATATTTAACGATAGAACAATATTAAAGGCGAGCAACTGGATTAAAATACTACGAGATTCTACAGAATATTTCCTCCCAGTAGTTACCCTTTATTATCTGATCAAGGTAGGTAATGTAAATTAACTCAATAAAATGAAATTTTACATTTTTTTTTTCATTACAGAAGAATCAAATTAAAATATTTGAAGCTGATTCCGTTCTGTTATCGATACAAAGATTAATTTGTGCCGAATGTGATGTGATGAAGCCTACAAATTTACCAAAAGCACGTGCCGCTTGGCTTGCCTTTACTTATACGCAATTTAATTATTTTTTTCGAAACGCTCTAATCATTTCTGGACTTGGGAATTATTTGGGGAAGGAATATTTTGATGGATATGTCTACCACCCGTTGTACGATGAAATGGATGAAAATATTCATGGTAGAAAAGCATTGATTTCTCCTATCGAGACTCTTCGGCTTTATGTGAATCAAAAATAATTAGCCTGCGTTTGTGTGTATATTTCCAAATAAATGTGGTTTACGTTTTTTAAACTTTTTTTGTTAATAATTATTACATTATAAATAGTAGGTACAAAATTTGAGATATTTTAGACGAACGTCTGTACACACCAATACAAATCTTCAAGAAAAACAAAACAATGAACTTTGATAAGACGAAAAGACATTTCTGTAAATTAAATACAGGAACTTTATCGGCTGGATAAAAGAAGTTACATTTGATATTTTGGAAAGTGATCATTTCTACTAATAGTCATTCCATTTAAATCAGCATAAAACTATCATAGTCATCAGTATTTGTAATCCCTGGATTCCTGAAGTAAAAAATTCTTAACACAAAATTCTGGGAATTATCAGAAAAAATATATTTACAAAATTCTAAGAAATTAGTTTTTCCGGGATGTTCTATCCAGGGATTTAGTAAACAACCCTTATTTAAAAACTAATATTTTTATAAAATTGTCGGGTTCCAAGTTAGTTTGTAGATGACGAAAGAGGAATTGTATTATAATGATGCCTACGTACAGAGCTGAAAGAATATAATGAGTTAGATTGATCCCGAATATCCTCTAAAAAATAACTTGTAATTGAATAAATTTTATTAATATTTTCATTGTCTGAGTTTTTAATTATTCGACAATTTTGCTTGAGACTAAATATCACGATTTTAACCCGTCTGGCTGTTCACTTTTGTCATACAAAGTTTTTACAACATATGCAGCATTTCTTGCTTAAACTTTTAGAATTAAGTACACCGCAACCATACTAACTTTTTCAACTCCCCCAAAAATTTAGGTCTTTCAAGAACTTTGCGATAACATGAACTACTCTAAAAAATATTCAACGTCACCAATTAAACAATACACTTATACCAGAAACTACGCAGAACAAAACTGTCAAGGTATCCCGAGTGGGGTAATTAATCGCTACTCATACTCATACTCTTCCGGTTTACAACTCGGACCTGTTACTAGTCGGACTGACAACCGGACTAGTACGAACCATAATAGCTGTGTTATTTTGTGTCCGCAGAATAGAGCAGAACAAAAGAAACACAAAAGAATGCCTCATACATTTTCATAGAAGATTTAAATAAAGCAAACAGTACAAATAGTTCACTTCAATCGACAGAACAATTTGTTCTCTCCAGTATATGGGAGTTCTAGAACAAGGTACACAAAAGAATACAGCGAATATTCTACCAAGGTAAAATAATTTGTAATTAAATCGTTTTTATATTGGAAAGAATTTTCGATACTTCCTTTTTAAGTACATATTGCATAAAAAGACGCCTTACAAATTGAATGCCCTTACTAATTTTTATTTACCATATGCCATAAAATTTGAGCTCAGGGAATGTGTTTAAAATAATTTTAAATGTTATAAACGCCTGAAAAAGTAGGCATATTCGATAAAGACTTAGGAACAGGGTACACCAACCCCATTCGAAAAAAATCCCAGTATTTTTCAGTTTTCGTACACCGAGATCAATTAGTTGGGGTAAAACTTTGAATTTTTTCAGGGTAAATATACGAAATATTGCGCGAAAAATATACACTAATGTCTTTCATTCAGGTTTGCTGTTAGAACGTACAGAAAGTATATAGGAAACTACATGTGCAAAGAATAAGAAGATTTTGTGATATGTTTACAGGATGAAACACACATACAAATTATCTCAATATTTAACTTGTATAGAAAAAAAAATCAGTCATTCTTGTGAACTTATACCCAAGACTTTAGTAAAGCGTTCGACAAGTTATCACATTCCGTGATACTACTTAAAATGAAAAAGTATGGATTTTCTCTAACACTTCTAAAATGGACGGGATCTTATTTAAATAACAGAACATATCAAAACATTATTCCAACATTCCACCTCTTGAAAGCTTCGTCCGGCGTACCTCATTTTAGCTTAGATTAAATCTTTTAACGATTGTAAACAGGTACAGGGCGACCTTCACAAAATTTTACGATTGATGCAAAAGCATTAATTTGGTACTCAATATAGACAAATGTGAGGCAATGATTTCCACAGGAATCAGAAACCAATCACTTATGATTATATGTTCTCAGATTCCTCGATTTGTCATGTGGGTTCTATCTGCGACTTGGGTGTCAAATGTGACCACAGATTGATGATTGGTATCATAGAGTAGTTTTATTCTTGGTTTTATAAAACGTTGGCCCCGAGAGCTCTCGAATCCCACCATAGCATTTCGTTTTGTACACTTGCTTTGTGAGACCACTTCCTTGAATAGGTAAGCCTGGTCTGGTCTTTTTTTGCAGCACACACATCGATGTATCGGGTCTGTTCAGCGGAACTTCCTACGCTTCGCTCTTAGGCACCTACCCTGGAATAATTTATTCATACTTTCACCTTCTGATGGTCATATTATTACTACTATAACACGTCATGGCGGCGGAAAATGTCTGTGATGCGCAGAACTGGCATAGAGAAAGTTATGTGAAAGGAAATCATGCATACATAATGACTAAAATTGTAGTACTGATGGCACTGTTGTAACCGAAGAAATGTGCTAACATGCGCGATCCCCCGCAAGACAAATATGAGATTTATGATTCAGTGGGTAGAGCTATCAGTCCTATTTCATAAAAGCATATCTGCATAAAGATACCACTGGGAGTAGGCATGTCCTTATAATATAAGGTCATGGATTACGCAGCTATGCCATTTGGGTAGACGACATTGCTAACATGGTACGACCACTGACTTATAACAATGGACTGAGCAATTTGCTATTTCATGTGGCACAAATATTGTGTTTCTATATATCACCGTTAGAGTACCCTTTAAAATGTTTACTACATAAAAAACATGTAAAACTCAACCAATCAGATGAAATTTCGAATTAAATTAAAAAAATATATTTTCTTGTGTCCAAGTGATATTTTAATCGCTTATAAGGAATTAAGCTCATTCCGACTATAATATTCAAGTGATTTTTACCTGAATCCTGCGTACGGGCAAGAGAGACGGAGCATGGTAAACACTATCTTTACCTTATTCTTTCTGCGGTGATTGAATCTGCAGCCAACATAAAAACATCAAAAGACGTAAGAAAACGTTCAGTAAGCAATATTTTGTGTTGGTAGCCCCAACTCTGCCATAGGTCGAAAGAGAAAACTGTAAAATTTGTGCCATTCCATCCTATAGGAAATGAAAATACGCTCAGTCCATTGTTATAAGTCAGTGGGTACGACGGGGTTTTAAGAGCCCCGAATAGCTTAAGCTTTCCACCTCAACCTGGTTGTAGGCCCCTTGACGGATGCATTGTGTTGGCCCACATCGCGGGCAGAGTGTTTTTGAGTTTAGTATGCATGCTCAGATATTCGCTCTCGGCGTTGAATTGCCTTCATACAACCGGGCACCGTGAGCCAAGAATCGGTTAAAGAGTTAGATAGATCTTTCTTCTACCAGTAAGAAAGTCAAGCATGCAGTAGCGCTCTGGGACTCATCGAGTCAGAAATGTCTCATGAGGGGTCTGATTGTGGCATTATAACTAATCCGTACACGAAGAATGCCGTAAGATTGAGGCAATGTGCTCACGTAAAGCTACATAGACAATCTGTAGTCCGTCATATACAATAATCGAATTATCACAAACAAATATACCCAAATGGAAAGAATAATATAAAAAAATGAGACAAATTAAAATACTTCCCTAATCTCTTGTGCATCTGACTAGAACTATAGGAATACCTTCAATACACATATTCAAATTAAATATATTATTTTTTTATTTTATAATACAATTATGAATGTTAACAAGGGTTCGTTTTCGTATTTTGATCATAACGCACATATCATGCAACATTTGAATGTTTATATAAAAATATTTAGTAACAATAATAAGTCCAAAATTGTGTCTAGCATAATACTAATATAACACACAATTTTGACAACTAATATCTATCATATGTACAATACAGTATTTCAACTTTTCTACACTATCGCCATCTGTGAAGTTGTGAAATCGTTAATACATTTTCTTACATACTTAGTTTACTTAGCATAAAGGCGGTATACATCAATTGGTTGAACTAGAGTTCGTTTCTCCTCACGTTCTAGAGACAAAAATTTCTTGTACATTTTATGGAATATGAATCCATCAAAACAGCCCGGTTTTATATAATCGAACAAACCACAAACTAACATTGAATCTGAAAATAATCGCACCAGTCGAATAAAAACAAACGCAATCCAAAACGGACGTTCCTGGAATAGATCCGGAGGTTTTACACTTTGTAATTTTCCCGGAGACGATATTATTGCTTCATGAATGGACAACAATAGAACATCGGCTTCTTCCAGAGTTATTTGAAATTGCTGAATACAAAAGAAAAAACCAATTGTTTTGATAAGCGATTTGATTTTTAAATATGTATGTTAAACACACTCACCTTAACCAAATAATAAAGAACAAGAACAGGAAGCATGTACAGCGTATCTGAAAAGTTCATTACCGCATCGACATTTAAATTTCCTTTTTTTGGAGAAATTACCCAACAGAAAATTTCAAATTTTCTTCTGAGCGGCACATTTTCTTTTTCTGTTTTAACATATCCTAAAAGTACATCTAGTGAAGGTATAGGTTGCGTTGGAAAAATTGGAGCAAACATTTGTCTCTGATAGGGTTCTTCGTGGCTTGGCTTTAAACAAATTGGCATTTTAATTGTCTCGATGCGTTTTTCATAGTAGGCTATACCCATTTGTCGGCGTATAATAGGAAGAGCTAAATCTGAGTACGGTTGAACATCTACTTTCGATAAATCAATAAATGATTGATGGACTGTGAATGGAAGTTCCTTAACCAATAAGTAAACCACAGTTGAACCAGTACTTTCTACATGCTTTTTCAGCCATTCTGGTTCAACTTTAGGTATTTTATGATGAGTCTAAAATGAAGAAGAGTTTTTAAATAAAATTTGTCATCGCAACCAAATCAGTTTATTATAATTTTTTAGTTCATTACTTAATTAATCTTTTTGTGGCCCCTAAATGTGGCAGCTTGAAGGCAGGATTGATGGAACAATCTTGCGGGAGATAAGTCGATTTCTAAAACAAGGAATTACTAATCTTAAAGTTGAGAGGTACTGCATGCCAGAATGCGTTCATAGCACCATTGAAAATAGGCTCAAACAAACATTCCTATCAGGGAACTGTGGGCTGGATGGGAACCTTTTCGGCCTACCTAATCAGGAAGCCAATACGGATATTTTCTTCTTCTTTTAAGTACCAATACGATTGTGTCATCGAATAGAATGCACTCGACTATTTTCCAGCCAAGGCGACCGCTTGATAAATGAGTATCAATCAAGTATCTAATGACTAAGTTGCAGGACGAATGGGAGAAATAAGCTATATACATATATAAAATATGGGTATTCTCTGACATGCTAGACATGTCTGCTTTAATCACGCACATATCAACATTATTGGTTGGACCTAAGAGCTTTTAGGTGCACTAATAGGATCCAAAGAAGATATTCACGATAATAATAAGCAAATGGAAATGGATTTTGTTCGTTTTGCAATTACGTAATTAAAATAAATTCGAATAAACCATTTCATACGTCTTGATTCTGATAGAATGAAAATTCAAATTCAATGAACTTCATTGTATATCAGGAACTACTCGATGTAAGAAGAATGTAAAAGCGAAAGGAATCAGCAAGCAATCAACAATAGGATATTACTTACATAATCATAAAATTCAAGGCACATATTTACTAAATGCGACGATTCCTTGGGGGTTAATTCATTTTTTCCATTGTTATAAATCAAATTCACCAATTTGTCGTACTCATCCTGTGAAAGGTTAATTCCTTGGGGAAAGTTTCTACGAATAAATTCAGCCAACCTCTCCTGTTGGACACCTCCTTGAAACATAGCAGAAATGTGCTAAAAAAATAAAATAAATAAATGATAAAAATTTAATTTAAACCATCGCACCTGAACTTTTTCAAATGTGATCCAGTCATTTCCGCTTAAAATTGAAAATATTGGCATTTGAGATTGTTGCAAGTTCAAAGCTAGTCTCAGTGACTTTTTATTCCAGGCGATCGTAGTGAATCGCTCAAAATCAAAAAACATCGGTGACCAAATCGCCCAATCACCCGGCATTATTAGAAAATCTGTATCCAATGCAAAAACAGCAGTGGCATGAATTTTTGTTGCATACGCAGCTAAATCGATGTCACATTCATTGTGAAGGGACACAAAAATTTTTCCATATTTCCTTGCAACAATTAAGAAATTTTCAAAGTAGCCGGATAGCATTTGGCCGGTATATCTTAAATTGATCGGTTCACCTTGTTTTAAAGATTCAAAAATTTTGCATTGCTGCTCATACTTGTCGTTGACTCTCTTCAGCCACAGCGTGTATTTGAATTCTTTAAGTGGCCCGTCAATAAAAAACACCAAATTAACTCCAAGATTTTTGAATTTTTCACATAGAAGTTCAGCTTTATTGGTGCATAATTTTTGACGTCCAGCGCTTAAAATTTCCTTTTCATTTGTTATAAAAATTGTTATGGCAGACAGAAAATCAAATATCACTGTCGGTGTTCTGCCCGGATTTTTCCTGGAAATGTAGTTTCACGGGTTTTATTATTATTATTATGGTTTCTAAGTCAGAAATTTTGGGAGAAAATTCTATAAAATGCTACTAATCCTACACTCTTTTGTATTTTTATAGGCCTTAACTTAATTTTAAATGCATCCTGCATCGTGTATTGCATAGGAATTTTGTTGCCTCATTTATTGTCTTACTTGGCATCCTCGACATTTTGACATTGAGGGTATGTGCATAAAGATTCAATTGGTATTCATCTTTCATATGCTTCTGTTTTAAGTTTGCCAGATTTTGGGACCTACATAGTGTAAGAAGCAATAATTTAATTTCAATTATAAAAGAACACAAGTCGACCAACTTCATACAATGACAACGCCTTCGCTAGAAAACAAAACAACTCTGTCAGTTCCAAAGCAAACCCACCATCGAGTTTGCTTTGCTTTCCTTTTAGAGCAAGCCTAAGTGGGAAAGACCTGCTTTATAACTGCACCCGAGTTTACGTCTTGTTGCAGTTGGGCTCTACATAAGTTTTATTACTTACATTCGATCATCCTGACTTCAACTCGCCTCGAGTTGCTCAATGTTCATATCTTCACCTGAAGAAACCACAACAACCATCACTACTTTCGCTGGCTGTTGCGTCGATACTCCTTCAAGCTCACACCATTGGCTCGTTCAATCCACCTGTAACACTAACTCTAGCGTTACCGGAAAACCCTGTCGTAGCTCTTTAACAACACACAGTACCTTGTTATATTATTAGACCCATTAGTATTTTCAGTTTAAGTTATAATAACTTGAAATGTTTGCAATATTTGGCCGTGAAAAATTTTTGATCACATTTTTATGGCGCGATTATTCAAAATAAACGCACCGGGTATATTATTCCACTTAACAGGAAATTTTTTGCCGTTATTCGAGGTGCTAGACAACAATGTTAACATTAAATTATTGCCAACACAACAAAGAATTAAAAATAACACATAATCCATAAAAGTAATTGTAAAATGTCAAATTCAATGTAAAACGAATGATTTGTTGACAATGGGTCTAATAATTTGACAAGGTATTGTACATTAAATACCTTTTTTTGGAAAAACCTGACGTAACTAATAACAACATGCATGAAAACCGTTACCGGAAAACCCTGACGTAACGCGTAACAGACAACTGTTACAGAAAAACCTTGACGTAACGCGTAAAACATGTCCAAATATTGTTACCGGAAGACCCTGACGTAACTCGTAATAATATGTATGAAACCGTTGCCGGAAAACCATGACATAACTTAGAACAACATTCATGAAAACCGTTATCGGAAAACCCTGACGTAACTCGTAGTCACATTCACTAAAACCGTTTATCGGCACAAATATGTCGAATCCCATTTGGATAAACTTGGACAAAAACATCATCGCATAAAGATGAAAACTAAGTATGGGAGTTGGGCTCAAACATCCACTGTCTGTTACTTCTTCCACAGTTTCAACAATGCTTAAAACCAATGTAGCATTAACAAACGACACAATTATATACGTATCCAACTAATCCATATATGTAAGTAGCCACAATTTACTTTCAACGTTTTAACCCAATGAATTTCCAGTTATCTTGTCTATTTTCTTTTCACAGGACAGACATCATTTGTGTTGCCAGGAAGTTCCGACACAGCCATTTCGGATACCACTAAGCTATGTCGAAGTCCACGGAGTGATGAACGTGATACTCGTCAATAAAACAAATACAATTGCGGTGTATCCTTATCTGCTAAATTTACACAAAGACCGGTTATAATTGGCGCAAAAGATGGCATTTCATAAATCATAACAAAGTTTTTAAGAGGTCGCGGCGCAAAGAAGAATGTGCCACCTTCCTCCAGAGGTTTAACTGAACTAAACTCAGGTTCACAATTCTCTCGTAAATGAGCGATTTGATACAAATAATGATTTCCAGATGTAAAAAGAAGTCAAAGTCTTCTTCGCTTGTACAAATACACCCACCGACCCACTAACTGTTGCATATAACAAAGATTCTGAGCTTCCTGGTATTAAAGTAGCCTTTTGTAGAGACATTACAATTTTACCAACATGAAATGTAGAAATAATGACATCGTTCCAATGGGGTCTTCAACTACATCATCACATTTGAACATCTTGGATCAATTCTGTAGATATCAATTGTTCCTCCATTATTCTTAACTATGTTGCTCATATTCCAGTAAATATGTTTTCTGGTAGGACTACATTTATAAAGGCATCAGCCATTTCATTCGCAAGTTAGTTTTCATCTTTTCCAGCTGCTTCCAGCATTTCAGATAACAAGGCGTTAGTCTTGTGGAAATTTATCCCACTTCTGACTTGTAAGAAGCAAGAATTTAATTTCAATTATAAAAAAACACAAGTCGACCAACTTCATATAATGACAACGTTTTCGCTAGAAAACAAAAACATCGCTGTCAGTTCCAAAGCAAGCCCACCATCGAGTTTGCTTTGCTTTGCTTTAGAACAAGCCTAAGTGGAAAAGATCGAGTTTGCTTTGCTTTCCTTTAGAACAAGCCTAAGTGGAAAAGACCTGCTTTATAATTGCACCCGAGTTTACGTCTTCTTGCAGTTTGACTCTACATAAAAATTTTATTACTTACAATAGATTGCATACAATTTGAATCTTTGATCGCACTACGAATACATTCTAAATTTGTATTACATTTATTCGTCAGAATAACAGAATAGCGAGTCATCCTGGTCATTCATTCAGGTGGAGGCTAATCGTATTTGTTGTTAATTGCGTTCATGAGATTGTTGGGGTGGAATGAATTGAAAGCGGATTTCAAGATTCCAAAAATAAATTAACTCAATTCTGGTTTATGGCTGGCGTCATATGTAATAGCAAAAAGGTTTCATCTTGCAAACACGATTACACCAGTTACATGCTGAAGTCCGTCATTCCATGTTAATTTATTCCATTCATTTATATCTTTTCATCCTAATAGAATATGTACATACCATTCCGATGGTATCGCTCTTTGCAACTTAGTCCAACCCCATCCTTGTGCCAATCCACTTAATATGGAGTTCCTTGCAAGCAATGGCGTTTAGACTTAATTTAAAGTATCCTCAATAAAATTATTGATTGGTTGATCTAGTTTACTTGGGCTTGGCATGAGGTGCTTTGCCAACAATGATTATGAGTACACAATTTTTGTGATTTTTTCTTTTATTGGACTTGACATTTCTACTTTCAATAAGTTAAGCTGAAGATCAGAAACGCGTTCATGAAGCAGCCAGCTATGGTAACTGTGTAGTACTATTCAGCATAGCTAACTAACACAAACGCATTACAGATGACATTTTTGTTTATCGTTATTTTTAAATTACGGAAAAGTAAATAAATATTATTGTAATAATGGCAAATGTAACCATTTATATGAATGAGCGTAGGGAGCTATTGATTGACCTAATAGACAAAGCAACCCATAATTTTAATCTTGTGTATTTACATGAAATGCAACTCATGATGCCATTTCTGAAGCTTAATTCAGTCAGGAGCAGTTACACGCAGTTATGACTAGCTGTGGCCGACTTCATGAATGCGCTCCAGAAATTTCGAAGTTGCTAGCAATTATTGAGCGTGTTCACTGCCACTTTGGTAGCGTAGTTGTGCCAAATCGACTACGCTCGACTATTTGGTATATTCAAAGTGCGGAGTGCGCGATAGTCGTAATCAAGCGTAGTCGTTAACTGTAAAAATTTGGCAGTGTACTCAAAATAGTTTTTGGTAGTGACTCGTATTCGACAGTCACTATTTCGGTGGTAGTGAACACGCTCATTGATAGCTAGGAATATGCATGCAAATTGCTGATATTTTATGCTTTTTTTACTACTCATTTAATTTAAAGAACATACAAAATAGTCGATTATGATGTATAAACATACCAAGTCAGCATTTCTTAACACTAACAAAAAGACAAGATAGCAAACATTTCCATTACAAGCTCTCAGGGATTATACAACAAAACAAGAAATCATTTCTAGAATAGTAGTAAGATAGTTTTCTGTTTCTAGGATAATATTTGACAGAGCTACCTAGGTACATTGATATTTTCAAAATCTAGAAATATAGTTACTGATTAATCCACCCCGGGAGATTTATTAGGTAACTAAAATTCGATGTTACACTGTAACAGGACTACTAATATTAGACTAATTTGATAGTATAAGCAAAGTTTTCTGTTTTTTATAATCATAAAATTCCTAATTGGGTAAAAAATTTATACTCACGTTTTATATTTCTCAATTTCTGATTGAATATTTATCCAGTACGAACCCTTGTGGCACAGTTTCCTGTTGTTAATATACCACGAAAGATATCTCACCATTTTAATGATAAATTATCGAGTTTTCCAATTATTCACTCCTTCAGATCAATGCACAGTTCAGCATGTCAACAAGCATGCAGATACGAGCCAACAAAAATGCTTTCCAGAGTATCCACCAACCCAATAGAAATCTGAAAATTTACTGACGTGTACTTCCCCGAAAACTATGAATAAGCCATAAGCTAAAAAAAAAGTTTAAAATATGCATATGGGTAGTTTGCTTAATTATACAGGAAATAGGGCTGTAAATGTTTTTCTTTTTTGTTAGTGAAATTATTTTAGTAGATTTTACATGGAATGAGGTATACCGACACCGAGTAGAAATAAAGCCCACTTGATTGAAATTTGAGTATACGTCTCCAATGTCAATTGACTGGCAAAATTATAATGTCAATACCTCGTGTCGAGATTCCTGCTGGATAACCAAACAAACCAACGATTCCTCTCAGCTTTATTTAGTTTACTAAAATTGATATTCTATATTTGAATTGAGATGTATGTATCTATGTATTAGATTACTTCCAATATTCCCAATTTTGTACGAGATGATGCACTGCGAATATGTATTTATTTGCAATTGTCAAGCTTATTTCTACATGCTAACACTAACATGTACTTGCATTCAGAAATAGTCTACTATTAGAACTTTATTTTCTAGATCAAATTTCATATCTTACACTTTCTACTCTGAATAAATAATTCATTTCAAAACGGCGAATCTGTTATTTCGATTTCTTTACATTTTATTGCAATTAGTTTTTCAGAATATTTATTTAATAATTGAAATAGAGAACTCCAAAGCTTATACATTTATACAACAATATTACACAAATTTTAGTAGAAATCACAGCCCAGCACTTAACTTTACCTTAAATTCTCTACGGCGGGCGATGCCTGAAAAATTGTTGTGCTGATAAGAGAAATGTCAAAAGAAAAGCACAAAGTGAAAGAACAGATTGTATGGTGACTAGACCCATCTGTTGTAATTAAATGAAAATATTTTCACAATCGCATGGAAAGATATTTAAGGGATGCCATATAAAGAACTTTTAACGTATTTTTTTCTAGTTTTAAAATTTTTTGCAGAATTTTAGGAAATCTGAGGAGGAATAAAAATTAATGAAATACAAACTAAATTAAATTAATCGAGCCAACTTTTGGAAGCTCAAAGGGGAAATATCAGGAAAGAAGAAAAATGTATTATCAATGCAGAAACTGCTCAACGGATCTAAGGCTTGAGATCCTATCCAATTGTTTTTCAAGCAGAGATTCATGCCATAGAAACGTTACAAATCAATCTATGTATAAAGAGGCTATCGGCACGCATATACACATGAATGTATGCATGCATATACATACTTCAACAGCAAAACCGCGGCAAAGGGCCGTCGTACAGGCATTGAATAAATAATTAATTTATTTAATGCGTAAAGCTTGCCGAATACTGTACGCGAATTTTTCTAGAGTTTTTTGCCTCTAGATCTTAATAATTTTGCTCCGCGGTAGTTCCTTATATAAGATTACCGAGGTTAAATGTGTGAGTGTTCAAACAAGTTTCAGTTTTTGATATAAATAATAACTGTATCACAAATTCACAGCACGTAATAATTATTAAAATCTTATATTATCACCCTAAATCGCACGTAAGGAAATGGACGGCCGTACGATCCCTCCGCATGATTGCCGCTCATCCTAAACAAGTGCCCAAAGGCACTCAGTACCAATACCTTTACTTCAAAGCTGGTTTGCGACTACGGTACAGAGAATACAAGTATTTTCATTAAATTTGACATATTGCAGCTGATGTGCTGTGACGTAATTTCGTGACTAATGTATGTATATTTTTATAGGAAAGACAGAGAGAGGAGAGAGAGAATTGTGTTCTTTGTACCGTACTTTCCTATACATTTCATAATATTACGGATATTAGGGATATCCTAGATCTACTTTTCAAGAGAAATTAAGGAACTTTAGATAGGTAGTAGGACATGAGTCTGTCTGTCTGTTCTCACGATAACTCGAGAACGTGTTCACTTATGGTGAATTCTTTTCACCTGAACTGAGCCCCTCTAACTCATTCCGGTTCCTAAGCCTATAGTGTTTTTTTCACCACAATGACACAAAACTGGTTCTCAGAAGGTATGTTTTTTTTACGTGGCTCTGTGTTCAGCTTCTGTACCGGTCACTGACATATAATAAGAATGGACTGATTGATAATTTTTCCTTCAAAAATGCCACAAATTTTGAACAGGCTGTGACAATCCTTTATTTCGTACAATTGCACACACGTTTTATAATTAAATAATATTTGTTGTAGATGTTATAAAATAGTTTGCATGAAACAAAAATTGTTTAAGAAGATAAACTTGTTTTAGTATAAAAATTAATTATTAATAATACTGAAAAATGTTCTCGTCTGCAGATTTGATGACAAACATCTTAGAATATAGAGAGTACAGGAAGTCTGATAAGCCAAATTTAGAGTAGTCAAATTCTGGTTGTGTTAGAAACTGTTGCCGCTGCAGTGAGAGATCAGTAGAGGCGTGTAGAAGATATGATTGATAATACTGCGGTTGCTCCAACCGAAAATGATCTTAGTCGCTGTCACTGCGCCAAAGTACCAAGGGAGTTTCTCAGCTATTTCAAATGTAGGCAGCTGAACATACATTTCTCCAATTTCCCTTATTCAAAGAGCCCAAAGAAAAACCACCGAAGTGGTTGGTATTTTAACATGGTTGTGATCAAACTCTTCCAATTCTTCTAAACTGGTTTGCTCTCCCCCATAAACTTGCCTACTGACATATAAGAATAGACTTATCCTTCCTATCTAATTTCTATAGTCAAAAATGGCACCAATTTTTGTTAAAATCTTTTTGTTTTCTTCAAGATCAAAAGGTACGTTTAACTGTAACCAATTTTGGAAATAGTACGGCTGTATTAAATGGAATGCATTGGAATTGACATAAAAATTCAGACAAATATATTGTTTATATATACGTCTATCTCTTACAAGCTCAATTACGTTTGACATGAAATCTGCAGAGGCGCACATTTTTTTAGTAATATTAAAAATTATTTTTTGTGTTAATTAAAGCAAGTTTAACTTCATAAACAATTTTTATATTTACAATTTACAATTTTACTATTTACTTTCTTTAGTGTTTCTTATCGACAAATGATAATAAATTATGAATCGGTGTACAATTGTACGAAATAAAAGGTTTGTGTCATTTTTTAAGTAAGAACGATCAGTCCATTCTTATAATATGGAGTGCTGAAATTTTGCACACAGACAATTAAAAAAAAAAACGTAAATTTAAGTTCGAAAATGGGATAAATCGGGTAACTCCTTCGTGGAGTTGCCATACAAATATTTGGTTTTTCTTGAAGGACACTGCCTGAGAACGCTTAGAGCTGAATTTCTGTACACGCCGTTTTCATAGAAATAGTAAATATAATTTCAAAAATGGGCTAAATCGGACAACCCGTTCTTGTTATTGCCATACGAAATTTTGGATATTCACTTTATTTATTTTATTTTCGTCTAGGATATAATATTATTGGTTTTCGACCAATTATAACTTTTCACTTGTTAAGGCCAGCTTTAACCAGTCCCTGTAAATCGAACAAATCTGAAAACTGTTAATCTTTTGCGAACGAAAATTGCAATATAAACAAACATTCAGCTTTAGGACAACATTCCGGGAATATCTTTGACTCATCTCTAATAATTTTACAGTTTTTCGTCACAAATATTTGCGAACACCTGTAATCAGTAGGGAAAGAAATAAGAATTTAGAAATTTAGAAATTATAAAACCAAAATTTACATCATTCCATGCATAGTACCATCACTATTGCATTTAATCTTTACACAACGATTAGGAGGATGGTAAAATTCTCCTGCAGGCCAAGAATGACCTGTACTTGCATCCCGGCACGCTAAAAGTATTCAAGTATTTTATAAATTTCAATTATATTTTCTTCTTGAATTTTTTACTTACAATTATCTACTAAACAGAATGTGATAAAAAATATGAAAAAGCACAAAGTAATTGTCTTCATCTGGAAATAAGAAATACGCAAGAATTACATATTTAGAATTTTTGGATAAAAATTCAGGGCAATGTTTGAAGGGATGCACCTATCATGCTTATGATATGTAGGAAGGGGAGACAGTGCTCTATCGTCGACAGCACCCGATTTGGGTATTTGAAATTTATTGGTTTTAAATTCGCCGATACACATTATTGGAGCAAAAGTTTCTCTTCTCTCCTCATAAGGTAGTTCACTGTACATTTCGAGCATGCAACTTAATTGTATATTGTCAGTGTTCAACCCATAAATGAATGATGCACTCCAAAGTATAAATTGCCATTGGTGAATAAAATTAGCTTTAAATATTGAATAATTATACAATTAATCAAAAACAATAATAAAAACCTGTTGATAATATATTGATAACTAGAGCTACCTGTTAATCTAGTTCCGGTACCATAGAATCTATGCATATGCGTCACAGAGTAATAAAAAAGTCGTTAAAACACTTCATAAATAAATTATTCGATAGGCTTGTAAATAAATCATTAAAACACATTTTAAATTTAGTTGTTGAACAAATGATCAATAAATTTCTGAAGTTCAACCACTTTTTAATGGCGGTAACTGGACTTTAGAAATCTGTTTTCCTAAGCTGTGACTACTACTTCTCTCAGGTTTATTGGTAAAAAAAAATTGTTTTTATGATGCTGTTTTATTACTTGTTGACAGTGCTAACAAGTAGTCATAGGGGTGATAAATTTGGTTTTTTATTTTCAATAATTTTTCTTTTTTGTAATCAAGACGATAAAATATTAAATAGGTTTTAAATAAAACATTTAACTAAATTCACCATAACCTCAAATAGATAAATTTCTCGTGGCTTGTATAAATAAAAGAATTTATGTTTCTATTTATGCCTGTAGGCCTAATGTATTTGTGGTATGAATACAATACACACATGGGAATTTACGGAGCTAAAAATCATCGGGCCTAGGATAAATTCTTGTGAAGCACCAGAGAAAAAGAGAATCAACCAAAAATACTTCTTATTCATCTGAACTTGATAAGATTTAATGGTCAAGTAGTATCAGAACTCCGCCTATCCAGCTTAACTCTGAAGTTCAAAGTAATTTTAAGTTAAAGTTATTGTCGAAAACCCAACTGCCAACGCCCGTCAGAAAGTTATTGTTTTCGATAAATCTAAAAAATTTCCTATACAGGATGTTCCGGTTAACCGTAGATGTTTTGGAAGTACAGAGATACAGGAGGGTAAAATGTGCCAGTTGTACATAAATGAATATAATTTAAAATTAAATTTTCAAAATATTTGTGTCATAATTTCAAAATGCAGGAGAGGAAGAGAAATTAATGTGCTTTAAAAAAATTTGATAAAAGAAAAATCGTTAAAACCTTTCCAAAGATGGTGAAAATAAAGGAAGAAAGCTACGAGCGCTTATAACAAAAGAAAATTGTTATTATACTCTAGATGAAATCTGAAGGGGTTTACTAAGTTTGTCATTCCGTGTTTGTATAGCAAAATGGATTGGACACCCATGCATAAAATTTAAAGTTGTTTTGATTTTTGCATGTCCGTCTGTCCGTCCGTCCGTGCGCACGATAACTCGAGAGCACTTATAGAGCTGAAATTTCGTACACGAACTTTTTTTAAAAAAAAGTAAAATTAAGTTCGAAAATGAGACAAATCGGGCAACTCCTTCGTGGGGTTGCAATACAACAATTTCGTTTTCGACTATATATTTGTACACTGCCGGAGAACGCGCCGACGTAGAGAGCTGAAATTTGGTATGTGGTGTTTTCATTGTACTAGCAAATAAAATTTCAAAAACGGACTAAATCGGGCAACCACTTCCTGGTGTTGCCATATAAAAATTTAAGATTTTTACATATACTATGAAAACGATCAGTTCTAGACATTTTTATTATACTAAAAACTTGTTTAGAATATGAAATCCTATAAAATTGGTTATAATCATTTTTTCTGTCCGACGAACCGTTCTAGAAATACATATATGCGAAAAACCACTTCAAAAATCAAACTTGCACAGAAGGGTGACAATGCGAAATTTCATAAGGCCATTCATCTAGGGTATCATAAGAATTGGTCTTAGACCAATTCTAGCTTTTTTACTTGTTTTAATTCTTTTTAAAAACAACTTAAATTTAGAATTTGAAAACAACTATGCTATTGGTGCTTTTGAGTTTAATCCATCCTACAATAAAGTATAAATTAATATCGACAGGAAAAGGAAAATAGCCTTGATGGGTTTCTTTTATTAAAAGAAATGGGAAAATAGTACATTTCAAAAAATCATTACTTTCAAATTGTAAGCAACCAGATGCATAAATAAGGTAATGTAATAAAAGAAGGGTACTTAAGGGATTATAAAAGCTTTGCGAGGAAATCCTGCTTGCATTAACGCAAGTATGACTGTTCTATCTGCTTCACATAAGCAGGCCACTGGTGTGGTATGATCTTGGATCAGTGTGAGTAGTCTTGATCGTGATTTTACGGAGACATTCACATCATATTTCAGAAATGGCATATTAAACCGCGCGGAAAAAAAAATTGAAAAGTGATACTTTTTTTTCTCACGGTATAGTGTTAAGTGCGAATTTCGTGAAAACTTTATAAGAGTGTGAGTGGTGATCACTATAATCAATATGACTAGATCCGGAAGTGATGACATTACTGCAGTGGAGGACAAAGAATTAGTACTTTTGCCACGGGAAATAGAAATTCGCAAAAACGAAAATGAACTGTTGAAGCGTAGAAAAGACTTGGAAGTTCGTATTGAAAGTGCATGTGGAAGTGGAAGTGCGAGGGGGTGCTTTTAACAATTGTTGGAAAATGGGTGTCCTCGAAATAAGCGAAATTATCCCAGAATTTTCTCCTGGATCCAGAGCATTCTTATCAGCGACCACCGAATGGATTAACAATATCGACGGACTAAAGTTAGCGTATGAGTGGGACTCGCGTTTGACTCTATTTTATATGCTACGAGTCGATTAAATGGTGCAGCAAAATTCTAGTTTGATGCGAAACAAACAGAAGTGACAACATGGAACAAATTCAAGATTGAGTTAATTTTTTCCCAGAAGTGGTTGATGAAGCAGAGGCTTACAGGCAGCTCATGAAAAGGAAGAGGAAGTCCATAGAGTGTGTGGAGGAATATTTTTATGAGATATGTTCTGTTTCTAGAAGGGCTAAATCAAGTGAAATAGCTACAATTAAATAGAAGAAGAGAGGGTAAATTGACGATAGTAAGCTTTAATCATTTTTATATCCTCGTGGCTTTGACTTAAAGTCTTAGTTATTTATTTAGAGCAATCGTTAATAGGTTTACTTTCAACTAGTAATTTTCTGATTTTCAATAATTAAAAAGCTATAATCGCTTGTTTGACTTGCTGTCAAATTTGTCATATTATCCTCACTTGCGGTTAAGACGACGAAGGACAAGTGAAATGAATGAAAAACAAAATCAATTCACATATATAATTTTTTATATAAAATTCGCATACATAGGCTTTGTACTTCACTTCTGCCTACCTACCTACCTACATGTCGCATTGACCCATTTACGACATATTGAACAGAAATACCACATCTCATTTTTACTAGTGTCATTACAGATCACACAAAGCTCTACCGCCACGAAATTGTCGTCTTCTTCCATATAATTTCAATACAGTTTCAATACAAAATTTGTGAACGATTGGGGTGAGATAACGAGTTCGTCATATTGCCTGCCTGTTGAATTCGTCAACTTACCCGAAACGACCATTTATAAATTAAAGTGGTAAAAAATATTGCAATAAATTTTATATGAAGTTTACTTTATTTATTCAAGTAACAAAAACATTTAATTCAAGAAAACACTTGTGTGGAAATTCAAACAAATTCAAACAAATTTGATGATGACACAATTTTTTCGAACCTAATTTTACAATAAACTTGCATGTGAACATATGAGACGTTATTGCCTGAATAACAGATGGCCGCTGATGTTAATTTCTCTTTAACTGTGTAAGCGAAGCCGACTTAATCCTGTACAAATCACAGAATTAGTGCCATCGGCAAGCAATCCCATGTAATTAACGATTCATCATCTTGCCCGACTCGTCATTTTACCCGCTCTTCCCCTACGTAATATCTAGATTAGGAGATAATAATTTGATAAATATATTGACGGCGTCTGAATGTAGAACTTTGCGTATTCTTTTAAATAAAATAAAAGCAAAGATAGAGTTTTCAACATTTCACAGGAGGATATGAAAATTACAAACGATGATCGTCGAAATGTAATGACAATCAAAAAGCGAGATTTAAATATGAGTGATTTTAACTTTGAGAATGCCCTACCAGAAAAAGTCCTTACGATATTACTCACATTACTACAAGGATATAGAGATTGTGTGTCGCTCAACATGTCAGAATTGGGTAATATTTACATCTTAGGTATAATAGATGCTTTTACAAAATTTATAATTTTGGGGCCAGTTAGATCAACACCAACTATACTAGTTATCAAAACCATGGAAGAAATGTAGGGCTACGTAGGACTAGCTGCACATATTGTAACTGCGTTTACACGTCAAAGAAGTTTAAAGACTACTGTGTGTGATAGTAAGGGCATAAAACTTGCGTTTATAGCGGCAAAAACATCCAGAGGGAATGGACAGATTGAGATTGGCTTTTATGACAAGGATTGGAAAACGCATTTTAAGGGCATTGAATGTGGACTCAACAGTATAACGAATAACGGGGAAGATACCGCAACAGCTGCTATTTGATTTTAAACCTCGGAATACTTTCGAAAATCAAATGCAGCTGGCCATAGAAGAAGACATTGAGATGAGGAAGACATTCCGTTATCAGATTTGAGAGAGAAGATAAAGAACAAAATGAATGAAAGTCGAGAGAACCGAGCGAATAAATTTAATTAAAAACATATTGCCCCGAAGGAATATGAAAAAGGGGATCTCGTACTCTTAAGAACTTAGCAGGTGGAAGTACCGGACAATCCAGAAAAATACTTCTTCGATTTAAGGGACCTTATACATATTATCGCGGAAAGACTTGAAAACGATCGCTACATTGTCTAGGACACACCTACAATTCAAGTTACACAGAAACCATTCAAGTCTATGTGTACTCTCTGCGGACAGGATGAAACCATAGTGTAAGTTAGACGATTTTGAATTTGGAGAATTATCTGATAGTGAAGACGAACACATCGAAGAAAAAGACAGATAAACGCGATATAAATAAATAAAGATCTAAAATTAAACTAAAAAGATCTTTTTCCTTTATTTTGATTATATCCGTTTGGTCTATAAAGATACAGCTGCGCTACGTGGCATGAATTCAGTCTCCAGTAAGATATTCTGTCAAATCGTTCAGTTCGGTTCTGGTTCTGTGTGGTTAGGATGATAATTTACTGTGTGGCTTATAATACTATGGGAACTGTGTGGCTCAGGATACTACATGAACTGTGTGAGAAGCATCTTCTTAGGTGATCGCGGATAACTTGTTAATGATAAAAATCAATTCGGAGTTCATTAACAAAGTTCACTGAGGACAGTGAGAAGTCAGGACGGCCGAATGTATGCAATCAGATGCATAAATAAGGTAAGGTAATAAAAGAACGGATTATAAAAGCTTTGCGAGGAAATCCTGCTTGCATTAACGCAAGTATGACTATTCTATCTGCTTCACATAAGCAGCCCATTGGTGTGGTATGATCTTGGTCAGTGTGAGTAGTCTTGATCGTGATTTTACGGATACAAGCATATAAGTGGGTTGTCTTAGGAAAGCATATTTTATCAATAATTGAGTTAACAAAATATTTTTTCTAATTCTTTGCATTTCAATTACAATTACCTTTCCTACGTAATGCTAATTATAAAATGTTTCAATTACAAAACCCTAGTAATGGTAATTTAAATTTTATAATTCTGATACCTAACAAATCTCGAGGTATTCTATAACAACTATTACATAGTGTACCAATCGCAGAGAGTATGGAACATATTTCTCGTATAAATGTAATTAGTAAGGTTCTCAAGCATTACTATCTAGTTAGCGACTGTAAGATAAGGAAGAGAAACCAACTTCTGAGTTTTTAATACACAAATTACACTAACACAATAATATTTTTGTTGTTTAACTCACTTTTATTTTCGTTTAATTCAAAATCACAACTCTCTCAGATCACAATTAAATTCAAACTAATTTTTCACCGATTTTCAATTTAAAGTATCTCAAATTGTGACTTCATTATCAAAAAAGAAAACGATCAACACTGATGGAGCTTGTCTGTGACCTTCATCGCAATCTAAAGTTGATAAAATCTTAAATGAAAAAATTGCTTGAAAAAAAGAGGACTTGTATAAATTGCATCGAGAAAACTTAAAGATTTTGTTTTTTCCATTCCATTAATTGCACTTTCGAGATTTAGCGCAGCATTGTTTTTGTTTACATATATTTGCAAACATTTAGAACACAAAAATTATGTGAATAATTTATTATGTACAACAAGACTGGCAATCTTTTGTTTGAACAATTAATTTTAATATCTATACAAAATATTAAATTTTATTGAGTTTCTATCTAATCAAAATATAATTAAAGTTAAGTGACTAAGTTACTATAACTAATAGATAACATATAATAATTTAGTGGTAGATAACGAGAACCGGAAATGGGAGGAAATTAAGAAATCGTGAAGAAAAACAATAGAGCAGCAACATACATGAAAGCTATTATCATTGGAATGTATTTAAAAATGTTTTTAAAACTACTTCTGAATGGGCTAGCTGATGTCGTCCGTTGAATGTTCGTCGGTAGATAATTCCAGATAATTATTGCATGTACAAAGTAAGAATTTTGCCCAAGTACAGAGTAAAAGCGAGGAAGTAGAAGCTATCGGTGTCTCTCAGAATGAAACAAATTTAAATATTCTAGGTTCTTTCGTATATATATCAGTTGCATGGGCATTTTTGAAAGTAAGGGAAGTATTGCTTCCTTTAGGATAGATGAATGCGCATATGAAATTTCGAATGGTCACCTATCTGTGAGATTTTAATTTTTGAAGTGGTTTTTCGCATATACATATATGTATTTCTAGAACGGTTCGTCGGACAGAAAAAATGATTACAACCAATTTTATAGGATTTCATATTCTAAACAAGTTTTTAGTACAATAAAAATGTCTAGAACTGATCGTTTTCATAGTATATGTAAAAAGCCTAAATTTTTATATGGCAACACCAGGAAGGGGTACAATGAAAACACCACGTAGGTACCAAATTTCAGCTCGCTACGTCGATGCGTTCTCAGGCAGTGTACAAATATATAGTCGAAAATGAAATTTTTGTATGGCAACCCCACGAAGGAGTTACCAGATTTGTCTCATTTTCGAACTTAATTTTAATTTTTTTTTTAAGTCCGTGTACAAAATTTCAGCTTTCTAAATGAACGCGTTATCGTGCGCACAGACGGACGGACGGACGGACATGAAAAATTCAAAATAACTTTTAATATTATATGCGTGGTGTCCAATCCATTTTGCTCTATCATCATTATTTCAATGTGTTACAAACGGAATGACAAACTATAGATTTTATCTAGGGTATAAAAAGCTCATCAAAAACCAAATATATCAAATAATTGCGAGCTACATTTGTCATGTAAATTCCAATTTTCGTCAAAAACTCATGATTTGGATTATGCTGCTGATATCAGCTGGTTTGCACATCGGATCTGAACATCGTGTTCGAAATCTCACAACAGAAAGTATTCCAGCTGGACTGTACAATAATTTACATAATCTCTCGTTGTAGAAGAGACATACGTCGATTCCTATATAATTTAATAAAGGATTGTCCTTACTCCAGGATATATATAGAATTCCAATTAAAAAATGGGTTGCTACCATTCAAATCTAATGACGAAACAGTATTGCAGTAAGATTGCAAAGCCTGCAATAGGTTTTTTCGCTGAGTGCCAAATAGTTACTGAGCTAGTGATCGAATATCGCAAGAATTATGTACATAAATATATTAGCCGATATGGTCGTAAGGTCACGACGCACAGCGGGACGAAACCCCGAAAAAGTGGCCAAAAATCGGAAACATGAAAATTCGATTCGGGGTATTTTGACCAGTGGGTTGGATAGAGAAATGATTGGTGCATTCAAACCTCGAAGGGTAAAGCCGTCCCTTCTATACCTAGCTCAATACGTTAGTTCAAAGTCAGCCTTCGTTCAGAGTGCACACGTCGAGCGAGTATACGAAGCAAAAACAGCAATCTTTGAAATTCCGTATCTAGATAGTGAATTGACCGATTTCAATTCTTCAAAATGGATTCTATTCCTGGAGGTATGTAGAAAATATTTCTATATTAGTTAAATTGAAAAGCCTTGTTTATCTGCTTGAAATACGGCCATGTTCGGTACCATCGCGAAAACGATATGATTTTAGAGACTTCTACTTTCAAATAGACAAAAAGTATGAAATTGTTCACTATTGTCCAAACTTCTAGGTGAAAGGCTTTAGGTGAGTCTATTAACAATTGAAAATGCCGAGGAGTACCTGCGGGATCCTGCGCAAAAGTGTAGTTTTGGCTGTTATAACATACCTTGAGCAGGTACCCGGGTAGAACTAATACCGATGGCGGTCTTAGAGTATATAGGGTGTCCATAACAAAGTAGTACAGTTATTTTAGATTCACATTGTTTATGAGAAATGTTATTCATGATTTGTTTAAATTTTAATGTATTTTAGGAAAAAATTGGTTTATTCAATGAGTTTTATGGTGCTTTATTCATTATAGCTTACGTTAATTATTTCAAGTTTTCATATGCCATATCCGCCATTTTGTTTTTTAGATTTTTGGCTTCGGATTCGTGATCAGCGACCGCAAAAACCCCTGCGTACAGACTTTCACCCAAATTCCAAGCATTTTTGATTTTTGGCCGCTTTTTCGGGGTTTCGTCCCACTGTGCGACGATGTGGAAATATAACATTTTGGATTCGGCGTACACTGTACGGAATGATATTCTTATTTCAAGAGATCAAACGAAACTTCTGTATAAATTAACATCTACATATTTACCGACTTCATATCGGAATCAAGTGGTTCATAATTTTTGCTAAATAATTTATAATAAAATAAGTAAACAACAAGATTTCAAACAAAACTGAGGCCAAGCCGCATGAAAAAGTAGAAAATAAACTTTTCTTCACACACAGAGGTGGACTCAGATTTTTTGAGTATCAAATCGTTGAAGTACTGCAACGGTTTTCTGAAATTCAAATTATGTTTTAAACAGCGCTTTTTAGCTGTATTCCAACTTGATCCCATATAACATGAATTTTCCCGATTTCAATGTTTTTCACAGACGTTTCCTATTACTATGAATTTTTTTTAAAAATTTACATGAATTTTCCTCGATTTTTCATGCAAGTTTTCATGATTGTGGAAGAGAAAGTATTGATGCCAGTAGGATGGGAAAAAAATGGTTACGCATAGCTTATAAAACTTTTTTGTCGGAAAATTTTCCGGAGAAACCGGAAAATTCCGGAAATTTTCGGAAAATTTTCCAGAAAAATTGGAAAATTTTGAATTTTTCCTGAAACAGATTTATCACTAATCATATCGATGAAAAATTTTCCGATGATTTTCCTGCTTTTCCGGGTTTTCCATGGAGTTTTCCACAAAAGCAACTTTATGCAACTCATTTTACTCTACAACTTTGTCTTAGGTTGCAAAACGCTCAAACGCTTCCTTGGTCGGAAAAACTCCGGAAAAGCGTTTTACATGAATTTTCCTCGATTTTTTCTGCAAGTTTTCACCATTTTCGGAGAGAAAGTAATGATTCCAGTTGATAGGAAGCTTGATCCTGCATAGTTTAGAAAAAAAAATTTACCGGAAAAGTCGGAAAATTCCGGAAATTTTTTTCGGAAAAATCGGAAAACCCTGCATTTTTCGTGAAACGGAACTATCACTAATCAAATTTGTACCAAATTTTCAAATGATTTTTCCCGATTTACCGGGTTTTCCATGGAAATTTCCGGTTCCAATTTTGATAGATTCAATTGTTAGGTGACATGAACCTGTGTGCCAAATTTCAGCTCGCTATGATGACGAAAAGTGGGTTTACAAGAGTGTCGAAAATAATAAAAAAGAAATACATATATATGTAAATAGACAGACAAATTCGTGTAAGAGTTAAAGAGACGGGCTGGCCTCAAAAATGATTCCAGCCGCAAAACATTAGGTTTGGACATCTTTTGTTAGTTTTTTATGTATAATATCAGCAGGGACGTATTTAATTGTAACCTGAGCTATACAAGTCGTCGTAATTTTTTTTATAACGAGTTTTACGTAGTGCGAAATGGGAAATACTTTTCAATGCACCTCATAGCAACACTCGAGCAATTTTTGTGTTTAGTGATATTTATGTGCACTTTAAACAATAATTATTAGGCGAGTGAATGTAGAAAACTACAACTCCGCACATCATCTTCTTACAGTCAATCCCGAGTTTAAGAACGATATCAGCAGGGCAATGCGACACTTCATACCTTTCTTGAATCATTATTTACTGCGAATATAAAATGAAATGACTTTATTCTGGTCGAATTGCGTAATTGTGAACAGCTGGGTAACACTATTAGCTATTAGAGTCCCGTAATGATCATATACTCGTATTTCCTTGAAATTCCCCTTGTCTAGAATTTTTTGACATTCATGCATAGGACAACTTCGAGGATAAGGTAAACTGATATCTTTAGGCTGTAATTTCAACACAATCTCCTTCTAGTTTTGGAGGACTGCATCTAGTGGAGGGAGGAGGATTACCTTAGTTATAGAAGAAAATATAAATATTTTCAAAGGTTTTGAAACCCAAACATTGCACACGAACACATTGTCCAATCATATAAAAAGCATCTCCTACGTACAATTCCTGCCGATCTAAGTACTTTTGATCAATCTTATTCAATTCATCAATGTATACATACACACGCCTTTTTGTTTGTTTATTTTTTTTCATTTTTTTTTTTATTATTTTTTTTTTACAAAATTAATAATATTTTCTTTTACCGGTAATGTTGTTTTGGGTTGGAATGCTAACAGCATAACAGTAAGTAGAAATCCAGCAAATCAAGCAAAGATATAGAATCCAGTCTGAATCTGAGACATTTTATAGACTTTGAAGTGAAAACTGCAACGTTCACTTTTTGTACGAATTGAAGAAGTCTTTCTTATCGGCATCAACATGTGGGCGAGAGCAGATTTTATTGGGAAAATGTCATGGAGACGAGTAGAGAGGCGCTTCTATCGTGTTATCACTTCTTCGTAGGGATGGTGTCTGATTAATATTAATATTTTTACATATGTGCTGCATAATCATTCTTAATGTGAAATCTGGAGATTCCTATTAATGAAACCCATACAAGATCGCTGGGAGTTTGAATAATTTGTTTTTGGAGAATAGAAGAATTTTTTTAAGGAACTCTTATTTTTAACGATTCTAATTTAAATCATAAATACAAGAAGAAAAAACACAACCGCCTCGTGCATCGTTTGAAACCAGGACTTTCCGCTTTCCGGGCGACTGCTCTTACCACTGAGCTAGTTGTTTCATCCTCTTGTATTTATTTGTAATCGTTAAAAATAAATATTCTAAAAAAAAAAATCTTCTATTCTCCATGACAATGACCGATTTTAAAAATTGTGATTTGGACTCCCTTATGGGAAAATAATAAATAATTTGTTTTCCTTTGTGTTTCGACATTGATCCCTTCCTAGACGCACACAACTGATGCCGTGTTTACAATGGCAGAATATAATGGAATCATCAGATTGCATTTTCTCTCCTTTGCTCAAGCTTCCACGTTAATATAAGAGTTCTTTGCGCTTCCCACCACAGTGGATTTCACAGCAAACTTAACTACAGACAACATACAACTATACCTTTTCAGTTTCAAAATGAGAATAATAAACCTCAATATGGGAATAGTAAACTTCAACTTGAGAATAGTAAATTTCAATACGAGAATAGTAAATTTCAATATGGGAAATGTTGAAATCTAAATAAAAATAGTTATCCTTGCGATGGTTTTCAAAAAATTCTTTACATTTTAGAGAATAATTACAATTTTGTTTTTATATTAAAATTGATAGCCGTCAAAAATGGCTACAAAAATTAAAAAATTAGAAAAAGTATCTAAAAAAGCCCAATTACTTGCTGCGTCAAATATGAATGGAGACTGGAAACAACTTGCACACCAACTTAATATTCCTCAGTCAACAGCATATCGTTGGCTGTCAGAGGGTGAAACTTCAGACAAACGAGGAGGGAAACGATTTGAAAAAATTACGCAAATTCATTTAGATTATTTCGTAGATATGATTGAAAGAAATTGTCGCATTACATTGGCGGAACTCATTACTGCATTTCGAGAATATTTCAAAAACAACCCTTTCAAAACACGTAGATTCTCTCTGCTAAACGCTGAAATACCTAAGGTATGAACCCGAAAATGGAAACTGCGCTGAGAACAAACAAAAACGAAAAGAGTTTGTTGAATGTCTTTTGGAATTTCAGTCCCAAAATAAACCTATTTTGTTTATGGATTAAACTAATTTAAACATTCATATTTCAAGAACGCAGGGTAGATCAGTAAAAGAAACAAGATGCACCACTATAGCAGCCGGTTCAAAAGGTCCTAATGTTCATGTAATAGGATGCATAGGCACAATTGGATTTATATATAGGGTCCGCCAAATAACTTTTTTTTTTTAAACAGGGCGCAAAACATCGAGTGTAGCTTCGGCTGTGTGGCACGTAGCGCCGTCCTGTTGAAACCAAATGTTGCCAATATCCTCCTCTTCAATTTTCCTGAACAAAAATTCGTTCAACATGGCCCGATAACGATTGCCATTGACTGTAACGGCCACTCCTTGCTCATGGCCCAATTATGCCTCTGGACCAAAATCCGCACCAAACAGTGACTCGTTTTGGGTATCGGCTTTTCAATGTATGCGTGCGGGTTTTCTGTGCCCCATATGCGACAATTTTGCTTGTTTACATACCCGCCAAGATCAAAATGAGCTTCATCCGAAAAGATGATTTTTTTGGCAAAATCGGCATCTTCTGTAAGTCGATCGCAGGAAATATTTCCCAGCGTTGTTCAAGCGTATACACAACCATATTCGTTCAGCGGAAGAATAAAACTAATTATCTGTCAAATCAAGTTTTACTGAAGCAGGAATTCCATGAAAAAAAGATACTAAGACTTGGACCCTATAGTCCAATGTTTAACCCCATTGAAAATGTGTGGTCTGTTAAAAGAGAATTACAAAAAAAGTTATCAAGTATTATTTACACCAGAAACGATTTAACCATCAAAGAATATAGAGTAAAAGCCTTAGAAAGCCTCATGGAAGAAGGTTTGCAGACAATCACACCAACAATATGTGCCAATTGCATCGCAAGCATTCAAAGAAAAGTTCCTGCTGCTCTTAACTTAGAAAATATGCAATAGTAATAAATTGCTTCTAAAATATTTTGTATTAAATTATTTTTTTAAAATTAAAAAATTAAATTCTCAAATTCAAATTTACTATTCTCAAGTTGAAGTTTACTATTCCCATGTTGAAACTGAAAAGGTATAGATAAGAGGATTTGGTGATTTCACTCTACTCTGTCCTCTCTGCATTGTGAATGCGGCATACAGGACCATTTACATTCGCAATGCAAAGTTAAGTAGAGTGGCAATGGCAACTGGCATTCTTTTTTTTCGCACACAGTAGTGCATATGACTATCTCTCTCTCATGAAAATATACTCTATTCTATTTTCACGCTGCCATTTCCGAAAGCTTACAAACTGGAACTTCGAACTACTAGCATGTAGATGGCATGGAAAAAGCTCCATACTTGTTTTTTATCATAACTAACATGTTTTAATGTTATTCTCTTCTTTCATATTTTTTATGAATGCTAATAAAAAACAAGAGGTATTTTCTGTAAATTTCATGATTTAAAAACCAAAAAAATTACGTCAATTTTTATCTAGTTTCGAAGCAATCTGATGGTGCAACAGGTGTTTCGCTTTTGAAGCATATTTATTTGGCGTCGTTATGGCATTTTGTTATATAAATTTCAAAGTTCGTTGTTGATTTGCGGTTGTTATATCGGTTTGTTACGTTTAATTATAAAGTTTGAATTTCACTCTGCGCTGTATTGTGTGTGAACAGCTTCGCTCTGTACTCAAAACTCACTCGCCTCCACTCTACATTGTGAATGCGGCATTAATGTTATTTTCTACTGAATTTATGGAAAGAGATATAATGTATCTATATGTATCTGTGTATTTTCAAAATGCACTGGTAGAATACTGTAAAGATTCAGTTAATAGATTCTGTAGAAAACTTGAAAATCATCAAATTATGTAAATATCAATTCTATTAATGTCTGGTCTTACCACGAGAATCCTTCTATTTTTTGTTTAATTTTAAATGCAAGTCTTAGTTTTAGTCTTCACCTTTCGAAAAGTTAAAAAGATTAAAACTAAAAACAAACAACGAATACAACGTGTTTCAGATTTGACTAAGAATACTGAAACAAATTATTACTCACGTAAAGGAGAAAAAACTTATGTGAGCACACGATTGTAAGAATATATTTTATGGTAGTCGACTATCTTTTAAAAAATCTTAAACAGACCACCCCCATACAAGTAAGGAGGGATACTTCCCGGAGTTATTTTAAAATCCCGAAATTTTCAAATAATTTTTTTTTTTATTTTTATACCCTAAATGTTATTTTGATTTTTGCTTGGTCGTCTGGCCGTCCTCACAATTCAATTCAATTCAATACTTTATTAAAGGTATTATACATCAAGATTACTACATCTTTTTAACATGTACAACATATATTATTTGGAAGAAATTACTGAGCGACAAAATAAGGATGTCATTGATGTCATTAATTATAGACTACATACAAAAGCAAGATGACAAAAAAATCTACTAAGAAGTATAACTATCAATTAACTAACTATGCAAGTAGTTTTTGTAATCTATTGAATTTATTATTACATTTAAATAGTGTGTTTATTAGATGCGTGCAGCTAGCTGCTATCAGTTAAATGTCGGTAAATGAGCTCTTAAATGCGCCAACAGGCACTGTGCGTTGTATATCAACTGGAAGTGAATTCCATTTACTAGATATGTGAGCAAAGTACGAACGTTGGTCCATAACTGTTAGGTAACGAAGGATTAGAATGTGGACATATCTAGATAGAACTACGCAAAAAGCTTATACTGCTGCCCAGGAGGGATTGTTACTGTATACAAGACGATGTAAAAAGGTTAGTGATTGGTACAGAAGGTAAGTTTTAAGGGGGGCAGCCAAGAATTGAATTTCTGTATTGGGATATATGGTCAAAGCGCCGAAGTTCAAACACGAATCTTATACAATTGTTAAATGCCACTTCCAACTTCCTCGAGCAGCCAGAATCCAGGGTAGGAAAGACTAAGTTTCCATAGGTAAAAAATGGAACAACTAAGGCTTTTGAGTTTGGTAGCTATTGAAAGAGAATCCGCTGCACATCAAAGCTTGCGAAGTGTACCATAAACCTTACTCAGGATGCTATTAACATAGTCGCAACAGGTCAGGCGAAAGTTGAGCATGACCCCAAGATTTCTAACTCGCTCCAAGTAAGGCAGAGGATTATTATTTAGGAGAACTGGAGGAAAATTTAATGGATCCAAACCTCGCCTGTGGAGTATCATAAAATTTGATTTGTTTGCATTCAAGGCAAGATCATTTACGAAAGACCATTAATGGATGCGCTCCAGATCATTGTTGATTTTGAGGAAACAATCCTCGGATAGACCAACAGAGCAACACAGAAAAATTTGAAAATCGTCTGCATACATATGTATGGCGTTGCGTAGCACATCAGGTAAGTCATTAATATAGAGACTAAATAGAAATGGTCCAAAGATAGAACCTTGTGGTACACCACGAGACAGATATAAGAGAAGGTTGTTGTTTTTCACCATACTGCGTACGATCTGACAAAAAACTTTTCACGACTGATAGAGCGAGAGAGGAAAATCTAAATTGTATGGCCAATTTTTGCAATAATTTACAGTGATTAATGTTATCAAAAAATTTTGAGAAGTCTGATAAGACAAGACAACCCAAGTTATTTCTATCAAGCGCTTCCCGAATATCCGTGGTAACCCTTAACAAAGCCGTTTGGCAGCTGTGTCTGCATCGAAATCCAGACTGCCACGTTGATAATAAGGCATTACCCTCAATATAGTAGAGCATTGCATCAGTCAACAGTTTCTTCAGAGCTTTCCCTAAGAAGCACAACAGGCTGATAGGTCGAAAATTCTTTTTTGCAATGGCTATTACAGTAGCTCTTTTCCAATTTGTTGGAAATTTAGAGGATGTTGACAACAGGTAATATTACGGGTAAGAGTATTTTTAGGAAATATCCCGGTTTGTTATCCGGACCGCAGGCATTTGATTTAATTGAGAGAATAGAACTGTACACCTCTGCCGAATCCACGTATCGAAAGCTGAAATCATAATTTGTTACCAATGTAGGGGTTTCACTCTCAATATCTGATGACACTATATATCGAGAACGCGTGTACCTTGAACTGAAATTTTTCATACAGGCTTTAAAAAAAAACAGTAAATTTGAGTTCGAAACTGGAACTAATCGTAGGGGGGGGGGGTTGTCATACAAAAATTTCGTTTTTCAATATGTATGTATTTGGAGACTGCCTGAGAACGCGTCAACGTTGAGATGTGAAATTTCGTACGCGACGTTTTCATAAAAATAGTAAATATCATATAAAAAATAGGCTAAATCGGGCAACCCCTTCTTAGTGTTGGCATATAAAAACTTTACGTATACTAGTAAAAACGATCAGTTCTAGACTGTACTAAAATCTTCTTCAGAATACGAAACCCTATAAAATTGGTTATAATCATTTTTTCTGTCCAACGAACCGTTCTAGAAATGTATGCGAAAAACCACTTCAAAAATCAAACTTGCATAGATCGGTGACCATACGAAATAATTACATACGGGCATTCATTTAGTGTATCATAAAAATTGATCTTAAACCAATTCTAGCTTTTTACTTATTTAAAGCAAAACTTAAGCTGTGAGAATGACCGTAAAAACTTCAGAATCATTTAGTTTTTATTATTTCGTAGGCTTCGGTCAATCCTTCACGAGGCTCATCCTTGAACGAACTATGCCCACGTTAGAGCGAACTCATTGAACTACGATTTTATTGAGGCTATCATAATGTTATCTGCTATCACTTGAGTTGCAGTATTATCGTTTTAATTTGAAACATCCTGATGTATTGCGTCAGTTCTTCAAATAATGTTATTTCAAGAAGGCTAAATTTTGTCGTCCTGAAATTCTGCGAAAAATAAGGCTTTCTGAAATTATTTTCCCATCTTATTCTTAGAAACGCTACTCTTCATAGTTAAAAAACAAAAATAAAAATTTTGGATACAGGTAACCGCCGTATAACACGGCACTTCTATATCATGGATTCACTCTAACCAGGTTCGACTATTGGGAAAATCCCCGTATAACACGATGCTTTTATAGCACAGACAGCAGTAAATAGAATGGATGCAGTAGTAGAAGTTGTTAAGTCTCTAGAAGGGGAAAATTTTGACGATATATATTTTGACGAGTCATATTTTTTAAATGAAGGTCCTTCAAATGAAAGGAGTACAAAATTTAAAAGAGAACTTCATAAGTGCTTAACACCAACCAAATTAATAACGATCTTTTCGCTAAAAGTAAGCAATCTCAAATAAAACATTTTTTGCAAAAGGTGGAACATGAATCTGAAGATAATTCAGAATAAATAAAAAAGCTAGAATTGGTCTAAGACAAATTCTTATGATACCCTAGATGAATGCTCGTGTAAAATTTCGTAAGGCCACCGATCTATGTAAGTTTGATTTTTGAAGTGGTTTTTCGCATATATTTCTAGAACGGTTCGTCAGCCAGAGAAATTTATTATTAACCAATTTATACGATTTTATATTCTAAACAAGTTTTTAATACAATACAAATATCTAGGATTGATCGTTTTCACAGTATACGTAAAAAAACCTAAATTATTATATGGCAACACCAAGAAGGGGTTGCCCGATTTATTCCATTTTTGAAATTTTATTTGTTATTACTATAAAAATACTATGTACCAAATTTCAGCTCTCTATGCCGATGCGTTATAGTGGAAACCGAAATTTTTGTATGGCAACCCCACGAAGGATGGCCTGCTTTGTCTCATTTTCGAACTTATTTTTTTTTTTTTTTCAAAGTCCGTCTACAAAATTTCAGCTTTCCAAGTGAACGCGTTCTCGAGTTATCGTTTGCACGGACAGATGGACAGACGGACAGACATGATCAAAATAACTTTGAATATTATGCGTGGGTGTTCAATCCATTTTGCTCTACCATCATTATTTCTGTGCGTTCCAAACGGATTGACAAACTTAGTATTACCCTATAGATTTCATCTAGGGTATAAAAATGCTCAGAAAATGAGGATATCTTGAAAAAACGTCCTCGGTTAATAGTGCTTAGTGAGGATGAAGAAAACATTGTTTAATTAAATGTTTTACTTCTTAGGAAAAATGTTAATAAAGATATTTCTTAATTATGAAAATATAATAGCATGTTTTTTCATTTCTTGGAACCTAACCCCCTTTTCCTACTAGTTCTTTGTTTCGTGTAACACGGATTCGGATAACAAGGCAATTTTTTGGAACTCCTGTGTTATACGAGAGTTACCATTTATTACTAAATTTAAATGGAACAAAAAAGTACACGACTATTAATTTCTAAGTTTTTTTTTTGTTCTGTAATTCGGTACCTATATTTTCCACGCATGTACATTCATATTTGATCCGCTATAATAGCTTTGCCCCAACACATAATTTGTGTAGATAAAAAATTGATTTTGCAGATTTGTGATTGGGAAAAAGCCAATGAAGTTTCCTATAACACATGTTGAGTATAGGTAAATTAGTTTCCCCCTATTCCCCACTCTTTGAATATTCAACAAGGCCAATGGTAAAAATTAGCAGTGTTGTCATATTTCGCGATTTTTCAAAAATCATATTTAACTTTTACCTTACTTTAATTCCTCTTACATATATCGTACATAATTATCACAGTGAACATTTGATGGAAATATGATGAATACGCCTATGAAAAATACACCTATATTATTACCTTAACCTCGGCGGTATCAACTAAGCAACATTGTAATTTTTCACATGCGCATATGCATAATAGGAATAGTCGAATCTAAGGAATTGCATTGGCTTTTATCAAAACTCTCGAGAATACTTCACTTCTCGAGGGTTTTGCTTTTATCTTTATGGCGTAGATGGGAAAAATAATTCCTGTAAGCCTTTAAGCAATGCAACTCAACTCAACACACTTAACAAAAACTCACAAGCTGAAAGTAAGCCGTTGCCGTACGGTCATACCGTCACTTTGAGATAAGCATAAAGGGACTTTTTTACTTTTTGATTAAGTTGTGTTCAGTTCAGTTGTGCTTAATTATAATTTAATATAAAAAAAAAAATGGGCATTGAAAGATTACATACTTTTGCTAAAAATTTGGCAATAAAAGTTTCTATTGAAAAAGAGATTTTAAAATTCAGAAGGTAATTTTAATAAAATTCGAGGAATATTACTGTTTTAATATTCACAGTGTGCCTATCTAAAGTATAGTGTGCTCGCAAATGTATTTATTATATATCTATGTACATAAATTGTTCTAATGCCCGCCCGCCTTATATATTTGCTATAACTTTTTCGTTTTTTAATACATAAATAAAAATTTTTGTACACAATTAGTACGAAATCGCTTCAAGCTTTATCGTCATAATCAAGTCTATAATTATTTATTTATCTATCTACGTATCAATTTTCAAAGTAAATAGAAGTGCAGTGTTGAAGTGTGAAAGTAAGGTAAAAAAATCACAATTTTGTCGTCTTCTAAATTATATTCGTCTAACAAAAAAAAAAAAGTTGATTCAGATTTTGGAATACAAATAAGTTCGATTTCTCGATATTAAATTTAAATAGCTTTAACAATTGTACAAGTCAGAAAATTGTATTTAGGGATTCTCCAAAGATTCTCCTTTGGGTTTGTAAATCAGGAACTCTTGTAAGCCCATCGAGAATCTTTATATTTCCGTCTTTCTTTAAGAAACTTGTTTAATTTTCTGAAGTGAATTGACGCATTATTCTTCCTCACAAATAAAAAAAATTTCTTTGCTCTTTCGATCATCATGTTACATTTTTTTTTCGAGGAATGACTGGATAGCCTAATAACAAGATAGGACACAGACGAGATTTCCGACTGTTTTGTATTTAAAATGTACACGTCTAAAAAAGGAAAAAAAAAGAAAAAAAAATAACAAAAGATTTTACTCATAAAATGCTCCCACGCTTTTGTAAAAACAGGTTTTTCTGAGGCGCTTTCGGCAAGCACATTCTCAGTGAGACAAGTGAGATATTCTCAGTTGGCTCACTGAGACTGCACTTTCGGTGAACTGTCTTAGTTCCATATTGAGCTAGAAACCACTGAGCAACTGAGACAAGTGAAACTGAATATTCTTGTCTCAGTTGACTCAGTTTCGTTATTTTGTCATTTTAATTACTAATTAAAGTTTAGTGAGCTATTTGAATAAACTAACAACATTTTCCTCAATTTATTACTATCAATTTTCTGTGGTCAAAATTAATTAAATGTCAAAATTGCCAAATCAGCTGATTGGTTTGAACTGAGACAAATGAGACAGTTGCTCAAAGTTTTGTCTCAGTTGTCTCACGGAGACAGTGCTTGTCGAAAGCCCCTATAAAATGGACTGTTTAACTTTCTATTTCATGTGGGCTCAATTGCTTATGTCAAAAAAAGTTCTTAGGCCGGTGCCAACTTTGAAAAATATCATTGGCGGGAAGTTGAAAAAATGAGCGCGCAGTTGGTACTTGGTACTTAGACTGAAAGAGTCAGCAATATAGAAGTGAGCCCACTTTTTGCAGTGCATTTCTACGAACGTAGTTAGTCCATATTATAAATGTCAGTGATTTGAAGAGATTAAGTGGGTGTAACCGTGTAACTCATGCTGGATTCTCTGATATTTTTGTGAAAAATGAGAATTTTATTTGACAGAAATTTTACATCTCTTTTTAGCACCTTCGCCAAAATGAATTTTATCTTTTTCTTTAAAAAGCGAGGTAGTGCGACCCGATGTATATTATTATAAATAGTCTGAAAGCATTCTGAAGGTATTCAAGAAGATTTTATCATTCGGGTAATCCTACGTTCTCTCAATTTTTATACCCTAGATGAAATCTATAGGGTAATACTAAGTTTGTCATTCCGTTTGTAACACTTCGAAATAATGATGGTAGAGAGCAAAATGGATTGGACACCCACACATAATATTAAAAGTTATTTTGATTTTTGTCATGTCCGTTCATCTGTCCGTCTGTCCGTGCGCACAATACTTCGAGAACCCGTTCACTTAGAAAGCTGAAATTTTGTACACAGACTTAAAAAAAAAGGGAAATCAAATGCGAAAATGAGACAAATCGGGCCACTCCTTCGTGGGGCTGCCATACAAAAATTTCAGTTTCCACTATATATTTGTACACTGATGGAGAACGCATCAACATAGAGTGCTGAAATTTGGTACATAGTATTTTTATAGTGCTAACAAATAAAATTTTAAAAATGGAATAAATAATGCAACTTCTTTTTGGAGTTGCCATATAATAATTTAGGTTTTTTACATATACTGTGAAAACGATCAGTCCTAGACATTTTTATTGTACTAAAAACGAATACGAAATCCTATAAAATTGGTTATAATCATTTTTTCGGTCCGACGAACCGTTCTAATAATATGCGAAAAACCATTTCAAAAATCAAACTTACATAGATCGGTAACCATACGAAATTTTACACGGGCATTCATCTACCTATTCTAGCTTTTTATACCCTAGATGAAATCTATAGGGTAATACTAAGTTTGTCATTCCGTTTGTAATACCTCGAAATAATGATGGTAGAGCAAAATGAATTGGACACCCACGCATAATATTAAAAGTTATTTTGATTTTTGCATGTCCGTCCGTCCGTCCGTCCGTCTGTCTGTCTGTGCGCACGATAACTCGAGAACGCGTATACTTAGAGAACTGAAATTTTGTACACGGACTTTAACAAAAAAAACGTAAAATTAAGTTCGAAAATGAGACAAATCGGGCAACTCCTTCGTGGGGTTGCCATACAAAACTTCCGTTTTTCACTATATATTTGGACACTGCTTGAGAACGCGTCGACGTAGACAGCTGAAATTTCGTACATGATGTTTTTACTACATTAGCAAATAAAATGTCAAAAATGGACTAAATCGGGCTACTCCTTCTTGGTGTTGTCATACAAAAATTTAGGTTTTTTACGTATACTTTGAAAACGATCAGTCCAAGACATTTTTATTATACTAAAAACTTCTGTAGAATACGAAATCCTATAAAATTGGTTATGATCATTTTTTCAGTGCGACAAACCGTTCTAGAAATATATGCGAAAAACAACTTCAAAATCAAACTTGAATGGATCGGTGACCATACGAAATTTAATACGGGCATTCATCTAGGGTATCATAAGAATTGGTCTTAGACCAATTCTAGCTTTTTTACTTGTTTACTTATTGTTTTTAACTCGTTGTCTCAGTTGCACTGCAATAATGCATAGCCATGTACTTTTCCCTAAAAACACAAAAGTAATTTGACATTATTTGTTTCTTTCCAGTAAACAAGGAAAATTTCAAATTTGGTTCGGCTGTATCCTATCTTCTTTTTAGGTTATTTTTGATCTAGTTTTGTCACGATTTGTCTAGCTAGAGAGAAAAGATATGATTCCTGCTTCGCTTCGGTGAATGACAATCATCCGTTTTTCTTTGATATTATTGTCATATTTTGCCATTTTTCCTGATTCGAGAAATTTGAAATTTGCCGATGTTTTTAGAAATTTTCCAGAGGACAACCTTTTGCATACACGAAATTACAGTAGCCATTTCAATTTTTGCATATTCGTGTCAAACGATTAAGGTCGTCCGACTAAAATTGCGAATTTCTATTACATACGACTGACGTCGAAGTTAAAATCGGAAATAGCAGTCGCAATTCTAATTATTCCCTATACGTGGGAGGCAATCTTAAAGACAAAAAGCATTCAACAAGTCTCATCGGCGCATGAGCATATACTTTACAAATCTATGATCATACTGTACTGCAGAGCAATGCAGAGAGAAGATATACATACATAAGTAGATATGTCGTACATGCTTTAATATCTCTTCAAAAATGCTAAAAGCTCGATTACTTTCCGGACATCTTGATCCTTGAGCCATTTCTAGATTTCTATCCAAACATAATTCCTATAAAGTTTAGAAACTTTTTAAATTAAATGCATTTCGTTTCATAGAAAACACAATATCAAGGAGCCCCTCATTGTTGTCGATTTTAATGCTTTCCTTTACAATTTTATCGGAAATGATGTATGGGAAAAATTCTACGGCGGACGATCAACCAAGTGCACATCTCAAGCTGAGAAATTCTGCAATTCTATTCAGAAATGTGGAGCGAAGCTGGTATTTTTCTTAGAAGGACCAATAAAACCAGAAAAACTTGAAGAATGGACAACTCGAAGAAATAGGAGTTATAAAGATCAACAGAAAGTTCTGACAAAACTTCACTGTTCTACGAACAAAATTATTGGCGCCGAACTTAAATGGATAAATTTTTGGGGAACAACATACGATTGTGTCCAATTTGTTATTAAGGAGAAAAATTGCGGCCATCAAATCAGTCTTCAAAATGAATGTGATTTGGACCTAAGTAAATACGCGACTGAAAATAATGCCATGGCAGTGATAGCTAGCGATACTGATTTTCTTGCGATGCCAGGTGACTGGGATGTTTGGGTTTCACTTGAATTGGAAAATGAAAAATTTAGTGCCAGAAAGACTGATAAAACTCAATTAAGAACAGCCCTTGGGTTATCAAAGTGGCAAATGCCAATTTTCGCAACATTTTGTGGAAATGATTTTGTAAGCTATAATAATATACTCAAGGTAAGTGTGTCTCACTATTGTTTATATATTTAATTTATATATTTTTACTACCCAGGATTTCATGTTTACGAGCCGAATGAATCGTTTCAACAGACACATTTCGATTGCGGAATTTATTAAGAATAATTTTATAGAAGTACCTGATGCTGCAGTAATTGCTGATTGCATTAAAAAAAAACTGCAATTCACAATTATCAATTGATTTTATTCAAGATTGTGTCAATAGAAGCTTGGATTTTTATAACTGTGTAAGTAGAGTCATGCCATGCTGGTAAATTGCGTCTCCTTCTATATTTTATATCAGCCGAACTGATATTTTAATTTCAGAGAATTACACACACAAAAATAATCGAATTCTCGCAAACATACATTTTACTAGATTTTATTTAAACAAAAAATATTTTACAATTAACTCCGATCTCCCCTAACTAAAATATATGATTTCAATATTTTTTTATATCAGCGATTCAGTTCATGGTTTGTTTTCAGATATTTAAACCAGAAAAACCAATACCGGGTCTTGAATGGCTGCAAGAATTTACAAGGGAAACCTTCATGACGTTCGTGTACACGGTTAAAATGAAACTGCCTTTTACGATATCCCATCAACTGATAGATTTGGGGCTAACTGAATTTACTCCATTTGCACAATTAGTATTGCCAATAGTAAAAAGGCAAGCTGGGATAGTTTTGGCTGATGAAAATGATAAATCTCACAAGTTGGAAATATATTTAAAATATGATCATCATCAGGACTACAAAAAACATATCGAATCTCCTGAGTACCCATCATTTGAAACTCCATCAATCAAAATTTTGGTCGGCAAAGATCCTTCAAATACGACTTCAGAAGATGTTAAAATGGAAATCTTTTCTTGGATTATATTTAATGACAGCACAATATTAAAGGCGAGCAACTGGACTAAAATACTACGAGATTCTACAGAATATTTCCTTCCAGTAGTTACCCTTTATTATCTGATTAAGGTAGGTAATGTAAATTAACTCAATAAAATGTAATTTTACAATTTTTTTTTTCATTACAGAAGAATCAAATTAAAATATTTGAAGCTGATTCCGTTCTGTTATCGATACAAAGATTAATATGTGCCGAATGTGATGTGATGAGGCCTACAAATTTACCAAAAGCACGTGCCGCATGGCTTGCCTTTACTTATACGCAATTGAATTATTTTTTTCGAAATGCTCTAACCATTTCTGGACTTGGGAATTATTTGGGGAAGGAATATTTTGATGGATATGTCTACCATCCGTTGTACGATGAAATGGATGAAAATATTCATGGTAGAAAAGCATTGATTTCTCCTATCGAGACTTTTCGGCTTTATGTGAATCAAAAATAATTAGCCTGCGTTTGTGTGTATATTTCCAAATAAATGTGGTATACAAAAAAAAAATACTAATACTATTTACAATAGCCTTAGAAAACTAAACGAAGAACCTAGATTTCAGCTAGGGTATAGAAAATTGTTTAATTCTGTGATGAGATCAGTTGGTCATTTCTGTAACTGTTCGATTGAATACATGAAACGAATTACATTTGTTATTCTGGTAAATGATCGTATCTACTAATACTCATTCCAGTTATATTAGCAGAAAACTATCCAACTATATTCTACACTTAACTTTTGCTTTTGATTCATAATCCCTGGATTCCTGAAGTAAAAATCTTAAAAACGAAATTCCGAGGAATACTCGAAAAATTATAAAAAAAAAGCGAAGAAACTAAATTTTCTGGGATTTTTTTTATCCAGGTAGATATTTAGTAACCCGCCATACTTTAAAGTAGTAAACAAAATAATTTTTAGAAAATTGTTGGGTTCCAAGCTTGTGAGAAGATGACGGAAGAGGAATTGTAGTACATATTGGAAGAAAATTAAAATTATAATGATGACTCAAAGAATATAACAGGGTTGGATTGATCTCGAAAATCCTCTGAAAGAAGTAGCTTACAATGTTTAAGTCATCTTCAGATGAATGTTATTAATATTTTCATAGCACACAAGAAAATGTCCATATAAACCCGGATCACTTTTTCAAAGCTCTTTAACTTTTTATTTAACCACAGAAAGCTATCATTGCGAAGAAATTATGTGGCATAATACAGCAAGAGAGAGGGAGAATGTATAGAGCTTTCTATGAGATGGCCATTAGCTCGTTTTAATTCGACCGCTTATAAAAGGTTTTCCAATAAGAGGTGTTATTTTGATATTCAAAGAAAAATGCCATTAATGCCAATAATGGAAAATAACATCAGCCAAATGACCACCACGACCACGCCTACAGGACCATATCCTTTTCATGAAATTTTCCATAACCAAATCGCAAAGTGGCTGCCTTATGTCCTCGATAGCCTCACGAATTCCGTCTTTGAGGTCTTGAATCGACGCTGGGCTGTTGGCGTAGACCTTCTCTGTCACGTGGCCCCAAAGGAAGAAGTCGCAAGGTGTTAAGTCACAAGATCTCGGTGGCGAATTGTGATCACCTCTTCGAGAGATAACACGGTCCGGAAACTTTTCCCGTAAAAGATCAATGGTTTCGTTGCTTGTATGGCACGTAGCGCCGTCTTGTTGAAAGTAAACGTTGTCCAGATCAATACCATCCAATTCCGGCCATAAAAAATCATTAATCATCTGTCGATAGCGCAATCCATTCACCGTAACTGTTGCTCCAGCCAAATTTTCGACCCCGCGGGACCAAAAACCGCACCAAACAGTCACACGTTGAGGATAGAGAGGCTTTTCAACAATAACTCTTGGGTTTTCCGAGCCCCAGATGCGACAATTTTGCTTGTTGACGAAGCCATCGAGGTGGAAATGGGCCTCATCACTCAAGATGAGTTTGCGATGGAATTCCGGATCATTTTCATGCATTTCAAGGACCCAATCAGCAAAGACTCGACGTTGTTGATGATCGGCCGGCTTGAGTTCTTGTGTTAACTGAACTTTATAAGCCTTAAGACCCAAATCTTTATGCAACATACGGTGTAATGACGTTTGTGGAATGCCTAATTCCAAAGAACGACGAGGAATGGACAAACCTGGATTTTCTTCAACACTTTCGGCTACAGCAGCAATATTCTTGGCTGTTCTTCAGCGACGTACACGGGTTTTATTCTTCACATCACTAACTTGTCCCTACAGCTCGAATTTTTCTACCAATTTCTGTATTGCGGTCCGACAAGGTGCTTCACGACGACCCAAAAATGTTCGAGTTATACGAACCGTCTCTGCCGCATTTGCACCATTTTTATGGTGAATTTTAATAATTTCAATGCGTTGTTGAATCGTGTATCGTTCCATTTTTATTAATGGCGTAGTTTCTACTTGTCAAGAGTCAAAAAATGATAGCTCCAAAAGTGACATCTACCGAAATAGCGGGCTAATTAAAATAACACCTCTTATTGGAAAACCCTTCTCATATGTAGTATATATTGTGGAGCGCTCTAAAAAATTTCTAAAACGCTTTCCTAGAAGCTGGCAGCGCTTCCCTTCTATATTCCAGTTCATACTTTTTTACTACGCTGAGGAAAGCATTTCACTAAAGAAGCACTCCAGGAGGTATGCTAAATGATGGGCGAAGAGGATGTCTTTCGAAAAGCTTTAATGAGGTTTTTGAATAATCATCGCAGTGTTTCTTCTTAAACTTATAAGAGGCCTTCAAGACTGGTTTCCGAGAACAGTAGCTACATATGTAGGCGCTCGCAACTACATATACGCATACCTAAGAGGCAAAGGCACGGGTATGAAGAAAGGCACCGGTGCATGCTTCCGAAGAATCGTTTCAGTAAGCTAATCTTCTATAGAATTTCCAAGTGAAGCTCTTGAGTTACTAAGTAATTTTTAAATTTTTTATACATCGAAAGCGCTTAAATGTACTTCTCTTAGAATCGCTGGTTTTTCATATCAATGGGATGGGGTACGCTTGTCGCTTATATTCATTCTCAAGTTCTCAAAGCTTTTATTTCAGAAGTGCGTGATATTTTAATTTCATGGTATTATTTGCCATTTCAATAAATATGTAGCTATTTATTGTGTCAATTTTTTTATATTTTATTAATATTCCATGTTCAATTTTATTGTTGTTATAATTATGCAGAAAAATTCCATTTTTTGTCAAATTTAAGATAATATTTTTGTATATAATTTTTCCCACGATTTTGTTCTAGGAGACGCGATTATTCCCTTTTCCATTTTACAATTTTTTTGAAAATTCCCACAATATGGGAGAATTCTCTCAATCTGTCAACACTGCTGCAAACCACCTCCTCAGGCAGTGGTTTCGGTTGCGATATCATACATCTTACAGAGCCCAGGAGTGTTCGATTTGGTTCGATCGAATGCTATACTTTTCGTTGCATGTGGTTCGATTGCTCTGTTTTGATTGTTTTGTTCAAAGAGAGGTGATTTATAATGCTTCTCTTCGATAGTTTACAGCGAAGGACATATAAAAAGGCTTTAGGGAAAATATTTTTTAATGAAAATATTTTGAAGAAATTTTTTGTGGTAATTTTTTATTTTGTTTTATGTTTATTTGTTTTAATTACACGGTGTCCAATATATTTCAATACAAAAAGATATTGAGATATAAGAACAAGTATTTAATATTTTGCAAAGATAGGGGGGTAGACATTTTTTGATCAGCTTACCTCAAGGAATCGCGTGGTATACCGGAAGGTATCTTGATCTGAATCACCCTGTATATATTTTTTTATAATAAATAATAAACAATTAGTTCTTTCAATACAACTTGTCTCTTTTGGATTATAAATTTGTTTTTTGTTTTTTCTTTATTGGTTTATCAATCGAAGATTATGCGATAATCTATGCAATGTTAAGCTTATAGCTTTAACAAGAAAATTCATTCTTTACTTCTAAAAAGAGAATGATTCGTTTCAAAAATTCGTTGCATCCGAACTTACAATAAGCCACCTAACTAGCAGAAGAAATAATGTTCAAAACAGAAAAGGCTTAACACACCAACTACAATGGCAGAGCCTTCGTGGACAGAGAAACGTGAAGAAGTTCATTAACTTCTCAACCCATTCGAAGACTTTAAAAAAAAAATTGACTGCGAGTTTTAGATACTAATTTTAGAAATTTTTTAAATTTTGGCACTACAGGGTGTCCCGGACTAATAGGTCAATATTTTACCAAATGATTCCTCTCGTCCAGACAAGTAAAAAATTGTATGGGGGGGGGGGGGGCAAAATGTCACCCTGTCGAGTTACAGGGTGATTAGTAAAATATTTTCCTTTTCATTAAACACCCTATATCTTCAAAAGTACACCCTGTATGGTCTATTTTAAGACAGCATTGTATGTAGAAGTTTTTATCGCTAGCTTTAACCAGGCTCTGTAAATCGAACAAATTTGAAAACTATCAATCTTTCGTGAACGAATTCTTTTTACAACATTTTCTTTCATCTTTACTCGTGAAAGTCTTTGATTGTTACTTTATTTTTCAATTCATTCCATCCAGTATCCATCAAAATATCCCTGAAAGTCTTAAGAAAAATGTTTTATATTTATTTTTATCAAGCTTCTATAATTTTATAACAACAGTATAACATGTGAAGGAAAAGGAATTATTATTTATTATTTTCATTAAAAAAAAAAAATAATATTTCAATCCATAGATAAAAATAGTTTTTCTAATATCTTGAACATCGAGCCTTGGGACAACATTCCGGGAATCTATTTGAATTATCTTCAACAATTTGACAGTTTTGAGCTACTAATATTTGCGGACACCTGTAATCAGTAGGGGGAAAATAATTAGAATTTAGAAATTTAAAAATATAATAATAAAACAAAACCTTACATCATTGTATTAATAGTGCCATCTCTATTGCACTTAAGCTGTTCACAACGATTATGAGGATAGTAATATTCTCCTGCAGGCCATGAATGACGTGTTCTTGAATCTTTGCATGCTAAAAATATTCAATTATACTCCGTTTTACAAATCTTGAATTATATTTTCTTCTTGAATTTTTACTTACAATTGTCTGCTAAACAAAATGTGATAAAAAATATGAAAAAGCACAAAATAATTGTCTTCATCTAGAAATGAGAAGTAAAATCATGCAAGAATTATATTTTTAGAGTTTTTGGATAAAAATGTAGGCCCATGGTTGAAGGATGCAGTTATGAGGCTTAGGATATATAAGGAGAGAAATGAATGAGAATATATACTCGTATTTCAGATATGTTAAATATGAAATTTTATATTACTTTGTGTCGTATGTACATATGTGGTTACCACCACCATTTATAAATTGTCAGCGCCGTGCAGGTGTTTTATAGAATACAAATTTATAAGGGGCGCATGTAAAATTAAATTTACGAAGTAATCAATATAGTCCAGTCAGTAGGGGTTTTTACCCTACAAAAGGTTAGTAGGATTTTTACGTATGTTATTTAGTTCCGGGCCCCCATGAATAATCTAAGTTTTCACCCTTGGGGGCGCCCGTGTGGTCCGCCATCTTGGATTAAAGGCACCAAAAATTGGTTTTTTCAAAATAATTCCTCAACGGTTGATTCTACGACAAAAATGTAAAAATTAAAATGTGGAGAAGACTAAGTCCCCACAATTTTTTGTATTAACACTTTTTTTGTAAGTCTGATGTATAACGAGTAACAGTGGCGGAAACGTAAACATTTTGCCAAAAAAATATTTTCTTATAGTAGGTATATAGTATTCCGTCCATGGTGATCCATTGGACAGGATTTGATAGTAGTCACCTAGTCAAACAGTAGTATGGCAAGGGAGGGCCAGTATCTCAACCGTTTCAGAGTTACTGGTTGATTAAGAAAATTTGTTAGTCTTTCACAAAATACCCCGTATTTTAAAAAGTACAGATTGTACGGTCACTTACAGAGCGCATTGTATGGAATATAACTAAAAACTATTAAACTATGTAAATAATAAATTATGTAAAACTGGACTGCACTATTTTTAAACCTAAGGTGACTAGCAATTGTTGTGTTGTTTATGAGTGTCAATTATACTCTTGTACTGGTAATTGATGTACTGTGTATACACAGGTTTAAAAATAGTGCAGTCCAGTTTTACATAATTTATTATTTACATATTTTAGTAGTTTTTAGATATTTATTATAACAAGTGTTTGCCCAGCTTACTCGTTTTCATGTTATTATTTTTCTAAATCTAATCTTAAGACAAAAGGCTAAAGATAGCCTCGAAACAATAATTGCAAAAAAACACACTATGTAGTGATATCCCTAAGCTCCTTGAGAATGGTCAAAACCCATGACCGAAATATATCGGATGAATAACACAATACGTGTTTAACTTTTTTAACCCGGGTCATATATTCCCAACAAACCTATGCATGATAAATAAGTCATTTTTGTCTTAAACTGGGTTTCTTCCTAAAACGTCAAATGGAATGCTGACACTGGCTGCCAGACAGTACTCAAAACTGCTAACTAGATAACTATTTTTCGCTTGGAAAAATCAATTTTGCTTTAAAGTATAACTTTTGAAATATGTACGTTTGTTTAATAACAAAAATTATAATATATAGGCAAAATATATATTTAGCAATAATTTCCTATGTGTTTCACAGAAAAATCTTCGAGATGGCGGGCTTAAGTTAAGCTTGCCTTAAGCCAGTGATATCACTTATGGCCGGTTTCACAGTCAAGGCTTAATCCTCAGCGATGGCTTAAGCCAAGGCTTAATAAATATTTCAGTTTCACAGTCAAGGCTTAAGTGATATCACTGGTTTAAGGCACGCTTAACTTAAGCCCGTCATCTCGAAGGTTTAAGCCTCAGATGTTACTGTGAAACACAGGAAATTATTGCTAAATATATATTTTGCCTAAATATTATAATTTCTTTCGTTTAATAAGAACGTGCATATTTCAAAAATTATACTTTAAAACTAAATTGAGCTTTTCCGATCGAAAAATAGTTATCTAGTTACCAGTTTTGAGTACTGTCTGGCAGCTAGTGTCAGTATTCCATGTGACGTTTTAGGAAGAAACCAAACAGTTTAAGACAAAAATGAGTTATTTATCCGATGGAGAGGATATAAGCGACGAAGAAATGTATAATATAATATCGCAAGGTGTGACCCGTGGAAAAATTATAAGAAGGCGCCTGTAACATTTCGAGAAATGGGATGACGTTGATTTTTATTCTCGGCTCCGACTATAAACATATTCAGCTATGATGGTTTACGTTGTCGAAACATTCTACAACAATGTTTTGTGGATTTGATATCCTTCCAGATAAATACCACTACAAACCTACGAGTAAGAAACTAAAGAGGGGCCTTTGCGTGTATATACATATATGCCTGATGTTTTTTCTCACTTTCTAACATATGGTTACATCTCTGTCTAACTATATCCTAGGTGTCACTTTTGTTTATGTTCGGTAAAGAAATTTACCTTAGCACAAAAGCCGTAGGTGAGGTTAAGATGGGAAGGGTACTAAATAGAAAAATATTTACATTCTTTTATGTGGAAATTTAGTTGTTTTTTCTTCTTGCATTTATAAATTTGATTTAGAATCATTAAAATAAAAGTTCTTAAAAAAAAAAAAAAAGTTGTTCTTTCTCCATCATTGACCGATTCTAACAAGTGTAGGTTCGATTCCCGTCCGCGGGAAAAATAAATAATACTGTATACTTGTTTATTATACCCTAGATGAAATCATAGGGGTATACTAAGTTTGTCATTCCGTTTGTAACACCTCGAAATAATGATGGTAGAGCAAAATGGATTGGACACCCACACATAATATTAAATTATTAAATTTTTGCATGTCCGTCCGTCCGTCTGTGCGCTCGATAACTCGAGAACGCATATACTTAGAGAGCTGAAATTTTGTACACAGGCTTTTAAAAAAAAAAGTAAAATTAAGTTCGAAAATGAGATAAATCGGGCAACTCCTTCGTGGGGTTGCCATATAAAAATTTCGTTTTCCGCTATATATTTGGACACTGCCTGAGAACGCGTCAACGTAGAGAGCTGAAATTTCGTACATGATGTTTTTACTATATTAACAAATAAAATTTCAAAAATGGACTAAATCGGGCAACTCCTTCTTGGTGTTGCCATATAAAAAATTCGGTTTTTTACGTATACTTTGAAAACGATCAGTCCAAAACATTTTTATTGTACTAAAAACTTCTTCAGAATACGAAATCCTATAAAATTGGTTATAATCATTTTTTCTGTGCGACAAACCGTTCTAGAAATATATGAGAAAAACAACTTCAAAATCAATACTTGAATAGATCGGTGACCATATGAAATTTAATACGGGCATTCATCTAGGGTATCATAAGAATTGGTCATAGACCAATTCTAGCTTTTTTACTTGTTTTTAATAATAAGCTGGGAATTAGAATATTGGTAAATGTTTGTAATTTTAATAAAAGTAAAAGAATTTTCTTATTATGGATTTACCAAAAATGAAATGTAAGGCAAGTTTTTGGGCAACCGAAGATGGAAATAGGCTTACTGGGGAACAAGGAATGTCAAAAAGTTGTTTTGTATTACTAGCGCTCACTATGCTGCTGCTAGTATCCTATTTTGGCTCACACGTTCAAAAACAGCGCCAAAATCCCTTGCATAAACTTTTTTTCCAACCGCCTGCAATGCGAATTTTTTATAGTATGTGTATAAACTTACACATTGTTGAGCTTACCGAGTACTGTGAAACCGAGTAGGCTTAAGTTCTGGGCATAAGCCACACCCGTGGCTTAGCTAAGCTTTGGCTTAAGCCTGGACTGTGAAACCGGCCATTAAACCTTGACAGTGAAACCGAAATATTTATTAAGCCTTGGCTTAAGCCATTGCTGAAGCTTAAGCCATTGCTGAAGCTTAAGCTTTGACTGTGAAATCGGCCATTATAGTTTTCAAGTTGATACTATTCCGCGGTTTAGTACGTACTCGTATCGTGACTATTATAACATAAATTATGATAAAACTATTTTCTGAATGCTTGAATATGCCTTGGACAAATGTTTTTAACTGTAGTACTGTCGATAATAAAGTAAGATACCTAACTCAATACGTTACGTTTATTATTTATATAATAATTTTGTCCCTATTAGAGTTTGTCGGAAGCAAAATGTGGGATGTGCTTGGTTTACTAATGAAATCTGAAGTTTAACCGCGGAAAGGGACTATATACACCATCGTTACAGGCTATCACAATCACCTATCGATTTAAGATGTTATAAAATCGTACGTAATAAAGTCAACACTACGAAATATGCAGCCAAAAGAAGATATTTTAATTCAAAGCTTGACCCTATAGTTCCTTCTAAAAATCTTTGGGCTAAGCTTCGCAAATTATGAGTGAGCTAAGGATTCACAACAATGTAATTTCAACCCCAACAGCTTAAACTCATTCTTCACATCTACTCAATTTTCCGTGAATAGTAGTCCGCAATTAATATTTAACTTTGACAGAGAGTCTAAGTCGTGTATATTAGCGATGTATTCTCATTTTGGTGTGTCGATGTGTCTGAGGTATCTAAAGCTATAAATTAAATTAAATCGTCTGCTACAGGTCCTGATAATGTCAAAGTCAAAATTATTCTGCCGTTTATTCTACAAGCCTTCACACATGTCTTTAATGCATGTTTAACTACATCAGAATTCTCCATGCACTGGAAAATGCTGTTATTCTACCGATTCCCAAGTTCCGGAAGTGTAAATGAGTTCAAAGATTTTCGCCCGATCAATCTACTTTGTTTTTTCAGCAAGGCTCTCGAAAAATTAATGAACAATCAAATTACCACATATGTTAACCAAAGAAATTTGGTAATCTGTTGGCAGTCCGATTTTCGACCACGGTATAGCTGCGAATCTGCATTACTCAAAGTAGTATCTGATATTTCTGGGGTACTAGACAAAGATCATATGGCCATATTGATTCTTCTTGACTATAGTAAGGCATTTGATTCCAGTCTGTCAAAGTTTCTGACATTCTTTCACCACCCCTAAATCCCAGCTGTGGCATGTCTCAAGGTTCCATGCTCGGACCTTTTCTCTTTTTGCTTTATATTAATGACCTACCAATGGAGATTCTTAATGCATTAGTTCATCTCTATGCTGATGGCTCTTGGCGTGGTGTTAAATAGGTCTCTCATTTGCTGTAATCATGTCTCTAATAAGATTAGAAAAATTTATTCCTGTCTGAGAATGTTGAGATTCACTCGATTCACAATGTCTGCACAAGCTAACAGTAGCTTTTATAATTTGGTATATTCTAAGGAGCCTGAATATTTGTGTGATTGTACTCAGCTCCTAGGTTCATCTCGGCACCGCAACCTATAAATTGGCGAGCGATCATTCTTTGTGCAGGTTATACATACGTAAATGGAATAGTCTACCCACTAGCGTTCAAAGAGCTAGTTCCGTTGATACATTCGGCAGGCTTTTGACTTCGATCCGCTTACCTTGAATTCTCTATTTTTCTTGATTGTATTAGTGGACGCGCGTTTTTGTTTTGCTACTCTACGTCACGTTTTCTTTAATTTAGCTTTCTCAATCTATTATTTTTATTTATATTTTTCAGTAAACAATATTCATTTGTTCTTCTTTTTTTGCTCTCTTTCCGTATAATTGGCATTGCTTATTTATTTATGCATTATTACAGTTAGTTAAATATCCGACATTCGTAGTTACTACTATAAGATCTTAAAATCTTTTGTACAAAAATAGTAAATTAAGTTAAAATTAAAGTTAAAGTTCTGCATATAATGAGTTCTTGACAGTGACCGCACATCGTTTACTATGTAAGATACAGAGTGTTTTGTGAAAGGCTAGCATATTTTCGTAATCAACCTATAACTCCGAAACGGTTGATATGGATCCCCGCCAAACACTTTTTTTTCTTGTCTAGGTAAGTACTATCATCTCCCGCTCTATGGACCATCATGGAGGAAACATCCTGTATAACTGTGGCCGTTACATTAATTCGCAGAATTGGAGGGAAAGATTCTCCCCTCATAAGGTGGTTGTCTATACATTTCGAGCATGCAACTTAAATGTATATTGTCAATGTGGAACCAATAAGTGAATGATGCACTCCAAAGTATTAATTGTCATTGGTGAATAAAATTAGCCTTAAATTTTGAATAATTATACAATTAATCAAAAACAATAATAAAAACCTGTTGATAATATATTGATAACTAGAGCTACCTGTTAATCTAGTTCCGGTACCATAGAATCTATGCATATGCGTCACAGAGTAATAAAAAAGTCGTTAAAACACTTCATAAATAATTTTTTCAATAGACTTGTAAATAAATCATTAAAACACATTTTGAATTTAGTTGTTGAACAAATGATCAATAAATTTCTGAAGTTCAACCACTTTTTAATGGCGGTAACTGGACTTTAGAAATCTGTTTTCCTAAGCTGTGACTACTACTTTTCTCAGGTTTATTGGTAAAAAAAAATTGTTTTTATGATGCTGTTTTATTACTTGTTGACAGTGCTAACAAGTAGTCATAGGGGTGATAAATTTGGTTTTTTATTTTCAATAATTCTTCTTTTTTGTAATCAAGACGATAAAATATTAAATAGGTTTTAAATAAGACATTTAACTAAATTCACCATAGCCTCAAATAGATAAATTTCACGTGGCAGGTATTAAATGAAGGAATTCATGTTCCTATTTATCCAATAGGCTTAATGTATTTATGGTACGAAGTTTGTGTACATTTTAGCGGGAGGGGATACAATACATTGGAATTTATGGCGTTAAAAAGCACCTGGGATAGATCCTTTTGTTTTTTTTATGATGTTGCCAAAGCTTCGGGGATTCCCTATATTGCCGTAGCACAACCTTGCCAAGAAAGGAAAAAAAGGGTAGGGAATTGAGGATTATTGGGTTGAGACAAGTACCTACGCTTGAATGTGCGTCTAGCCTGATATGAGACTTGTTAGATTTGCGACAAGTCTGATACAGTAAAATATTTCTTGCATCTTTGCAAGAAGCCCAGGATGTTAAGGGTTGGTGAGTTCGAGATATCTTCTCCATCGACGGAAATGGGTTGAGTGAGAATTGGAATACGTTTAAGTGATAACAGACAACATTGCGTTTTGGTAGCATTAAACAAGACCAGATTCGCTCTGCCCCAAGCGAATATTTTGGTGAGGTCATAGTTTAGTGAACTGAACATGTGGCTTCGTTTGTCAGCTATAACATTCGCATGGGAATCAGCTATATAGAGTCGAATAAGTACAAGAAATTAAGTGAGGAAGAGAGTAGGAGAGAGCACACAACATTGAGATACACCGGCATGGATTATCTCTTTCGGAGGCCTTCCAGATTTCTAATGCGATAACAGATCTCAGATTAGCCAAAATTTTGGAGACATTGTTTCCAACGCTCGGTAAGGAATTTTAGTAAATCTCCAGTAGAGCGGCCAGCACGAAGGCCGTATTGGCGATCGTTAATAAGGTGATTAGTAGATATTTAATCAATTGAGTGTTGATGAGTGTTTCGAAAACCTTCGAAAGAATCAAAATAAGGGGAATTGGTCTATAATTTGAGGGATCGCTTGCCTCTCCTGTTTTGGGTATTAGCTGCACATGTGCAAGTTTCCATGCCGAAAGAAAGACTCCTGTCGAATGGGACAGGTGAAATAGTTTGCGAAGGGGTTTAGTTAAAGAACAGGCGGAGCACTTTAGTACCAGGTGCGAAATATCATCAGGCTAAGCAGTAGCGTACGGACACAGAAACAACTGCGCAATAATGAAAAAATAGCACATTCCAAAATATCATTACTTTTAAATATTTTTTCTAAATATATGCATTTAAATTATAACTACCATTTCTACATAATTTCAAAAACCAAATACTGATTCCTGAGTAATGGTAATTTAAATTTTAAAATACTAATACAAAAACTAGAGGTATTCTGTGACAACTATTAGTGTACGAATTGCAGAGAGTATGGAACATATTTCTCCTATAAATGTAATTGGTAAAGTTCTTTAGTTAGCGACTGTAGGATAAAGAATAAAAGCCCACTTCTGAGAATTAAAAATATGTGGAGCAAAATTCAAATTCAAAATCAAGAAAACTAGGGACAGTAAGTTGATTTGGAAAATTACACGAAGGTACGTGTACATATGTATATAAAAGTGAACGAAATTGTAGGCCATCTATTTTTTGAATGCAAAGCATTATCCTTAACACTGAAATTGATTAACTTAAATCTAAGCAAGAACCAAGTAATGAAAAAAAAAAAAAAAAAACAAAAAAAAACATCACACACAAAATAAAATTTTCAAAACTATATTAATGTTGACAGTAGTTTTAAAAATACACACCAACATAGTAAAATTTGCAAAAATTTTCTTGTTTAACTCACTTTTGTTTTCGATTAATTCAAAGTCACAACTCTCTCAGATCACAACCAAATTTAAACTAATTTTTCAGTGTTGAAATTCAAGAATGTGATTTCATTATCCAAAAAAAAAAAACTCTTGTCCTTGACCTTTGTCGCAATCTTAAGTTGATAAAATCTTAAACGTAAGATTGCTTGAGAAGAGGACTTCTATAAATTTCATCCGAGAAAATTTTTAAAGATTTTGTTTTATTTTTTTTCCTTGTGATTTTTTTTCCATTGATTACTTTCGAAATGTAGTCCAGCGTTGTTTTTGTTTATTTGCAAGCATTTAGAACACAAAAATTATGCGATTAATTTATTTTGCGGGTCTTTTATGCAATCGAAATTCAAGGACATTAAGAAATTTAATTTAATTTGTATTGTAATCTCTTCACAGCTTAATTAATTATACGGATGGAAGAAAAAATCATGTTTACTCAGTACCTACATAAACAGGGTGTCCCGTGAGCAGTCTAACACCCAAAGGAGGTCATGGTTAGACAAGCAAAACATTGTTGGGTAAGTGGAGGGGGGGGGGGGGGGAGGTTAAATCCGAACGGTTTTGGAGATAACGGGACTTAAAGATACTTGGGTATGCTTTTATAGATCACCCTGCAACTCTGAACATTACATCCTATGATGATGCTTTAAAATTTGTTAGATTCACAATCGTTAAACCTTTCTAATGGTCTATAAACCTTTCCCTTCTAGCCCTCTTTCTTGAAGTTATGGTTAGACAGAGTTCAAATTTCGGAATTTAACTCATTTTTTTTTATTTAACTACTATTTTTATCAAAACATACGTCATTAATGTTACTTTTTCATATTGGATTTAAAAAAACCCAAAAGCTTCACTTAAGAGGAATTAGTACAAAGATTTGCGAGTTTTATACATTTCTCAATGCGAATTTCTGGCAAGCAATGTATTGGAATGGAGATATTAACTCGGAAACTTGTAAAAAATGGTAAAAATTGAAGTTATTTAAATCAAATTCCTGTTAGTAGGTATTCTCAGTTGTTTAGATTGTGACTATTTTAGAAAGATAAAGCCTAGATCTAGCAAATATGTTAACGTCGAGTTTTTTTCATTTTTAGTGGCGCTTTTTTTAATTATTTGACTCTAATAATACTTGTTCTTTTTCCCGATATTTCACTGACGAGAAATTGCAATGTTTCATTGAAAGTTGTTGAAATACAAAGCAAAATAGCATATTTAATAATTATGTGCAAAAATAATTCAGGAGAGTTAATTCCTTTTAAAAATTTTCAATTATTTTCAATTGCAAATTTTCATTTTTCGTCTTATATTGTCGCATGTTGGGTTTATTTCTTTTAAGGTAGATGTCTCTAATGTGGTCTGTGGTCTAGGTTTAGGTTAATTTTATATGAATTTTCTTACTTTCAGGACACAAACCTGCGTATAGTAAATTTTATTGCATACAGGTTCGCTGGTATCTAAATTGGAACTTTTGCTGAGTACTGACTCCTTTTAAAAATTAACTATCGCACTTTGAACCTGAAATATAACCCTTTCTACGTTTTTTGCACTTATTTTAAACATATCAAGTGAAAATGGCTTAAAAAGCTCATTCCCAAAATATAATTGCCTACTTTCAGGCACTAATTGAACTTTTCCGCTAGATATGCAAAAAACACAGAAAGGCACAGAGAGTTGATAGATCATTTTAAGGGGGTTATTACTCAAATCTGAAAAAAACACGAAAAGTTAATACGACTTTGCGTCAAATGTGTGCGTGTTATTGTGATTAAAATTCCATATAGTTTGAGAAAAAGCATGAACTTAGGTAATGACGTGTCAAAAATAAACATTTCGGGATTTTATATGTATATAATTAGCTTTAGAAAATTCCCAAATTAATGAAATTTACAAAGTTTGGTACATAATAACGTAATAATGGTACATCAAGGAGATAAGTTTGTAATTGAGTATGAAAGATCTTGAAGTGGAAGAGGAGGTGACAGAAAGAAAACTAGTAAAAAAGTTTTGGTTATTAATATATTTTAGCTTGAAAGTTGCTATTTTCAGAGACGAATTATGCACTTTCTTTGTATTATAGAAAACTACCTGTATAATATTAGAATAAAAGGATATTAAGTCTTCTAATTTGTAAGGCATAAATGTTCTGTAGACTGTATTTTGGGACTGTACATAAGGATACTTCAGATTTATTTTCCAACGGTAAATGAGGAACTTTTAGGTAGGTATCAGGGCAGGAAGGATATAAAGATAATAAAAGTGCTGACTACTTGGCTAGAAAAGCAACAGAACCGGCATTTACGGGATCCGAAACTTCTACGTCCTTACAAAAAGGCATCTAGCAGGAGAAATAATGTTCAAAAAAAAAAAAAAGGTTCCAACTACATATCAACTACAATGGCAGAGCATTCGTGGAAAAGAAACGTGAAGAAGTTCATTAACTACCCAACCAATACGAAGACTTTAAAAAAAGTGACTACGAGGTTTAGATACTAAATTCATAAATTTCTTAAATTGGCACTATAAGATGAGAATCTGTTAATACTCCGTTCCGTAGTATATTTAGCTATAATTCTTCTATGAAATACATAGTAATATCTGCGTAAATGAAAGTTTTTACCGCTAGCTTTTATCACTCTATGTACGTAAATCGAATAATTTTTATTTTATACATTTTCTTTCATCGTTACTCGTGAAAGTCTTTGATTATTACTTTATTTTTCAATTCATTCCATCCAGTATCCATCAAAATATCCCTAAAAGTCTTAAGAAAATATTTTATGTTTATTTCTATAAAGTTTCTATAACTTTAAAACAACAGTATAACATGTGAAGGGAAAGGAATTGTTATTTATTATTTTCATTAAAAAATAAAGATTTCAATCCATAAATAAAAATAATTTTCCTAATTTCTTGGACATCGAGCCCTAGGACAACATTCCGGAAATCTCTTTGACTTATCTTCGACAATTTGACAGTTTCGAGCCACTAATATTTGCGCACACCTGTAATCAGTAGGGGGGAAAAAAATTAGAATTTAGAAATTTAATAATAATAAAATGAAGTTTTACTCCATTGAATTAATAGTGCCATCTCTATTGCACTTAATCTGTTCACAACTATCATGAGGATAGTAGTATTCTCCTGCAGGCCATGAATGACCGGAATTTGGATCCCGGCACCCTAAAAGTATTCAAGTATTTTACAAATTTCAATTATATTTTCTTCTTGAATTTTTACTTACAATTGTCTGCTAAACAAAACGTGATAAAAAATATGAAAAAGCACAAATTAATTGTCTTCATCTGGAAAGAATTACATATTTAAAATTTTTGGTTAAAAATTCAGGCGAATGTTTGAAGGGGGCTTAGGATATAGCTTAGATTATACAGTAAAAATATAGGCTATGCTGTGTAAAATTCGTGTATACGTGCGAGAAGAATTTTTTGTTGTTGCCGCGGGGAGGGGGGCAAATGACAAGTAGGTTTGGCAGTTTATTTGTTGTCAGTTCGACATTTCTGCTCATTTTTGACATTTCTTTATTTGCGAAATGAGCAGACCAGAAAGACACTTAGTACCTACTGGTAAAAAATCGATGTCCTGCTGTGTTAAATTTGTTTAAAAATGAGTCAAACTCAGTCAAACGTCATGACGTATTGTCGTATTGACGTATTGTCGTATTGACGTACTATATATTATTGCGTATAAGTGGAATGTAACAGCATAGTTGTAGCTTTCGAAAAAAAAAATTTACGAACCGACTTAATTTTGGTGTCACCCCCTGTGATGGTGTCACCCAGTGCGGTGCGCATCCCCCGCACCCGTCTAGTGACACCACTGACTGGAGCTACCTGTTATACTAGTTCCGTTACCATAGAATTTATGCATATGCGTCACAGAGAAATAAAAAAGTCGTTAAAACACTTCATAAATAAATTATTCGATAGGCTTGTAAATAAATCATTAAAACACATTTTATATTTAGTTGTTGAACAAATGATCAATAAATTTCTGAAGTTCAACCACTTTTTAATGGCGGTAACTGAACTTTAGAAATCTGTTTTCCTAAGCTGTGACTACTACTTTTCTCAGGTTTATTGGTAAAAAAAAATTTTTTTTATGATGCTGTTTTATTACTTTTTGACAGGGGTAATAAATTTGTTTTGTTTTTTTTAAATAATTTTTTCTCTTTTTTTGTAATCAAGACGATAAAATATTAAATAGGGTTTAAATAAAACATTTAACTAAATTCACCATAACCTCAAATAGATAAATTTCTCGTGGCTTGTATTAAATAAAAGGATTTATGTTTCTATTTATGCCTGTAGGCCTAATGTATTTGTGGTATGAATACAATACACACATGGGAATTTACGGAGCTAAAAATCATCGGGCCTAGGATAAATTCTTGTGAAGCACCAGAGAAAAAGGATATCAAACAAAAATATTACTTATTTATCCCAATTTTTTTGAGAAGTTTGGAATGGTCAAGTAATATCAGAACTTCAACTATGAAAAGAGACTCTGAAGTTCAAAGTAATTTTTAAGAAGATTAAGTCACAGCAAAGTTTCTGTAGAAAATCCGACTGCCAATACCAGTTAGAAAGATATTGTTCTTGACAAATCCAAAAGCTTTCATATATACAGAGTGTCCCAGTTAATATAGTTGTTTTGCAAATAAAGAGAGGCTGTGCCATAATTTCAAAATGGATGGGGAGGAAGAGAAATTGGTAAGTATTAAAAAAATTGTTTCAGTCTGTATCATTCAGAAGTTATAGGATGATTCATAAGATATAAAAGAAAAATCGTTAAACTCTTTCTAAAGAGGGTAAAAAAATAAAGGCAAAAAGGTACGAGCGCTTGTAAAAAAAGATCATTTGAATGCTCCTTAAAAACAGCTTAAATTGAGAACAACCGTGTAATTGTAAATAAAGTGTTATAATCGTAGCGTATACGCGGCAGTATGCTACATGTCATTGGCTGTTGATCATAGTGATCAAGTCGTGCCCTCACAACGATGGTGCTGCCAGTTCTACCTTACTGCGTGTTTGGCAGCTGTCTAAGGAGAAAAGGCTGTAAAATTTGGTTCATTTAGACATTATATCTGCATTGCGGTAAGAATATTTGATTTAACTATTATATTCGATATTAGCACATGAATTTTGCCCCCTATTCATACACAATTGCAACCAGGAGGTAAAAATGAATCGCTTGCCAACAAATCGTCTCTATGAAAATTTTCTCTGGATTTGACATATCTGACAGAGACTTGAATTTATGTAATTTCGATCCAAGATATTGTAATCTTGTGCTTATATTTATAATTCTTCGTATAGTAAAATGCGTACTTTGGAAAAACAAAAACCATATGAACTTTGCAAAAGGACTATCCCGACCTAACTTCAGCTGATCCGCATGCAAATTTTGTAGGCAAATGGCAACAGCTGACTAACGTGCGAATCTTTAACGGCTGGAAATAATATCTCTTAGGCTTTGAGATCATTCAAAACATGCAAGTTCGACGTATTGATAAACTATTGAAGTCCAAATTAAGTTTGTCAAAAGGAGACCATTACTAACGGAAGTGCCGGAGGTTATATACTTATAGCTATGAGATTATTTATTGCACATATTGAGATCTTATCTTATTATTCTATCCTATTCGTTGTTCAGATGTTTGTGCATTTAAGTATACAGGGTGATTCAGATCAAGATACCTTCCGGTATACCACGCGATTCCTTGAGGTAAGCTGATCAAAAAATTGTTTCGCCAATACTCGTGAACCTTGATGGGAATAAATGAGTATAACTTCTGAACCACCCTATAGATTTTGGTTATTGTCAGCTTATTAAATAGCCAAGAATAGTAGCTGTTGCAAAGTGTATTACTCTGTATTTTTTAATTAAGCATCTTTAAATTATTCTCAAATAATTCCAAAATTTTGATTTTTTTTACCACAACAGTTTTTGAAATAAATAACGGTATTTATGAAAGTTGTGTTTAAAAAAAATCAATGTTTTGGAAATATTTGAGAGCCGTAGCGCTCCAGAAGGCCTTTCGAGACGACATTTACGAATCGCAATTCAATTGCTATATATGTTAACACTTCAACGTCTCTTTTGTATAAAAGAAAGTCCTATTGGGTCGGCTCCCTGCTAGAATTGGTTAAGTACCTACACATAGAACTGTTTAAGCGGCTATAGCTAGAATTGTTTAAATGCCTATAGGCCTACCTAATATGTGCTGCAGGGTTGAATTTAATGCTAAAGAAAACATAATGTGGATAAATTTTCCGATTATAACGTAATGAACCGATAGCTTTTGCTCAGGTTTTTTAGGGACAGTGCATATCTTATGTGCAGGCAATGTTGCAAGGAGGATGGGGCAATGGGACACGTACAAACCATCAGTACCCATAATAAGTTCAGGTAAGTGGTGCGAAAGTCCCTTCAGGACTGGATGTAGTGCAACGCTTTGGTTTTGTGAGGCACGATATCTTTCTGGATATGGTGTGTGACAGCGGCAGTTATTTGTGTTAATCACCACACAACCCTCCCGCAATAACCGTGGTGCTAGCGTGCCATCCTGCACTCATCGCTACTCATAGAGTGAGCTCTCAGCTTAGGCTGATAATATGGACTTTAGTCCAAGACTACTCGCTCACCTTATTCCACAACAAAGTATAAATTTATATAGAAAAGTATAGGAAAATAGTCTTTTTGAATTTCTTTTATTGATTGTAATTAAAAGTAATGGAAAAGTAGTGCATTCCAAAAACTCATTACGTTCAAATACTTTTTCTAATTCCTTGTATTTTAATTATAATTACAGGAACCATGTAATGCTTCCCCAGTATAATGGTAGGTAATTTAAATTTTATAACACTGATACCAAATATAGAGGTAAGCATTCTGTGACAGATATTAGTGTAGGTATACCAATCGAACAAGATAAGCGAATACATGTCTTTCCTATAAATGTAATTGCCAAGGTTTACAAACATTACTACCTGGATAGCAACTGTAAGATTATAGATAAATTTCTTGCAAAGAATATAAGCACGAAAATAACAAAATTTTAAAAATCAATAAATAAAATAATAATAATAATATAATAAATATAAATACTTGAAGAAGTTATCAGGTGGATTAAAATTTTGTGTTGAAAAAGGAATAAAATGATCGCAGATACAAAAAAATATGTAAAAATAAATATATGAATGTGAGCAGAAATTGGGCTGGGTAGGGGGGTGCTTTTGTCTAATGCGAAAACTCCCTCCTCCCCCCAATAACACCGATATATGTAAGTGTTACATATAAGCAAGAATCAAGAGTATAAAAACAAAAATAGTATGATACGCTTTAGAAAATACACAAAATAAAATGTTCAAACTTATCGCCTATAGCTAAGGTGTTGGGTAGTTTAAATGATTTTTTGCATACACAGTCGATTTAAATTACACTAAGGTAAACCCATAACGCAAATATATTCTTTTATTTCACGTAAATGAAATTTTGTAATATATAATACCTACTATAACTCACTTTTATTTTCGATTAATTTAAGATCACAACTCTCTCAGACCACAATCAAATTTAAACTAATTTTTCAACGATTTGTAATCTAAAACTCGAAATGTGACTTCATTCATTATCAAAAAAAAAAAAAAAAAAAAAAAACGAAAGGAAAAAAATGATCGACACTGATGGAACTTGTGACCTTTCTCGCAATCTAAAGTTCATAAAATCTAAACTGAAAAAAATTACTCGAAAAGAGGGCTTCTATAAATTTCATCGAGAAAATTTAAAGATTTTGTTTTAGTATTTCTTTTTTTCATTAATTGCTTTCAAAATTTAGTCCAACGTTGTTTTTGTTTATTTGCGCAAATATTTAGAATACAAAAATTATGTGATTATTTTATTTTGTAGGTCTTTTATGCAATCGAAATTCAAGGATATTAACATTTATTTTTTTAATGTAATTCTAGCTTAATTACATGGATGGAAAAAAAAATTATTATTTCCCTCTTATTTATTTTAATCAGTTTTTGTTTTTAATTTGAATTAAATATATATATTTTTTTATAATATTACGTAAACTACATTTTAAACTAAATAATTAACAATTATCAGTTCTTTCAATTCAACTTGTCTCTTTCGAATTATAAGTTCGTTTTTTTTTTTGTATTATTTTATCAATCAAAGTTTATGCGATACTCTATGATGAAATGTTAAGCTCAGCTTTAACAAGAAAATTCATCCTTTCTTTCTAACAAGAGAATGATTCATTTCAAAAATTTGTTGTTGTATATATAGAACCGTCTGCATGCTCACAAACATATTTTCTTTTGCAACAATTCGGAAAAGCTTGACTAGCATCTAGCACTCTTCCACGTATACATCCCTTTATAGAAGAATCAATGCAACTATGACAAACAAAACAGACAGAGAGAGAGAGAAAACAAAAAAATATTAAATTTCAAAATCTCTCCCAATGATTTCTCATATTTTACCTATGTACACTGGCCCAACTTTTTTCAGAACAAATTATACGTGAACATCCGGGAAGTTGATGTTCCCCCGGGGAATAATATTCTCCATTATAAAAACACTCTCCAGGAACGGCTATTTTGTTTAAATATAAAACAATGTTAAAATTGAGTTTTTTTTTTTTTGTAAGCATACACACAATACCTGGATCTAATGTATTTTGAGATATAGTCCCAGCATTACTACAATGTACAGTAATAACTATTAAAATAATAACTGTAAATGTATACTTCATAACTAAGCAGATGACTTGTGAAGCAAAAACTGAAATATTTCTGAATAAAATCGTTGCTTTTATATAGCTTAAAAAATGCAGTAAATAAAGCCACAAAAGAAACAGAGGATTCCGGTTTGAAATTTGTATTTCGGCGACTAACTGTCTGCGCAATTGTGACTTGATCGGAAAAATGCGCAAAAAAATTCGTATAAAATTCCGTATAGCTTATAAAGAAACCGGAATATCTTATAATTGTCAAACAACATGAAAATCATCTATTGTCCCGTTTTAATCAAAAAATAACAAGTTTTAGAGTTTTGTTGTTGATGATAAATAAACAGAGATGGTGAGTTAAATGAAAATTAATTCACAACTGATCACCGCACCAGTCATTAGTGGAGATAATAGAATATAAGAGCTCAACTTCCGAGAAGTTGGCTAGAAATTCAACAAGAATCACAGGTGGGATATCAAACGTAGTAGTGTGAAATACAAGAGAGAAAAAATATTAAACTACATCCTGAACATAAAAAACGTAGTCATGAAAGTTTTTGCAACAATAGGAATTTTGATTGCTCTATCAACATTGCAATGTAATGCTGAAACGTGGTCCATAAATTCAACAGATTCCAGTAAGAACCAAAAAATATTTTGTTTTTGTTATGATTTTATCTTTTTTGTTTTTAAATAAATTTTTCAAGATTATCCTGGAATGTGTTCATACGAAGACAATGTCTATGCTCCAGGAGAGTTTCAAATAAAAAATCGTTGTGTTCGATTAATTTGTTCTACGAATGGATGGATAAGTGGTCATAGGTAATAATAGATTAATAATTAAAAAAAAAAAAAAAATAGATATAAAACTTAAAAACCAAACCTAGTTGCGTAGAAGGCTCACTAGAAGGATGCCACCGTGGCCCTCCAATTAATATCAGAAGACCATTTCCAGATTGTTGTAAACGAAAATATACTTGCAAGCATGGAGACGGCTCAGAATATGAACTTGAAGATTTTTGATTTATTTTAAATTTAAATTTTATTTTAAATTTTTGTTAATGTTGATGGTGATTAAAAGATATGTGTAAAAATTGTGCCTTAATTGATTTTTAACAGAATACAAAAAATTGTGGAAATTAAGAATAACTTGTGTTGTCAGGTTTGAAAATTTTTGAGTTTATGCAGAAAGTCGTAATATAATATTCAAGCCAGATATTTTGACAGTATCTTACAATTCTGCCTTTTTGATCATGATTTCAATCAAATAATTGTTTTAGTCTATTAAAAACGCATACCACGTTTTGTCTTTTTGATTATTGTCATGTTGAAAACGGAATTTGAGATCATATTATCATATGAATAAGGAAGTGTAATTGCAGTTGACGTTCCTTAACTCTTTTTTTTTTATCCAAAATATGCACTCAAGCCCACACTATGAAAAAAAGGGAAAAACTACAGCAACAATTTAGACATCAAAAATGTCTGACAAATGGAATACAAACTTCAAAGTATGTTTAGTAAGTTTTTTGACAATTAAGTCGTGACATCATTGTGGCTAACTTTACAATATTAACATGGTGGCTTATGTATAAGATGAAAGAATCACAAATATCAACATCACAGTAAATTACTTGACTGAGAGTTACAAGTTCATCATGCATCGTAGAAGTAATTGTTCTATAAACACTCAGAGGAGGAGGACTTATATCCAGCAGAGTCTACATTCATGAATGAAGCTATTAACGGACACCGAAGATAGTGTGATGTAATGGATTCAAATTAGATAATTTTTAACAACAGAATAAAAGTTTTTATGTAAATTTACGATTGCATCGAAATCAAGCAGATTTGCATAAGAAAAGAATTGTCCGATACTAACGAAAATTATATTTTTATTATATTAATAAACTAGTATTCCTTAATATATGTATAACGTAAAAAAATATATAATACTTTATTAATTAAAAAAACCTAATGACTATAGCTTCTAAGCCTCTACAACCAGTTCTAAGTATTTTTCCTCTTTTTTCCTAAATATATTAAAAAGACTTATCTCAGGCTTGTCGACATACATACATATATTTACCTCGATGGAGAAAAAATCTCGTATAAATAGCAATCAAAAATTAAAATTTCTCAAAATTAATTTCAACAACATCCGACTCAGGCTTGACTAATTAATTATTTCGAAATCCATCGAACTGTGAAAAATGAGGATTGTGCTTGTTGGTCATATTCTTCTGATCGCTACAATATGTTGTAGCAACGCAAAAACTTGGTCACAAAATGCAACAGATCCAAGTAAATAGGAAAAAAATGTTAATTTTGTTTAATTTTTATAATTAATTATTTATTATAATTATTTATCCACAGCATATCCAGGAATGTGTGTATACGAGGGAATTCCATATGAACCTGGTGAACATCATGTTCATAGCACATGCACTCGTGTAATTTGTTCACAAAATGGTTGGATAAGTGGTCATACGTAAGTAAAAATTTAATTTAAGTTTTAATTTAATTGTGTTCTTTTTTTCTTTTCGGTTTTCAGTTGCCTTTCAGCAAATTTAGCGGGTTGCATTCGTGGTTCATATGTAGACAAAACAAAACCATATCCAGAATGTTGCAGGCGAATCTATACTTGTAAACATGCTGATGGAAGTGACTACAATTTAGAAGATTATTAAATATTATTTTAAAATTAAAATTAACATTTATATTTAACAGTTAATAAATAAATATACATTGGGGCTCATAATTTATTTTATTATTTTTTGAAATATCGCTCTTTTACAATATTACCACCACGTGTTTTAGTTTCGAGGGGCTCTGATAATATGTATATCTATCTATACACAAACAATACACGTTCCTTAATTTTAACAACAACAGGCTAGACAAGATTAAATTTATTTCAAAAACCTGTTCGAATACAAAACTAAAAAATAAACTATATGCAAAGATAAAGAGGTTTTGTATATAAAACGGCTTTTATGATGGCTAAGTGAAATATTTGACGAATTTCAGTTTAAAGTTGAAAACAGAACCGGAAGGAGTGCGGTAAAATGAAAGGTCTTTTAGCAACATTAGCAGCTGTTCTAATACTTTTGGGAGTATGTCAAGCTAATACATGGTCAAAGAATGCATCACATCCAGGTTTGATCACTGAACAATTTAACTATATTTAATTAAATATATTTTTTTTTTATTTAATTCATTTTTTTTTTATTTAGATTATCCTGGAAGTTGTGTATATAGAGAAAATGTCTATCAGCCAGGTGAGGTTCATAGTTTACCAGGCTGTTTCCGTTTGATATGCTCACCAAATGGTTGGATAAGTGGACATAAGTAAATTTTTTGCAATATAAATTTGGAATTAAAATTAAAAACAATATTTTTTCAATAGTTGCATTGAAAGTAGTATTGAAGGTTGTGAACGTGGTCGACAAATCGATTCCAGTAGAACATTCCCAGAATGTTGCAGACGTTTATATACTTGTAAACATGGAGATGGAAGTGAATATACAATTGAAGATTTTTAGTGTTAAAGTGGAGATTTCTAAAAGTTTAAGTAATTAAAAAGAAAGTAGGTATTTAAGATTTAATTTGATTAAATTAATAATTTTTTTCTAATGATGCTTTTGTTGTTTTATTTTTGAATGTTATGTTTATCAAATCCATATTGCCCAACCAAGGAGGGTATCAATGGTCTATTGTGTATGTACGTTTTCCGCTACACAATTTCATTCCTTTCGGATTGAATCATTTTTACAAAAATCTTCGTGTTTTACTTCATCTTCTCGTTAGTTTTTTAAAGTGCAAAAATATTCTTTCTTTTCTAGTACATATATGGAAAGTGTAAATATAAAAGTACAGCGGACCGGCAAGGCGAAGAAAAGATAATTGTTTTGTTTTTTTGAAAATCATAAATTAAATTTGAAAAGCTATCGTTAGAGAAACCAGAAAGTATTTTCTAGACCTATGTTAGTATATTTTACAAATATTGGAAATTCACAGCTCCAATTTAATTGACTTTCCCTTAAGTTACGGGTATATCTTGAACTTTAACATTTTTACATGTCGAAGTCCGATGTCTAATCCACTGAATCAAAATGTGATACATTTGTTCAACAGTCTAATTTCTACTCAAAGGAAACATAAGAGATGCCTTAAACGATGCATTATGATGCTGTGAACATATTGTATTTCAATTTAACGGGGGAAAGCTGGGGGGGGGGGGGTTAAAGTGTGATCTAGTACATTTTGGAAAATCTAATACAGAATCGAATTCTTTAGGTCCTGAGAAGAAGTTTGAGTACCCAAACTCCCATACTCGGAACATTAAATAGCCATCCACATACTTACTTTGATAGTATTTCCCTTTTTTTAATTTGAACTGAGATACTAGATTTTCGCACTTTATATCGGCTTTAACTCGGTAGGGTTATGTTTGATCGGAAAGCGGGTTTCAATGTTCACCACAGTTCATTACAAGCTACAATTCGTAGAAGAAAATGTTTCTCTACATACTTTTAGGGGGGGTAGGAATCCCCGGCGGGGCTGGGTGGCTTCAATACGGCATGTTGTATATCAAATGACAGGTCTCACCGAAAAGTACTCGGGTAGGTACTTTTTTCCCAATTCAGAAAACTTTCTCGGGACGGTTTTGGTGCCGGAAAACCCATTTTCACGTACTTGGGTCACAGACACCCCAGTTCGCATATATGTATTTTGCAGTGCATTCTTCCATGGCCATAAGTGTACTATTGTGAACATTTTTCTCATAGAAAGTCATTTTCTCGCCGCATGAATTCTGCTTAATCACGAGAAATAGAAAAGTCCACATTTTCATCCAAGAAAGTCGCTCAAGCTACATCGGATCGCCCCCGCTTAATTGAAATAAACATTGAATTCTCCAGAATATATAAGATCTCTACATGCGAAGTAGAAAGAGCTTGATAAATATATAAACAGATAAGAATTGGCTATTCTAGGAGTCGTTTTACTACTGCCCACAATATTGGTCATAACTCCAAAAGAGTTATTCCAATTTTAACTCTAAGCTTCCTTCAAAATCCCTTTGGAAGAATTTATAGAAAAAAAACATGTCTACGGCAAAGATAATTCTAATTGTAGCTATAGTATAGAGAGGTTTGCCAAATCCTACCTTTGGATTTATCTTACCAATCCATAATATCCAGGGAGAAGTGTTTAGGTTTTTCGTAAAGTAAAATGAGTAAAACTGATCAAATGCTTATTCAGTTAGGATAGCTTATTTTTCCCAAAGTTCGACAATTGTCCAAGAAGGTGGAAAAAAGCTTTCAACGATTGCATCCATTTTATCTATGAATTCTTCTCTTAGAAAGTCTATCCTTATGAAAGGTCATTGGATTCTTATCTAGAACTAAAGCTAAGCCAATAAGGGAGATCTGCAGTAGTCGTAATCTCAAAAATAAAAATTACTTCTTATCTTATTTTATCCGAATTGTTCTTAATTGCAACTCGAAGTGGTTTGGATACACAATTAATAAAAAGTTAAAAATCGTTACTCTAAATATTTATTTCTTTCTTAATTTAAACTTTGAATAAAAACAACTTATTATGACTAAAAATCTTCAACAACAAAATCTCCTTCCACTTCATTATGGCAATGATAGAATCTTCGGCAACAATCTGGGAATGGTCTTCGAATTCCAGCCAATTCTCCTGGTTTACAACCGGCTAGTTTCTGCGGAACACAACTGGAAAAATACATGCGTAGATAGTTTTTTATAATTATAAATAAAATGTCTCTTCACTTATAAAAAAAAAACAACTCGTTTTACCTATGACGACTGATCCAACTATTTTCGCCACAAATAATTTTCACACATTCCTTTTGAAGTTTATGTTCTCCTGGAACAAAAGGTTCACCCTTATACACACACATTCCGGGATACTCTAAAATGATTGCTTAATAATTTGACATTTTTTTTGTTTTTTTAATTCAAGATATTAACGTGCATCCGTTCCATTCATGGACCATGTTTCGGCAACTGTGTAAAAAACACACCCGCATAGAATAGTTGCAAATAAAATTTTTGATTTCATTGTTTTGTTTTAGTTTCCAGATATTTTGAAATGTTTACAGACCATAAGCAAAACTCTTTACTTCACCGCAGTTTAAATGATTATGAAACTATCAAAATATTTAAATGACTTTTGTCCGCGGTGAGTTGATGGGAAATTAGTAGAGAACTTCTTCGATTTGAGAATTATCGTTATCCGGTTTTGTTTGAATTTCCGAAATTAAATTAAGATTCACTTTCGTTTGAATTCTGAATAGCACGGACCCGGCTATATTCCAGGAAATTTGCATAAAGAACGGGTTTGATGTTGTCATCTCAATTGCCAATTAAATTAGTCAATTTATGTGTCGTTCCGCTTTAGTTTTTTATTTTATATTTATCACCTGTTTTTTATGCGCTGTTTTATTTAATGTTCGTCTACAGGTTCTCACTGCGGTGCGGCGGACAAAGTTTATTGTTGACATTTTTTGTTGATAAATTTTTAAGTTTTATGATTTTATAGAGACCGGATATAAGACCTCTTGGTACTGAGATTCTTGCTCTATTTAGCTCCAGTCTACATATGTAAGTCATTTTTAGAAAGGCTATTACCTAGAGCAGAATGGGTTTTTTGAATGTCTGCTAGGTATATAAATGCATCTTCCAGACATTTTTTGGTGGGCAAATTTTGAACATTCATATGATCTGCCGATTTGATCTCTTCGTTACACAATTGATAGTCATTGCCTGAATGTGACTTTGCAGTGGCCAATAATAGGACCGACAAATAGACTGAACTGGTGTTTACCATATAGCTGATGACTTTTTTAGTATGTGAATTTCATGATCTTTTTCGAGAATTTTATGCATGGAAGACTCTTCCAGTACACATAAATAGTTGGAGAAACTTTCCTCTTTTGTTAATTGAGTTTGTGTTAGCCCGCATAAGACCTAGCAATGGAATAGTTGTCCTTGCCTTTTATTTTTCACTAGGAAATGGATGCTTACAGCTATCAACCATTATAGCTGTGTTCTTTTGTGTACCTTGTTTTAGAACTCCCATATACTGGAGAGAACAAATTGTTCTGTAAATTGAAGCAAATTATTTGTACTGTTCGCTTCATTTATATATATTCTATGAAAATGTATGACGCGTTCTTTTGTGTATTTTTCGTTCTGCTCTGTTCTGCGAACACAAAAGAACACAGCTTATGTGTATAAGCCATTATAAGAAATAGCGACTATCTCCCCTCCACTTCCTACTGGTCCACTTTATTGCATTTAGGTTATAATTTTTGGAAAATGTACCCCTTACAAATTTCCCTCCCTCCATCATGCGCGCTTTACTCTGGTGGAAGATTCACTTTGATAGCAGTAAATACAAATTTTGTCACCTTCCTGTAGGACGTAAACTACACAATTTTTTTTTATTTGATCTGCCAAAGCTGTCAAAACATTAAAACATGAAAAACATAAAAAAAAATCGGATAGAAAAACATTTCAAAAAGTAAAATTTTGCAGAAAAAAGACTTGACTCAGCCTTAGACTGTCGTATTTCAAATTTTCAAATTGTTATAATTTTCTCTAGACGATGAAAAATTAGATTTTTTTTTTACATAATTTTCATCCTTAAAGTGTTTAGAACACGTGGGTAAAAGAATATTTTCATATCTAAAGTATTTTAGAAAACACAACCTGTTGAGTGGGGAGCCGTCCGACGGCTGGAAAGCAGGTAGCTGGAGTGCTCGGATCGCGATTGCTAAGGACACCTTTTCACGCTACCTGAGGTACCCTCATAAATTTCGCGAAATCGTTATCCTTCAGATTCAGCACAATGAGTTCTTGAAGGAAGATGAAGGGTCTCTGTATGGTGCTGAAATAGCTGAAGTAAGTTTTCAAAGATTTTTTATAATGTTGTTAAACTTTACAACAACAAGATTTTTCAGCGCGCGGGGCGTTCAACAGCTTCAATGGATGATTCACATGGATATCTGTGCAAATGAAAAAACAATTCCATATCAGGAAGCGATTTTTGTTCAAAAATTGATACAGAAATTTGTTTTTCGTCCGTTGAAACAAAAAAAAAACGGCTGACGTTTCGTATTCAGAGGTTTTTTGTTTAAACAAAAACCGATAAGGCGCCCCAAGCAACATTTCCCCTCTTTTTCAGGTCGAATTTACGTGAGAATAAGAGGATGTCGTATCGACGTAAATATTAGGGAAATTAGGGAATATTTCCCCATAGGGCAGAAGACAAATTTCTTTAATTTTGAAAATTTAAAGTAAATTTCACGTTAAGTTTACGTAAATTTTCCTTAATATCTACCTATTTTCTACCTAGTATAACTTATGTTATCGTCGGTGTTAATGTGGAAGTGATTTCATTTTATAAGAATTATGTGTGCATATTTTCCATAGTAGGTAATGTAAATATTACCCTGGTAGACAACATATCATGATGAGCTCATCTATGAGCTACTCATGAGCAATCAGATGAACGTAATGATGAAATTTATTCGCGTTTGCATCGAAACCGGGTAAAAAAATCATTTATTTACTTATTCACAGATAGTGTGCATGAGAATTGCGTCTCTTTCACTTATTTCGAAATGTATACTTTGCTTCTCTTTTGTGCATTTTATAATATTAGATGAGCACTTCGATGAGTATATAATGAGCGTCACGATGAACTTATTAATGAGCATGTAAATGAGGGTCATGATGAGTACATAAATCAGAATCTAATTTTACGATTGATTTCATATATTTTTCCGAATTCAAACTCCGGTTGCTAAAAACTTAAATAAATAAATCACAAAAATCAAATCCAAATCAAATTTTTCTAGTAGAAATGTCATCTGACACGGTTATGACAAGAATAAATATTTATTTATTTATTGCTAGTTTAGTATATAGGGAGCAGTTTCATTATATCCAATGATCATTTCGATGAGATTTAATGAATGCTCATCAGACGGATCATAGGGAATTAATTTTCTATATGTTTCTTCATGAATTGCAAACATCTTGATGCTTTTCAGTCACATTGTATTGGTTTACATAACAACTGCCGCTTGCGGGGTAGAAGACAAGGTAAAACTGTGAGCAATTTCTACTAGGGTATTAACAAAATGCACAAAATTTTAACTTGAATGATTATGAGAAATATTGCTATAATAAAATATATAGAAATTATGGGCTTATTCAAAATTAATTATTTTAGTTTGTAAGCGTTCAATTAGAACGACAAGAATTTTATTGATAAATATGGAAATAATTTTTCGAAAAACACCAAAGCGCTTTAAAAATATTGTAATCGTTCTAAAATTAAGAAAACTGCATTATTTGGGTTTTTTTTTTTATTTTCAGTAACTATGGACAAAATTTAGTTAAGGTACACGGTTAAAAAAATTGGTATAAACGATGCACAGTTTTTATACTTTCGATCTTATTAGTTGCACGAATCCAATTTTTAATATAGAATCTAATAAATATACGAATATCGGCATCTCTAATACCAAAAATGTCTCATTTCTTATCCGAATTTAGTACAAAAGCATATTGCAAACGACCAAAGGATAAACTGTATCCATTTAAATATAGGGATCGATCACGTTCAGTATAAAACTAATACATTAACTAGATATTTGAGAGCATGATACTATTTTGGTTAAACTCTACCCTTTTAGGAATATTAAAGCTATTCAAATTATTTGTAAAAATAGAAATACTTAGAAATACGAACGGAAGAATCAATTGAGTTACTCATAGCTGAAAATTTGTCACTGCCTGACACACATACGCATTATGTAGATAAAACTGTATGGCTGAGGTCTGTTAGAGCATGAGTACTATAGTATAGTAAATATAGTACAGTTGGTTGCTTAAAATGATAGGCATTTTTTTTAAAAAAATGTTTAGATTGTTTCATAAAATTAACATTTGTTTTTCAAATTATAAATGTTTTGATTTCTATGTGAGCAGGCGGGCCTTATTTTTTATTACGTTCGCTGGAATTCAAATGGATACTCATAGTTTTCTATCTTATAGAGGACGAAGTATTCCAAGATGATGAAAAAATTTACGATTCCCTGTTTGAATTCGAATCCATTCGATCTATCACATTCACCAATAAGGCTTAAACGGTGTATACATACTATGCATTTGTATAGCAAAGTATACAATAAAAGTTTATTTACGAAATGAGATAAACTTAATATAACAGAGATATAAAAAAGTATATCTTACATGTATTTATTTTATCTAAGATTATAAGCACATTTTATACCAAAGGTTCATTGAAATTTATATAAAAGAATTTTATACCAAGTTGTATTATATTAATAAACGCTCTTATAAAATTTTATAAATTGAGAAAGTATACAATTTATTCAAACTTTTTATGGACCTATATTTATATAATTTGTTTATAATAATTACACCTAAATTTCTAACCGTGTATCATGCAAATTTTCTATTCATTCCTTTAATATATGGCAGCCATGTTTTGTTAAATAAATATGGCGCATATTACATCTCTCGAGCTCGACCTAAAAGTTAGTTTAACTTAAAATTTTTCCATATACGAGGCATATTCAGAAAGTAAATGTACTGTGGTCATAGCGGGCTGTGTTTGTTTGTTTTTTTAGAGTTGGCAACACAGAGTGGTAGAGTGCGATCACCTGACCAGAACAAGCATCGCAGGAATATGGTAGTACGTGAACTCACGTTGTAGTGTACAGTTACGTGAAAGATGTCGGTAAGAAATCCCGCCAAGTGCGAGCAACGTGCTGTGATCCGTTTCCTAACTCGCGGAAGGAGTAACACCTACCGAATTTTTTTTCGCGAATCAAAACGGTTTACGGCGAAAGTGTTATGAACAGAACGAGTGTGTTTAAGTGGTGTAGGGAGGGAGTTTAGTGCAGGCAGAACAAATTTTCATGACGAACAGAAGAATGGAAGGCCTTTCAAGGCCACCAAAGCACTTCTTGGACGCATTTGGTTGGGATGTTATCAACCACCCTCCGTATTTTCCTGACCTGGCGCCGTCAGATTTTCATTTTTTTACCTTCCTGAATGCACACACTCACGACGAGCAGTTGCAAAAAGAGGTTCTGAAGTGAGGGAAGAAGCTGGCGGGAGATTTCTTCGATGAATTCTGAAGAAATATGGTCGATTTAAATTTTAAGAAAGTAATGAATTTTCATCTATATTGAAAAACATTTTTGGTTCGTGCCCATGATATATTTAGCCGACATAAGTGAGTTATTGAGGTTTGCTATGAGCTCCTCCACACATCACATTCCTAGTACTACCGTCGATATCTGCGTATTTTTTGTCTGTGCTCCAATGTTACTTGGGCCCCAAAATTTCATCTAGTTTAATAATTTTTAATCCTACTTGTTTTGGATAAACTGGTAGAGCTTTGGAGCGCCCAGCTAAGACCAAAACACGCCATACACGGCTTTGTTTAATGGCAGCTTGAGCCGCCATTTTGGATTTCGTTTTTATAAATAAAATTGGAATTTACTCTCTATTGATAAACGAATAAAATACGTTAAAACCAAATTTCAAAAGTAATTATTTTATGTAAAAAATAATTCCCAAAATTCATGATATTTTTCATGCTTTTCGAAGGTAACCTTCCCTTAAGGTAAGTCCATACCTATTTGCAAAATTCAAGTGCCTAGCATGTCTAGAAGTTCTCAAAAAATTCATTTCGACACACAGCTTTCAACATTCATTCAAGTAATTTTGTTTAATCTTGAGATTATCCATGACCTTGATTGTTACACAACCATATTGACCATAAGGACAATCTCATTATCTCGAGCCTTGTTCAGAAATCATTTGCTTCTTCCATTTCTATTAAAAAAATACAATAAGAGTCGCTATAAATATTACTGGTTTCTCATATAATGCCTGTGCAGTAATGAAGACATAAGTAATTCCGGTTTGAATTTTTTATTTGAAACGCGCCAATATTTTGCGCGTTTTGACGATTATAAATATAATTCACGATCGAATAGTCCAACAGTAGCTGAAAATTATTTAACCATACGCAAATCCTGTTTGAATTATTTACATTTTAATATTATTTTTTTATTACATTCATTTTCTACCATCAAAGTCATCTATTTATATGTTTAGTCTATGATGACGGTTTAAAATAAATTTTAAAATGTAAACACTCTTGGCGCCGGCCGCTGACCGCCACATCATTGACTTAATTTTGGATAAAAGACGATTAAATTTTAGTATGAAAACAATTAAGATTTGCATACCTACTTAGGTCGTAACTTATCTCTCAATTAACATCGAATAATCATCATATAATGATGTTGCGTCGACGCAGAAGAATTTATATAAAAGCGTCTAAATATTTCGCATTTATTCAGATGTCAAACACTAGAAAAATTATTTGATTTCATTATGAACTGTATTTTAGCACTTTTAATTACTCTAACGATTTTTGGATCGTCGTACTGTGAGGCTGACACCATATCTAAGGACGCTTTAATTCCATGTAAGTTCTCAATACAAAGGAAAAGTTAAAAAAAAAATTATTTTTTTGCTTTATTTCAGGGGTTCCTGGAAAGTGTCATCATGATAAGAAGATTTATCCTCCTGGTGAGCATCAATTGCCGGATTGTACACGTTTGATTTGTTCCTCAAGGGGTTGGGCCAGTGTTCACAAGTAACGGCAATCATATCTCAAGATTAAATATTAAACAGAGCTGAATTTTTAAGCATCTTTATTTTTCTTTCTTTTTAGCTGCATAGATTATTCCATAAAAGGATGTATTCGCGGTGAGGTAATTGATATCAATCTATCATTCCCGGATTGCTGTAAAAGGACATATACATGTCAACATGAAGATGGAAGTGAATACTCAGTAACGAATTATTGAAATATATTATTTGTGGCTGTAAAGTATAAAAAGAACTATTTTTTGTTGTTGTTTTATTTGAAACTGAAATAAACTTTTTTGAATGTCTGTATTTGCATAAAAATGTGAGGTTCCATAGAATTTTCAATATGAAGTGATTGGACGAAGGGAAGAGGATTTTATAAGTATACAAACATTTAAACAAAAATTAGGGGAAGATTCTGTACCTTGGACATGTTTGTACCTCGGTAATTTCATTTTCCACACGGTCTGTAGTTATCCCATACCAGCAAGCAATCGGCTGGTACCTTGGTGGAATAGGGAATTGAGCTTGAAAAGAAAATAGGTCAGGAAACTATTCAACAGAGCTAAACTCTTTGGCATCTGGGGGAATATAAAAATACAATACAGAGTTAAGGAGATCCAAAAGAAAAACCTGGCGGACCTTCTGCGATGACATAAATCAATTGCCCGCAGCTACTAGGCTCCATAAGGTATTTTCGAAGGATCACACAAATGGTTTAGGCTCACTTCAAAAAGAAGATGGGTAGGAACTACACCGAGGGTTGCGAGGAAACAGTCAGGATGTTATTAGAAACCCGTTTTCCCGACTCTCTAACTCCCGATCAAGGAATAGTTGCTCCAGACCCAATTGAGGTGGACAAGTACAGAGTCTCTAACAGGAGCAAGAGTCTTGCGGGCATTATCTTCACTCCTAACAAGGTTAGATGAGCCATTGGCACATTTAATCCCTTTAAATGTATTAAATGTATTTTACCTTTTTTTGGTAAGGTTTTTGAAAAACTCATCTTCTTGCAAGCCAATAAATTTATAGACCAAAATCGTTTATTATCTCCCTGGCAATCTGGATTTCGACAGGGACATAGCTGTGAAACTGTTTTATTAAAAGTCATTTCTGATATTAATGTGACAATGATAAGTTAACCATACTTGCTCTTCTAGACTTTAGTAAAGCCTTCGATAGTGTGGACCACATTCACCTGCTTAATAAATTAAAGAGCAGTTTCGATTTCTCTTCCTCAGCTGTGAGGCTGTTCAAAAACTTCCTATCTTCCAGACATCAAGCTGTGAAAGTAGGTAACTCACTGTCCGCTTTTCGTCTTACCTGTTGTGGCGTACCTCAGGGCTCTATCCTTGGGCCATTTCTTTTTAGCCTATTCATAAATGATCTCCCCAATGTGATTAAGGACTCCACCATTCATCTATATGCTGATGATGTCCAATTATATCTGAGCCGCCCAATTGGACTACAGGATGATTGCATTTCACGGCTAAATGATGACTTACAACGAATCTACGAATGGTCTCTTGATAACAAGTTGGTATTGAATCCAAGCAAATCTAATTGTATTCCGATATATAAAAGCAACATTGATGCTTCAAGGCTACCTCCTGTTTTACTCAATAATACAACTCTACCATATCGTGACTCTATTAGGAATTTAGGAATAATATTAAACTCTAGCTTAAGTTGCTGCAAGTATGTTAGTAATATTATTGGAAAAGTTTATGGCTCCCTTCGTCAGTTATGGGTCTCTGCATATCTTCTGTCTACCGAAATGCGTCTAAAACTAGTGCGTACGCTGATTATTCCACATTTCCTTTATGGCTCGATATTGTTCCCAAAGCTTGATTCAGTCTGCTACAGACGGCTCATGGTTGCATTCAATGATTGTATTAGGTATGTATATAAACTGCCCCGTAGCTCCCATATCTCCCCATATCGTAACAGTATTCTCGGATTCCCCTTAGATATCTACCTTTCTCACCGTAACTTGTATTTTTTGCACAAGTTAATAAATCTTAAAAGTCCTGAGTACCTCTACAACAAGCTGCAGTTTCTACGATCACAAAGAGGTGTAAATATTTGTATGCCACGCTGCAGATCACAACTTGGAGAGCGTTCTTATTTTGTTCAAGTTCCTCGCAAATGGAATTTATTACCATCAGAATTTCAGCGCGTGGGCTCCAGCAGGGTTTTTCTTAAATTGTTAAAATCAACCAATTTTACCTAAATGCACATTCTTTCTCTAATTTAACAACAATTATGTAAATATAATCTATTTTTTGTCTTTTTTTCGCATTTCTCTTTTTTTGAATTTTTCTTAACTTTTTTTTTATATCATTCATTTTTTTTTATAAAGATTAGATATTATTTTTTTCTGATTAGTTAAGTTAGTAGTTATTATCACTTATTGACCTACCTGTAAATTATAAACTAGTGTTCTGTATATTAATAAGATTTTAAAATCTTTGTACAGTTGCCAAATAAATATATATTATTATATATATTATTATTATTATTATTAAATGTCTGGAGGGGACGGCATCTTTCCCGCCCTACTACAGCAAGGTGTTGAAGAAATTCTTCTTCCCCTACAACAAATTTTTCGAGTCAGCTACGCTCTAAGGTACGTTCCCAAATGTTGGAGAGACGTCAGGGTGGTATTTATAACCAAAGCAGGAAAAAGAACTAGTTGTCTAGTCAAATCGTTCCGACCCATCAGCCCCTCCTCATTCTTACTTAAGTCCATGGAAAAAATCCTAGACGTACACCTTCGAAGTAAAATTTTGATTAAATCACCACTTCATTCTAAGCACTTCGCTTATCAAGCTGGCAAATCTAACGAGCCAGCCATTCACATATTACTCAAAGACCTCGAAAAAGCTCTTGAAGCAAAAGAGGTGGCCTTATGTGCATTTGCGGACATAGAAGGAGCCTTCGATAACACCTCCTTAGATGCAATTAAATCAGCTGTCGAGGATAAAGGATTTGAGCCCTCCACGGTAAACTGGATAGACTCCATGCTTAGAAGTAGGAGGATAACCACAACTCTAGGGAACTGTTCAATCACGATCAACGCAGCAAAAGGCTGCCCACAAGGAGGAGCTCTCTCTCCACTCCTCCACTGCTGTGGTCGATCGTAATTGATGACCTGCTAGAGAAACTTACCAGTTCAGGTTTTAATGTGCAAGGCTACGCGGATGACCTAGTAGTCAAAATACTGGGCAAGCATGATCAAGTCATATCCGACCTCATGCAAAATGACCTCTCCAAAAGACGCACGTGGAGTTTAAACAAAAGCCTTAGCAATAAACCCCAATAAGACGATTATCATTCCGTTTACAAGAAGATCGAAACTTTCACTAACGGCTCCTCTTCTTGACAACACGGAATTGATATTTTCAGACGAAGTCAAATGTAACTCTATAGATAAGAAACTTACCTGGAATTCGCATCTGTCCAGAGTGACGGATAGAGCGGTGCGATCTCTCTACACGTATCGTCCCTGCATTAGCAGAACATGGGGTCTGAAGCCAAAATGATATACTGGATGTACACCATGGTTGTTAGACCCATGCTCACCTATGCGACCCTCGCATGGTGGCCTAAAAAAATCAAAAAAACGGCTGAGGCTCTGCTTCAAAAAACCCAGCGGCTTGCCTGTCTAGGAATAACTGGTGCCATGAGAACCTGTCCTACAGAAGCCAGAAAAAGGAAGCGATCTCCAGTGCTATTAGAGTGCAAAAGGAGAAACAGTTAAAGCCAGGCGATTTGGTTGGTCATTTAAGTATTTTAAAATAGATATGTTTCGAACAAATGACGACATTATCTGATCACACCCAGGGTGGATTTTGTAAGACCATTCCAAGTGGTTCTGAGATACCGACAGCAATGGCGTTCCACTAAACCGTCCTTCCAACAAGGATCGATGGTGTGGTATACAGACGGCTCAAAAACGTACAATGGAGTCAGACGGGGCGTATACGGCATCAAATGCCATATATCAAAGGTTCTGGGCTCTACTCCTAGGGCACTCCAAGCCGAGGTATTGGCCATAATAGAATGCGCCAATATCTGCATTAAAAGAGCCATAATTGGCTCAACCATTAATATCCTCTCAGGCAGTCAAGCTGCCCTTGGGGCCTTAAAGTCCTACAATGTCAAGTCAGGAATAATCAGGGAATGTCTAAAAACCCTCAAAAACCTATCAAGGAGAAACAAAGTTATCCTCAAGTAGATCCCTGGACATGAGGGCCACAAAGGTAATGAAATTGCTGATGGCCTAGCCAAAAGAGGAGCGGAAACTAAGTTTGTCGGACCAGAGCCATTTTGTGGCACTTCAAAGTGTTACCTCAGAGCTGCCCTAACTCATTGGGACAATAAACAAAAATCCCTGTACTGGGAAAGGCTACAAGGACTTCGTTAGGCAAAAAAGTTTATCGACACCTCTGGCGGAAAAACAAAAGAACCTCTATTTCTTAGAAAAACAGAGCTCGAAATGATTACTGAGCTCTTCTCGGGCCATTGCCCCTTAAGGTATCACCTAAACAAAATGGACGTAACTGAGACTGTCGTATCTGTCAGGATGCTCATGAAACTTTGGAGCACCTGTTCTGCAATTGCGAAGCATTGGCCAGGCGGAGATTTCTCCACCTCATGTATGCTTTTCCCCCTCCAAACTACGTTTGGAATCTCAATCCCTATAGGAAGAGAATAAATTGAACGGCGAGGTTTATGCTAGCACGTCCCTTCACAAAATTAATCTAATCTAGGTGGGAAATGAATATCGACAGAGGGAGGGAGAATGTGTGTGTGTGTGTGTGTGTGTGTGTGTGTGTGTGTGTGTGTGTGTGTGTGTGTGTGTGTGTGTGTGTGTGTGTGTGTGTGTGTGAGATAAAGAGGGACATAGATTCAAATAGAAATTAATTATGAAGACAGGAAAACAATTTGGCGGCCATCAATAGCTTATAAAAACTTACCAAAAATGAAAAAAATGCCCAGATAAACAATAATAGGGCAAAAAATTTACGGTGAAATTCCTTAGAGAACTAGAGAGAAAAGTACTAATTGATCTAAGACCAATTTCCGTAATAGCCTAGACGAATATAAATTGTGATAGGCCAAGTCAAAACATAAATTAAAAATCAATAAAAGGGACATACCTATTCCATATGAAATAGGTAACGTGTGTGACATGACCATCACCAATTTTGTTGAAATTTTACATAATTGGTGGATTTGTGAAAAAAAAAATGCGAATTAAAAATTTTCCTTCTACAGTGCGTATTTCGCGAGTTATGGCATTCTCATAATTTCGCAAAAATTCTGTCCTGGTCTTCTTTAAAAATTCATGTATATTTTTCTATTCATGCTAGCACAATGAAATATGGCTCATTTGAAAGATAGGATTTCAAATTATCTTAAAAAAAAAACAGAATCTTTAAAATATATACAGAAAAGGACATCAAGAATAAGGATTTTATCCGTTATCCTTGCATATTCTGGAAGACTTTTGATTTTATTAATTTATTTTTTATTTTTTACTTTATATTATCCACTAAAACATATTAAAATTTTAACTTTTTTAATCTCAACGGGATCAAGAAGTAAGAAATAAAGAAAGCTTCACCAAAACACATAAAAGAATTTATTTTTTACGGGGTGTCCCGTATGTCGTCTTGCCCCTGAAGTCTATGGTTAGGTCATACTTAGACAAGCAAAAAATTGTATGAGTGGTCGGGAGAAATCGTAACAGTTTTCGAGATAACGAGAATTTAAGATATTTAGGTATGTTTTTACGGATTACCCTGTAACTTCTAAACGTTACACCCTATGATGATGATTGCATTAATAGAAAAATATATATGAATTTTCAAAGAGGACTAGGACAGAATTTTTGCGAAATTTTGAAAATGCAATGGCTCGTCAAATACCCATTGTATTGGGACAATTTTTAATTTGTATTTTTATTTTCACAAACCCTCCACTATGGAAAATTTCAACAAAATTGGTGATGGTGATGTTACACTTTCTGTGATTTTTGGTCGATTTGCTATGGAATGACCAAAAAGTAATTACGAAAAACGCAAAGAATGCACAATTAGCAAAAATACAATTTCAATCAATTAACCCGAAATCGCATTCTCAATAAATCAATAACAATAACTGTGATTCAATACAATAATGCATTCTAAACAAACGTTTGCCCAAATGCAGGTCACATTTAATTTATTGCGGCAACCGTAAGAAGTGACTGCATTTATTTACATGTTTTGCAATATGCTTAATGCAGGTCAAGCCAGTTACATAATATCAAACAATATAAAGCACATAAGTGCAAGCAATCAATTTAGACATATTAATACAACAGCATGATATATTATGATATATATAAGTTAAGACACCTGGAATAAAACACTCGGTGATAGCATTACAGGAGGCGGGCGTTTTACTTACAAGGAGAGGGTCCCTACTCGTCTTCACCGATTTCGTTCAAATTCACAGTATATGTTGGGCTTGACTAGAAATGATAGTGTTGCAAGTCGTAGCTCGAGATGGCCAAGCGAAACTGAAATAATGCATAATGTACAAATCCACCGCCACGCCATAGCTCGGCTAAATATTATCCGATTTGCAAAATTCTTTTTGCTAATTTTTTGGGATTTTTTTCTGATTTTTTGAGCATATTTTCCCTCCCCTTCCGATTAAGTTGCGAGATTTAATTTTCGACAGGCAAATTTTCTGTCTGAAAAATTCATTTAGAAACTTTACTCCACGAATTATCGTTTAATCCAATTTTCGATTTTTTTCGTGGATGCACCCTTATCAGGAAATTATCTATACGAAATTTCAGGAAGATCGCGAGTCATTTACTTATTTAAAAAAAAATAAATCTATAAGAATTTTACGTGCCCGCTTTTCGACATCTACCGGATATCTCTGAAAACTCATGGGCATGAAACTTACAGAATCTGCAACCTACATATCTCCTCTGTCGTTGAAAAGTTACCGAAATGAGTTTGGCGTTTTTATTCAAATTCTACAAATATTTTACCGTGACAGAAAAATGTGGATTCCAAAATTCAAAAATAACGGTTTTTTGTGTCCAATCTACCGGAAAGTGGAGCGGAAAGCAAATCTATCTCATTTTTTGTTACGTACTCACCGAGAGCTTTCCAAAAAGTACCCACATGGCAGGATACGGAAGAAAGTGAAAATCGCGATTGAAAAATGCTCAAATTTGCAAATTTTTGTGGGAGTTGTCACGGTAAAATATTGGTATAATTTGAATAAAAACGTCAAACACATTTCGGTAACTTTTCAACGACAGAGGAGATATGTAGGTTGCAGATTCTGTAAGTGTCATGCCCATGAGTTTTCAGAGATAGCCAGTAGATGGCGAAAAGCGGGCACGTAAAATAATTATAGATTTTTTTTTAATAAGTAAATGACACGCGATCTTCCTGAAATTTTGATAATTTCCTGATAAAGGTGCATCCACGAAAAAATCGAAAATTGGATTAAACGATAACTCGTGGAGCAAAGTTTCGAAATGAATTTTTCAGATAGAAAATTTGCCCGTCGAAAATTAAATTTCGCAACTTAATCGGAAGGGGAGGAAAAATATGCTCAAAAAATAAGAAAAAAATCACAAAAAAATTAGCAAAAAGAATTTTGCAAATCGGATAATATTTAATCGAGATATGGGGTGGGGGTGGATTTGTACATTATGCATTATTTCAGTTTCGCTTGGCCATCTCGAGCTACGACTTGCAACACTATCATTTCTAGTCAAGCTCAACATATACTGTGAATTTGAACAAAATCGGTGATGACGAGTAGGGACCCTCGCCTTGTTAGTACTACCTATAATTGGTGTCTGCAAATATTAGCTGCACCTCACTAACAAAGGAATTCTGCTCTTGTAGCTTCCTCCTTAGGAGTTCTGCCTTGAGGCTGGCTCCGATCGTCATCGTTAAAAAGTGATAGTACAGTAGAGAATCTGGTACACTTGATTGATGACTGTTCCAGCCAATTTTCTTCCTGCAGTACCTACAGCGATTATTGTGATATTCTACTACATGGCAACCGTGATAATAATCAGAAATCTTTGGATATCGATAAATACTACCTGCATGACACAAAGCGGAATAAATAAAAATAAAAATTAAACAAGAAAATTAATTTTCTTTCATTTTTCTTGAAAAAAAAAAAATATGCCAAAACAATCGAAAAATCACCAGGGAGTCACAGTGCGTTTTTATTCCTTTTATGCTATCAAGGACCATTTGGGTCATTATAACTCAAATACAGTCAACTGCTACAGAAGTATTTGCCGTCAAACCGCTTAACACCAGAGAACCGAGTTTACGCCATTAAAGAAGACTCAAATAAAAAAACAAAAAACAAAGATAATCTAAAAAAATCACGCTCAGCTGAGAACGATGAATGTAGCATTACTAGAGTGATAGCATAAAAAGATCTAAATTAAACGAAAACATGCTTCAATGCCTAAAATGGCAGTTCATAACAGATTCCATAGGACCCCTGAATGAGTACATGAAAATATATCATGAAAGAAACATACGATCTAACACGGAGTCGATTAATGTAAAAAGATCAAAAATTACAGTATTAACGGAAAAACTAAGTAGATGTCTCTGACAATATAGATGACCTTAGAGAACATATCGAAATCAATCATCCTTTTGATGGATATCCTCAAAATTAAAGCCAATGTTCTTCCTGCAATACAACAAGAAATTGAAACCGACCTGCTTCTGTTTTCAAAATATGCTAGTTAAATAGTAAAAGTTGTGTTTCCTTCTTTCTACCTTTAAGCATAATTTGTCGAATAGTCAAAAAAATATAGTATATATTATACATAAAAGATCGGAATTTTTATGTGGCAACTCTACGAAGGAGTTGCCAGACTTCACTAATTTTCGGAGTTAAATCTACAATTTTTAATAAAACTCGGGTTACAACCCGATTATACGAGAAAAATCGGAGCTTTCATATGATAACTTTACGAGCAAATTTTCGAAAGCATGTTTTATGACTTTCTCAGGTTTCGAGGATTCCCCATTTCAATTGAGAAAAACAACTTCTTATAAAATTAAACAAATCTCAATTTAAGACGCTTTTAGCTATTATCCAATCATGTCAATCAAGATCTCGTGAGTTTATTTAATTGTTACTTTTGAATAGGTGCATACATTTAGGCACAGTTATGCAAATTATTTAAGTATTTTTTTCTAGTATGGTATTATTACTTACTGCGAAAGATGTAAATGCACTTGCTAATTTTATTCCTACCTGAAATGTAAATGAAAAGAAAAATTTTAAATAAAATCACAAAAACTAATAATTGAAATATTTGTTGAATTAAGTAATTTTATAAATAATTGCGTGCGATAAACAGGGAAACACATATTTAATTCAGAGTAAGGAACTAAATAATTAAGAGCCTTTGCACTTCAGACCTGTAAAATTCTAAGTATAAGTACCAGTATCAGGACCTGTACTTAAAATCTTTTAAATACTAATACAAGTAAGAAATTTTCAAGTATATGTCCCGATCCTGGTACTTAAAATTTTTTTGAAGTACAGGTTCAGGTACTGGTACTGGTCTCATAAGTCTCATAAATAAACTTAACCCTTGTGTACACACCCAAAAAGAGTTACACTTCTTCATACCCGGCTACCCCGGTAGCCAGGTATAATTTGTATGAATGATGCAAGAATTCATAGGAAATTTCCAGTAAAAGCAACAATGTAGCCGACATGTGGATGTGGATAAGAAATCAATCGTAATAAAATTTAATTAAGAGTAACGAATTCAGGAATTTTGGTTTCAGAATATTTTGCATTTATGAAGATTTGCTGTTTGATCTTATGTGCAGTGATTAAAGTAAGGTACGGTAATTAGAAGTATCGACAGTAATTGTATGTATTGTAATTGAAAGTACCATAGTAATATGTACCATAATAAAATTTATTTAATATTAAATAGGAGAAATTTGGTATAAATTCTCTTAAGGCGGGGTCTGGTCTGCTATATAAGGTATGAAGATAGACCAGACATTTCTAGTCGCATGTTATTTCTTTTAAAATTAAGATAGTTGCCAATTGATTTTTCTTTGATTACATGGTTATTTATACCGGAAATGAACAAACGAACATATATTTCTGCTGCCGAGTTTAACCGGTAATGTACATATAGTTACTATTTATGAAACTTTATTTCATATTAATGTAGAAATTTTACCTAATAGAATGAATTACGGACATGTCGATGACGAGTCAGATGAAGAATGACTGCCATCAGCTGTGCAGGAAATAAACGAGGAAGATTCGGATGTTGAAGATGTTCGTCAAGATGATTGCATTCGAATCGAAATGGCGCATGAAGATAATGAAGACAGCAACGAAGAATCTAATCACAATGGTAGAGATGGCACTATATGGCGCCCAAACCCAACCAGCGTCCGAACTTTAAGCCATAATATTCTTCGACAAAGTGCAGGTCCAATTCGCTCAACGAACCTTTTATATGCTTTGGACATCTTCAAATGTATTTTTAATGCTGTAATGTGCAACATAATTATAAAGAAGACGAATAGGAAGGCAAACAGCGTTTATGATAAGCACAATAGTGAACATCCAGAAATGCCACCAAAAGTTTGGAAAATTGTAACTGCAGAAGAATTAGATTCCTATTTAGGGATTCTTATAACTGCAGGTGTACGTCATTCTAATGACGAGCATATAAGGGAACTATGGAAAACAACCTATCCTTTGTATCGCGCGAGTTAGAAAATTACATTTATCTTCGGATAAAAAATAAAAAAAAATAAAACAACAACCAATTTATTAATTGAGATATATATATATATTTTATTTATTTATTCACTTTCAACTTCACAAACAAAAATTGGCACAGTGTCTCACTGGAGTGAGAGCTTTTTTAGTAATTCTTAACTACGATGTTAACGACATAAAACTTCCGACAGAACTCAACTTATTTCATTCTAATTGTTCTTCACAGCTTTTTCTTTACGAAAAAGTGTGAGAACGTTTATTTGCTAGTTAAGCAAATTTAGCTTTTTTTGATAAACATTGTGAGAACTTATGAAGTTTATCCGAATGGGTAAACTTATTGTTCCCACAGATTTGCGACGGACGAAGGTGTTACGTTACTTGCGACTTTATGGCTTTATATATTTTTGCTTTAGATCTTCTAGGTTAAAATGTTGTGATGAATACAACGGATTTGTGTATTCATCACTTTTATTGTGGGAAAGTGTATCTTGTAACGTAACTCCTCCCTCCTTAGTTTTAAGATTCTCCTGAATCTTATTTACAATTTTTAGTTTTAATTTCTTTTGTTTTTTACAGTATATGACAATAAAAATCACTATTCCGAGTATAATAATAGTAGTAATACTTCCTAGGCCGTAATTAATAACCTTGTGATACTTCAGTTCTGTAATTTCGTTTGTATTACTTTCTTGGTTCAAAATTATTTCCTCGAATGTTAGTTTATTTTGTGCTTGGATTGATTTCTCTACTTGTGGTATTACATATCTTTCTTTATATATATATATATTGTTACTGTACCTTATGTTGTCGATTTCTAGTGTACAATTATTATAGCTTATAAAGTAATTCCCATTGAGAGTGAGTTTCCTCTCGTCACAAGTACTACTAAAATTTTTATTTTTAAAATTCTTTAGAATTAACATGTTATTATCTAATTCGATAATTTCTTCCTGTAGATTTATTTTAAGTTTACAGTTTTTATGGAAGATACAATTTTTGCTTGGCTTTAATTCCCGAATTGATTTGTTATCTTCAAACGTATAAGTGTGATTGTTGATTTTTACAAAATATTCCAAGTCTGAGTCTAATTCTTTATGTTCACTATTTGTAATAGGTATTATTAATTTCCTATTAGTCTTGATTGACTCTACTGGTAACTTAATTGCAAGTAAAATATTATTATTATTAAACCTAGCAATGCCTGATCGTATATTCAAAAGCATTTTAAAATCAATGTTATATTCTGTTATTTCTTCATTTGTCAGGATATTTGGTTGGAATATACCTCTTCTTGCCAAGGCAATATTTTCTTGTATGTGGTCTACCGTTTCTTGTATGGCTTTAATTTTTAGCATTTGTTCACTAAATGAACTGTATGTTACTAGTTGTTGATTTGTCTTACTAAGTTCGTTAAATTTCTTCTGTATTTTTACTCTGTCAGATTCAATTATTTCTTTTATTTGCACAAATGTTTTATTGAAACTATCATTAATTTTGATTTGCTGATTTAAGTTAGATATAATATTATGATTGTTTTCGTCAGTAATTGAAAGATGGTTTTCGATGTCTTGTCGGTCTTCGTCATCCATAGTTCCATATAACCACTTCATTAGCTTGCCTAAACCGTTAATAAGACCACGTCTAATCCTATGGGGTATAATTGTCTTTATTTTATTCCTAGTTTTATTTATTTCTTTTTGTAACCACTCTCTATGGTTTCCTAAATCTAATAAACCTATGTTTGACTCTAATTTATCAACTATTCTAAGGATCTCGTTCGGGTCAATTATATGTAAGATGGTGTCGTACTTCGCGACTATTTCTTCTTCATCTATCAAGATCTCTGCGTAACCTACATCGGAGTCTATTTTCTCAATTGTCATCTTTTGGCTGCTTAATGGTACCATTATCAGTATCCAGAGTAGTATTAGTTTTACCTGAAAATTTCAATGGCCGTTTAATATTGTTTTCATGCACCCCTTTTAATTTTAGTTTCCTAAACTTTGGTTGTTCTTTATGTCTTAAGCTAGCGTAGTTTTTAATGAAACCTATATCACGATTTTCTAGATAATCTTCCCTAACTTTGTTTCTTTTCTCAATGGTAATTTTCTTTTTACTTTCGATACGGTCCTTTATAATTTTCCTATCAGCTTTTCCGTTCTGTACTTCAAATGGTGTAGCTTTAATAGTGGAATGGTAGGTATTGTTATAATACTCAATTGCCTTTAATATTTGTTGTTTTATTGGAACCTTTTCTTCTAAATTGAGAACTCTAATTTTCTCGGTTATTGTGTTGTTCAATCTTTCTACGTCTAAATTCCCCGTATGGCTGTTGGGTTTTACGAAGTGGGTTTTAATTCCTTCTTCTTTGCAGAAATTTTTTATGTTTGTGTTGTTAAATTCATTGTCGCCAATTAACTTTTTCATTTTGCCTTTAATAGAAATAAATTGCCTTATCTTTTCAACCAGAGTAAGACTATTTCTATCTTCTAAATGGAAACATACAGCATGCTTTGAAAATTTATCGATAAAATTAATGAATGACTGTTTGCTGTTTACGTAAGTGTCGACATGAATTATTTCATTAATGTCTTCTGGCGTCTCAGTAAACTCAAATTTTTTCTTAATGGGGTTTCTATCGTATTTTGCTGCTGTGCATATATCGCAATTGTTCACTACTTTGTGAATTAAGATTTTAAGATTTGGGAAATATACTTTATTTTTCATTCCTGCATAATTAGCTACCATACCTGAATGGCCTGCTTCTATTTTATGATACAATGATATTTGCTTTATAGCTTGTTCTTCATTTTCTAAATCCTTTGCCAGGAAGCTACATCTAATAAACTTAGTTTTAGAGTTGCTTGAAAAAAGTTCGATCAATTTTTGTTGAACTTTGTTGTATTCGGAGTCTTCTAGTCCTGAGTAAATCCCTATTTTACCTTTGCTGATGTGTCTCCTAAATATGTCTGCTAAACTATCGGGGATGTCTTTTCTCTCGATGTAAATTCTATGATGACCATGTATTTTTTCAAATTCCTTGTCTTTTTCCTCCAAAATAATTATCTGGGTTTTAAAACGGTTGACTACAGTTTCGAGGATTGGTATGTGATCGCTTAGATCTTCCTCTTGAGAGTGGACTGTCTGCATATCTAGAGATTCGTTGTTAATTTCTTGGCATTCTTTCGCTGGGATTTTGTCATAAATTTTTATATCGTCTACAGCATTTATTTCGTTAGTATCTTTGTTAATTCTACTAAGGAAATCCGCTATTTTATTTTCCTTACCTTTAATGTAATCAATCTTAATGTCGTATTCCCCTAATTGTACTAACCATCTTTGTAGTCTAGGGTTTATATCTTTCCCGGTGTACTTCGCTTGTAGCCACTTGATTGGTTGGTGGTCTGTATGCAAGTCGAATTCCTTCCCGAAAAGGTACGGTCTGAAGTATTTCGTCCCCCATACTACTGCTAACAACTCTTTTTCGATGGTCGAGTAGTTTTTCTCGTGGTCGTTCAGGGTTCTCGATGCGTAACAGATGGGATGTCCATCCTGTGTAAGGACGGCTCCTAATGCATGATTGCTAGCATCGGTTATTAGTTTAAATTTCTTGTCGTAATCGGGATATTTTAAGATTGGGTAATTCGTAATTAGCTCCTTGAGTTTCTCAAAGGCGGCTATGAAATTCGGATCGTTCGAATTTATTTTTGCTCCCTTCTTTAGGTATTTCGTAATTGGGTGTGCAATTTTTGCGTAATCTCTCATAAATTTGCGATAATACCCAGTGATACCCAGGAATGATTTTATCTGTTTCCTAGTAGTGGGTAATTTTAAATCCCTGATAACTCTAATTTTATCTGGGTTCGGCTTGACGCCATCAGAAGTTAAGACATGGCCTAGATATTCGGTCTCCTTGCAAAGGAAGTTGCATTTGTTGACTTGTATCTTAAGTCCAGACTTTTTTAGTTCATTGAAAATTTTTCTGAGATTACTTAAATGTTCGACAAGAGATGTACTGAATATCAAAATATCGTCTAAATAGACGACACATATTTTATTAATATGTTCTCTTAGCACAGAGTTCATGAGTCTCTGGAATGTTGACGGCGCATTTTTCAACCCGAATGGCATCCGAACATACTCGTAATGGCCAAAGGGGGTGGAGAATGCGGTCTTTTTAGTATCTTCGGGTTTCATCAGAATTTGGTGAAAGCCTTTCGCTAGATCTACAGTTGAAAAATATTGTGATCTACCTAATTTGTCTAGTATTGCTTCAATGTTTGGTATTGGGAATTTGTCGGTTATAGTTACTGCGTTTAATTTACGATAATCTATCACTATTCTCCATTTCTGACTGCCGGAATTATCCCTTTTCTTGGGGACAATCCATAAGGGACTGTTATATGGCGAATTGCTTTCTTTTATAATACCCTGCTTTAACATATCGCTTATTTGTCCTTCGATTTCCTTTTCGTGGGTTCGGGGATACCTATAGATCTTAGAAAAGATAGGGTTATTTGTAGTTGTTACAATTTCGTGGTCTATATGAGATGTTGCCGATAATGTATCACCGTCTTTGTAGAAAAGGTCTTCGTATTCTCTACACAATTTTACTATAGACTCTCTTTCTTCGTTATTTAGATGGTCAAGTTTTAAGCTATCTTTGATCGATTTGTCGCTTGATTCTAAGCTATGTATGCAATTTTCGTCATATGGATATTTTGTGTCAATAAACATAATTTTATTGCCTTTAACTTCTATATATTTGTTTTGCAGATTAATTTTTACGTTAAGAGCCATAAGTAAATTTTGGCCTATAATAGCTTCATAATTCCTATTAGATAAATCTATAACCTTCCAAGATATAGTACCATAAGTTTTAAATTCTTTTTTTAAAGGCGTTACTACTTTATTCGTAACTTCATTGACACCATTTATTGTTGTATAGTATAACGGATTTTCTAATGGTTCTTCCGGAAAATTACAAAATGTGTTAGGTCTTATTAAACTTGTCGTTGAGCCAGTATCCACTAAAGTTTTTATTTTCTGATTACCGATTGTCAGGAATATTAAAGGTAAACTAGTATCAAATGGTTTTTTATAGGAGTTTATCGTTTCAATTTCCATTGGTTCTGGAACGTCATTAAAATTATTTTGTCTTCTGTAACGTTCTGACCGTCTCGAGTCGTCGTTTGGAATAATCGGTCTCTGGAATTGTCTAGGATTGTTATGAAAGTTTGTTTGTCTACGAAACTGTCCTGAATTATTATTATTATTATTTGCATTCCTTTGAAAATTTTCGTAATGCCTGGCATTAGTATTATAATTATAATTGTTTTTGTTCACATTAAAAGAAGAACTTTTATTCACTGGTTTTTTGAAATTTTTGTCGTTATAAAATTTGTTTAGGTTTTTTATCTTCCTATGATTAATATCTATTGTCCTATCATCGTCTAGTAACTTTAATCTAGCATATTTATTATAAATTTGGATCATACTTGAATTTTCTTCTATATGAGCTCTTATGTTCCCATCAATTTTCTCAATCAATATTTCTACTAGATCCCTATCTACATTCTCTGGTCTATATATTTCTGGTCTACGTTCATCGAATTCATATAGCTCGTTTATAAGATAATTGGTATTTTTAAATTCATCAAATAATTCACGTAAATTACTTACTTTAACATATCTACAATGGTTGAACAGTTCTGCATAGCTTCTATTGGGCTGAAAGCACTGTTTCAGTTTCTCCTTTACGTTGCTCCATGTCAAATCATCACCTAATTGACGGATACACCTTTCTGCTTTCCCTTGAATTTTTTCCGTGAATACTATCTGCATTGCCATCTGACGTAGAGCTTCATTTCTTCCACATAGAGATGTTGTACTTTCGACAGATTTTATGAAGGACGTTAAACTATGATCCCCGCTACCATCAAAAGCCCTCAGTCGTCGAAATTGGTTGAGAACTCCTTCGGCGCTTAGATTCAGTGGATTCTGATTATGATCGTCATGTTGCCTTCGTTCTGCTTCCTGTCTAAAATTAATAAGTTGTAACTCCTGTTGTTGTACAACTTGCTGTAATTGTGCAATTTGTTGTTGAAGTTGTTCCATTTCGAATTCTTCAAAATCCTGATGCAATTCTCGATTTAAATCGAAAAATCTGTTCCTGTTGTTTATCATCCACAAGAAAAACTCAGAATGTCGTTTCTTCGCACTTTCTCACAAAATATTTTAAATATTTGCTTTTTTTTTCACTTTGTATCTTTTTCCGATACGTTTTTCATGCACAAAATTCTTTCACAACTCAGGTTTTTGTTTTTGGAAATATTCGTGTACACACATATATATATATATATCAATTAAAAAAAAATTTGGTTCGATCACTGGATCCCTTTTTCTTTTGAAAGGAATCCTACCGACTGCGCCAGTTAGAAAATTACATTTATCTTCGGATAAAAAATAAAAAAAAATAAAACAACAACCAATTTATTAATTGAGATATATATATATATATTTTATTTATTTATTCACTTTCAACTTCACAAACAAAAATTGGCACAGTGTCTCACTGGAGTGAGAGCTTTTTTAGTAATTCTTAACTACGATGTTAACGACATAAAACTTCCGACAGAACTCAACTTATTTCATTCTAATTGTTCTTCACAGCTTTTTCTTTACGAAAAAGTGTGAGAACGTTTATTTGCTAGTTAAGCAAATTTAGCTTTTTTTGATAAACATTGTGAGAACTTATGAAGTTTATCCGAATGGGTAAACTTATTGTTCCCACAGATTTGCGACGGACGAAGGTGTTACGTTACTTGCGACTTTATGGCTTTATATATTTTTGCTTTAGATCTTCTAGGTTAAAATGTTGTGATGAATACAACGGATTTGTGTATTCATCACTTTTATTGTGGGAAAGTGTATCTTGTAACGTAACTCGCGAGTATGGGAGTGAATCGTTTTTGATCAATAACACGCTTCTTACGATTCGATAATTCTGCAATCCGAGGACTTCGTCTGGAAATGATTAACCGGCCGCTATATCAGAAATATTACTGCTCTTGAACAACAACTTGCAGTGCCATCAGAATGTGTTATTGTTGATGACCAACTCTTTCCATATAGAGGCAGAAGACGATTCACACAATGCATTCCATCTAAGCCTGAAAATATGGCATAAAAGTTTGGTGGGTTTGCGATGCTTCAAATTCATACTCAATTACTGGCCAAATATATACAGGGCAGAGAAGTAAATCAAGGAGAGCGCGTGGTGAAGGACTTGTGTTTGTGATTTAAAGGAAGCGGAAGGAACATTGTAGCTGACAATTTTTTTACATTACTTCCACTTACACCTGTGGCTCTTTTTTTTATAAAATTGTTGACATTGCATGTCTGGCTGCTTACCAGATTTATTCGGACAGTCATCCTGCTGGTTCAAATCGGACACACCAACGCCGGATTTTCTTACAAGATTTCGGAAGTTAACTGGCGTTACAACATATTACGACGCGGTCTACAAATACAAATATTACAAGAAACTTCTAGAGCAGAACTGAAATTGAATGTATGCTTGGAAGGCCAATTCTGAGGCAATTACCTGAAGAATCGGCCGTAAGAATTTCTCGAGACACACACGAAAATGTTATGTGTGTCTAACGACCAGCCCAAAAAGACGACGTGCCACCGGAAAATCCTATTGCACCTGTAACAAGCCCATATGTAGCGGACACACAATAACCGTAAATAAATGCCATTTATGTAACTAATTTATAATATTGTTTTTGTTATATGTAAAAAAAAACAACACTTTTTTATAGATTTACATGTTCGTTTTCATTATATTTCGTTATTTTTTTCTCCAACTTAAGTTTATTAACCAACTACGAGATAACGTTTCTCATACAAAATCTCTGGCTATCCGGGTACCCTGGGATGGCATGGATCCTCGAGCCAGTATATTTCTACTAACAGTTTTTACAGGGAATCAAAGTCAAAATGGCTACCCGGGTGGTCGGGTGTGTATACAAGGGTTAAGTAGGTACCCTATAAGTACCAATGTACGCAGTTACTACAAATATCTTCATAATTCGAACTACTTCAGCCTCTATTATTAGAAGGCGTATTTATATAATTTACACGAGCTGAAGTACTTCGCGTTATGGCGATATTTGTAGTAAGTGCGTACTTTGGTACTTATAGAGTACTTAAGCTTGTATATGGGACTTATAAGTATCAGTACCGGGACTTGTACTTGAAAAAACAAAAAATTTAAGCCCAAGTCCTGGTACTGGTAATAGTATTTAAGTACCAATGTACTTAAGTACTTTACAACCAACGAACTGTATATTCTAATTAAATGTCTTAAGAATTTTTCAGGAAACATTATGACTTTTCATATTTGTAAAATTCAAAAATTATTAAACATTTTCTTGGAAAATAAACGTGTTTTGAACAACAACAAAATCGTTAAAACCAACAATTAGAATGTGATTCAAAATAAATTTTGATTGAATGCAGAACATCCAAACTGTGTCTAATACTAAAATAATTAACAGGGAAACCAGGCATTATTATTTTCTGATGAGATCACTTATTCGAAATACGCAGTTGCATAATATAATCTTTGCCGTTAATTCAATAATTGAGTTCATTAACATTTGCCATTTCTTATAATAAGAGAGATAACAAGGAATACTGGTTTTTGATATTCGTCATTTTATAATGATGCAATGTTCCAGCTTTATTTTGATATTAATATTAATTTTCTACGAACTTAAGAATAAAACTAATGACTAATTCTTAGGTATCAAGATTTGATAGACAAATAGTCGCCGAAATATTAAACCCAGAAACAAAATCAAATATGTATGTGTGTGAGTGTGCGTGCATGGCATTGGTCATACAACTTTTTGACCATGTATATGTATGAAAATTAGTTTTTAAATATTCTAATAATCAATGACTGTCTAAAATTATTCTTAATGTGTTATAAAAGAAAACTATCTTGACGCCACAGCTATTAGGTATTCTACCTGTTTGAAATTCAAACTGCTAATTCCATCGTTTATCAAGCAAAAATAAAATTTCCATATTACGGTCGTAACTTTATCACAACAAAGCCAATCCACGGAAAAAAGAATCTTATAAAAGTAAGACCGCCTCAATATTTCGATTGTTGAGCACCAGAACTCAAGATGAAATGTATTTTAGCGCTCTTAACTTTAACAATTTTCGCCTCATACTGTAATGGGGATACAGTTTCTAAAAGTGCATTGCATCCATGTATGTATTACCTACCTATTAAATATTTACAACAAATTGAACGCTTTTTTAATGCATTTAAATTTTTCACTTTACATACATAGCTACTCCCGGGAAATGTTTATACAACAGAAAATATTATCTTCCAGGAGAACATCAATTGCCGGATTGTACCCGTTTGATATGCTCTCCGAAAGGTTGGGCTAGTGTACACAGGTATAGCATATATATGCATTTATGATGACAATAATAAACTATTTTTTTTTCTTCATTCATAACTATATAGTTGTATTGAATCTTCTAAAATTGAGGGGTGCGTTCGTGGAAATCAAATCAACAGTGAGCAACCTTTTCCTGAATGTTGTAAAACTGAGTACACTTGTCAACGTGAAGATGGATCGGAATATACAATGATAAATTTTTAAAATAAAGAAAATGTTAAAAAAAAAAATCTTAAATTATTTTCTTTTGCCTGATTCAATATGGGAAAAAAAAATTCCAACTTGTGTAATTTGCAGACAAAAATTTGCTAAAGCTTATGAGGGGAGATGGCTCCAGAAAAATAGTAGAGGTTTTAACGGACCGTTGAGTCACAGGTAGCCATGCTACAGAAGGTTGGGTCTAGACTCTAGATTCAAATGATTTCTGTTGTAGCTGTAAAGCCTGAATTAGATTGGCATGGCAGCGACAGCGACAGCGACAGCAAATCGTTATTGGTTGAGAGCGATTAGCTGATTGAGAGAAAGCAGCATAAACGTCGTTCTGCTGAGTCCTCTCAAATTCTAATTTTTTTGCCGCTGTCTTCATAGGTAGCCTGGATATGCTGTCATTGCATACAGAAATGTCAAATGTCAGAAGATTCTGGTTGCTGCCTTGTGCTGCTGTAGTGCAATCTGATACAGTCGATAGCAAAACTGTTTTTTGAGTTGCTGAATCAGGCTTAACCCTTGGAACAGAATGAACGTAGCTACCACGTAGTCAAACATCACGTAGAAGTAAGTTACAGGGCAATGCCACTAAGTGATCGCAATGAACGTAGGCATCGTAGCCATGACGCAGAAGTTGGTCGACTTTCAACTTTACCGCAATTACTCTACGTTGATATTTGACAGCTGATTACTATTTTGTTTATTTTTAAATTTTATATGCTGAACACATGAGTTTTGAAAAAATTTAATTATGGTGGTGAAAAGATTAAAAACTAATAATTTTGTGGTCTCAATTTATTATTAATACAGTTAACAAAATTAGTTGAAATTTCATCTTGCCGCAGTCACCAATGGCCATTGCGTTCACCATGTTGGTGGCTACGGTTTTGACACTTCATCACCATGCGGTGCGGGGTGGCTGCTCCAAGCATAAAGCTCCTCTCCTGAGGAAATCGAATTAGTTCGATATGTATTTTGAAAATTACCTGCAATACCGACTAAAGGAGGCGGGCTACTTGGTCCTTACATACCTACGGTGGGAACTTGAATGACCGAATGATCCTTTCCATGCACAACCGCCGTAACTCGCAGTGACACGCAATACCAAGTACCGTGTCATCCATTTTAGGTGCACGTATTAATTTTCGTCTGCCTTTTTTTTTTTACATATTATTAAGCCAATCTTAAGTGATATCCTATGATGAAAAAGCACAGCATGGCAAGAAGAAGATAGGGAAAGGATTAGGCGACATGAGGAGAGTGGCCGAGGTGCTGGTGTATGTCACTCTTGAACCTTGGTAGATTGTAAGCCCAATGAAAACAGAAGATGGTAGAATGCTCCACATTCACACATTTCGGGATAAGAAAACATCACGGAATTTTACTGTATGGCCAGAAAGTATAGTATTTTGAATGGTAAAGTGATGTGCGCAGCTTGCAGCGCGAGTATTGCGTGCAGGAATTAATCTAAAAAGGATCAGACTAGATATTTTATCGGAACATGACCATACATGTTGCGATAAAGGAGAGAAAGGCTTGAAGTCTCTCTTTTGGACAATATGTAATGAAGCTATGATCTCTCCTCTCGTCTTTTATTATGAATTGAAATTTTTTGATCTGGTCGCCTATATTGGGTTAGATGGCGTTACATCTGAACCTCACCCTATAAATGTTGGTGTACCCCAGAGCTCTGTTGTCCCTCCGTCATTCCTATTAATTTTCATTGATGATCTTCTTTGACTTACTATAAATCCCATCTATAGCTTCACTTATGACGGTACCTTTGGTTTGGCTTACTCTTTTGACACTCTTGCGGACTCCAGAAGGAAATGACGCATGTTTTAAACAAGATTGCATGATTAGATCATTGAATAACGATCTTGATAAGATCTTCGCTTGAAGCAAAGCGAATCGCGTCGAAATCAATGCATCCAAGATCGAAATATGTCTCATATCATTAAAACAAGATTATCACTCCCGTTACTTTCCATGCAGCATTATTTGAAAACACTAACATCTACTGGTTGTAGCATATGTGTTATGCTGGGAGGAAGTGCGTATAAAATTACATCGGTTGTGCTGAAAAACTCGCTCAGCTCCAATGTCACACAAGACCTGTCAATAAAAATTATCACGTTTTTGAATTTTTTCATTAATTAACCATTTATTTGCTCCATTCGTCATATTTTCTCATGCAGCCTGATTCAGAACGGCCTAAAAACCAGTCTTCTGGCATGGCTATTGACGAAATCCTTAGATTGTTATACATAGGGGAAAACAACTGTTTCTTCAAATGTGTCCAAATGTCCTTTATATAACTTTGCAGCTCATCAAACCATTTTCGAATAACCTCTTCTCTGGCTTCAGTCAGGATTTGGAGAATTCGATGTGCAAGCTCCGGATTGCATTTCAGGGAAAGATTATATTACCATTTCTGGTGGACCAATTTTGATGGATGTATAGTCGTGCCATCGTCTACTCAATTTTTAGAACTGTGACGACTCGCACCACTTAACCACTTAACCAGTCTTCAGTCTCCGTTAAAATACTTTGTGGTCCAGACATTCCACACGCTTTCAGGATGTCTTCCAGACAATTTATCCTGCAATGATGTTTTTGGAATACTTTATTTGATGCTAGCTGCTCTTATAGAAAATTTTCCTTGTTGAATGTCCAACAATGCTTCATTTAGTGTTGCAGCAGTATATCTTTCTATATTGGCTTATATGCAATGCATTAAATCAGATTAATTAATCAAGTGCTGCTTGTAGGCCGCAAGGTAAAAAATTCAGCTCCGATTTGCAGCCACCAATACCCTCAAACTGGCTCATGATAGTAATCATTGACCCATTTCGTGGTATAACTATTTACTCAAAAAGGTTTCCTATGAAGTAAAAATGAAATAAACAAGCAGTCCCTGTTTTATTTTATTTGCACATTATTTAGGTACATGCGGACTCCTAGTGAACTTAGCTCTGACGACTGAACTTCAACTCAAAGATCCTGTTACTCACTTTGGGGATAGAAGTTTAGCAGGTACATATACACGAGCCTGTGGGTATAGAAATACGTGAAAATAGTCTATAACGAAACTCTCTATAACGAAAAACTCTCTATAAAGTAAACATTAGTTGAAGTTGGTTGGTTTGCCTACGAATCAGTATATTAATCACCCTCTGTAACGAAAAAATACCCACAAAAATGTTTAAAATAGTTGGCCAGATGCTCACAAGGGTACTTAAATTTTTTCGGTTTTGTGAGTGCGTAGCTTCCTTTGTTTATTGTGATTGTTGCCTTTATTGACCACTGACTGGCTCGATGTACAAGAGATGATTCATATTACAAATCAGATTTTCAAATCCGCTTATCGTTTTCAACCAATGAAAACGATTTGTTGTCGCTATTCTGATACTGCCATGTCAATGCAATACAGACTTTAATAAAGAGTCAGTCAGTGGTAATCTGATATTCTTTCGGTAATCATAGCTAGCTTTAAAAGAAAAATCTTAGACCAAAAAATTTCTTCAGTTCGTACCCTAGCGCAAGGTGAAAAGAAAAGTGAAGTTGGACGACGATTTGGACTGACTGCTTCCACTGTATCCGCAATTTGGAAGTGCAAGAAGAAGGTGCTGTAGACTGAGGGTAGCTCTTGCAAAAAGACGAGGAAGTCGAAATTTGAATACTTGGACCAAGCCATGCTGTAGTAGTTCCAGCAGCAGTGCATCAACAATGTGTTGATGTCTGGGTCTATAGTAAAATCTAAGGCTGAGAAGTTTGCTGAGCTACTAGGAATAAAAGATTTCAAGGCTGGGAAAGTTCAAACAACGCAATGGAATAAACTAGGGCGACATGACTAGAGTAGCCTGCTATGTCAATATGACCGCTACCAACACATGGCTGGAGAACGTGTGACCAAAGTTGAAGGAGAGATACTCCCCCGACATTTTTAATGCCGATGAGACTGGAATTTTTCACAAAATGATGCCAGATAAAACTTTAAAGTTTAAAACTGAGAGGTGCTTAGGTGGAAAACTTTCTAAAGAACGTATCACGGCGCTAATGATCGCCAACATGATAGTGGTGATTGGTAAATAAAAAAACCGACGATGTTTCAAGAACATTAAACGGTTGCCGGTTACCTATAAGGTAAACAAGCCCGCATGGATGACGTCGCAGGTTGAAGGAACGAAAAATTTTATTGCTCGTCGACAACTGCCCTGATCATCCTAGTATCGAAAACCTTCGCAGCATAGAGTTAGCATTTTTCCCAACTAACACAACAATGCGGTGAACTTTCTAAACAAAGCCTGGAACGAGATAACTGCAGCAACTGTACGGCATTCTTTTCGCCATGCAGGGCTTTATAAAAGTTCTGCAGAAACAAATGGACAACAGGAATCCGAATCAGAAGAGGATGATCTGTGCTAAGCGAGTGAATTAAGCATTTCAACACGACAGCTGCCTTCACTGTTGAGGATCTACAGAACTTTGTTTCAGTAGATGAAGAGCTAGCGACAACCGTACAGCTGACTGACGAGGAAATCCTCAAAGCAGCCATGAAAGACGAGGATGAGCAAAGGGAGGATGAACAAGAGGAAGACTCCTATGGCCCCGAGTCACCTAGCATCCAACAAGCTTTGGATGCGGTCAAAGTACAAGAGAAATTCTTTTTATTTACCGAAACCGATTCTAGAGTACTTCAAGATATGTCAAAAATATGTACATAGTATAGTGCAAGCCAAATATTGGCACAGCACAAAAGTGCAAGCGAAGTTGACAGATTATTTTAAGTAATAGAATGTATTTTATTTTAGTTTAACTTATTTTATGTTAGTCTATTTTATATCCCTTCAAGCAATAAAATTAATTTAGTCCAAACATACATATTTTGTTGTTATTGTTTTACTCATTCCCTATAACGAAAGCAATTGCTAAGTCCCTTGAGTTTCGTTATAGAGAGCCTTCACTGTTTTTGAATTTTAAGGAAAATACGTCGTTTTTGGGCATGTCAAAAATGAACTGGACGCAAGTTCGGTATAGTGGGCGCGAATTGGTGCACTTATCCTACTATAATCCGAGCGCTTCATAGTTACATTCGAACAGGGTATAAATTTTGGGTGCTCGCACTTTACCCCGCTGTATTTCATAACGAAGCTGAGGGCGCTGCAAGCTAAAGAGTTTAAAGATGCATCTTCAGTTTTCTTAGAGAATCAGAGTGGATCTAGGATTGCTCCTATTAGAACAGCTTCCCATGAATCTATGAGGCACAATGGACCCATCACTGGTAACGTATCGAGTCAAAACCCTCGAGAATACTTCACAAGCCATGAAACAGACTCCCTCCCTACCACATGCGAGGCCCAACGGAGTCCTTACATTCTAAAATATTTGCAGTGTTCTTATGTAAAACTGACAAAAGTTTGATTTGAATAGCTCCTCCTCCTTAAACTACTATTCCTACAGAAAAATGGTGTTGTGATAGTTTTAAGCTTGCTTTCTTATCTTCCGAACCTTAGTAGAACTTTCATACCTTTCCTAACAAAATTATTTAAAAAAATTAATCTTAACCAAATGACTACGATTTCTCAAACAAAAATTCTCAGCTGAGTAATCATTGTAATGTCGCTGTGCAGTCATGGCATGCCGTGGGCTGATGATTTCGAATGTAGATGCCTACAGATTCGGACTCCGGCTGCACATACACACATGCAATTATGACTCAGCTGAGAGGTATTGAGCGTTAAATGGTAAGGTTACTTTGTAATCCAAAATTAGAAGTGTAGCCTTTGGGAAGATAAGGAATCAAGTTGTAAATTACTACAAGACTATTTTCCTATACGGATAGTAGTTTAGGCTCTGTGGCATACATAAACCAATGTTTAGTACTTTTCCATAAGTATCAATATAGAACATTTTAGAAAACGGACTCCGAACGCACACATATAGATTTCTGTTTCATGGCTTGGGAAGTATTCTCGAGGGTTTTGATCGAGTTCAATCACTTGTGATTTTTTTTTTAACCAAAAATATCAACAAAACAAGTAAAAAAGCTAGAATCGGTCTAATTGTAAGACCAATTCTTATGATACCGTGGCATAGTTGAATACCATGCAATTTCATATGGTCCCCCAGCTGTGCAAGTTTAATTTTTGAAGTGATTGTTCGTATCTATTTCTAGAACGGTTTGTCGGACAGTAAAAATGATAATAGCCAATTTTATAGGATTTTATATTCTGAAGAACATTGCAGTACAAGAAAAACGTCTAGGACTAATGGTTTTTACAGTATACATAAAAAACTTAAATTTTAATATGGCAACACCAAGAAAGGTTGTCGATTTAGTTCATTTTTAAAATTTTATATACTATTGATATGAAAACACCATGTACAAAATTTCAGCTCTCTACGTTGACGCGTTATCAGGCAGTGTCGAAATATGTATATACTGAAAAACGAAATGTTTGTATGGCAACCCTACGAAGGGGGTTACCCGATTGGTTCCATTTTTTAAATTAAATTTAGTTTTTTTTTTAAAGCCGTTGAGGATGGACAGACGGACGGACATGCAGAAATCAAAATAACTTTTAATATTATGCGTTGGTGTCCAATCCATTTTGCTCTACCATCATTATTTCAAGGTGTTAAAAACAGAATGACAAACTTAGTATAATTTCATCTAGGGTATAATAATTATTTTTTTTCGTAAGCTATATATAGGAAAGTGTCATTTGTATACCTCACCTTTCATGTTTTTTTGTGAAATATTTCTTCCATGATGAAATCAACAGCGAATCAACAACAATCTTAATATAACTGCCTAAAACCACAAAAGAGCACTTTTTACATTTATAGCAACACTTCTAGCACTAAACAAGAATAAGGATGAAAAATATTTAACACTGCACATTTCCTGAATTTAAAGAAATATATTTTTTTTTAAAACACACTTTTATTTAACTATTCATGAATCACCAACACAAATTTCCATATTAATCACTTTTTGAAATTTCAAATTTAGGCAAACTAATCACACACGCGCCATATTAACTATAATTACACAAAAACTGCAAATAAAATCGCTCACTTATCACATTACTTTCAGAATTTCACCCTCGCATCATCGCGTTAACCTAACCTCATAGAAATAATTAAACCAAACCGATGTTTGTTTATTTACACATAATGTGTGTAATACAAATTAATTAACCTTTTAACAGAAACATTTTCACTATTGAAAACAAAATATTTTGTCAACTCAGCTACCTACATACATCCTTCAAGAATGATTTAGAGAAGCCGATTCATTACGCCATTGCGCCATCGCAAGCAGTCCTTGTTGCGTGGAGCTGTCACTTGTCTTAATTACAATTTACAATGTTCATTTTATGATTTCACAAATTCAACACCCAAATTTACACCTTTTTATTAAAGAAATAGGTAAGATTACAAATATTTCTTCTACACAATCAAATTTCACTCTATATTTTCGCCCACTTAATATTCAAAAGCCTTTGTTCTTTTTTGTAACACGCACAATTCAAGCGCAAAACTTAAAGTGAAATTTGTTCGTGGCACTGCCGTGCCGCACTAGCTTCGTCGGTATGGTTCGATAGCGCAGACGAGACGACATGAATGAATGGCAATGACTGGCACATCAAACCTAGAATTGGCAAGGGCATGCATGCACATGCATGCACGGGGATGCCGTGGATAGTTGCATGTAGGATCCGTATGACGGCGACATCGACAATCCTTGCAATTTCGTAAAAGTTAAGTTTATTGTGTTGTATACGATTACCGCCTAGCGTTGGTATACGTTTTAGTTGCAGCATTGCTATTGAAGTGTTTAGAAGCGTCTGTCTGGACAAAAGGCGAACCTTAACTATAAGTAGGGAAGGACTTTTGCGCGTGTTACGTACGAGAAATTATTGTGACAAAGAAAATGTTGCTATCCAATTTGGAAACTTTTATCGCGACACGTTAATTTGCGCTGATTGCTGATGTACTGCCGAATGTTGATGGCTTTGTAGGTTCCTAAAAATATTTTGTTGATAATAACATTTGTGTCGCAATCATTCATTCCAAAGAATACGTAAAATATGGCGGAGGATTTGATTTATGTCAACATGCATAGAAAAAAATGTTGCGAACAGGCGGAATAGTATGCAGAAATTTTAGTTTCGTTAATTATTTGATAATTTTATGTCAAATTTCAAGGATTGACTTAGCCTTAATCATAGGATCGCCTTACAAAATTTTTACGTTTTACACACATAAAATTCGTCAATCCTGGAAAATTAAAGAAATAGTGAAAAAAAGCAAAAATCGGGAAATTGAATATGAATGGAAATATCTAATGTCGAAAGCAAATATTCGAAAATCTTACAACGAAAAATTAAAAATTTCAAAATTGAATTATATAACGAAAACTGGAAAGAATAATTGCATTTTTGAAATTCAAAATGGTGGAAAATAACGCAACTGTGTAGTTGTCTGCCATATGAAAATTTCATGTTTTCACATGTACGGGGGTGGATCAATAAGTAGGTACCCGGGTTAAGAATGGAAACACAAACTTTTGGTAAATTTGATTTTCATTTTTCAACGTAGTCGCCTTTAAATGCGATATACTTTTCCCAGTGTTCCGACCATTTCTTTAAACCTTATAAACAAAGACAATTTTTCATACGAGCCACGTTTTCATGTTGGGAAATAAGAAAAAATCATAGGGAGCCAGATCGGGCAAGTACGGTGGATACGGCAGCAGTTCGTAACGCAATTCATGCAGTTTGGCCGCAAGCTGAGAGAACTGGTGCGTTGTCGTATGGTGGAGCAACACTTTTCTTAGCCAAATGGGGCCTAGTTTTTTTCAAATTTTGGCCGCAATAGATCCAATAACTGACTGTAGTGCTCCCCTACTATCGTTCTTCCTCTCTCCACAAAGTCGATATGGATTATTCCTTTGGAATCCCAGAAAATTGAAACCATAAACTTCCCGACTGATGGAGCCACCTTTGCCTTCGTCGGAGCATGACCCCCCCCCCCTCAAAATTAAATTAAAAAATATTTAATTAATTGAGTTATTTGAACAAATATATTTTTTATTATTATTTAATTCAACTTCAAAAACTTATACAAAATATATTTATTCCAAAACTTAAAAAAATTAAAATTTATTTCAATGAATATTTTTGTATACATGTGATGTATGTGAATAGATCATTCTCAGAATTTGAGTTTGGGACTCCAACTTTGGGTGATTCAAAACCTTCGAAAAACACTTCTCAAGCCACAAAACAGACTGCCTCAGTACCACATCATAGCCCTACTTTAGTCATAACTCCTAACATTCTAAAATATTTGCAACGTTCTAATGTAAAACCACTGACATATATAATATGGACTGACTACATCCATAGAAATACACTGCAATAAGGGTGCTCCTACTATATTGCTGACTCTTTCAGTCTAAGCGCCAAGAACCAACTGAGAGAGAACTGTAAACAACAAATAAATAAGTGGGTCTGTCGAAATAAATGTTTTTAAATTAATTATTTGTGTTAATTAGTGATAAAAAGTGCTTTACCAAAGGAAATATATTCATAGATACTCAACAGAAATTTGAAAGGTTTTATTAAAATCACTTTTCAACTTCCCGCCAATGGTTTTTTCAATGTTGGCACCGACGACGTAAGAATTATTTTTGACACAAAAAATTGTACCCGCATGAAATAGCATATCGAGCAGTCCATATTATATGCCAGTGTGTAAAACTAAGTAAAGTTTGCATCTTAAGCTACTAAAAAATTGCTTTTTGTAAAAAAAATATACTAAAAAAAGAACACATCAACCCCACCGCTTGTTGAAACATTCCTAGTACCTCACTACACTACAGCGGCGGTTAAACTAAGTAACTTACGGCGGTGGACAAGTGGTGTCCCGTTTGATGATTTTTTTTTGTATTTAATTGGTAAGATGACCACCCCTAATTTCAATCCTAGATCCACCCCTGTTTGATTGCTGCTTGGTTTCTGGCGTATAATAGTAAATCCAGGTTTCATCCACGGCTACGATCCAATGCAAAAGCTCCCGCGGATCTCGCTTGAAGAGATGCAAACACTACTTCAAAGTTTGCAGCAGTATCCGCTTGTTGTTCAACGTGAACAATCGTGGTACCCATCGGGCCGACAGCTTTTTCAACTCCAACTTTTCTTGCAAAATATTGATTTTCAATCCGTAAGAAAAGCCTACGGTCTCCGCTACTTCACGCACTTTCAATCAGCGATCAGTAAGAATAGTATCATGAACTTTTCCCAGGATTTCATCAGTCACAACGTCTGATGGACGGCCTGGGTACCTACTCCTCATCACAAACAGACATGCGGCCATTTTTAAATTCATGAAACCAATATCTAATTGTTGTCATAGATGGCGAAAGGTTCCTATAAACTGCATCTAACTTCGCTTCTATTTCTTCGCAACTTTTTCCGTCTAAAAATAAGAATCGAATCACCGGTCGATACTGTCCTTTTTCCATTGTAACGTAAACTACCAAACACATTCAACACAAATGACTATCAATTCCAATTTAAACTATGAATTAATACAAAACTCTTGTGTACTGTCATTTGACAGCTGACAGTAAACAATGGTAACAGCAAGATTCCCCATTCAGCGCCATCTACCTTCAAACACGGGTACTTGTTGATCCACCTTATTGGAACATTGATTATAAGGACAGAAAAATATCATAGCGAGGACTATTTTTTTGCGGATATTATGTGATTGGCCATAGAAAAATTTATTTTTCTCATCTCTAACAATAATACATTTATTATGCGCTCTACAGAAGATTACAAAATCTTATAACGGATAATTAGGTGAAAAGGTAACATTAAAATAAAAATAAAAAAGAACCCCAAAGGATCAAAAAGAAAACTAAAATATAAAGAGCACAAAGAAAAGAGAAAAATCAAAAATTAAACAGAAAAAAACAACAATTAATTAATCAAACAATGTAAGAAGAATTTGAGGTTCTAAGAATCAATACCAATCACAATCTAATACTACAATTAAGGTAATCTTTGATTAGTTTATCTAAGGTCGGGTCGGACTCTGAGCGAATTAAATTTGGAAGGGAGTTCCATTTACGGGCAACTTGGACGAAGTATTACTTACTTCACCGTACTTATAGATGCGCATCTCCGACAAGTAGTTGAAGACTTCTATTCGATTGCAAGAACTGTAGGCTTTCGGAGAGATATATGTAGGGGACTTAGTATAAATTAACCTATGAAGGAAGATAGGTCTACGACGAGTCAAATAGGCATCGACAGAGGTTCCGAATAGGGACGTAAAAAGAACAGACACATGATCGCTTTGAGGAAGTCTATAAATGTAACGTTAAAGGCTACTGTAAGTCTTCTTTGACAAATTAAGTCTAGCTGCTAAAACTAACACTCCCACAGTTAAAATGGGGGACAATAAATGTTCATGCCAGTTTCCTGCGAAAATCCACAGACAGACAGCTGGAGAAAATAGATAGTTGATCAAAACTGCCATATATTTTTCCCAAGAAAACGCTGATGCATACGTAACAACTAAATTTAGAATTGAGTTGAATTCCTAAATTCTTAACTGGGTCAACATATTCAAGTGTGGAATTATTAAACTGAACTGATGACAAGTCAGATATTGGGTAAACGCTTCTATGTATATTCCGGCAGGCAGCAAGAGTTGTTTGAATTAATTGCAAAGTCATTATTCATTGCCCATTCGTGATGGTGTGTCAAAATTGATTCAAGCAATACAGTCCTCGATCAGGCCTATAGGTCTGCTAAGATACAATTGAACGTCATCAGCATACAAGTGCATAGAAGCGCTATTCATAATAGAATGGAGGTAATTTATATAAGGACAGAAGAAAATGGAGCCTAAGATGGAACCTTGAGGAACACCAACGAAAAGAGACATCGGAGCAGAGATAGCATTCTGTACTCTTACAACTTGTGTGCGATTCGAAAAGAAAGAGGAAATCAATCCAACAGCTGATGAGGAGAAACCATATAATGGCAAGTTTTCAAATCAATTTGAAGTGACTCACCGAATCAAAGGCCATACAGAAAGAAGAACCGACTAATACTGCTCATTGATAATTGTCAAGAGCCGTCTGTGCCCTTTAAGAGTGCAGATTCACAACTGTGATCTGGGCGAAATACTCATTTCCAAACTGATAATATATTCTCTGTGTATCACATACTCCACGATTTGTCTGTACATAATTTAATTTACTACTGGTTCGAAAATTACTAGATAGGGAGGGGCGAGATTTCTTTGGAATAGGAACAACTATTACGTGATTCCATTAACCCTTGTGTCAACACCACTTCTTACCTCCTCGAATCAACCCCTGCATCATCGTTGGTACCCATACATTTTGTATGGTAAAGTTTCTGAGTTGCAGGTAAATAGGTGAAAAATGAGGTCTGTAAATATATTTATTGAATTTATTATTTATTTTATGACATTGTTAGAAGAAGAAAAAAAATAAAAAAGAACAGGTATTACAGGTTACGGACGACATTTACAGTTCGACAATTTGGGAAATAGGTAGTATGAAAAAAATGAAAATCATATTGTACATAAGTACACAAGTACATAAGCAATTAATGACTCAAATTTATTTTTCTATTATCATGTTTATTTTATAAATTATTGCACTTATTTGGGACAGCTGTTGCATTTGCCGATGAGAGGTGAGCTATGCTGTGCACAAATTATCTTTTGGCAGGCATAGCATCGTTTATCGCAGAAGAAACAGGTTCCTAACTGTTTTATTCGTCCTTGGGCATACCTTTTCAGAGCTTGGCCGGGAGCTAATGCTTTCGCCCCAGAAATTAACGGGCGCTCCAGCGTGCAATCTAAACAACTTTGAGTGCTAAAATTGCCGGTCCAGTTGCTCTTATTATTAGCCCTATCGATAACATTTGTTATTACCAGGGCAGTAGCTAGCTCCTGAACATACTTACGGCGAGCATCTGTCCTTTTGTCAACACCATTCAAGTTAGCCGTTGTTATAATATAACTTGCCAAAGCTGCGATATCTAGCATGTTGTAGAAAAATGCTTGTGGCCAGCGAAGAGTCCTCCTTTTTGAAGAATATTCAGTCAACATTTATGTCCATATTGTAAACTCCTCCTTTGTATTTATTACAGTCCATTACTCGTCCTTCAGAAACCCAAACTCAGGTGGCTTGGTTTGAATTCTTCTGAAAGGTATGGCATATTTTTCTTCACGGTACCAACCATGGACAACTGGTAGGTAATCAAGAGACGCCCAAGTGACAACGATGTGAAAAAGTTATCCATATGTAGATCTTCCGGCAAGTTCTCGAAAATTGATGGCATCGTTCCTTGACGACATGTTCACCTTGGTTTACATCACGTACATGCGTTTTCCCTGAATAAATTTGTACTGTAATTGGATACGATGTTTCTGCATCACAGACCCACTATACTTTTATACCATACTTTGACGGTTTATTTGGCATATACTGCGTGAAACGGGTGCGTCCACGAAATGGAAAAAGCTGTTCGTCAACCGTCAAATTGGCACCTAACCGATACCCTTTTCTCAGATTATCGTTGAGCATCAGCCATATATCCAAAATTGGAACCGCTTTATTTTCTCTCAGTCTATCCAATCGAGTGTCGTCGTCAAAACGGATGAACTGATTTATAGCCCAAAACCGACGAATAGACATAGCTGCATGATATAATGGATGCGAAGATGATTCCATAAATCCTGGACATTTTCCTTATTTGAGTGGTGAACTCCTGCCATGAGCAAAATACCAAAATACGCATTAAATTTTTTTTCCGTCAATGATTTCCATGTTCGCGGTGGAACCACAAGGCAATCAATGTTCCATTTGGCATATTTCCTTTCAGTCCGTCTATTCGTCTCCCGGATAATAAGATTGCACATCTGCTGCCAAAAAATACGTTGAAATATTTCAACGATTCCGAGCGTTCTAGTTTCATTGAGCGGGTTGGGGCCTTGCAGATTGATGAAGTACATTGTGAGCGTTGGTTTGAGTTGGAGGTGAAGATCTATATTCCAAATCGTTCCATCTCTAGCTTTAGAAAAATATCTGCTTCCGAATCAAAAGATAACGCCTCCTTATCGTCTTCTTCGGCCTCATTTTCGCTGTCAGTCTCAATTGTCTCCACTTCAAAATCTTCTGTTACCGCATCCGAATCACCATCATCGACGAATTGTACAGCGTGCTGCTCTCCGCTTGTTTCAAGTGCACTTGGGCCTGATTCATCCACATCCACAATCAATCGATGCATAGCTGTATCAATATTACGACGAAGTCGTGGAGAATCGACAACAAATTCGGGGTCTTCTGCCGAATTGCTCCCACCTTCATCAAACTCTATACTAACACCTAAATAACACTACATTCCTTGCGAATTGACGTGGGGTCAAAAATCCATCTTTTGAAATTTTTGCTAGACTGCTCATTTTCCTATACAATAAATTGTTAAACTCTTTTCACTACGACTTCACAAAATAAAATGAGCGTTTAACATGCACCATAGTGCATCAGATACACGATACTACATGATTTTACCTGTAAATGAGTCACAAAAGTCCCTACTCCCATACAAAATGTATGTGATGTAGGTATTGATTCAGTAGGTACAATAATATGCGACTACTATTTTTCATACATATCCAAAATAGTTAATAATATTAAATTTGGCAACGATGTTTAAAACATAATTTTTGAGGATGTCGGAGACACCCAGGCCGATAAATGAAAAGCTGTTACCTGGATGGAGAAGGTACCAAACATGTGAAAACTCATCGGTGATGTAGGTGTTGACACAAGGGTTAAGAGAGAAACTGCGAAGTGGTAAGACACAAATGATAAAGATGCGTTAAAGGACAAGACAAGGTGGTCACTAGTAACTTTACAAAATTAGTGTGGAAAAGTATCAGATCCAATAAAATAAGACTTAATGGAATACAAAGTCGAAAGAACCTTCTGGCCTGGCCAATTACATAATGAAACCGGCTAGATGATTAGAGTAGCCCGCGATGCCAATATGAACGTTACAAACAGACGGCTAGAGAATGGGTGGCCAAAGTTGAAGGAGAGATACTCCCCGACAACATTTTTAATGCCGATGAGACTGGAAATTTTCACAAAATGACGCCAGATAAAACTTTAAAGTTTAAAGCTGAGAGGTGCTTAGAGGGAAAACTTTCTAAAGAATGCATCATGGCGCTAGTGGTCGCCAACATGGTAGTGATGATTGGTAAATAAAAAAACCGACGATGTTTCAAGAACATCAAACGGTTGCCGGTTACCTATAAGATAAAAAAGTCCGCATGGAGGACGTCGCAGGTTGAAGGAACGAAAAATTTTACTGCTCGTCGACAACTGGCCTGCTCATCCTACTATCCCAAACCTTCGCAACATAGAGTTAGCATTTTTCCCAACTAACACAACAACACGGTGAACTTTCTAAACAAATCCTGGAAAGAGATAACTGCAGCAACTATACGGCATTCTTTTCGCCATGCAGGGCTTTATAAAAGTTCTGCAGAAACAGATGGGCAACAGGAATCCGAATCGGAAGATCTGCCCCTAAGCGAGTTAATTAAGCAATTCAACACGACAGCTGCCTTCATTCCTGACGATCTGCAGAATTTTGTTTCAATAGCGACAACCGTACAGACGAGGAAATCCTCAAAGCAACAATGAAAGACGAGGAGGAGCAAAGGGAGGACGAACAAGAGGAAGAATCACATGACCCCGAATCACCTAGCATCAAATAAGCTCTGGATGCGGTCAAAGTACTAGAGAAATTCTTTTTATTTATCGAAGCCGATTCTAGAGCACTTCAACGAAAACTCTCTATAACGAAAGAAATTGCTGAGTCCCTTGAGTTTCGTCATAGAGAGTCGTCTTCACTGTATTTGAATTTTAAGGAAAATACATCGTTTTTTGGCATGTTAAAAAATGAACTGGACACAAGTTGGGTATAGTGGACGCGAATTGGTGCACTTACCCTACTATAATCCGAGCGCTTCGTAGCTACATCCGAACAGGGTATAAATTGTGGATGCTCGCACTTTACCCCGCTGTATTTCATAACGAAGCTGAGAACGCTGCAAGCTAAAGAGTTTAAAGATCTTCAGTTTTCTTAGAGAACCAGAGTGTATCTAGGATTGCTCCTAATAGAACAGCTTCCCATGAATCTGTGGGTACAATGGCCCCATCACTGGTATAACTGATGCAGGCCAAGCTTTTCTTGGCGGATCCTCTCTAACCTAACCTAAATTAAATGGGAGCTTAAAAAGTACGAGGAGTAGGAATGAAAACACATACATAGATATATCGTTTTTACTGATAACGTATCGAGTTCAATCACTTGTGATTTTTTTTTTTAACCAAAAATATCAACAAAACAAGTAAAAAAGCTAGAATCGTCTAATTGTAAGACCAATTCAATGCAAGTTTAATTTTTGAAGTGATTGTTCGTATCTATTTCTAGAACGGTTTGTCGGACAGTAAAAATGATACTAGCCAATTCCATAGGATTTTATATTCTGAAGAACATTGCAGTACAAAAAAAGTCTAGGACTAATAGTTTTTACAGTATACATAAAAAACTTAAATTTTAATATGGCAACACCAAGAAAAGGTTGCTGGATTTAGTTCATTTGTAAAATTTTATTTACTATTGATACGAAAACCCATGTACTAAATTTTAGACACGTTCTCAGGCAGTATCGAAATATATTGTTACGTGCAATAGAAAGAGACAACTGGTGACATCTACTGGCAATGAAGAAGTAAACGACTTTAGGTTCGGAGAATTGATTATGGTATCTACAGGAAGGTTCAGGAATAGAATGAATAGAACAGTCAAGAAGCTTCTGGAAAATAGAACACTCGAGAATAATCTGGAGAGTTTCTAGGGTATAAATATAACAGTTGTCATAGCCAGAAAAAGAGTCTTGTCTTAGACGTTGCAGTGTTAACAAGCGAAAGTAATAACGTGCGGAAGTGTTGTAATTAGATTGCGGTAATTGAAAGTACAGTAATAAGCGATAATTAAAGTGTAGTTGATTAATAGAAAGTTTGTGAATTGTTAAGATTAGAGTTAAATAAAGAACTTGTATATTGAATATTTAATATTGTGTTTTAAATAACGAACCGCAAGAGCCACGCTCGCAACAATATAATGAAAAACGACATTTTTGTATGGTACCCCTACGAAAGGGTTACCCGATTGGTCCCATTTTTGAAATTAAATTTACTTTTTGTTTAAATAGCCGCTATGCCAAATTTCAGCAAACGCGTTCTCGAGTTATCGTGAGGATGGACAGACGGACGGACATGCAGAAACCAAAATAACTTTTAATATTATGCGTAGGTGTCCAATCCATTTTGCTCTACCATCATTATTTCTAGGTGTTAAAAACGGAATGACAAACTTAGTATAATTTCATCTAGGGTATAATAATTATTTTTTTTCGTAAGCTATATATAGGAAAGTGTCATTTTTATACCTTACCTTTCATGTTTTTTTGTGAAATATTTCTTCCATGATGAAATCAACAACAATCTTAATATAACTGCCTAAAACCACAAAAGCGCACTTTTTACATTTATAGCAACACTTCTAGCACTAAACAAGAATAAGGATGAAAAATATTTAACACTGCACATTTCCTGAATTTAAACCACACTTTTATTTAACTATTTATCAATCATCAACACAAATTTCCATATTAATCACTTTTTGAAATTTCAAATCTAGGTAAACTAATCACACACGCGCCATATTAACTACAATTACACAGAAACTGCAAATAAAATCGCTCACTTATCACATTACTTTTAGAATTTCACCCACGCACCGCGTTAACCTAACCTCATAGAAATAATTAAACCAAACCGATGTTTGTTTATTTACACATAATGTCTGTAATACAAATTAATTAACCTTTTAACAGAAACATTTTCACTATTGAAAACAAAATATTTTGTCAACTCAGCTACCTACATACATCCTTCAAGAATGATTTAGAGAAGCCGATTCATTACGCCATTGCGCCATCGCAAGCAGTCCTTGTTGCGTGGAGCTGTCACTTGTCTTAATTACAATTTACAATGTTCATTTTATGATTTCACAAATTCAACACCCAAATTTACACCTTTTTATTAAAGAAATAGGTAAGATTACAAATATTTCTTCTACACAATCAAATTTCACTCTATATTTTCGCCCACGTAATATTCACACGCCTTTGTTCTTTTTTGTAACACGCACAATTCAAGCGCAAAACTTAAACTGAAATTTGTTCGTGGCACTGCCGTGCCGCACTAGCATTGTCGGTATGGTACGATAGCGCAGACGAGACGACATGAATGAATGGCAATGACTGGCACATCAAGCCTAGGATTGGCAAGGGCATGCATGCATGCATGGGGATGGGAATGCCGTGGATAGTTGCCTGTAGGATCCGTATGACGGCGACATCGACAATCCTTGCAATTTCGTAAAAGTTAAGTTTTATTGTGTTTTATACCATTACCGCCTAGCGTTGGTATACGTTTTAGTTGCAGCATTGCTATTGAAGTGTACAGACGCATCTGGCTGGACAAAAGGCGAACCTTAACTATAAGTAGGGAAGGACTTTTGTGTGTGTTACGTACGAGAAATTATTGTGACAAAGAAAATGTTGCTATCCAATTTGGAAACTTTTATCGCGACACGCTAATTTGCGCTGATCGCTGATGTACGAATGTTGATGGCTTTGTAAGTTCCTAAAAATATTTTGTTGACAGTAACATTTGAGTCGCAATCATGCATTCCAAAGAATACATAAAATACGGCGGAGGATTTGAAATTCAAGCTTCTCATGTCAACATGCATAGAAAAAAATGTTGCGAACAGGCGGAATAGTGTGCAGAAATTTTAATTATTTGATAATTTTATGTCAAATTTCAAGGATTGACTTAGCCTTAATCATAGGATCGCCTTACAAAATTTTTACGTTTTACACACATAAAATTCGTCAATCCTGGAAAATTAAAGAAATAGTAAAAAAAAGCAAAAATCGGGAAATTGAATTTGAATGGAAATTCCTAATGTCGAAAGCAAATTTTCGAAAACGAAAAATTAAAAATTTCAAAATTGAATTATATAACGAAAACTGAAAAGAATAATTGAATTTTTGAAATTCAAAATGGTGGAAAATAACGCAACTGTTTAGTTGTCTGCCATATGAAAATTTCATGTTTTCACATGTACGGGGGTGGATCAATAAGTAGGTACCCGGGTTAAGAATGGAAGCACAAAGTTTTGGCAAATTTGATTTTCATTTTTCAACGTAGTCGCCTTTAAACGTGCTATACTTTTCCCACTGTTCCAACCATTTCTTTAAACCTTCTAAACAAACACGATTTTTCCTATGAGCCACGTTTTCATGTTGGGAAATAAAAAAAAATCATAGGGAACCAGATCGGGCGAATATGGTGGATTCGGCAGCAGTTCGTAACGCAGTTTATGCAGTTTGGCCGCAAGCTGACAGAACTGGTGCGTTGTCGTATGGTGGAGCAACACTTTTCTTAGCCAAATGGGGCCTAGTTTCTTTCAATTTTTGGTCGAATAGATCTAATAACTGACTATAGTACTCCCCCACTATCGTTTTTCCTCTCTCTTCAAAGTCGATATGGATTATTCCTTTGGTTTGGAATCCCAGAAAATTGAAACCATAATCTTCCTGACCGATGGAGCCACCTTTGCCTTCTTCGGAGCAGATTCGCCTGGAAATATCCATTTTGATTGCAGGGGTCCTGTGGTCATGACCCCCCCCCCCCCAAATTCAATTAAAAAATATTTATTTAATTGAGTTATTTGAAGAAATATATTTTTTTTATTATATAATTCAACTTCAAAAAAATTATACAAAATATTTTTATTCCAAAACATAAAAAAATAAAAGTTTATTTCAATGAATATTTTTGTATGCATGTGATGTATGTGTATAGGTCTTTCTCAGAATTGGAAATTGGGACCCCAACTTTGGGTGATCCAAAACCCTCTAGAAACAGTTTCCAAGCCACGAAGCAGACTCCCTCACTACCACATCAGAGCCCTAACTTAGTCCTAAATCCTAACATAAAATATTTGCAGCATTCTTATGTAAAGCCACTGACATGTATAATATGGACTGACTACATCCATAGTGAAAAAGTAACATTAAAATAAAAATAAAAAAGAACCCCAAAAGATCAAAAGAAAACTTAAATATAAAGAGCACAAAGAAAAGAGCTAAATCAATAATAAAAATGCAACAACTCAAAAATTAAACAGAAAGAAAAAACAATTAATTAATTAAACAATGTAAGAAGAATTTGAAATTCTAAGAATCAATACCAATCACAATCTAATACCATAATTAAGGTAATTTTTGATTAGTTTATCAAAGATCGGGCCGACTCTGAGCGAATTAAATTTGGAAGGGAGTTCCATTTACGGGCAACTTGGACGAAGTAAGTAAGAGATGCACATCTCGGACAAACAGTTGAAGACCTCTATTCGAGTGCAAGAACTGTAGGATTTCGGAGAGATATATGCAGGGCACTTAGTATAAAATAAACTATGAAGGAAGACAGGTCCGCAACGAGTTAAATAGGCCTCAATAACCTCTATAGGGTCGTAGAAATAGCAGACAAATGACCGGTCCGAGTAAGTCTATAAATATAACGTATGACATCGTTAAAGGCTACAGTAAGTCTTCTTTGACAAATTGAGTCTAGTTGCTAAAACTAACACTCCCACAGTTAAAATGGGGGACAATAAATGTCCATGCCAGTTTCCTGCGAAAATCCACAGACAGACATCTGGAGAAAATAGGTAGTTGATCAAGAGTTGAATTCCTAAATTCTTAACTGACTCAACATATTCAAGTGTGGAATTATTAAACCGAACTGATGGAAAATCTGATATTGGTTAACTGCTTCTATGTATATTCCGACAGGCAGCAGGACTTGTTTGTATTAATTGCAAAGTCATTATTCATTGCCCATTCGTGATGGTGTGTCAAAATTGATTCAAGCACTACAGTCCTCGATCAGACCTATATATATATGCATAGAAGCGCTATTCATAATAGACTGGAAGTCATTTATATAGGGACAGAAGAAAATAGTGCCTAAGACCGAGCCTTGAGGAACACCAACGAAAAGAGATAACGGAGCGGAGGTGGAATTCTGAACTCTTACAACTTATGTGCAATTCGAAAGGAAAGAGGAAATCAATCCAACAGCTGATGAGGAGAAACCATATATAATAGCAAGTTTTCAGATCAAGTTGAAGTGACTCACCGAATCAAGGCCATACAGAAATCGAGAAGAACCGACTAGTACTGCTAATTGATAATTGTCAAGAGCCATCTGAATATCAGATGTGACCTTTAAGAGTGCAGATTCACAACTGCGATATGGGTGAAATCCTGATTGCCAAACTGATAACAAACTGATAATATATTCTGTCCGCATCAAATACTCCACGATTTGTCTGTGCATACGATAAAGGACATGACAAGGTGGTCACTAGTAACTTTATAAAATTTCACTGACAAAGTATCAGGTCCAATAGAATTAGACTTAATGGAATACAAAGTCGAAAGAACCTTCGGGCTATCTACATAATTAAATCAGCAGTATTCATGAAACTTGTAAGCAGGCGCACTTAGGCAGAACTAGAAGCAAAGGTGTGTCCCTCCTATATGAATACCGAGATTACGAACATTATTCCATAGCTTTTTCACAGCAAGCTTTAAATCGTGCTTGGTTCCAAAATAAGCATCATCTCTAAACGATCAAGGTAGATAAATAATTTTATTACGCACTAGATATTTTACATCTACCATAAACCACACTGTCTTGATTTTTTCTCTAAATCGCACTTGCTGACGACACTCTGATTGACATTTGAGTAAAGTTGCTTAATTCGATTAACAAAACTAATAAAATTTCCATATTTCGATCATAATTCTTCTACCATAATGAAGCTGAATAGAATTGTAAAAAATTCATATAAAAGCGTTTAGATTGTGCGCAGAAATTTCAGTTTGTCGAAAATCTGAACTTTTTTGTTTAGTTCTTACTCAAACGAGATATTTATTTTCAATTATGAACTGTATTCTTATATTATTTACAGTTTTCATTGTTTTTTTATTACACTGTGAAGGAGCTACTATTTCTGAAAATGCATTAGATCCAGGTAAAATTTTACTAATTGCGCCGAAAAAAAAAACAAAACAAAACTTTTATAATACTTTTTATATTTAGCTGTTCCTGGAGAATGTTTATACAAGGGAGAACATTATGTACCAGGAGATCATCAACTTCCAGGTTGTATACGTTTAGTTTGTTCTCCAAAAGGTTGGGCCAGTATACACACGTATGTACATAGTATATCTAACACAAACACATAAATTTTTTTTTTTTTTTTTATGTATATATTTTCTATTTTCTATTGGATAGTTGTTTTGATTCTTCTAAAAAGGGTTGCAGTGCTGGAAATCAAGTCTACATTAATCAACCTTTTCCTGATTGTTGCAAAAAAACTTACTATTGTAAGAATGAAGATGGATCTAGATACACAATTAAAGATTTCTAAAATAAACAATGCTTTAAAAGTGAAAAAGAAAAAAAGAAAAATTGTTGGTAGTTTTTTACTTAAGGAGTTGAAAAAAAACAAAATTGTGATGAGACAATTTCAAATTTGACATTTTAAACTCACTCAGGTCTTGGGACTTTTTGCTAATATTTTCTAAATGAATTGGAATTAACCAATAATATTCTCTTAATATTAATTCACACCTGCTAAAACGCTTTGAAAAAACCAAGACAAGGCAAGGAATTTATCTTGTGGAAAAAGCAGGATCAGAGACATGAACTATGCGGATAAAATCTCCTTTGCCATAGAGAAATTGAGTTAAGTTAGGCAGGTCAATCAGAGCCTAGTGATTGGATAAACGCGTAGACTCAAAAATTACGATCAGTGGCGGGTTCAATTCTGCGCAAGAGCAAAAATATGGTAAAAATATTTTCGATTAGTACGATATCGAAACAGTAAACAAATTCTTCAATTACGGAAGTATAGTCACCATAGATAGAGATACAGAAGATATTAAGGCCAGGATAAACCTACTCCTGGCTCTAGTCCAGAATAAGACTGAAATTGTTCAATTGCAGCATCAAGTTGATGCTACTTTATAGTTGCAAAGCATAGAATTTCAAAAGAGCCTAGTACTAGTACATAGTATCACTCACCGCCCGGAAAGTTTTTGTTTACTACTGTCTACGCCAAGAATGTGTGAAAATTTTTCTACAATAAATTTTTTTTGCTATATTTGTCTTAGAGCTTGGTGTTGAGTTAAGTAGTGTTGTTCAAATTTTGAAGACTACAATTAAACTACAGCCAAAAGTTTTAACAAAAATTTCTAGGATTTAGCAATCATCAATTGAGGAAAACCTAAAATTCGGGATACCTCACTCTGCTAATACTTACCCCAAAAATATACTTTCTTTTTGATAAAACCTTTGTCTGCCAACATTTTATTAATTCATGAGCATTGGCAACACTATAAACAAATATCACAGAATGTACTGGTATATCTTAAGTATAGCAATTCATTTGCTTACAGAGTGATGCACTTTTTCGGTTTCTATTTGTTATAAAGGTTTGGGATATTTCTTAAGGAAAACTCCAATCTTTGTTTTATCCTTTTTTATTATTCACTCGACGTTTCGGGCCTTGATTAGTACCCTTCTTCAGGAGGTAGCTACATTAGAATACAAGATAGTATTACGTATAATTAAAGTATTTGGTGTTCCCACCTTTGTTCTTCATATGATGAAATTTTTTTTAAAAATGATATTATTGAAAGATATTTCACAAAAAATACACATTAAAAATATAATAAAAACGTTAACTGAACATATAAATAAATAACGTAACAAAATAAATAAATAAGTAAATAATTTAAACAAATAAATAGGTAAAATTTAGATTGCTGTTTTATTTAAGGGATCACAGATGAATGGTGTGCGGAGTTCTTTGTCATGTTGTGATGTCAAGTTTTAGTTTTCTAAGTATGTGTTGGTAATCTTTATTTATTAAATCTGTGTCTTGTCTTAAATTAGTTAGATTCCTTTTTTCCATATAGATGTGGCATGCTTCTTTGAATTCGCGTTTTGCTTTGTTTTTTTCTATGTTTATAATTGTCGCATTATTAAATGCGAATGCGTGTCTGATTTTTATTGTAAGGGAAACTAATGCTGATCGTGGTGTTTTCTTGGTTATGTATGTTTTATGTTGTGATAGTTTTTTTTTATGTTTGTCCTATATATGCTGTAGTGAAGCTTTCACATGGTACTTTGTAGACAACATTATTGGCTTCTTGTGTGGGTATAGGGTCCTTTAATTTTGAGTAGCATCTATTGAGTTGCGTTATAGATTTGAATGCCATTTTTATTTTATTATTTTGAATTATACTGGAGATTTTTAGAGATAATGGATGTATATATGGGATGGATCTGTATATTTGGGTAGTGTTGTCTAATGTTATTATGTTGTTAATCATTTTATTATGTTGGGTGTTATAACAATGAGTATTCCTTGTTGCTTTCTTGATTAATGTATCTATTGTGTGGTGTGGATAGTTGTTTTTCGCCAGAATGTCTGTTGCAATCTTTATGTTTTTCTGTGCGAATTGCCGATTACTTATTTAAAATATTTTATTGATGAATGATTGAGTTGTGTTAATTTTGGTTTTGGTTGTGGGTGATTGGAGAAATAGTTCAGTATCCGGTTTAAACTACAAGGATTACAGTACCAGTCAGTTATTATTTTATTGTTGTTTGTTCTAATTAAGCGGATGTCCAAGAATGGGATTGTTTTATTATTCTCTGCGCTATACCAAAATGCTCCGAAATAGAATTCGCACATATATTCAATAGCATCCACAATAGATTAAAATTCATCATAAAAAAAGAGAATAATAAAACAATCCCATTCGTGGACATCCGTTTAATCAGAACAAACAACAATAAAATAATAACTAACTGACTGGCACTGTAAACCCTGTAGCTCAAACCGGATACTGAACTATTTCTCCAATCACCCACAACAAACAAAAATTAACACACCTCAATCATTTACCAATAAAATATTTAATAAATAAAGATTACCAACACATACTTAGAAAACTGAAACTTGACATCACAACATGACAAAGAATTCCGCACACCATTCACCTGTGGTCCCTTAAATAAAACAGCAATCTAAATTTTACCTATTTATTTGTTTAATTTATTTATTTATATGTTCAGTTAACGTTTTTATTATATTTTTAATGTGTATTTTCTATTCCTTAGTTATACTTTCAGGCTGGATGTGATACCGCGTTATAAACATGTCTCATACCGTGACTATGGGAGTATTGATATAGAGTCCCTTTTTAGCGAATGCCTTCTTTTGCTGTGGGATGACATCTTTCACTGCATTGAGGTGGATGGTCAAATAGGTATTCTAGCCTCATTGATCTCATACCTGTTCGAAAAATATGTCCCGCTAAAGACAAAAACAGTACCTATTATTGGCTGTCCATAGTTCTCTTCCACAGTGCGATCCCTTATTGCAGAAAGAGAATATTTATACAAACGTTATAGAGCTCTGAGTACCGAACATGCCCGCTCACTTTATAAGGTTGCTCTAAATCGTGCCAATGTTACTATAAGGAATGCAAAACGTCGATACTATAAGACGAAGATTAACACCAATCTTCGACCAAAGGTTCTTTGGCAAAACCTGAAAGAGGCAGGAGTATGTGGCAAGGACCAAATTAGCTGCAGCTCTAATCCGGATGAATTAAATACTTATTTCACCTCCATCAGCTGTAATACTTCTTATGCTCATAGCGAGGTATCATTATCCTTAGGACGAAACAACAGTGCTTTACATCCAAATATATCTGATCCGTTTTCTTTCCGCGGGGTCTGCTTTGATGAGCTTATTCAATCGATATGCTCCATGAAATCCGACGTTACAGGACCAGACAATCAATCACCCCGTTTCTTTAAACTATTATTACCAGTAATCAGCAAATATGTCCTACATGTCATTAATTCATCCATAACATCGTCGTGTTTCCCCAGCAGCTGGAAAATCGCCACGGTACTTGCCATTCCAAAAAAGCATTCTCCAACACAACCATCCGACTTTCGTCCAATTAGTCTGCTGTGCTTTTTATCAAAAGTATTGGAAAAGCTTATGTACGGTCAGATTCTTGAATACATCGGGAGTAATAATCTTTTGTCATGTTGGCAGTCTGGTTTTCGCTCCTCACATAGCTGTGAGACCGCAGTCTTAAAAGTTTCCACTGATATTAGACGTGTTATGGAACGGGAAGACTACACTGCCCTCGTTCTTCTCGATTCCTCTAAGGCATTTGATAGTGTCGACCATATTATTTCTTGTCAGGGCGCAGCCAGCATGTAAAAATTAATGATTCTCTTTCATCCTCTTTACCATTAACATGTGGAGTACCCCAAGGATATATCCTCGGCCAACTGCTTTTCAGTACCTACATAAAGGATCTTCCAAGCATACTAAAAGATGTGAGGATTCATATGTGCGCTGACGACGTACAACTGTATATTAGCAGACCAATCGGTCTTCTTGAGGATTGCGTGACCCGACTAAAGGACGACCTATCCCGAATAAGTACGTGGGCCCAACATAATAAACTAGTCTTAAATCCAGTTAAGTCGCAATGTATATTTTTTATTGCAGCAGTAATAATCGAGATTTAATTGATTTTCCCACAGTAGAGTTAAACGAATTTACGATACCCGTTTCAAGGAAAGTAACTAACCTGGGAATTGTGCTGAATGCGAAAATGAATTGCTGCGACTATATCAGCTATATGCTGGGAAAAGTCTATAGTGGCTTGCGAAGACTCTGGCTTTCAGCTAATATTCTGTCAACTGAGCTCAAGGTAAAACTTGTCAAGACACTGATCTTCCCTTATTTTACCTATGGTAGGATCATTTTTTCCTAAACTAGATAGTGTCTGTCACCGGAAGGTAGATGTGGCATTTAACGATTGTGTTCGTTTCATTTTTGGGCTGCCCAGATTCGACCATGTCTCACATCTACGACCCCGAATACTGGGTTGCTCGTTGAACGATTATATAAATCAAAACGCGCTAATATTCTTATATAATCTCCTAAAGCCAGGCAAACCCACAACGTCTGTAAGAAATCAACACCTAGTGATACCTCATTTTCGGAAATCTATTCTGGAAAAATCTTATCTGGTCTATACCATTCGTTTATGGAACGCCTTACCGTCCAATATTAGATCTGCGAGTACTGTCGGTGCATTCAGAACACTTATTAAATCTCATCTAGCCTAGTTGTCTCCATCAATTGCTTTTGTATCTTCGCTTCTCTTTTAATACCTTTTTATCCCTTTTTGAAAACACAAACTTCAAAACTTTAAAAACTTTACAACTTCGTAACTTTGGAATTTTGTATTTTTGTAATTTCTGTAATTTAGTTACATTCAACTCTTCTAGTTTTGATGAAAATTCATACATTAATATAAACTTATGTGATAAGATATATACTTGCTTAGTACGTTCTATCTAGTGCCAATTATAGTAACTAGTACTCTTAAAAGATTTCAAAATTTTGTGTACTTTTTCTTCAATTAACGTATTGTATTGTAATGTATTGTATTTTTTGTGAAATATGTTTCAATAATAACTTTTTTAAAAAATTTTTCTTCATATCAAGAACAAAGGTGAGCACACCAAATATTTTAATTATACGTAATACTATCTTGTATTCTAATGAAGCTAACTCCTGAAGAAGGGTACTAATCAAGGCCCGAAACGTCGAGTGAATAATAAAAAAGCATAAAACAAAGACAGGAGTTTTCCTTAAGAAATATTCCAAACCTTACATCATAACCCGATCAAAACATAACCAGCTGGAAACCTCCAATCAGCTGTAAACCATTTGCTATAAAAGCTGAAAAGGTAACAATCAGTAACTGGAATAATAAACTTGACACCATGTTTATTGCTAAAATCCATATACGAAAAAAAAAAATAGCATCATTTCGAAACTCAACTCCCATGAATTGTTCCGCACTAAAATCAAATAAAACGAACACATCAATTAGCACCATGGTCTCTATTATTTCTAGTCGATTATGAAAACAAATCTAATTTCCATATTTTTGCCATAATTCTACTACGACAAAACCTTGTTTAGCCTCAAAATAAATCTATAAAAGCGCTACCTCTGTTGAAAAACTCAGTTGTACAACATCAGAACTTTTAACTAAACAAACAAGTTTTGTTTTTTTTTTTTAGTTATTTAAAGTTTTTTTAAATAATAATTATGAAGTGTTTTTTTGCATTCGTGTTTTTAGTATTTTATACATCACACTGTAGTGGCGGTACTTTTTCTCAAAATGGTTCACTTCCATGTAATACCAAAAATATAATATCTTTAAAGAAACATTTTCGAAAAATTTATTTTAATATTTAGATGTTCCTGGAGAATGTTTTTTCAATAAAAGATATCATTCCCCGGGAGAGCATAATCTTCCAGGATGTACACGTCTTATTTGCTCTCCAAAAGGTTGGGCCAGTGTACATAGGTATGGTTTTGATTATTGATTCGAAATTCATATTTTTAATGAATATATATGTTTGCTTATATGTATGTAGCTGCATTGAATCTTCCAAAGAAGGATGCGTTCGTGGAGATCAAATCGATATTGATAAACCATTTCCGGAATGCTGTAAAAGACCGTACACTTGTAAACATGGAGATGGATCTGAATATACTATAACGGATTTTTAAAGTACAAATAAAAATACATATATATATATAAAGAAAAGATTTGTATTTATTATTATTTTTACATATTATTATCCTCTTAAAAGTGTTCACAGGGGCATCCCGCAAGCTGGTATTTTATCACCTCTTTTCATCATGGACGATTTCTTGCAAACACTCACCCGGATGGGGTACAAAGCAGTATATTACGCAAACGACTTGATGATCTTAGTCACCGGGAGTTATGAATCCAAGCTCTGTGAACTGATGCAAAACGCGATATAACTAGTCATGCACTAGGCTACGGACTGCGGACTGAGCATTAATCCACGGAAAACTGAGTTACACCTCTTGAAAATGAAAAGAAATATCCCCAATTTAAATCAGTTCTCGATTGGCTCCATGCGTTTGGAACTAAAGGACAGAGTAAAATACTTAGGTATTATACTAGCCCCACTTCGAATACTGAGCGAACAAAGAGTCTTCGCAATGTGCCGCAGAGCGGTAGGGAAGAAGTGGCAACTCAAACCGTGGATGATCCTATGGATATACACTAGCGTCATCCGACCCATGTTAATCTACGACTCTGTTAGATGGTGGAAAGCAATGAACCTCGCCAATTATCGGAAGATATTGGAGAAGATCAGAGACTGTACCTGCTCAGCGCAAGCGGCGCTCTTAAGTCAGCTAGTACTCGGGCTCTGAAGGTTATCCTCAATATACACCTGGTGTAAAATACATATTAAGCAGGAGGCGTTAACTACAACGCTAAGACTGCATCTTAATCTTGGCTGGCTTCACAAGGGAACAAAATTTCTAAATGAATCCATCTATGAATTTTTGCAGTCCATCGCATCTGGCATCGACAGGGACAGTGACTACTTCCTCGAGACTATGCTGAAAAGCAATTTTGAATATAGACTTCCATCCAGGGTAAAATGGGAATCACATTCTGCGCTACAACCATTGACAAACCCTATTATAATCTACACTGATGGTTCCGAAACCGATGAAAACACAGCAACAGGAGTTTTCTGTGAGAAGCATCAGATTGAAATCGCCATGCCACGGTTTTCCAGGCAGAAGTCAAGACCAATTTTGAAGCGGAAAGAAATCTCCTTAACTGAGACACTGAGAATAAGGAGATAGCCATCTTCTCAGACAGCCAAGCGGCTGTCAAGTATTTGTCTAAACTCTTTACAACCTCCAAACTAGTAATGGAGTGTAAAACCACTCTGAACTTCTTCTCTCGGAATAATAGGATATTTGTGCAGTGGGTGCCAGGGTACAGCAACATTAGCGGGAATGAAGAGGCGGACGAGCTTGCTCCCCTTGGTGCAGCCTCGGAAGAACCTACCTCGATAGTCGGGATAGCACCAAAACACCTTGTTTCAATGATTTCAAGTTACACTGACCTTTAACACAGCCGCCTTTGGTTAGAAGATACCTCGAGTGGAACAACAAAGGTATTATGGGGTAAACCCAACCCAAATAAAACTAATAAGCTCCTAGGACTTAACAAGCCAGCCCTGAGAACTGCAGTGTCTATTCTAACTGGGAACTCTTCTCTCAGGGGTTACCTTCACAGGATGAGACTTATTGATGATCCTACTTGCAGGCGTTGCGGAGAGGAATCCGAAACGGTGACTCACTGCCTTTGTCACTGTCCGGCAATGTCAGGAATACGATACAGACTTCTTGACTCGTACCTCCTGGATGAGTTACAGATGCCGGTAAGTGTTGGGGGCCAATACTTAAATTTATAAGAGCGTCCGGTTGGGACCTATGAGTGACTGCTAACAGGTCTGGAGGGTGAAAAATGGGCCTTGAATTGGCTTAGGTTTGGCGGATCACTCGGGATCCCAAGTCTCATTTTCAATGAATCAATCAATCGCGCATGCAAAAGTGTTCGGTTGTCTCAAGCTCTCCTTCTAGGCAGGACAGACAATCAGGGCTGTCGACAACTGCCATCCTTGTTAGATATGCGTGAAGTGTGTTATGGTCGGTGATGATGCCAACCACAGTTCTACATTGTTTCCTTCCAAGCCCCATACGAATTCCTATAGGGCCCATCAAGAAACAGTTTTGTGCACCTGCAAGTACTCAGGTTTTGCCATCTCTGCTGATGCTTCCTATGAACATCCGCTTTGATGAAAGACCCTATACTAGAGGTGGCAACGCCTACGGCGCGTTCCGGTCCAAGAAACGGAGTATCAGAGCCAGCCCTAGCTAAAAGGTCAGCTCTTTCATTCCCCATGAATTCCATGTGACCAGGAACCCACTGAAGGGACACCATGTTGTGAATACATAATTTATTTACAGACGACCTGCAATCCCCTAGTAACTTAGATATTATCCGAGGGCCACTCAAAGCTATCAAGGCTGCCTGACTATCCCAAAAAATAGAAATGTCCTTCCCCTTGATTTGCATATCAAGGGCTGTCCTAGCTGCCATTGTGATGGCGAAGACTTCAGCCCGGAAGACAGTGGTGTGTCTTCCAAGTGAGTACTTCATCCCAATGTCAGGTTCCGAGAAGTAGACGCCCGCCGTGGCTCCCCCGCGAATGATAGAGCTGTCGGTAAAAATTTTTAGAGCAGACCGAGGAAGACCTGATAAGGCACTTTCCTCAGTCCGCGATTCCTTTACAGGAAAGTTCACAGAGAAGCGACACCCAACACGAAGCTCTGGTACCATCGCATTACGTGACATACTGGGCAGAGGGTTTTCCAAGTCCAGCCCATACACCAAAGAGCAATGAGAAGAGCCAGTCCAGCCGTCGTCCCAACATTACCATGAGCGCAATCTGCACACGACCCTTTTGGCATCTGCCTAAATGATAAGATCCAGGAGGGGCAGGTTAAGTAAGACCTCAAGAGCAGCAGTGGCCATAGATCATATGGAGCCCGTAATTCCCAAGCCTTTGTAGACCCACCAACTTCCGGATCGCAGTCCCCACAAGCGTCCTCGGCAGCCATATACAGGAGGTATATGTGAGCATGGGTCTGACGATCGAGATGTACATCCAGTGCACAACCTTCGGTCTTATGCCCTATGTACAGCCAAAGATTCTCTTGAATTGAGTGAAGACCCTCATAGCCGCATTAACTTTTTCCTTCACGCGCAATCCCCATGTCAGCTTCGAGTCAAGGTAGACTACAAGATACTTGACATGAGGAGAGAGTTGTCGAGTATGTCCAAATAGCTTTGGCAGAACAAGGTAGCCAAGCTTATGTCTTCTGGAGAAGAGCACCAAGCCGGTCTATATTAGGTTCCTCAACAATATTGAGGCCTCGTTGTATAAATGCACAGGTAGCAGTCATGCTGTGCCTTGAAATGAGCAGCGGGATGTAACTTATGTTACATTCACATTTAAGTTTCTTTAAGTTTTCCACGAATAAAGCAGAAAATTCTACGAGATTTATTTGAAAAGTATCTGACCTCAGCATGAAGATGGCAGCAGTCGTAAGCAAAAAATAGGAAATGTGCTTACGTATGCTTTGAAAGGTACTCATCAAAATTTCAGCTATTTTGGATGCGTAATTCTTGTTTGACAATCATTTGAATGAGTCGATGTGGTTGTTTTTCTCAAAATGGAAAAAGTCTAGTATCGAGGTGTCATTATATATTTGTTTTTGAAAGGAAGCAATACGCCTACGCAAATCAAAGACAAGTTGGACATTGTGTACGCGAACTCTGCACCATCATTTACTACCGTGAAGTTTTGGGAAGCTGAATTTAAACTGGCCGTGCCAGCTTGGATGACGATGAACTTTCGGGACGTCCAAAAACTGCAACCACTTACGATAACGTCACTGAAATTCACCAAATGGGGCTTGCTAAAAGTTTCACTGTGTAGAATGAGGAGGTCATCATCTTTGTAAGCAACTATTTTGCAAAGAAAGACGCCAAGTACTATTTGGACGGATTGAAGAGATGGGTACACCGGTGGGAGAAGTGTATAGACCTACAAAGGGACTACGTAATGTAAAGAAAAAATATCTTGTATCTTTGTTAGATCAGAAGCTTTTCAGACAACCCTCGTATACTACAGGACTAGATCAAAAATTGAAAATTTCTTATGGTATGGTCATCAAGTACATTTTATCCTTAAAAGTTCAATTCAAAAACATTTGTTTTTGTATCTCAATCAATTTATGAAAATAAACATGGAATTCTTTTAACCTTGATTTAATTAATTTATTGCACACCTAAAGTGTGAACTGAAACTTGTTTTGATGACAAAAAAAAAAAAAAACCCGCTCATTTTCGTTGATATTATTTAATATTATGTTGCGGGTTTTCCGGTTTCCGTTTCGTATATGTCAATTTTTTTGCACGTTTTGACGATTAAATTTTATTCACAACTGTAGAGACAGGTCGTCGCCAAATTAATGTATACAAAAGAATCCTGTTGAATTAATTTATAGTTAATTTTTTTTTTTTTTATTGAGTAGTTGCATTCATAAAATAATGAAATTAAGATTTAATTCCAAATAAATACTTGCTTCAATTATCAATTAGATTTAATGATTTTAATTACAAGTTTTTAGAATACAAACAGGCGATTGACGGAATTCGAAAAAAATAAATAAAAATTTCCATATTTAGGTCATAATTTTTACCTCAACTGGGGGAATAAAAATATATAAAAGCGCCTCAATCTTGCGCAGATTTTTAGTTAGTGAATGTAACACAGATCTTTTCACTTTTACTTAAATATAGAGTTTTACTTTGAATTATGAAATTATTTTTGGTGCTTATAATACTAACGACATTTTCAGCATATTGTGATGCTAATACTATTTCTAGAAATGCATTAAGTCCATGTATAGTAGATTGAATTTAAAATAAAAAGAACTATGAATTTTTATGATATTTTTTTCTTTTTTTTTTAATTTAGTGGCACCTGGAAAATGTCAACATCTTGGAATTTTTTATACGCCTGGAGAACATCAAATTTGGGGTTGTACACGTTTAATTTGTTCTCCAAAGGGTTGGGCCAGTGTACACACGTAATTACAATAAAAATTGTTATTATACATTTTTTTGTAAATATTTCTTACTTTTTCTAAATAGCTGCGTTAATACTTCCATAAAAGGATGCATCCGTGGAGAGGTAATTGATAAAAAGAAGCCATTTCCTGAATGCTGTAAACGAGAGTATACTTGCCAAAAGGATGATGGATCTGAATATACAATGACGAATTTTTAAAATAAATATAGTTTTTTCTGTTCATTTAATAAGTGTTTTGTTATCTTGAAAAATTTGAATAACCATTTGAACTGAGGTGAAATTAGAGCTATTGTTGTTCAGGTCCTAAAATACCCCAAAATTCTGAAAAATTCGTTTATTTATTTTATTTTGATAGGCGAAAAATAAAAATCTGAAATTTGCACATTAAGGAAGTGATTACATATGTGCCTAGGTCCAGCATAAGTCATCTGGGTTATAGCAGAGAACTTCATAAGGAACAATTTTATCTCTTTCACAACCTCAATTTATACATCTTGGAACCCTGAATAAACTTTGACCCCCATTCAGCCCCTCCCCCTTCAAACTGCTTAGAAGTTTGCTTATCAAACTGGCGAATCTATCCTGAGACTAAGGCTATTACCCACACATTAGTTAAATACCTCGAAAAAGCTCTTGAAGCAAAATAGGTGGCCTTATGTGAATTTGCAGAGATAGAAGGAGCCTTCGATAACACCTTTTTCGATGCAAATAAATTAGGCGCTGGAGATAACGGCATTGCGACCTCCATGGTAAACTTGATAGACTCCATGCTTGAAAGCAGCAAGGTAACCATAATTCTAGGGTACTGTTCAGCCACGATCACCACAGCTAAAAGCCGCCCACAAGGGAGAGTTCTCTCTCCACTCTTGTGGTCGATTGCAATTGATGATCTCCTAGGAGAAGCTGACCAGTTCGGGCTTTAATGAACAAGGCTACGAGGATGACCTAGTAGTTACAATAAGGGGCAAGCATGATCAAGTCATATCCGACCTCATAAAAAAGTCCTATCAAAAGTCCGCATGAAAAACGCTTATCTATCACTCAACTTTCACTAACGGCTCCTCTTCTTTTCATATGAAATCTGCGGGTCACTCTAGACAAGAAACTTACTTGGAATTTGCATCTGTCCAGAAAGAGGGGTAGGATCTCTCTACACGTATCGTCGTTTCATTGACAGAACATGGGGTCTAAGGCAAAGAATGTTGTACTGAATGTACACCATGGTTGTGAGACCCGTGATCACCTATGCGTCCCCCACATGGTGGTCAAAAACTAATCAAAAGAAAACCGAAGCTCTGCTAAAAAAAACAGTGGTTTCCATGTCTAGGAATAACTGGTGCAATGACGACCTGTCATACACAACCCATGAAAACTTTATTAAATCCAGTCCTATCAGATTAAAAAAGGAGAAACAGTTAAAGCCAGTGATCTGGTTGGTCATTTAAGTATTTTAAAACAGATATACTTCGAACAAATGACGACAATATCTGATATAATCACACCCAAAGTGGATTTTGTAAGGCCATTCGACGTGGTTTTGGAAGACTGGCAACAATGGCGTTCCATTAAATCGTCCTTCCAATAAGGATTGAAGGTGTGATATACAGATGGTTCATAAACGAACAGTGAAGTCGGACTGGACGTATACGGCCCCAGATGCCATATATAAAATGTCCTAGGATGTATTCCAGGTCGAGATATTAGCTATAGAGGAGTGCGCCGGTACCTGCATTAAAAGAGTCAGAAATGACTCAACCATTAATATCCTCTCGGACAGTTAAACAGCTCTTAATGTCTGAAAGTTCTACAAAATTACATCTGGGAGTGTCTGTAAACACATAAAAATTTACTAAGGAGAAACAAAGTTATCCTCAAGCAGGTACCTGGGCATGAGGTCCATAAAGGCAATAACGGCTGACGGTCTAGTCACAGAGGAGCGTAAATTTCTTTTGTCGGACCACAGACTACAAAGTCTTACCTCAGAGCTACCCTGGGACAAATAAAATCCCTTGAAAGACTTTCTCAGGCGAGAATGTTTATCGACACCTCCGGCGGAAGAACAAAAAGAACTCCTACTCCTAGGAGAACATAACTCAAAATAGTCATAGAGTTCAAAATGATAACAGAGCTCTTCTCAGACCATTTCCCCTTGAGGTATGACCTAAACAAGCCGGGTTTGGCTTGGACTTCTTACTGCTGCTTCAGTCAGAATGCTCACGAAATCTCGGAGTACTGCCCTATGCAACTGTGAAGCATTAGCCGGGCGGAGCTTACTGCACCTCGAACATGCTTTTTCTCCACCAAACTGCGTGTGGAATCTCCAAAAATTTAATCTACCCTCCTTCCATTTAGACCATAATTAGTGGCGTATAAATATTTAAAATATTAAAATCATCCAAGCCCTTTGAGCCGTTAAACCAAAAATATTTTCGAAATAATTTTTATTTGCATGGTCGAAAAAGTGAAAAATTCAACCTTAACCTAAAATACATCTGTTCCTTACGAATTGTGAATAGTCTAATTTGATAAATTTGCGATCAACAGCTGAATAATGCTAGCATTGAGCGATATGAATAATATTTTCGAAAAATAAACAGCAGTTCGAATTTAGATAATTAAATTATATGGAATTTTTCGGGGAATAATTTTGGCAACATAGAACTAAATCTGTTGCTCTGCACTTTAAGAAAGTCTGAAAGTCCTATGAAACAAAAGCATTTTCGAAAATTCGAATACAGCTAACGCCCGCAAAAGTTGAGACTTGATTTATGGAATAAAAAATCGAGAAATTATATAAAAGAAAAATTTATTGACAGTCTTTTTCTTGAATATTTCCACTAGGAAATTGCCCTCTTTTCCATTTTAATATTAATTTATTTGGCATAAAATAAAAGGAAAGAAAATTGGATTGAAATGAATTCAAGGAGCGAATTACGTTCACTGGGAAAGATACGTTTAAAAAGAAGACGTACAATTTCTTCTATGGCAGGCGATCAGAGATAACCATACTGATGAGACCTATCTGATCGCTGGGTCGAAAAGTTCAATAATTTTTTTTTTGCACTTAAATGCATTTTGTAAATTTATTGAAATTATTTTCAATAAATTTCAGTTTGTTAGACGACAAATCTTTTTCGTATAATTTTGTCTACTGCATGCTTACTGAATTTTATACTCATAAGTTGGCAATATTTGAATATTTTTTGTCTGTGCTTAAAGTTGAGTATGTAATAATAACAAAAAAAAAAAAGAAGCAATTAACACTTGCATTTTATAGTATTTATTTATTTATTTATTTCTATTAAAAACCCGTCATTGTATATTCAGATCCATCTTCATTTTGGCAAGTGTATGTTTTTTTACAACATTCAGGAAAACGTTGCTTGGGATCAACCTTATCTCCAGCTATGCATCCTTCCAGTGATGGTGATTCAAAACAGCTATTCAATTAAAATAAAAACAACAACAAAATATATAAAGTTAAAAACATTTTAATCTTAGATTTAATATTAATTCTCATTACCTGTGTACACTTGCCCAACCTTTTGGAGAGCAAATTAAACGTCTACATCCTGACAATTTATGTTCTCCTGGCTTATAAGTATTGTTTTCATAATAACATTGTCCAGGAGCCCCTAAATTCAAAAAACCGTAAATATTTTATTTTATTTTTTGTTTATTAAGAACAGTAAGTAGGTATATATGTACATGGTACTACGGAATTTTTGGAAATCGTATCAGTATCACAGTAAGAAACAAAAATCGCTAAAATCACAAGACCGAAAATATTGTTCATAATTTTTCAATGTAAATTAATTAATTCAGTGTAAAAGAAGTAGAAAAAAGATCTGTTGTTCATCAACTGAAATATTTGCGAGGATAGAGGTGCTTTATATAGATTTTTTCATTATCATTATGGGATAGAATTATGTCCGAAATATGGAAATTTAATTTGTTTATACGAACTCGAAATTAATGATCTCTTATTTCACTTTCAAGATAAAATTCTTTTAATAGAAACATCTTCAGGCATAAGTGTTATGTTTGTATAGTTTAACGGACAATTTATTTTAATGTGAAACATTTATTTCCGAAAATTCCTAATGAATGACTGCAACTAAGTAATAAACATTTTTGTTTAATTCACAAAATTTTAAATTTGAAAAAGAAACAGGTCTCAATTTCAATATTTTCGTGGGACTAAATGGCCATCTGTTCAATTGTTTAGCAGGTTTTTAGTGGAACTTCCTATCCTTGCTGCCGTCACTCTATTCAGCAAATGGAGTATATAAAATAATAATAAAATTATGTTAATCGCACTCCATCGATCTGTGCGCATGCGAATGTATCATATCACGTCTATTTAAACCGTAAACGCAGCGTACGCTTTAGCAAAGTTTTTGTGAAATTGATGATTTTCATTACTTTTAAAATACGTGGGTGGATCAAATATAAACGGTAGTTTTTTTTTTTTATACATTTATTGAATAATGTTATACACCACACACCCTTAACTTCAACATTTCTCAATGAAGTCTCCTGCGTGATCTACACACTTTTGCCACCGAATTCGAAGCTTCAATATTCCTTTTTCATAAAAAGTTTCAGAGCGAGTTATCAGCTATTTGCGCACGTGCATGAAACCAGTTTTGGCCTTCATGGAACAGCCTTATCCTTCGTAATTCTAATTTTTCTGAAGCCAAGATGATCAGTGAGAATGGATTCAACACTGCAACAGCTGATACCCACTTCTGACGAGATAGTTAACCGGTGATCAAGTGCATTAGCTCTCGAATGTCACGGATGGTGACATCTGTAAGTCCTTGTACATCGATCATGACTTTCGTTTTCGAGATGCTCTCGCCCACCCTTAAGTTCTATGGCACACGTGTACACACGATTCTGAGACAGTGTAGTGTTTACAAACTTAAGGTATATAGAAGACAAGGTATTCCCATTAAAATTTTGACATACTCCAGCCTCTGGACTTAATTCTGTGACTAATGTCTGTATACACAATTTTATAGGAAAGACAGAGAGAGGAGAGAGAATATTGTGTTCTCTGTGCTGTACTTTCCTATATATTGCATAATACTACGTCATCTAATGGTGGAACGTGGTTCGTAATGGGAATACCTTGTACAAACTGTGCCTTCAAACCAGTAAAAATTTCCGAGGGTTTGTCGCCTAATTATGGCAACAGACACGTATACATCTTGCTCGGTCATGGCTGTACTGACAACAGAACCGAGCGCGCCTTTAACCAAGTCGCTTCCTCTAATCCTCATAAGCCAAACATCAACTACACAATACATCATCTAGCTTGGAACTACGTCCTAAGTCCGGTGACATACGATGATACACACTCGATACGCCGTACTAAAAATTGGTTTTTTTTAGCACTATTTTAGAACATTTTCGTGTATAGCTCAATTTAGAGCAGAAGGTTAGACTCGGATGATAGATGAATGTTTTATTACATATATATGCATGTACTCAGTTTGTGTGCGTGTAGATCATATGGATATGATGAATTTTCTTTGCTGCTTCAAGAACGTGTATCAACCGTGTATTAATTACGTGTACCATGGGCTGATAAACACACGATACAAAAAAAATGGTTTTTACGTCATGTTTAGTCTCGAGTGTGTATCATCGTGTGTCAGGAGATTAAGCAGAACAACAAAATTACTGTTTATATTTGATCCACCCTCCTAGTTAGATCTCAACAACTTGTACTTATTACGAGTGTATTACAAAACACATAACCAAAATATCCACGCACTTAACATACGAAACAACGAAACATACAGTTTGAAGGTATACATATATGTATTACGTACACAAACCTCTTTTAAGATTCGAATCTTAATCAAGATTTTACCAGTGTTTTAACAAAATATATTGCCCTGCACCTGAGCTGATTATAATAAATTTTCTGGAGAGTGAAATAAGGTAAATAATTTTGTTTGCTGGAAGTGATTTGGATTATTTTATTCTTAACCAAATGAAAAAAAAAGACTTTCTTTCACAGCTAGCGTGTTCGCCACAAAAGTCTCTTACTCACTAACCAAGCAAAAGAACTAAATCGTCAAACATCAATGCGGAAGTTTGAAGCTCTCTAAAAACAGCTTTTATGATTACATCCAAAATTTAAGATTGTACTTTCACATATTGGTTCGCAAAGCAAATTTAAGCATTAACTTCATTACTTTATCAGATAGTAGTCTACAGTTTTATTTATTTGATCGTGCGGTTCGATTTTTGCATACATACCACATTTTTGGGATACAATTTAGACAAAGGTTATTGGGCATGATCTATACTAAACGGTGGTGATTTCAGAAAAAGAAAAGCTTTGTGGTCTGGAAATGATACCTTGACTCACTTAGATCCACGATTATTATTACTAATTTTAGGTCCAACATGAACAAACATGAGAGATGTCTTAAACGGTGCATTATGATACTCTGAACATATTTTAATAAAAAAAATTATTTCAATTAAGCGGGAGAAGACTTGTAGAGGTGACAAAGTTTTATCTAGTACATTTTGGAAAATATAGTACAGATTCGAATTCTTTAGGTCCTGAGAAGAAGTTTGAGTACCCGCACTTCTATACTCGGAGCCTCAAATAGCCATTCCCATACTCACTTTTTTATTCGAACTGAGATAATAGATTTTTCGTACCATAAATCGGCTCTAATTCGGTAGGGTTATGTTCGATCCTAAAATCGGGTGTCACTGTTCGTCTCAGCTTATTACCAGCTACAATTCGTAGAACAAAACTTTCTCTTAATACTTTTTAGGGTGGGAGGGTAGGAACCCTCGGCGGAAGGGGGTATAGTACCAATACAGCACATTGCATATCAAATTAGGGATCTCACAGAATACTCGGGTGATGTCCTTTTTTCGATTCAGAAAACTTTCTCGGGACATTTTTGCCGCCGGAAAACATATTTTCATGCCTTGGGTCACATACACCCCAGTTACTACATGTCGCATATATTTTTGCAATTATTTCTTCCATGGGCATTAGTGCTCGGTATGTGTCATAGGAAGTCCTTTTCCACGACCCAAGTAGAAAAGTCCACTTTTTCACTAAAAAAAGTCGCTCAAGCTATGTTCGATCGCCAAAGCTTTCCCCCGCTTAATTGAAATTAACATTTTTAATAAAATATGTTCAGAGTATCATAATGCATCGTTTAAGACAACTCTAATGCCTGATCATGTCAGGTCTAAAGTTGTATGTAAAGTGGGTATTCCCCTTTCTAAGTTCAAAATGTACACGTTATAACAAGTGGAGTGGAAAATTTAGAATGCGTACACGCTTCAGGGCCCCCTTAAGTCTATGCCAATTTGTGAATCACTTCTATTAGACCATAATTCTGATGATAATACAATAATTTCAGATCAAACCAAGTGTAAAGGATTTAGAAAGGCCCCAAAAAACTCTAAACAATTTTTTGACCCATTTTTATCGATTTTCTTGAAATTTAGTACAAATGAAATTCCAGTAAGGTCAAAGCAAGTGGGGTAGATGTGGGTCAAAAATTGATTTAATTTCAACTGAGCTAAGCATTTGTGCCAAGTTTTAAGAACACCAGAGCAGGCGTCATCTGTGAGGAGCCTCATTTGGAACTTGCCATACACTTGGAAAGTCATGTTACGGTTTTCCAAGCGGAGGTCAAGGCCATTCTTGAAACGGGAAGGAACCTCCTTGGTTCAAACACTGAGAATAAAATGATAGCTGTGTGCTCGGACAATCAAGCCCATCGCAACCTCCAACTTATTACCGGAGTGTAAAAGCACCCTGAATTCCCTCTCTCCGTGTAACAGGGTACTCGTTCTTCAGGTGCCTAGTCACATTGATGCTGACGGAAACGAAAAAGCGGACGAGCTTGCGCGTCTTGGTGCGGCCTCGAAGGCACCATCCTCCACAATTGGGATCGCACCGGGACACCTTATGTCTACAACTTGGGCCGATTGCCAACACGGTTGTCTTTGGTTAAACAACCCGTCGGGTAGAACAACAAAGAAAGTGTGGGGCAAACCTAACCCTGGTTTCACAAAAAAGCTAATCGGACTGAGCCAGCCTACCCTGAGAATTCTGGTGTCTATTCTTACTGGACACTGTTCTCTCAGGGGTCAACTATATAGGTTAGGACTTGTTGATAATCCGATATGTAGAGGATGCGGAGAGGAGTCCGAAACGGTGACTCACTTTCTTTCTTTGTTATTGTCCGACTGTCTCCGGAAAACCTCCTGGATGAATTGCATGAGGCGGGTACGAAGGGTTGGCAGCAAATTTTATGGTTTATAAGAGCATCTGGTTGGGACCTATGATCATTCTTATGGGTGGGAATCAACCACTCTTCAATCCATCCATCCATCAAGTTTTAAGAAAATTGTCGAGACAATTCGTTGGTAAACAATTTACATGATTTGTTTGCAGTTTTTGTTTAAAATTAATAAATATTTAGCTGAACAAAATATTTTCTACTTTTTGGGAGATTTTATATGTCAATTAAAATTTTTTTTTTAATTTTTACTTCTTTATCTAGTGACAAATTATAGGATGATTCATAAAATAGGAGGGCCACATTGAATTTTTCATCCCCTTCTCATACATTGTATTTTTTTTTCTTCTCTCAACCTTAAGTAACACTCTTTGAAATTTATTCCTGCATTACTGAAACACCCTGTATAAAGTGTAATATAGTAATAGAGGAACTATACTAAGAAATACAAATAACTTAGTTTGCAAAATTTGCTATTTCATGTTATTCAAATTCCTTTCACAGCCAGTATCGGACCCAAATCACTCTCAGTCTGAACTCAATCTCAAAATAATAATAATAAAAAAACAACAAAATTTGGTATTTTTTCACAATTGAATATCAAATGAGCAGCAAAGTATTAAATTTCAAGCCTGTTCTTTATATATTTCATAAAAATTAAATTAAAACAAAACATTTTTACAATGCAGTCACATCACAATTTTCAAAAATCCATTTTTCTATCATTAAAGTCAAAATAAATTTGCACTTCAAAACAATGCTTCTATTAAAAGAATTTCGTCATAGTAGTTCGTGTATAAACAAATATAATTTCCATATTTCGGTCATAATTCTAGCATAACGATGCTCTCGATAGAGTCGGAAGAAGCTATATAAAAGCGCTTCACTATCTCAGTTTCGATCAGAAGTTTTTGCTTTTTACAATTTTATTTTATCTTGTATTATGATGAGTTTTTTGGTATTTTTAATTTTAACACTTTTTGCGTTAAACTGTGATTCTGCTACTCTTTCTCAAAAGTCAGAAGATCCAGGTATAGCTTGATTCGACTAATACTAGTATAATATTTGTGCTCTTAGTGAATTTATTTTGATTTATGTAGATGTGCCCGGATTGTGTTTTCATAACGAAGAATATTATCCACCAGGTGAACATAAAGTAGGATGTTCACGTTTATTTTGTTCTCCAAATGGATGGGCGAGTATTCACAGGTATTTTATTTATTAAAAAGAAATAACGACAACAAAAAATATATTTTGTTTTTAATGTAAATATTTTGCTTTTATGGAATATCTCTAGTTGCTTTGAAACTACTCCCCATGAAGGATGCTTCCGTGGTAATGAAATTGATCCGGATTTACCTTTTCCACAATGTTGTAAACGAGAATACACTTGCCAAAATGAAGATAAAACTGTTTACACAATTACAGATTTTTGAAATAAATAAGGCTGAGATTAACTGAAACATTTCGTATTCGTTTTATTTAAATATGTGAGATTGCCAATTTGGATTTTATTTAAAATTTTCGTCAATATCTGTTGACGAAATTAAATTAAAGTACTCATGTGGGTTTTGCTCTTTTTATACTTAGATTGAAATATGACTGTACATTTAGACTACTTCTAAATTTTTTTTTTAATTATTAATTTTTGTTTCATTTAGAATTAACTTTATTTCAGCTTTTGCAGTCCCAAATTAAAAGTTTTATTTTTTAACTAAAATCGAGTAAGCTCTACTAGAAATGAAAATCTAGGGAAAACATAAATTCTAGAAATGAATTGTTTTTTTAACAAGATTTTCAAAAATATGTAGGTGTATTTGGTTTTTATGTTTGTTTTTTTCTTTAGATGCTTTTCTTTTACAACTAACTAAGCAAAATGCACACTACATCCATGCAAACAACTTCAATAAAAAATTAAGACAAAGAGCATTTTTTTGTGGATTTTGAGTATTAGTTCTAATGTCTATCTGCCTCTCTTCCTACATTAATTTGAAGAAAATTTATTAAAATTTATTAAATTTACCCCCCCCCCCCCTTTTGTTTTAAAACAAATAATTGCAGGAAGTTTAAATAAATTATACACTCTAGGCTCGCTTTAGTGAAATTTAAGTAGGAGCAAGATTTACAATGTTTAAAAGACAAGTACCGAGGTACTGGTCAGTTACTGGCTTTGTAGCCGAAAATAAAAATTTCATAAAGAAATTTTGAGAGCATACTGTATGTTTCGATTAGCGAAGCAGGACGATCTCATCAGAACAGCAATGAAAGAAGCCCTGAACTGCCTGCTGTCTACACTACAGTGAACTCAGAGAGAACAAGAGTTATACTGGTGTAGAGATACATTTTAGAGTTGACTATTATAAAAAGGCTTCTACAAAATTGTATGATTTAAATTAAATCTTCACTTTTGATCTGTTCTTTTTTCCTATACAGGGTATTTTTCAAATTACATTTGATACGCAAAAAGTAGGTGGGTTAAGTTAACTTAGGTAAGAGGGTACCGCTAAAACACCAGTCTGCATAACTTAGACATCTAGTGGGTCCATTGTGTCTCTTGATCTCATGGGATAACTTTTAAAACCGGCTTTAGATCCATACTGCTTCCCTTAGGAATCTCAGGAATCTGAACACTGAAGCTCCCCCAGACTTGAAAATAAGTAGTAGTAAGATCCGATTTCCTCCGAATGTTTACAGCTCCTGCAGAATGCGTTAACTGCTATTATCAGCCTTCTAGTATGGCCCAGTAACAAGCAATTACTCCTACCAGATTCCTGGTATTTATTCTAATATCATTAAGCAGTTCTCTTGTCCTCTTTCTATCATATACAGACAACAATTGTCTCGCAATACGGCAGATTTCCCTGTTGATCCACCGGAGGCTTTCCTTTTGATAGGCGCCCCTAATGATTTCCTCTTTTAAAGCTCCGATTGGGATCATTATTTGGGATATCCTTGTGGCCAGGTACCCAGCATAGGGTCACTTATGGCTGGTTTTGCATAACTGCCTCAATTTCGATTTTACCAGCACAGCTTCCAGCGCTTTAATAACTGCCTGGCTATCAGTATATATGCAAATAAGTCATGCGGACTCTCGACACGTAGATTCCTATATTCTCACCTTGTAAACTTCAAGCTCTGCCTGAAAGACACTATATTTGTCTAGCAGTCTATAAGACTCGTGCCACTGGCAGTCTCTGGAGCACAGTTTCTGTTACCGCATACGTCTTAGATCCATACGTAAAGATTGAAATATCGGTGATTACTACAATTTCCTTCCCATCCCAATCATTGCCGGTGGGCATGATTGATTGACATCCCCACCAGAAGTTAGGAAAGTTATTTGATAGTGAGTTTCCTCCTTGCAATCACTGCAGTCAACAAGAAGTAGTATAAGGCCACAAAATTTGCGTTAAATTTTTAGCGCTTTAGGAGAGGACAGAGAGGGATTAGATTTATTGTTTTATTAATATCTATAAAATTGGTTATTTAACCTCTTAAATGAGTTTTTCCAAAGTTAAGAGCTAGTTAAATTTAAAATCGAGTACAATAATTGCCAATTTAGAAGTATACTTTCCCCTCCCATTTTTACCCCCTTAATGAATTTTCTCCAAATGGAGATCTAGCTATATCGCTTTTACTTTAAAACAGTACATTCAAACCATTTCCCCTAAATGAATCTCATAATACCTAATTACACCCTAAATGAGTTTTTACAATCCTTTAGCTTAGTGAAACAATTATTTATTGTTTTGCGCGGCTTGAACCTGTGGCGGCTTGACAGTGCCATCTGCACTTCATAAACGACCTTGGGCAACCATACCGAATTTGTAAGGTTTTCGAATACCTAATGCGAAAGTCACCTTGAGACTTGGAAAAGGTCTAGTAAGTAGGCCTCGATTTTCATATCTAGAACGAAAAATAAGCTTCACACCATTCTCGCCAGTCATTCTTCAAATTCAAAAACCTCGACAATTGCTCTCACGCTTTTATAAGAACAGACTCAGTCCGAGCTTCACTTCAGCCTCCTTACGAGGGACCGTATGAAATTATCACTAGAAAAGACAAATTCTACACCCTTAAAGTCAAAGATAAGGAAGTCAACGTTTCTCTAGATCGATTAAAGCCTTGTTTTAGGGAAACAGATAATGATATGCATAAAGACCAGCATGACCTAAATGACGACTCCTCAATATTAACACACCCATCAACACGCGTTGAAGAGCCAGTTCAGCCAGTGCCTGAATATTCAACCACCAACATGGACACCGGTCATATACCCGAATTTTCAATTCCGGCAACCGAAGACACATCATACCACACACCAACAGATACACCATTTATCACGCCACCTAACACCGGGACTTTTCAAAGTGTTAGGTTTCTTCCGGACGGTAACACAGAATTACGACCGCAAACAACCTGAACTGGACGAACCACGAAACCTCCGCGCAAATATAGGTATCGCTAAATCAGTGGTTTCGCTGGCGGGGGAGTGTTGTGGCGGCTTGACAGTGCCATCTGCACGTCATAAACGACCTTGGGCAACCATACCGAATTTGTAAGGTTTTCGAATACCTAATGCGAAAGCTACCTTGAGACTTGGAAAAGGTCTAGTAAGTAGGCCTCGATTTTCATACCTAGAACGAAAAATAAATTTTAACCATTCGCTTGTCAACCAGAGACTATTGCAGTCATTTTTAATGTTCATGTATCTGTAAATAATTGTTCAGAAAAGAGAAAAAGAATAAAAGGATCAACAACCGATACAACCCTTGAATATCATAGAGATTCAGAATACAAGGCAATAAATCTATATATAATTCTCTTCATTTTAGCGAAGATAGAATCGAGCGGATTTCCGTGTTTGAGATTGTCTTCGCAATCAGGATTTGTCGTCTCCTGACAGCTACCAACCTCAGCACTAATCCAGATTGCGGAACCTATAGTTCTTCTTCATCATTCCTCAACACTTGAGAAAACTGGAATCCATCCAGGACTCGAGCTCCCATCCATGTTATCATCAGCACAAGCAGGACCACCACATTAATCTTATGACAATTGTTAGCAGCAGTTTACAGCAACATATAAACTGGTCTTTCCTTTTACTGGTACAGGTGCTGACGCTCTTGGTGACTTACCCTCCGAACGTTGAACCTTCGTAATTGGGCGGATCCGGACATCGGCATCTAGCTACGGTCTCTCCAGACTTCGACGAGCAATCAACAAGGCAGTGATTACAAGACACCCATATCAACGGACAAGCCGGCTACCAAGAAGCGGCTTAATCCCCCAAAAACCTAATGTTATTTGGTGATCCTGGGGTTTAAGAAATTTTTGAAACCATTCAGAAAACCCAGGGATATATCTTGCACTTTTAAATCTCAAAAAACTTGTTGAAAGTGTTAATGGGAGTGGAGATTAAAGGTGCAACTTATATCCCTGGGTTTTCTGAAAGGTTTCAAAAAATCCTTAAACCCCAGGATCACTAAATCAAACTAGGCCTCAAGTCGCGCAAAACAATAAGTAATTGTTTCACTAAGCTAAAGGATCCGACACCCAAAGAACTACGTTCGGATGTAATTTATAACGAAAATTGTCCGATGAGCTATGTTGGAACAACAGGTCAATTCCTTAAAAACAGGATTTCTAACCACAAATCTGACTTAAAAAGTGGAAACCAAAATAAAACAGTGCTAACTATACACACTGTGCATTATCCAACCATGCTCCAGATTTTGAAAATTCCTTTATCCTACATCACGAAAAACACTATAAGAAAAGATTATTGATAGAGGCATTATATATTCAGAAAACTCCTAATACCATGAACAAAAAAACGGATACAGACAATATCAATAACATGATAATGCTACGTCTAGCACCAGTTGGTTTTGACGAGTGGTTGGATAACAATCCACAACTCCTATAGTTTCTTTTACCATGTTTTGTCATTTATTTATTTTTTATACTGTGTTTTTAATTAGTGTTTGCTGTTTTTATCTGCTAATATTTTTACAATGTTGTTTAATCCGTAAGTAGCGTTTGCTTTCTAATTTTTTAATTTTTATATCAAGCAATAGATACATTAACATTAATGTTTATAATTAGACTGCGTCCTTGAGAATGGCTCGAGACATCGGCTGAAAGGTCAGAGAACAAATAAAATTATCACAAACTAAAGTGGTGTTTTTCCTTCTGACCGTCCAACCCGAAAATCCTAATACACGGAAATTTAAAGAAAACGGTTATTGTACTCATATCTAGTTTTTACAAAGTTCATGTTTGAAATAATGAGATGCCCTGGGTAACAAACTAATTAATCGATCATCAAGTTACTGTAACCATTGTTTTTTTTTTGCATATAAAATAGTCAGTAGTCTCAATAGTCACGTAACAGTCTCCCTGTAAACTATTAAGGGATTATTCTAGTCTAGAGGCCCGAATTTTAGGTGATTTTTGAAGTGCCGTAAAAAAATGGCAATCAATATCTTTCTATCCATTTTTTTATGAGTTATTTATTAAAAAATTAAAAAAGTTGAAAATTAAAAAAATTAGCAGCTGATGAAGTGGGGGGCCTCAAAAAATTGGCGCGTGATCATGCCCACGATTCCAACCCGCCTAGCAATCCGAAAAAATAAAAATAAAAAAGATTATTAGTCTAGAGTAATGTCGCTATGTCCGGAACTAGGGAAAAGTTGAAAAAATTTTTTTTCACAAAATGGCCGCTGCCTGAAAAAAAAAGTAATTTTTGTACCACTTTTTTTGACTTTTTCGAATTTTTTAAAAATAGTAAAAATTGATATTTGGGGATGCGGCTAGTTCCGGACATAGACAAGTCTATAAAGAAGACTTTCAAAAAAAAATTTCAAGTAAATCGGTCCAGTAGAACTTGAGAAATCGTGGGCATCGTCTTGAAAAGGCAGTTTCGAGAAAAACGCGTTTAAGGGGTAACGCCACTGTAAGTTTTTTGAAAAATCGTGTTTTTTTTTATTGGCTTAAAAAATAGTTTAAACCTTCTAGAATAAGAAAAAAAAGGTCCCGTGCGAGAAAAAATTTTTTTTAATTTGAAAATGGAGGTCGCCACCAAGCGCGTTAAACTTGCTCCGAAACATGTCCCGGGAAGATGGCTATGGAGCCGCCATTTTGTTTTTTTTTTCGCTGTCAAAAATTTATCAATAAAGTTCAATGTATGCCCGATAATACCCCTAAAAGGTGTTTTTCAAACACCTTTAATTTCGCGAGAAAAAAATTCGTGAAAAAACCTTTTTTTTTAGCCGTTACAGTAGCGTTACCCCTTAAAGTCCAAGTGGTTTAGAAGTTAGAATTCAACTGTTAGCAGCTGGATGCAGTTGAACACTAAATATGAAAGATACAAGCCACCATTTTGAAAAATCCTCTTGTAGGCATATTCTTGAATAGTTAAACTTTGAAAATATGAAAACAAAAAAAATATATTTTTTCGAATTTCTAGACTAGAATACCCCCTTAAGCTCGATAAAGAATAAAGACAGAAGTTTTAGTGGAAAAGTTTGCCTTTTATTTTACAGTCCACCACTCTTAGTGTTCCTCCAAGCAGACCATATCTAGATAAATCACCTCCTATATGAGGTTTTTATCACGCCTCCCCCAAATTACCCAATAAATACTCACTGAATTATTATTTGATTCCATAATTACCTCCTAAATAAGTCCTTTACCTCCCAAATTACTCCATAAATACAAATATGTACCCCTTAAATGAATTTTTCGGATTAATTATTTTAATAATATTAAAATCACATCCTCATTAGCGTTGACGCAGATAAGTTAATGAATTTCTGTTAATTTTTAAAAAAGTGGGATTTGAAATTTTTTTTTATTTTTTTTTTTTTTTAATTTAGCAGAATATGTCTTCACCTGGATCTCTGATCATTTTGAAAAGAAAAAAAAAATGGAAAACATTCAAAGATCACACAGTCGTTTTTTTTTTATGGAATTATCTACTTATTTTGACACAAGGAGACTAAATTTAAAAACAAAATCAATAAACTAGTTCACAACTAACTTTATTTTAAAAATCCGTTATTATGTATTCAGAACCATCTTCATGCTTACAAGTGTACTCCCTTTTGCAACAATCAGGAAATTTCAAGTCAATATCTTTTTGTTCGCCACGAACACATCCTTCCTTGTTTTTGCTAGATACTACACAGCTACAGAAGAAGATTCAGCAAAAATAAAAATATTAATTTTATTTTTGTTTTTTATTAATAATTTTTCTTAGAATTATTATATGTAAATATATATGTATCTACCTGTGCTCACTGACCCAACCATTTGGAGAACAAATCATACGTGTACATTCTGGCAATTTATGTTCACCAGGAGGATAAAACTTGTTGTTGTAAAAACATTTTCCAGGACGATCTATTTTAAATTGTAAGGAAAATTAAATTCAAGACTGTTTTTTTAATTTGTTTTGAAAAATAAACAAAACAAAAACAAAAATTACATGGAGTCGAGGCATTTACAGAAATTGTCTCAGCATTACAATTTATTCCAACAAGTGTTAAAATAATTACAAACGTCAAAGGACAGTTCATTGTTGAAAAGGAATTTTTTAAACTGAAAACTTGTGAACAGTGAGACGCTTTTATATATGATTTTTTTTCAGCTCTGATATGTTACGGATATAATTATGGGCGAAATATGGAAATTTTATTTGTTTTGATCTAATCGAATTTCGAATAAAAAATATAAATACTAAAAGCTTCGGTGGAAAAAAAAAAACTTAATAGACAAGTTTCAGACAAAAGATGACGAGATATTGTTTGACTTTATAATGATGATTATATCCATCAATGCAATGTTGTAGTTATGTTTACGATTTACACCGTCATAAGTAAAGAATTCTCGAAAAAAGTATAATGCATAATTTGATAAAGGAAATAAAACTTCAATATGTCCACGAGAAGTCGTCAAAACGGAACTAGTACACAAATTTTAAAAAATTCTATGACAAAATCGAATAGGACTCAAACTATGGAAAGTTTGAATAGCTCGAGATGAAATAGTGAAATAAAAAACTCTATACACAGCCTTGATACTGCGATTCCTTTCTTGAGAGCCACAGAATTTTTTCTTTTTTGTGGAAAAATCTAATTAAGTACTATGAAAATCTCACAAGAACTCTCACAGACCTGAAAAAAAAAATAATAATTCGGTTAGGAGGGAGTCGGGCTCACGTAATCATGGTTCCTATAATCGATCGACCGAATTTAAGGATATTTAAATCTAATTCAAGCTTTTGTCGATGATAATTGATTAATAATATTAGGTCTGTTAGTGTACTAGCTTGAAAGTACAAACTTGTAAGACTTTTTGTAAATTTTTCCTCGACGACGTTCACGTATACGAAAATTGAGAGAGAAATGGTTGACATCACTTTTCCCATCTGATGAATTTATTTTTTGATTTATCTAGAGAAAAATTCTGAAGTAAAAACTTCGAAAATGTCAGTTTTGACAGCTCGCCGCCGGGTTTTAGTTATTTTTGAAGTTTTTAGTTTACTAAAAAAAAAAAATGAGAAAACCTGCTACTCCTCCTCCAGTAGAAGGAGAATGTTCTCCAAAAACATTTTTACGTATTCAAAGTGGTAAATTGAATTTGTTTCTTGACAATACGACGTGATAGACAAATTTTATGTCGTTATTACAGATCCAGAATATTTGCAATATGTCGTTGCACAACACCTGGTAAACTCTTCAATGCCCGATGAGGATTTTGTACCAATTGAGGAGCCAGAAGATGGTAGTTATGATGAGCACCTAAGCAGATATGGCTGGAGGCACCAACTAAACTACTGCTTGTGCTCGTTAAAGAAATGACATCAAAAGTGGGGAAGAGTATGACAGTAAATACGAAAAAGAAAATGTAGCAAGAGATTAAAAGGCGAAACACAATTGTACCATTTCGATCCGATACGTACAAATGTCAAATTTGCTTATATGAGACATACGTGCAATTGGATACATTACACCGAAATGGATCGAAATGAATCGAATCGGAACGGAGAAGTTAAGCAAATTTCAACTTTTACGGATGACATAACCTAGAAAAATCATCTGTAAAGATTTCTTCATACTCATAGCTCTGCATAGCTCTAGTGGTACCCATTCCAAAAAAGTCTAATAGTTCTCTGCCGAGTAATTACCGTCCAAGTAGTCTTCTCTGTTTCTTAGCCAAAGTATTTGAAAAGGTGCTCTATTCGCAAACCTCCGAATATATATCCCACAAGGGTCTCTTAACCCACTGCCAAACAGGATTTCGCAGTAATAATAGCTGTGAAACTGCGATGATTAAAGTAACATCAGACATTCACGAGGCTTTATTTAGATAATGACCATCTATCGATATTAGCACTACTCGATTTCAGCAAAGCGTTTGACTCTATTGACCATGATAATTTGCTGCAAAAGCTGTCTCGCCAATTTTATTTTTCATAATCAGCAGCTAAACTAATTTGCAGCCATGATAATTTGCTGCAAAAGCTGTCTCGCCAATTTTCTTTTTCATCATCAGCAGCTAAAGTAATTTGCAGCCTTCTAAATAGGCGCAGCCAAGTTGTAAGAGTGTATGACCAGCTCTCAGATATAGCATTCTTACACCGCGGTGTTCCCCAAGGATCTATATTAGGTCCTTTATTATTCAGTCTTTACATAAATGACCTTCCTGATGCCGTCATGGATGCATCTATTCATATGTATGCTGATGATGTACAGATATACTTAACCAGACCCATAGGCTTAATGGAAGACTGTGTATGCCGGTTAAACGATGATCTACAACGCATTTATAACTGGGCTTTGCGTAATAAATTAGATTTAAATCCTGAAAAATCTACATGCCTGGCAGTTTATAGGACTAAAATCGATTCTCTCTCTTTACTAGCCATATTTCTCAATAAAACGAGACTTGTCTACGTTAATTCTGCTAAAACTCTGGACTTTGAACTCAATTCAAAATTTTCTTGTTGTGACCACATTAGTGCTATCTTAGGTAAAATATATGGCTGCTTAAGAAGACTATGGCTAAATTCAGAACAACTAGCACTCCATGTTCAGAAAAAGCTTGTCAAATTCCTAATTCTTCCCTACTTTACTTATGGCTGTATAATATTTTCCTCGCTTGACTCCGTCTGCCGAAGAAGGCTCCTAGTGGCTTATAATGATGTACTTCGCTTTATATATAAACTATCTCGAGGTAGTCATATCTCCTCATACATTACTTCTTTGCTTGATTGCCCATTAGAAGCCTACTTAACTCAATATAGGCTAAAGTTTTTACATCGACTCATATTCAGCCAGCAGCCAGGATACCTATTTGAAAAGCTGAATTTCGTGCAGTCGAATAGACATAAGATTCTCCTAATACCGCGATGAAGATCCCAATACGGGCAGCGTTCTTGATTTGTCCAATGTATTCGCAAATGGTATCTGTTACCACATGATATACAGCTTACTAAGACCAGAGGGACTTTCAGTAGACAATTAAAATCAATTGATATAATATAAAAATCAGATCAGCTCGTTTTAGATGACCTTGCTAGTCCTCATTGGATTGCATTATTTAGTTATCTTTATTTTTATTTTTCTAAATTTGTTTTTTTTTTGTTCTCTTAATTTTTTTTTCACTTAGCATAATTTTAATTTTACTCATAAAGATCTTGTTATCTTAGTACTATTTCAAATAAATAAATTATTATTAATTATTAATTATACTCAAAGATGCATGAAAAGGCTTTTGTTGAGGAAATAAAAAAAGACATGAAATATATAACAAAAAAAGAATGTTTTCATGGAAGAATCTAAAGCGGAAAGACAAAATCTGCCAAAATTTTAAAGTCAAGTGTTTGAAACCGAACGGAACAATTGTGCTCATACATCCGTTTGGATCGAAATGGGTTGGATCGAATCGGATCGAAACGTCGGAATTGTGTTTGACACTTAAAAATGGACTCACAGAAGAAAGCTATGATTCTTTCTGTAACCCAAGTCAAAAATCGCGGTTTAGAGCGGCAGTATAAAAAACAGCAAAGGTCCACAATTTCCACTTTTTACTCGAAGCCGTTCGCGTACTATACGAGTGTCGCTCTCAATTTCTCTGTTTATCATACAATTTAACGTTTTTTCATGTTTTTACTTGAAAAAGTACGCGAGCAAACTATTATTAATATGGACGTAGAGTTGGTTTTATTAGTAGGAGTTGTCTAATTTTTGAGACAACTTCTACTAATAATACCAACTCTTACAAAATTATCCTACCACACAAAACACATTTTTTCCAATAACTATGAGACTGATGAAAAAAGTGGCAGTTTTTCTATTAACCCCGATAATATCAAAATTTTAGCTTTAGAATCCTAGAAGATCATGGCAGGGGGTGGGGGGCATTATTTCGCACATTTTTGAATCCTTTAATCTTGTTCAAGCGATATAAAAAAAAAATTTTATCCTCTTTAAATATGAGAAGAAAAAACTATTTCATGACCTTTAACAATCGAAATAGGTGCGCGTCACAAAGCTAATACTCGGCCAAACTTCAAATTCTTACGTTACGTCGCGTTCGAGCATTGAATAATAACTAATAAGGAAACGGCATATCGGGTGAAAACCTAATACCCTAAACAAACGGAACATATCAATGATCATTGGCGTGTTATAGCATCATTGGCGCAATGATCATTCGTTTCGTCATTGCATCAATTACGCTTCCACAAGCTCATTTGTTTGAAATTATGCATTACTTGTCATTCCTTTTGTCGATAAGTGCGCTTTCAGTGGTGAGGAACTACAAGTTACTGGAAAAATCAGCAGATTTTCCAGCCAACATTGTCATATGTGATTTGTGAAATTTTCTGCTACAATTTTCAAGGTAAATTTGGAATATTTTCCAAACCGAATTATTGAAAAAAATTTCTCTCATTATATAAATAATACAAGGCTCGAATCAATTTTTCACAAATTAATTCACAGTTTTTAATTTCCAAAATTGAGAACTGTCATCTGTAAATTAGAATTACCGTCAAGATATCGTGTGCTTGGCTTACCAAGCAATGATCATTCGATCAATTACGTAATTGGATCAATGATCATCCTAGCGCGTCGTGTGCCTAGGGTATAAGCAACTCGGTGAAATGGATTAGTGTGCTCTGTTTGTATTCGTTTCGTCATGGCAGTAATGAAATCCTGCCATTCTGAAGGGAAACATTTTTTATAATCCAAATTCCTATGTAAAATAAACAAATTTTTAGCTCACCCTTATTTTCAGATAATATTTCTTGGCGTTGCCTTTGTATGACTGGAATAATTTAGGCACTAATGACAATTGTAAACATACAAACCGGCATTGGTAAAATGTTAAACTTTTTGCCATGGCTGTTTATTTTTATAAATATTTCACTTTTATTTTGCTAGAAACACTATAATTAATTAGTAAAGCTATTAAAGTTACTTGAAGAATGCTTTCCCACGATAATAAGTCTGTTCGTTCCTGCAGCACTGCACAGCGCACTTCATTACGGTTAGTTAAGACACCGGAGTCTCTATTACACAAAATATCGTTCACAAAAGAATATTTCGCACTTATTTCACGCTACTATTACCTTTTTTGTGGATAAGTATGATAAAAAAGCTTTTCCATAGCTGGAAGATAATTGGAAGATAATTATCAGCGGAGCTGCCAGGGCAAGGCAGCATGATTTAAAAAAAAGGCTGAAGGAATCCCATCAGGACCAGTTGTGAAGTCAATTGGAAACCCATTAATATGATCGAGTATATATATCCTCTTCTGAAATTGAAGTTACTATTTTGAGGTTGAAAATTTGACAAGGCAAAGGCATTGTCAAAAAAGAAGCAAACATATCGCAAATTTCCGACGAATCATCACTAGCAGAGAAATCAAAATAAAAGGAGACTCTGCATTGTGATGCCTATTTTTTTTTCTATATTCGATATCTACCTTGATTTAAGATAAGATTTTACTAAATGGAATTGGGTAGTCTTTTCACGGGGTTGCCATATAAAAATTTCAATATTTCATATTTACCCACTAAGAAAAATCGATTGTAAATATTTCCAATGAACACTTTCCTCCTTTTTTTTTTTTTAATTTAATTTTTAAATATTCTCATTGACTTAAAATTATAATTTATTTTCAATAATCTGTTATTGTATATTCAGTTCCATCTGTATGCTGACAAGTATATTCTCTTTTGCAACATTCAGGAAAAGGTTTCTTAATATCAATTGCCTCTCCACGTATGCATCCCTCCTTGAAAGAATCAATGCAACTGTTCACAAAAAAAAAACAAAAAAAACGTCAATTCCTATTTTTTTTTTAAATAAATTGTTTTATGATTGCAATACCTATGTACACTGGCCCATCCTTTTTGGGAACAAATCAAACGTGTACATCCAGGAAGTTTATGCTCTCCAGCACGATATATTCGAAATTCGTATAAACATTGTCCAGGATATTCTAAAAAAATTGTTGTTCTTTTAAATTTTGATGTATATTTTTGAAGACTACATACTTGAAGATGATGCATTTACTGAAGATGTTTCTGCATTACAATATGAAGAAAACAACGTCACTAAAACTACAATAATTGCAAGACCACACTTCATAATTAGGAATATTATTCAAAATAAACACTTCGAAAATTCAAAAACTTCCGTTTTACAACAACTGAAATATTCTCAACATATATCGGCGCTTTTATAATGAATTTTTCAAGTCTACAAGGCAATTATACGATAGAATTATGATCATCGATAAATATGGAAATTAGGTTGTTTTTTATATTCGAAAATGTTTGATTCACTTTCTTCTTAGAGTTTTAGGGCGGGGGGAACGGTTTTCTTAGAATCATTTAAAGCAGTCATTCATAATAATATCAAGTAATTTTTGAAACCCCATAATCTGTGGAAAGGAAGTTTCTTGTACACATTAGATTTTTTTTTGTTCAAACGGACTACTAAGAAGTAGGATTCAGGTTCAAAATTCCAATGATCATTTAGATTGCGTAATTTTTTCTTTAATATTAAATCCAATGCGCATAAAATTATAGAAAAAGAAAACCGGAATATTTCATCACTGTTAAATAATATGACATATATATACCAGTGTATATTTTTTCCTGACAATTATATATACTTCCGGCTTCATTTATGTTAATAAGAGTGGAGATAGAAAAATTGATTCAAATTATAAAAAATAAAGGAACAAAATTATTTATTTATTGTCAGAATTCCTTGGGGTGTTCTGATTAACATTTATCTTAACAATCCCCCCTCTCCCCTTCCTAATTTGTGTAGTTTGAGAGATAGCTGGGGTTAAAGATTTTTCCATAAACCACCCTATAACTACTGATGAAGCAAACTTTGTTAGGAAAACCTGACGTTTAAAAAAAAAGGAATAGTTAGCAAATGAAATAAAAAAAAAATTGATATTTCGAAATTTTGATTTTACGAAACTATAACTTCGAAACGGAAGGAAAGAAGAGAAAAAGAAGAATGTTGGAAAGCTTTGACTATTATTAATAAATCATATAATAATAATAATGTGGCAAATTCGATTTACGATAGTCCCGATAACTCCGTTGATCGCAGATCAGCATCTGAAGAAGTAGAAAATAAAAGAAAACAAGAACAAAATAGTTATCCTAGAAGACGGCACTTAACATCAAAAATTGGAACACATATTGTCACCAAACAAAGACAATATACAAGGACGAGAATAAGCTTCACAAATGATTAATTAAAATCTTGTAACTTAAGTTGAAATTAGTAATATTAATTTAAGTAATTTTTTTCTTATTAAAATTCAATTTTTGCAATAGATGGCACAGTTAACAATTTTTTTAGTACAATTGTCAATAAACTTGTAAAAAACCCGATACCATTTAAAAAAAAAAAGAAGAAGAAGATGAAGAAGAAGACGTAGAAGAAGAAGAAGACGAGAAGCACTGATTGAGGAATATGTAAAATAAACGACATCTTTTGGACACAAAAACTGAGTTTTTTCTTTGAGTATACTTTTTCCCCGTGAAGTTTCGAGGTGTTCACAAAAAAGTTGCGCCAGAATTTCTCGATTTCACGTAACACGGCAGGGAGCATCGGCACGGAAAATCGCGCGTAACTTAAAACCGACGTATGCGGTATGAAATGAACATTTCGCGATTGTCGTAATAAAGTTAAAAGTCAATAACAAATGTGTAGCTGTTCTATTGTTCGATTGAACAATGATCCTCGCTAGACCTTCACCCAAATTCTGAAAACCGCTTGACTAAAATTTAAATAAAAATAAATTACAGGATATTTGCACAGAGTTTAGAAAAACTGCTACAATATATAATATACAGGGTGCCTAGGAAGTCGACGTTAAGCCGGAATCCTGTGATAGGCCAAATCGTAATAACTAGTTACCAGAAAAATATAAAAAAAAAACTAAGTTTCGAAAAATTTCTTTTTACCTACTAACAATGATTCTAGTGCCTTAAGACCGTAACTTTAAGATTCTAGTTTGAGTGAGACGGAGAGTCGTTCCTCATGAACTTTTATAATAAAATTCAAAATTCTCCTATATTATACAATAAAATACCTTTATTGCTGGATATATGTACACAATATCAAGGATCTTATATCTAGTACAATATTAAAATGACGGCATAATTAATTGCCAGTTAAGATATAACTAAAAACAAAATGAGGCTAGGAAGATATATTGTTAAATATAAGAAGTAGTTAATTTAGATTCAAAAGTAAGAGTTTTAATATTATGAGTTAAATTAAGTTAATTAAAGAAAATGTAAGATACGAAAAAAGAGAAAGATACTTTCTCTTCCCTCTCTCTCTCTCTCTCTCTATGTCTGAGATTTTATTATTCTGACTATCATGATCACTTAAATTCTCTGCATAATGACCTCTTGTCACTAAAGCCCTACTACAGTACCCACAGAGCCACAACTCGCAATTACTATTTCGCTAAGGTATTCGTTATCTCGCCTTAAGAAGTACCAATTCGTGCATATGGTATCTTTCACCCATACTATCCTCTCTCGTAGGTGATGCCAAAGCGATCTTCAGTACAACAAAAACAACAAACTAACCCAAATTTCTTCCATCAAGTATGCATGCTTCTCTTATACAGCTTTCACCTTGTTCAGCATTACAAATGAATATTAGCCTCCTTAACAACGTAACAGAGATCATTGATATATACCATAAACAGAAGAGGACCCAGTATGGAGCGCTGGGGAACTCCACATTTGACTGGTGAGAGGCTAGAGAGCTGATTACTAATCTTCACCTGTTGGAGTTGATCGTAAAGAAATGATCTCATCTCAGCTTATTGAGGAGCTCGTCATAATTTATACTATCGAAAGTCTTAGAAAAGTCCAGTTCGTTATTATCCATAGCAATTCTTATGTTTGTAGTTACTTTTAGCATTGCAGTTTCACAGCTGTGAAAAGGCCTGAATCCCGATTGCAACTTGGATAATAACTTATGCGCATTGATGAAGCTAATTATTTGGCAATGCCTAATTTTTTCCAATGCTTTAGACAGAAAGCGGAGTATGCTGATTGGCCGAAAATCGGAAATATCTTTGGCTGAACCATTTTTTGCGATAGGAAGTATTCTGGCTGTCTTCCAAGCCCGAAGGAAAACAGAGTATGTGATACTCGAGTTAAGGATGTGCTGAATGTACTGACCGTTATATGGAACAACGGGAGAATATTATCAGCTCAGCACCAATAGCTTCCGATTTGACAAAGCAAACCGCCAATCAAACTTCATCTAGGATTACTCCCCGAAAGCTAAAAGCCTCGTCTAAGTTATCACGAGTTGGTGCGTTATATTCAAGATCGTGGTAGCTAGTAGTAATCTGATGTAAATTATTTGGGGTATTTGTAAAGAACTTGCTTAGAGCTTCTGGGCTATAATCACCGTAGACGTTTGCCAAATATGTAATTTTTTTCCATCAACTCAAAATTTCATCCGTAAATTCTAAATTCTACATTCTATTGTAGTGAAATACAAAATTCAATTTCACATAATAAATCATATTTATTTTAATAATCTATAATTGTATATTTAGATCCATCACCATGCTTACAAGTATACTCTCTTTGGCAGCATTTTGGAAATGTTTGATTAACATCAATCTGTTCTCCACGAATGCATTCCTTCTTAGAAGATTCTATGCAACTGAATATATCCATGAAAAAAAACAAACAAAACAAAATATTAATTTCGAATTTACTATTAATTTTAACTTTTATTTTTTATTATTTTCTAATCTTACTTGTGTGCACTGGCCCAACCTTTTGGAGAACAAAACAAACGTGTACAACCTTTAATATGATGTTCTCCTGGAGGATAATATTTTCCATTATAATTACACTCGCCGGGAAAGTCTAAAATTGAATAAAAAACAAGATGTTTTTTTTCGAAACAATCTTATATGTATGTGTTCTTTTTATTACATGGATGTGATGCATTTTTTGATACAGTATCGGCCGCACTGTATACCGTAAGTAATGCTAGTATTAAAAAAGTCACAACAAAATACTTCATGATTCAAAAAATGCCTAATTTCTATTTCAAACGAGAAACGTTCTGATACTCAACAACTGCGAAATATCTTCGTAACATTGGCGCTTTTATATAAATCTTTTTTGAGTCTAGTTAGACAAGTTATGTAGCGTTGTGTTAAAATTATGACTTTCGTTTTTTTTTTGTTATTTATGGAAATTAATTAAATTTGCTTTTCGTAGTGGTTTTATTTATTTTAATTTCTTAATCAATGGCGCCAAAGGCGTTTTGTTTCAGTTTTTTTTTCAGGTTGTGAAAGAAAACATCTTAATAGGAATATTTTTTTTGCAATTTATGAGCATAGTTAAAAAATTATGGAAAATATTTTAAAGTTTAGTGTTAAGTTTTAGTAATTAAATCATATTTATAGCACCGTAAAAGAATGTGTAACGTGTTTTTTTTTTTTTAATTGAACTGGAAATTGCTGCTGCGTATCAAATTCAACAGCTTTTTTTTTTAAAATGTCTGATGTTCATATTCAGAATAATAGAATGGCGCTTAATATCAGCAATTTTTAAGAGTGCAATTTTCCCTGATTATTGTTATTTGTATTATTCAAATAAAGTAGCCAAAATTAGGAAAGAACTGTAGTTAAAGCCAATTGTGGAAATTCAATGCGATAAATATGGTAAGTAGAGAAAATCCAGTTTTCTTACCGTTTTCAAATAGTTACTTTCTAGGATTAAAACGAAAACACTCAGGCCTGGACTCAGGCATAATCCCTAGACGGTTAACAGAGTCAGGGCCCATTTTTTAAATAATTCAATAAAACAAAAATGTTACCGTTATTTTTTATTTATTTAACATACATCGACTTATAAATATCACAAATAAGTACGAAATTAACTATATAGTATGCAAAGAAAGTTGGTTGCATGTAAGCATATGCGCTTAGATAGCCATGAGACGAGCTCGCTTCTCTACAAAGGAATGGATTACCTCACTGTAGTCTACAGACTGCATTATTTCTGACTCTATATGAACAATGTAGGAGCACAGAGAGTGAATTAAGCCTAATCTCCTCTGTGATAGATCTTAAATGGTTCTTCACTCGTTTTAACGCTGAAACCGATAATTCTGCCATGCAGTTTGACCCTTGTGTACCTACACAACCACATCGGAGCGCTATTTTCACATTTAGATAAAAGTTCAAAAAGCCTTTTTCCAGGACATCATACCAAGAATTACTCAACAATAGTATATTGCAGAGTTTCAAATGAGCGGACTAGTTTGTCAATATCAACTCATCTCTCAATTTAAGACTTGAGTTCACTCAATCATTGAGTCCGTTCAACATTTGAGCGTTTGTTCATCGCTCGAAATCTGAGTGGACTCACTGGTTGAGCGGACTTGAGCGGACTCACTGTTTGAGCGAACTCAAGTCTTAAGCGGGCTTACTCACTATATTATATTAATTTAGCTTTTATACTTGATATTGAAGAAAAAATGTTAACTAAGAAAATTAATAAAAGCTAAATTAATATAATTTAATGAATGAGTTTTTTGTGAGCTTTTGTTATTTTATTGAAATTCCAAGCTAATTAAATCAAATTCTCTTTATTTTAGTTAAAACATGATTTGAATCCGATCAACTCAATTGATGAGTCCGCTCAACTCAAATGATGAGTCCGCTCAAGCAGTGAGTGCGCTCAAGTCCGCTCAAACAGTGAGTCCGCTCAAGACTTGAGTCCATGCTCAACCAATGAGTCCGCTCAAAAGCGATGAACAACCACTCAAATGTTGAGCAGACTCAAGTCTTGAGTTGAACGATAAGTTGAGTCAAAATTTGAGTCCATTATATCCCTGGTATATTATCTATCAAACAGGAAGAGTAGAACTTTTAACATCGCGTGAATTTTCGACAGTTGCTTACACGATTACCTCACCTACCGTAGACACGCATCAGAAAGTGAGGAAAAAATGGTAACGTTTAGCTGTGCTCGTTTGGTTCTGTGCAGTGTTCTGTAGAACACAGGATATTACGAATTGAATTGATTTGTAGGGTGCATATAGAAGTAGAAAAACTTTTGAAAGTAGGTATAGTGAAAATGACTTTAAGGAGGGAAATAGGTGTAGATGCTTAAAAAAATTCAATTTTTTTTGTTTTCATAAATCATGTAAAACTATTCAAAATATACACCTAAAATTTCAAATCAAAGTTTTAATGCGTTCAAAAGTTATAAGGGATCAAGTGAGCGTCCCTAGTTGAAGTGTCGGATCGCGTGGTATATAATACCATTTCTCTCCCTTTTTTTTCAAACGCGTTTTTCTCGAAACTACTTTTTTTCGAATTTGCATACACTTTAGCTTAAAAAGTTTTCAACCGATCATTTTGAAATTTTGTATATAGCTTCTTTATATAAATACGCTCTATTTGAACCTGAATCCTCAGTAATATCTTTGTATTTTTTTTTTAAAGTACGAATAAATGGCAAAAAACTTTGTTATATGTTCACACTCTAAAAAATACAAGTTTTTTTTATTTATTTTTTTTTTTAGAAAATTGAGATTCACATAAAAGAGACACATAAAAATAAAGTAAATTCTTTGTGCAATTCATTTCAGATAAAAATTGCGGCCTCCAAGATGTATGCAAACTGCTAAGATAGATGAGGACCTTCAAAAGCGCAGCAGCTGGTATCTCTGTTAGTTTCGAGAACTTTTTTTTTTTTTTGAAAATTTCCAAAGTTATTCTCAAATATATGTACGTGTAAAATAACCTCATGATATCAATAAATAATATAAACTCTTTATCTGTTAAAAAAAAATTCATGAAAATCACTGTAACAACGCCATTCCACACTTATTTCCCCGCTTAATTCTTACAAAACATTAAACCTATCGAACTTTGTCCCAAAATTTATCAAGTTCTATTTTGACATTCTGCAAGGATTCAAGTTATGGCAATTTGATTATTTTCTTTATACTTTCAAAACTTTTACTACTGCTATGCATCCTCAACTCAATTCGCAATGTCCTATGCTCTGTAGAACACTGCACAGAACAAAAAGAACACAGGTATTATATAAAAGTATTTTATAGTAATTTCAAAACACGCAAATAAACCACAAATCAGATTTTTTTCATTTCCCACGAAAAAGTCACAAACGAAAAGCACAAACATATTCCATATAAATATAAAACTTATAGATAAGTTTTGTATGTTTTGACAGTACTATAACACACCACATTCAAAGGTTTTTTTTTTTCGTTGATAAATTGAGAATTTGCTGTCACCAAACATTTGCTGTCCTGCTCTGCCTATTGGTAAATCGGCCACTGTATGCAAGAGCAATAAGTTGAATTAAAATTTTATTTTTTAATGTCTGGTGCGAGTCTATATTTTAGACATTGGTAGGGCCTCCCTACAAGGTTAGGCCCCTAGGCAGAAGTTCGCCTTTGAAGGCACTTACTTTAATTTATAAATGCAACATCTAGCAACCATGAGTTCCGATGAGTTCATTAAATAAATACAAAACTAAAACTCATTTTTTTTATGCACTAAACAATTTTAATTTATTTTAAAAATTTATCATTGTATATCTACTTCCATAACGATAACATGTGTATTCTCGTTTACAGCATTCTGGAAAAGGTTGACTACCATCAATTACATCACCACGGTCACATCCTTTTATACCGGTTTCCTTGCAGCTATTAAAAAAATATATAAAAATATAATTATAAATTTTGATTTAGTTTTTAAATATCATAACTAATTATAATACAGATTTACATACCTATGTACACTAGCCCAACCTTTTGGAGAACAAATCAAACGATTACAATCCGGAAGTTGATGTTCTCCTGGAGTATAATATTTACCTTCATGTTTACACTTGCCAGGAACCCCTAAAATAAATATAAATATAAAACAAAAAAAACATTTGAAAATATTTTCATTTTATTTTATTTTTTGCAGTACATACATGGATTTAATTCATTTTGTGAAACAGTACCGGCATCACTTTGCACTGTGAAAATCAATAAAATTGCAAAAGCTAAAAAACACTTCATAATTGAAAATATGAGAGCAACTTGGGTCGTGGGTATCTACGTAATCAAAACAAACTGAGCTTGCGAAAAATTGAAATGTCGTTTTATATATACCGAAATCGGTATATTTTTGCCATCGTACATATCAACGGGGAATCGTTTTGGCGACAAATTATGACCGAAATATGGAAATTTTATTCGTTTCGATATTTTAAAGAATCTGATTGACTTGAATTTCGACGAATGATGCTATTACTGCTTACTTTATGAATGCTATGACAACAAAATTCTATCAAGAACATTTGTTTTTTTTTATTATTATTATTTATAATAACTGAGATTTTGATTTTATCTTTTGTTTTGTAAAACGTTCAAAGCCTGATGATAACAATATTATTTTGATTGACACAAATTAACTTTACAACAGGCTTTAGGAATCAGGATTAATATTATTGCGGCTGCATGTTTGAGAACGTAAATGCGTAGAAAAATCAAAATGACTTATTCCTTTATAGAAATAAACCGGTTTCAAGTACGGTGGTTATATAAGTTTTCCGAAATAACCAATGTTAATATCAAATTTGTAGCATAGAGAAAACAGTATTCGTATTATATCAGATATGCCCAACATAAGCTCCATAGCGTATTTCTTTTCAGAAAAATATATGATAAGATCAACGTAGAATTGGGGGCATTACTTCCAATCCAGTTATAAAACATGTGCTGAATTTTCGATAAGAGTAACTCCATACTCAAACGTAGTATGCTAAATTATTGGGGAATTTAGACTCCTTAATTTATGTTAAATAAAATATGTGATTGCAGTAAATTTTGAGAAGCTGTAATCTGTATAAGTCTGTCAGTTGTATACGTCAGAAAGGAGAGATTAGGGCCAGCCATGCAGAGTTAGGTTCCCTCGACCAGGTTTCGTTCCTGCCAAAGAACTCATCAGGAATGTTTAGCTAGTAGCTTGAGATAGCCGGTGTGTAGTTAGGTATTATATTTATTGGGTAATGTTCTAGTATAATGTCCGTCAAGTTATTTAAGATACAAGCATCCATAGCAAGGGTTGCACTCAGTCACGTCATCACCTACTTTGTGGCAACGGCTTGTAGTACGCTAAACACATTCATGTATATCAAATGACTGGGTCATGCACAAGTCGCTAGATTTACTTGAGCGTGTGTAGCGCCTGATGAAATTTGAATGAAGATAAGAATTTCTTTTCATTGGAAATGTTATTGAAACACTAAACTTCCTTTTCTAGGTTTAATAATTATTTATTAATAATTGCACAAAACTGTATCCACGTTTGGATATATGTATATATATACAGCTAACTGACTAAATATTCGAAAATACAAAAATTAAAAGCCACACTGCTAGTTCTACCTTCTTCTACCAGCTCAACTAGAATACTCAAGTATTTTCACGGTCAAACTGTTATCTCTTGCATCGTGTCGATCTAGAGTTCTCTTCAGTAATTCTAGCAGATTCGTTGTTGATAACAATAATTGCAAATGGCGTCGACCTTAAGTGCACAATTGATAGATTTGTGTATATTCATTGTATTTTAAGTTGCGGACTCAATAATAAAATAAATGTTCTGATCTGATTCCTTGCAATGCAAGTGATTATGCATGATCAGTGAACTTTGTGTCCAGCAACATGTAATCGAACAGTGATTGTGCTATGGTCGGAATAAATACACTAAGTTGTACTAGAATCTGCAGAATCACTTAAATAAGAGCATTTAATTAGTTTTATTCGTATTTGCAACAAAAGAGGATGGTAGAGAAAGGCTGATTCGGCAGCGTTTCACTTATAGATTTAAGTATAAAGTAACATTACAATGATTTTAATAAGTTTAGAAATTCAACTTAATTAAATTACCTATAAAGAAATTCACTGATACATTAGATTAGTATTTATAATATGCTCTTCATAAACATTACTTATATAACTAGATTAGTTTCTTAATTACGTTATCTGGGTATAAACAGCGCCCTTAATAGTTTTCAGTATTTTCATTGACAAAGTTTTCAAAAAGAAATCAATGCGAAATTTACTGATGTGATGTCAACGTTACGTCACACATTACTATGTCAACGTCGTGTCATATTACCTTTTATCGCTACTTCATCATATATTACTCTGTCAAAAAATTTTCATCGATCTTTGTCATTGTAGTGTAATGGGCTTGTCAACGTTGTGTGTTTTGTTGCTTGTTATTATTGTGTCTTGTATTACTTGTTCATTGTTTTGTCAACTATGACAAGTATGTGACAAAGGAATAGTGACGTAAACGTTGAAAAGCTGTGCCATTCCATTAAAATTAGTCATAAGATAAGTCAACGATGCAAAATATCGTTGACTGCTCGATGGCTTAACGAAACTTTTTCCTATTGGGTACCTACTGAGAGCATTTGCTCGCGGTGCGGTGGCCATCGGCCGGCCTACATCGAATAGCATAAAGTCGACATAGATATGAGCGAAACCCTCGAGATTACTTCCCAAGCCATGAAACAGAAACCTATATGTGTGCGTTGGGAGTCCGTCCAAGCGGGAAAAATGAGAATGCTTGACTTAGTTAATGTTTACTGTCAACATTACCTGGAATGCATTAGTAATGAATACATGAACATACCTTACGTTTACCTGGTTTAGGAACGCACGCGTAATGTGTTGATGAATCATATTTTTGAGCATGTTATGTACCTTTCAGGGAATACTTAGAGAAGGCAGTGGTAATGAATAGATAAGTCCATTTAGTTTACGTTTACCTGGTTTAGGAAGGCTGGTGTAATGTGTTGATGCGTCGTATTTTTGAGCATGTTGTGTACCTTTCAGGGAATGCTTACAGAAGGCAGAGGTAATGAATGGATATATTCATTCGTGTTGTTATCGAAAAATGATAGAAATTTGTGCGGTTATATTTGCAGAGGGGCTAGTTCGAGGGAGTACGTGCAGGTCGAAAATGAGTCATATAGTTTCATTGTTTTTCTAAGAACAATGAAGGAAGCAAATGTGCGTAGATGAAAAATATTCTGATTTGTTGCGTTATTTTAAAAGAAGTGGTTTATTTTCATTTAAGTTTCTAAGAAGGCAGGAAAAGCTCCTCCCTTTAACTCTCAGTGAAAACAGGAAGACGGCTTTCCTCCACCTGAGACATCTTATATACATCTAGATGTGAAAAACTCCATATAAACCCGGATCACTTTTTTTTTATACAACCAAAGAAAGCTGTCATTGCGAGGAGTTTATACGGCATAATACAGCAAGAGCGAGAGAGAATGTGTTAAGCTTTCTATTAGAGGGCCCTTAGCTTGTTTTAGTTGGACCGCATTTTTGTGAGGTTTTGCACATCTACATACATGTAAATTGTCTCAGCCTTCACCTTCCTGAGAGTATAAATTGAATGGTTTTTTTCAACCTTCCAAAAAACTCATGCTTAATGGTTCCGTACATATTTCTGAAATGCCAGAATGAATACTTCCACTGGATTTAAAAGTAATCCTTCTTTTCAACTTCCAAAGAATTTAAAAGTAATGCTTCTTCTCACCTTCAAAAGAATTAATAAGGAATACTTCCATTCACCTTCCAAACACTTAATAAGGAAGGCTTCCATTCACCTTACAGGTCATGTAGATGTAGGGTATATAATCACCTTATATACCTTCCCGTCGTAGGACATCAATGCATTAAATGAAATGGCCTGGGTATCAGAGCGTATGGCTTCCATACCTTTCACAGAATGTTTTCGGAATGCATCCGAAATGCTTCCGTTTCCCGCTGGGGTTATCTAAAATGTTCTACAGTGGTTCTTATGGAAAAGTGCTAAACACTGACTTTATATATGCTATAGAGCCTAAACTACTATCCATACAGGAAAATAGTCTTCTAAGTCTTTACTGTAGACGATTCTGCAAGGAGCTGAAAGATACAACTTGGCCAATTCTGTCAAATGTGGGTACAGCTTCGAATAAGCTAACCATCAAATGTAAGGGCCGTGATCGAGTCGAACTTCAAATAATATTATTGACTATTATTTCTATTTGCCACTTCATTGAAACAATCCCAAATGTGTCGTGAGCTTAACGAGTGACATTTGATTCAGTTTCATCTCCTTTGCTTCTTTTAGCAGACGTTGGATATGGAGATAACGATGAACTGTCACTGTTAAAGGACTCGTTACAAAATATTTTTATATACTCTTATAAAATCTTTTGTCGAGCTCTTTCAGCTTCAAGTGCTTCCAAATAATTTGTCTTGAATCTTGGGTCTAGAAATATTGTAATAAGGTAATTCGGATCTTGTACTAAAGAGTTGAAACAACTTTCCAATTCAGATTTCAAGGAGGCTATCATGTGAGGTAATTTGGGTGTTCTGTAGTCTCATTCATGTTCAAGTATACTTTTTTAATTCACCAACATGCGGTATTACCTCTGATATGCAGGAAAGGCCTGAGCTATTTGGAACAGTAGTAAATACTAGTTCAAAACTAGAATAAATCGGGTAACCCCTTCTTTGTGCTGCCATATAAAACTTTGGGTTTTCACTATATATTTGAGAATACGTGGACTTCCATTGCTGAAATTGCACACGGCGTTTTCATAAAATTTGTAAATACAACTTCATAAATGGACCAACAATCCTTCTCTTGGTAGTATGCGGCAACACCAAGAAAATATTCTCCGATTTATTTCATTTCTGAAATTTTATTTACTATTTTCGTGAGAATGCTATGAGCAAAATGTCAGTGCTGCACGTGGACGAGTTCTCAGGCAGTGTTCTAATATATGGTGAAAACCCAAAGTTTTGTATGGCAGCACCAAAAAAAGTTGCCAAATTTAGTCTATTTTTGAAATAGTATTTACTAATGCTATGAAAACAGCTTCTACCAAATTTTAGCTCTCGACGTCTACGCGGTCTTAATATACATAGTATTGTGCAAGATGAAATTTTTGTATCGCAACCCTGCGAAGGAGTTGCCCGATTTGCCCCATTTTCAAAATTAATTTTACTTTTTATCTAAAAAACTCGTATGCAAAATTTCAGCACTCTAAGTGAAAGCGCTCTCGAGTTTTCGCGTCTTTGTTGCCGTCTGCCACCACTTTCGCACCAATCAAATTTTTTACCATTGATCATGAAATATAACTCTCTGCTGCCACACCGAAAATCAGCTTTTCTGAAATCATGAAACTTAAACTTAATCGATTTCTCTTAAGCCTTCACTACCGTTATCAACGTTATCAATGTTAAGAAAGTATGGTAAGATGGCAATTTTTTTTTCTGTGAAATGACGTAAGTATTCTGGTCGCCAGTTTTTAGTCTACAAATTTTGTCCCTTAATCTATCAAGTTCTATTTTAACATTGACTTTTAAAACCTTTACTACTGCTATGCACCCTACAAATCAATTCAATTCACAATCTCCTGTGTTCTACAGAACACTGTACGGAACAAAAAGAGCACAATTAAATGTTACCATTTTTTCCTCGCTTTTTGGTGCGTGTCTAAGATAGGTGAAGTAGGCGTGTAAGTAACTGCACGTATCACGTGTCACTTTAAAAATGGACCAAATCGATTTAAGCTTTCGTAGGGTTGCCATACACAAATTCTAATTTTTTTTACGTATACTGGAAAAATTATCAGTTCCAAACGTTTATGCAAGTTAAAATTATTCAAAACTTCAAAATGTTTTTTTGATTTCTTTTTTCCTATTTGTATTTTGAGTTTTCGATCGCATATCGATCAATGCCAATTTACACATTTTTTTCCATAAACTCTAATCAAATAAAATTCGTAAAATAAAACAATAAAACTTTGAATTATCAACTAAATAGTATTATTTATTTTTAAAAACTAATTGTTTTATAATAAGTTCCATCACTTCTTTGACAAGTATATCTTTTTTTGCAACATTCTGGAAAAGGTTGATCAAGATTAATTTTCACTGCACCTCTGCATCCTTTTCTTGTAGATTCAACGCAACTATTAAACATAAAACAAACAAAAAAATCATTAAAATTTACATTTAAAGATATTTTTTATTAGATTTTTTACCTATGAATACTGGCCCAACCTTTCTGTGAGCAAACCAAACGTGTACATTCCGGAAGTATATGTTCTCCTGGTGGAAAATACTCACCATTGTAAAAACATAATCCAGGAGCTCCTAAATTGAAACAATATACATATAAGTCGAGCGTTTTGAATCGTTTTTTTTTTTATTTCAGATACAATACCTGGATCTACTGCATTCTCAGAAAATGTATCAGCATTACAAATTGAGACCAGAAATGGTAGAATTACAAGTGAGTAAATACAATTCATAATTGAATAAGCAAAAAAGTTTGATCAAACAAAATGTTCTGCAGTTCAACAACTGAAATCGTATAAGATGGAGGCGCTTTTATATAGGTTTTTTTTTTACCCCGTCTGCCCGACTTAATTTTAGTAGAAATATGACCTAAATATGGAAATTTTATTGGTTTTGATTTTCGAAATTCTTTTCACAAATTGTGAGTTGATATGTGTGACAAGAATTTTTTTAATAGAATTATTTTTAGATGTATATAAAAACAATTTTATTTTATGTTAAAATATTTTTTGTTTTGTAATTGTACAAGGCATGAATGCATTGCAACAAATTAAAAAGTTAATGTTTTTTATTTAAATAATAATAAACAGGATTCAGATTTAATATGCATATGCCGGTTATTGTTGCACCTGTTCTACTGTGAATTAAATAATTGTGTTGACTTTTGTAAAGCATACATGTGGCGATAAACCAGTTTATGATGGAAACAAACCAGTTTCTGTTCATACTCAAAACAGATTCAAGTTCAAGTTCATAATTAAGAAACTTGAAAGTAAATAATCTGAAATTACGTTAAAGTAAAGATAATAATAACACTAGTTTACACGGTTTATATACATACATTCGTTGAATTATTTCAATTCTCATAGATTTAAGGGTGCTAAGTCCGGAATAAATAATAAAAAAAAATTTGTGACATCACATTAAGAAAATATTTTTAAAAATATTGCTTTAAAAGTTAAAAAAAAAATATTAAAAATATGTAATTTTATTCTTCTTTTTATAACTTTCCGTTAAAACAGACCAACAATTTCTCCTAAAGCTTGCTTCTTACGGCCGGCGCGTTGTTTCACGAGCCAAGCCAAGCGCCGAGCCATGCCAGGCCGCGCCGCGCCTATACCCTTCCCACGACCCTTGTGCCGTTCTTCAAAAATGTTCAAGCCTTGGTGAAAACGACCGCCCTGCTCGTTAGTCACATTCCCTAAGTTTTCCGGAAAATTGTCCGGGTGTAAGTGAAGGAAATGTATCTTAAGAGACATGTTTACACCCATCCGCTTTCAATAAATCGTCGATAAATTATTTATAAATCTCATCTTTTTTATTCCCTAAACATCCATGGACGATGATTTTAAAGGATTTCCAAAAAAATTTTTTCTTTTATGGATAAAAGGTTTTCGAATTTATCGTTTTGCATTATTTTACGTTCGTAATAGCAAAATGTGACGTAATAGAATATTTTCAACTACCGTTTTATATTAGTAAAAGGTAACTGAATAAAAATATAACGGTTTGATCTGAGGTATATAAAAAATGTAAATATTTGTAAACCAGTGTAATTATAGAAATATATTGTAAGCTAATTAGAGACATACCACTAAAACTTTCAAGTTTTTTTTGTTTCTTTATATTTTGCTATAAGGATGATCAGTTAGTTACCCATCATCAGCCATCATTTTATTTTATCTTGCATTCAAAATAATTGAAATTTTGGAAATTTTGAAAAACAACATAAAGAGATGCCTAAATCAAAATTAATGAGTAATAAAATTTAATAGGGTGGTACAAAAATTATATTTATTTATTTACATATATTCACAAATATTGACAAGATCAGTAAATAATTGATTGATTTTTTTTTTTTTTTGATAACACTTTGTGGAATTGCCTTGATGACATTTTTCGAAAACATTTATTTCTAATTCCACAAAACTGTTTTATTAAATTTTATTTTGTTAATAACAAACAATACTGTCGCGTTTCGCAATCTTAGGTCATTCTCAGAGCTACTAACTAAACTTTACAAACTACTCTATACTAATAAATAATTAAATAAATAAATAGATAAATAAGGAGCAAAACCACAAAACCCAATGACAATTAAAATGAATCGGACTCAAGAATTGGAAACATCTATCTGATCGTTCAGCAAGATTCCGTCATCAAATTCGGATTTTTTGATTTCGAAAATTTCGTATTACAAGTCCGCCGCACAATTTATGCATTAATTCCACTAAATGTTCTATATTTTATTTATGTTCTGTGTCAATTAAATGTTTTCTAAGCCAAAGATAAGTTTATTTAACTTCGCAGAATTGATATGCACTCCAAAACGTTTTATCAATGAACATTAGCCTTCCGGACCGTCATCACAGCTTATCTTATAAACTTGATTTTAATATATCGTTTTTATCCCCAATTTTATTATTAATTAATAAATTTTTAAATTCCTGATATAAAAAATGCTAGTTAAAATTAATATTCCTCAAAGGTTGTTTCAAATTAGATAATATGTTTTGGATGAATGGGATTCTTCTCCATTTCATTTAAATTCATCTTTCGTTTCAGTAAACTTCTATGTTGGTGGAGGGTCGGGAGAATAGGTGTGCAACAATTTTGTGATCATATTACCTCATTGCATATTGATCTAAAACAGTCTGTGTATATTAAAAGTATCTAGACCCAAAATCTACGTTCAAAATTCAAATAAAAGATTCAAAAATTTGAGCTGAAATGTCAAACCAATTATGAAAAACAAAAATGGAAATTTTGATCTGATCGGTGATTACCAAAAACGTGAGTCATATTTTCGGGAAAATAATAATAAAAATACCTTTTACTTTTCTCTCCCTCTCTCCCCTCTTATAACTTCAGAGGCTTTTTGGTCTTAGCATCGCCTTCCATTTGCCATCCGTATCCAAAATGAACCAAAAATTGATAAGCCACAATTTTGAGGTGTTTAATTTTTTTGCATCCAATGAATTTGGTGAAACTGCAAATTTCATTACTATCCAAATATTGTCAAAATTCTTTTATTCATATAAAATCGACACATGTTTTTTGGAATAAAAAAGGTCTTGTTCCACTCAGAAAGGTAAATTTTGTCAATTTGTTTAGTGGCTTCACATCTTATCCTTATTTTGGTGCTGGTATCAACTGTTTACCTTATGACCATGTTTCTTTTTTTTTTAATGTCGGTATTAGATGCATACGCCAAGATTTGACTTTATTCTCCTTAATGTGTGTATATGAATCTATCATAGCCCAATCATATAATTTTACATTGAGTTTAATATTTTGTTGACCTATTGAAGTATTTTTTTCTTTTATTTTGCCAATAAACGATCAAAATGTCGTTTTGAGCGTATCGGAATGACATTTTGAACGCTGTTGAAGAGAAAATGTACGTTACGAATTGCAGCGAAGAAGAAGAACAGAAATGGTCGCTAAAAACCAGTATTTTTTGAAAATATTTATTAAGCCGGTCTCACAGAATGTGTGCATTTGTGCAAATATCTGCGTCCCTTAGTTTGTTAAATATTTTCCTCGCCTTGTCTGTACTGCCACACTTTCGTTCCATTTGGAACAATGTACACGGCAACACTTGCAGCATATGGGAAGTAACCATTTCGAGAGATTAAAAAAATTCTACAGGATGAAGGAATTGAATTATCACAGAGTACTATAGAACGAAGAAGTGCTGAAATGAACTTCGGCTACAGGGTCTCACCAAAAAAGCCACGTCTCACAGATCGGATAAAGAAAGCTAGGCGCGGAGCTTTTTTTTTTATGAATATCACTTTAATTCCTTTATTTTAAAGGAAAAAATTGAAAATTTTGGCATCCTCATAAGTGGTTATAATGCTTTGGCAGGGTACTGTATATTGCCAATATTTTCTGCGTATACTATTTGTTCCCACACTACTCGTTCATTCTTCAAATTTCTACCCGTAGTTTTGCGTCTATCCTTTGCACGGAATGCAGTCTCACATTTATAGTTCGCCTTCTATAATGGAGAGTGCAGATGAAGTAATAGCTAATGCAAGTGCAGTTGTTATAACGTGTGGATTCGTGCAATTAAAAAAATAAAAAGATGAATGAGAAGGTGGTGGATTCTGTCCTTGAATAAAAACCGAACAAGTAGGTATGTAAATCCTTATTTTTTAGTAAAGTAAAGTATACTATATCAAATAGTTATAAGGCGAAGGATATGATAACAATTTTGAAAACATCGTCTGTACCTGCCCCTGATTTTAAAGTCGCATTCTCTTTCAGACGATTGGAAAAGTGACATCTGGGAATCTTTCTTCTTTTTAAGTTCTGCTACAGCATAACCTTTGCTCATAGAACTTGCAATTCCCCTCCACGCAACAGCTACAGAATTTCAATTATTATGTTGGAGATTTTTTGGATCCCATACAGAGCTGCGCAATACTTAAATAAAAAAAGACTTAAGTACTACTTAAAGTACATTTTCGGTACTTAAGACTTATTACTCAATACTTTTTCAAAATTAAAGTGCATTTATTTCTGAGTCCCCTGCTTAAAGCAACGTATAACGTTGGGCTCTACGACAATCCAAGTATAGTACATAGGTTAGTTATTGTAACATAACAAAATAAAATTTTTGAAGCTTTTGAAATGCCCCTACTTAGTACTTGAACATAAGTACTTGCTTCTATTTACTTGTAGGTACTTAAGACTTAGTTTTGTACTTAAGTATCCAGATTTTTACTTAGGTATTTCTGAGTCTATAAAGTACCTACAAATATCTAACTCTTCGTAGAAAAGCAAACATAATCTCTAGTGCAACTCCTTTTTTGTTGAGTTTTAAAGCACGAAAAGAATTGTCAAAGAATATGCCGCACTCACGCATCAAGGCAGAACCTTATACAAACTAATAACATACACACAAGACTAGGTAAGTAGAACAAAAACCAGTAACGTCTAGCTCGAATTTAAACGACGATATCTCGGCTTGATGACATAACCACTGACATGCATAATATGGATTGCAAAAAGTGGGCTTACTTCTATATTTGTGACTCTTTCGGCCTAAGCACCAAGTACCAACTGAGAGAGAACTGAAAACAACAAATAAATTAGTGGATTCGTTGAAATAAATGTTTTTAAATTAATCATTTAGGGTTATTATTGACAAAAACTGTTTTATCAAAGACAATGTATTCATTAGATACGCAGAAGAATTTCTAAATGTTTTATTAAAATCACTTCCCGATCTGCGTGCTCACTTTTTCAACTTCCCGCCAATGATTTTTTCAATGTTGGCACCGACGTAAGAACTCTTTTTGATACAAGCAATTGTGCCCACGTGAAATAGAAACGTAAGCAGTCTATATTATATACGTCAGTGGACATACCCAAAGGTAAGCAAGCAATGAAATGTAGGGACAGCCTTAATTTTTTCTTAGAAATTTGCTGAAAATTTTTTTCCTTAGAATTGTTTTGCATTATTGGAGGCGATAATGGGTGCTTGGGCGGACCTCTAATAGTTTTTGTGAGTATAGAAAGAAGAGGTGAAAGTTTTACTCTACTTTCATCACCGAAAACTATGAAAAACCATAAATAGTAGCCACTGGTTACTATACATACTATAGTTTTCAGAAGGTATTGATTTATTAATATCTATTAACTGAACTCTATCAACTTCATTATATTACAGCCATCGTACAATGATTCTAAAAAATTCTTTAAAAATGACTTCAAAAAGTACTCAGCACTTTTTATAGACTTAGTACTTAGTTACAAGTACTTGTACTTGTACGTAAGTACTTTTTCTTTGGTACTTGCCCAGCTCTGATCCCATATAATATAGGCTCTAGGTCATAAATTCCTATAAACTCCAGAATTAATTCATTTGCCCATTCCATTTTTGAGCGTAATATAAATTTCTGCCTGATACGCCACAGAGTGTGTATACACGAATAATCGTCTGTTTCCCAATTTCAGTGGGAAGCACACATATAACAAATATTTGCTGCATTTAGCTCATACATACCTCGCCAAATAGAGAGACACAGAATACATTTGTATAATAAATACATACAAAAATGACACAGAAAAAGAGAAAAAGGGCACATTACAAACTTTGGGTAAAGCATATACGAATGAAAAATATTCCTTTGTAGCTCACACCCACCTCGTCATATGAGACGCATTGGCACATATTTGACAAATGCACGAATTGTGTGATGAGACCGGCTTTAGGAAAAGATCTAAATAGGTTTTAATATATTTACCGAAAACGACACAAGTACGATAGGTACCAACTAGATATTGTCAACTCCCCAATAAGAAATAAACAAAAGCCACAAAACATATTTTCAGAAGTAACCATACAAAAATAAAAAAAAAAAATTATTATATTATTATTATACTTTTAATTTATTTTCTTTTTTATTTTTACATTTATTCCTTATTATTAAGATTTTGAAAGATCACAGAAATTAATATTAGAAAATCAACCAAAAGAATCGTGTACACAATTCGAACTTCTTAAATACTATAAACACTAAAAAAAACTAACTGAATAAAATTAATTTTAAAAACTAATTCTGTCATAAAATGATCCATCACTATGCTTGCAACGATACTTTTTTTTGCAACATTCTGGAAAAGGTTGATCAACAGCAATTTTCTTTCCACCATAGCATCCCTTTCTAGAAGACTCAACGCAACTAATCAACAAAAACAAAAAACATTTTTTTTTTATATAAAACTCGCACTGTAAACCTATCATCATATTGTACGTTACCTATGAATACTGGCCCAACCTCTTTGAGAACAAATTAAACGTGTACATTCTGGAAGAATATGTTCTCCTGGTGGATAATATTCTCCGTTGTAAGAACATAATCCAGGAGCATCTAAATTAAGTATTATTCTTTAGTTTCTGATGTTTTATTTTAATATATGTGTTATTAATATATACCTGGATCTATTGCGTTCTCAGAGAATGTATCAGCTCGGCAATGTACTGCGATGAGCGTTAGAAAAGTTATGAATCCCAAAAAATAATTCATAATTGAAAAGTAATTTGTGAATACGCCCAAAGTGCTGATGTTCAAAAATACGTATGAAACAACAAAATTGTATGATTCTCTTTTATATAGATTTAGTTAAGTTTAGAGAAGACCATTAAGTGATAGAATTATGATTTAAATATGTAAATTTTATTTGTTTATAAATTTAATGCTAATTTGACTTAAATTTGAGTCAAATTCTACACCTTGCTAAAGTTTGGTCATGTATTAAATTTTTTGAATGTATGAACACCTAATAACGTATAATAGCCTCATAACTTAGAAGCAATTTATTTTTATTTTTATTTTGTTTTATATACTAACACTAAGCATACACAGTAAAGCATATGTAGAAGAAAAAATTGCAAGGTATATAGAATACAAGATATATCCATTACGAACCATGTATATATGTGATGTAATATTGTGAAATGTATAGGAAAGTACTCTCTCTCGTCTCTCTGTCTTTCCTATAAAAATGTATATAGTATAGTATGTATATAGTCACAGAATTACGTCACAGGCTATCAGTTGCAATGTGTCAAAATTGTAATGGGAATATCTTGTCGCACCTTGAAAAAATTGTATGTCTTCTTCTTGATTATTGTGACTCCCACTGGGAGACTTCCCACGCACCCATAAATTTTTGAAATTTTTTCAATTTCGTCCTATTTAGACAGGACGTCGTAGTATTTAAGAAATAAATCGACATTTTGAGGCAGAAAGTATCTTTTCTCTTATTTTATCTCTATGTTTAATGTATGAAAACTACCTCTAGAAATTCTAATGTAAATACACAAAATCAATATCTATCCAATCTCCCGTCATATTACCATAAATGACTTTAAAACTTTTTCCATGCTTATTCTACTGCGAAAAAAAAATGAGAAATGTTTCCGGTTATTCCATTTCATGAATGTATTCCAATTTTTATTTTCCACATTTATACTATCAAATTGGATTGGATAAACTAAAATTCTGAATCCTGTTTCTTCACTTTTGTGTTGGGATAAAATTTAATTCTTACACATATTTATTTATTTCATTCAGAAGAGAAGTTGTTCTGTTCAGCATTCGTTATGTAGTTCAATGTGATGTCAGTGTTGATTGACATTCAAAATTTAATTCACTGTGGCTTTAAAAAATCAACTTAAATTTAATTTCCATATTTACTCGATAATTTTAATTCATAATGATGCTGGACAGGCTTGTAGAAAAACTATATAAAGACAAATTTTTTACGCATTCATTTCAGTTGCTTAAAATCATTTTGATTATTATCAAAAATGTATTGTTCCCTGGCATTTGTAATTCTAGTGGCTTTTGTATTAAATTCTTACGCTGATACTATTTCTGAAAATACATTAGATCCAGGTTTGTATTGCGTATCCATGGTTATTTCGAAATATTTAATTTGAATTTTCTCTTAATTTAGATGCGCCTGGATTGTGTTCTTACAATGGAGAATATTATCCTCCAGGAGAACATCTACTTCCGGAATGTAAACGTTTAATATGCTCTCCAAAAGGTTGGGCTAGTGTGCATAGGTAAAACTATTATATCACACCTTTATAAAAACAAATTCGAAATTTAAAAAAAAAAATTATTTTACTTTCGTTTAAGTTGCAAGGAATCTTCTACATTGAAAAATTGTTTTCGTGGAAAGTTGATTGATGCTAAACAACCTTTTCCTCAATGTTGTAAAAAAAATTACATTTGTCGCCGCCCTGACGGATCTTTATTTGATATAACGAGCTTTTGAAATAAATTAATATTTAATTAAATACAGTATACAGTAACGAGTACAGTTATTGTTTTATTTAAGAAAAGAATTTTTTGCACACAGAATATAGAATTTTTTCCATAGACAGTCAAATTGCTTGAAAAAGGAGGTTCCATACAACTGGAAAGAGCACGTGCTTCAATAAAACATGGCAAATAGTCATGAGAGAGATTTATCAATATTTTTTTGCTCTCTCACACACTAAAAAGTTCTATAATAAATCTATGAAACTTGTTGAATTTTGTAAGCTGCACTTGTGATAAATTCTATGATTGAGGGGGCGAAAATTAGAAGTTTCTACGATTTTATTGAGGACATTCGATACACAATGGCGACACGAATCTATTTAAACTTGACCCTGTGATATTAAAAATAAAACCCCAATGACCATGTATGAGCACCCCAATGACCATGTACGAGCCAGGCAGCAGTCACTGAGCTTGTTCTGACAGGGTCTTCGTGTATATGTTGCGTCTGGTAAATATCAATCCCCATCTCCCCTAATCATATATAGGTACTCGAAATTTACAAAATTCATGAAATATTGTAAAATTATGTAAATTTACATGGAAAAAGTTACTTTTTACTCATTAAAATATGTAATATTACTTACATTAGAGAAAGAATAGTAAAATAAAAATGAAACTGTAGTGATAGTAAAATTTAATTTAATTTGTAATGTGTTATCATTTATTTTTTTTTATTGAATTATGTTAAATTTACATAATAAGATAGGAATAACAGTATGTTTATCAAAATTCATAAAAAACATGTTTTTTCTCAATTTACTATAGGTACTACCTAAGCCTACTAGAACTGTATTTTCTGTACACTAAAACTTAACTATTTGTGTGTACTTGTAAACATGTAAAAGTATAATTAATATCTAAAAGCTAATTGTATTGTAATAAGATCCATCGCTGCCCCGACAAAGATACCTTTTTTTGCAACATTCAGGAAACGGTTTATCTTCAGCAATTTTTTTTGCACCATGACATCCTTTTCTGGAAGACTCCACGCAACTATCCACCAAAATATATTTTTGTACAAAATTATTTTGATTTTTTTTTGTCTGTTTTAATAATGGTATTTAGTTGAAATAATCACCTATGAATACTGGCCCAACCTTTTTGGGAACATACTAAACGTCTACATTCTGGAAGTATATGTTCTCCTGGGGGATAATATTCTCCGTTAAAAGAACACAATCCAGGAGCGTCTATATTACAAAAAACAGAATTAATTTCTCATTTTATATTTCATATTCGAGTAAGATACCTGGATCTACTGCATTCTCAGAAAATGTATCTGCATTACAATTGGATATAAAAACCGTTACAATTAGAAGTGCTAAAAAATTATTCATTATCGAATAGTCGAACAGATGGACAAACAATAAGTTCTGAGCGTCAATAACTGAATGGACTCAAAATAGATATAGTGGCGCTTTTATATAAGTTTTTTTAGTCTTCTACAGTGGCGCTGTGGACATAAATTTGGGAGAAATATGACCTAAATATGGAAATTTTATTGAAGTTTGAATTCAGTGGATTTTCAAGAACTTTATTCAATGACGACGATAGTGTTACAAAACTTATTTAACTTGGTATGTATGTATGTATGAGTTTAACTGTGTACAATAAATATATTTTATTTTTAGAAAAATACAAATAAAGTAAAAGTTTTATTTTGATTTAGGTTCCTGTGAAAATTAATTTTTCTAATTAGATCATGACTACAACTCTGCATCATCATTGAAATGGGGTTTAAAATCATATTTTAAAAATACAAAGGCATCTGTAAATGCGGAAAAAATGCTAATACTCGTGGTAGCAACATATATGTGTTAGTTTTAAAAAAAAACATAATTCTAATTTATGATAAGACATTCATTTGAACGCTCTTGTCACTTTTGAGTAAAAGAATTTAATTAGTTCATATTTTTGGCACTTTTTTTAATTAATATTTAATGTGGCCTCCTTTACTTTAAATGACACTAAGAATTCGACTGTGCATTGAATTTGTTAGATTATTTAGACCAGGCGCGTATCCAGACCTGCAGCCTGTTGGGGATCACAACTAAAATATTCAAGGGGGGAGGAAAAGTCGGAATTTGTTTTTATCATATTTAAATTAGATATCACAAAATCAAATTTTCGGTTTGATTTGGAAAACCTGTCGATAATATTATCCACATCAATGTCGATATCAAAGTGGACAGACATTAAGGACTCATATCCAGATACTCTTTCTCGTGCAAAGATTGTAGAAATAGATGTGATGCAACCGATTCTGTCACGGGTGAAGTAAATGACTGAGAGCGAAAGCTTGCACCTTGATTCAAATTCAAGGGAATAGGAGTAGAAGTGCCACCGAAATAGTTACTTTTTGTCGACTACGAGTCACTACCAAACGTTCACTCCGCCAAATTTTGACAGTGATCGACTACGCTTGACTACGACTATCGTTCACTCCGCACTTTGAATGTACCAAATAGTCGACTACATTCGACTACACTCAGGAGGATAGTCGATCGTGGTCGGTTTGACAGAACTACACTACGACAATGATTACTCTACCAGCAGTGAACGCGCCCAATGATATGTCACTGACTATTTCGTTTGATGGGAACTTAACTGATCCTGCTTTCTTCTGAAAAAAGTTTTCAATCTTATCAGTCTTCTGTTTTCCACTTTCTCTACTATTTCTACCTCCATCGCTAACTAGCGTAGCAAGTTATTCTTCTCCTATAAATTAAAAGTAAATGTGAAGTTAAATTAAACAACACTACCTACTTGAATTAAAGTAAAGTGCCAGCAAATCAACGGCACCACCGCAGGCAGAGGAAAGCGAATGGTTTTCATATTTATAGTCTTGTGAAGAAAAATTGTGTAATCAATTTTAGTGGCATCAATCCAACAATAGTGTATAAAAACTCGAAAGAAAAATGTTCAAGTAAATTTCTAAGAACAAAATCCAAGGCACCATTGGAACCATTGTCCGCCGCCAATAGTGCATGTAAAATCTAAAGAAAAATTTTCAGAAAACTGAATGCTTGTGCTTCTGTCCACCAGAGTCAATGCACCAATTCGTTTGGACCGTTGTCGGTGAATAGTTATTCATTCAAATTCTTCAGAACAATTTGCAAGTGTATTTCTAAGAAAAATTTAATGCTTCGAAGTAAAAATTTGTTAACAACTCGGGCTTGAATCAGTGTCGCTGTGAAAAATCAACGGATGGTTAGACGTTGATTGCATGGAACTAACTGCAAAACAAAATTTGTTAAGTCAAGGCTTAAATACAATTGCGACGGGTAACGGAAAACGACGTAGAAATGCCGCTGTCAAACTTCTAAAAGCACAGCGTCTTATGCGAATGCCCAAATTACACGGGTAACGGTCAGCGGTCGACGAAGTTGCCGTCTAAAGGCTTAAACACAATTGCGACGATAGACGACAAACGACGACGATATATCGCTGTCAAACTTCTAAAAGCACAGCATCTTATGCAAATGCACCAAATTACGACGAGCGACGATGAGCGATCGACGATATTATCGTCGGGATTGATCAGTTTCTAATTTTGCCGTCGTCGCTGCAGTTCTACCAACAAAATTAATCGAATGAAATGGTTGTGGCATTCACTTTTGTCTTTTTTAGGTGGTAGCACGCCGCGGTAATTTTAAAAGAATGAGCTTTGAGGAAAAATTGATCGAGGAAATGCGAAATCCATAAAATAAGTGGACAAAAAAGACGTGGGTTGGATGGATATTTTAAAGCGTTTAATTTACTTAATTTCCGCATTTTCAGTTTTTTTCCACACTTTGGTTCATTGCCTTTCTTTCAATATAATATAAAATATTCTTGATAAAAATCTCCTTTTAAAACGCTCGAAACATTTAACAAATGAAATTTCAATAACTTATATTCTTTCACAATTGTCGCTCATCGCATGTCGTTGCAATTGTGTTCCAAACTTTTCGACTGCTTGTTTCGCAGCGAATTTTTCGTTGTCGTCTGTCGTTCTATCGCTCTGTCGTCGCAATTGTGTTTAAGCCTTAAATTGATCAATTTCTAATTTTGCCGTCGTCGCTGCAGTACTACCGTCGTCGCCAACAAAATCAAATGAATGACATTGTTGTAGTATTTATTTTTGTCAAGGTTGTAAGACGTCGCGTCAATTTCAAAATAATAAATTTTGATGAAAAATAAAAAAATAAAATAACCGCGAAGGTTAGGTGGCGGGGGGTCGTGACCCCTTATACAGGGCGTTTCCCCTTAGGAGGTCCATAGGGCGGGAGGTGATAGTACTCACCTAGACGAACCAAAAATTTTATGGCAGGGGGGGGGGGGGGCAATATCAACCGTTTAGGAGTTACAGGGTGATTCATAAAAAAAGCTAGGTTTTCACAAAACACCCTGTATCTTAAAAACTACAGGGCATATGGTCACAGTTAAGGGCTCACTGTATGCAGAACTTCATGGCCTTTCCAACGTCATCTCAACCATAGGATGTAATAGGTCAAATTAAAGAGGAGGCTCCACAGTTTACAGTTTTTATAAAAAAAAGTTATGTTAACGACCTTTTTGCAAAAATAATAGAGGTCAAAGTAAAAAAAAGGAAAGAAAATCCGAAATTTTTAGCTTAGACCTTCATAACTGAGGGGAGAGGGGTACGGAGCTGGTTGAGCTGTCGTTGGAAAGGCCATGAAGTTCTGAATACAGTGAGCCCTTAACTGTGACCATACGCCCTGTAGTTTTTAAGATACAGGGTGTTTTGTGATATCCTAGCTTTTTTTATGAATCACCCTGTAACTCCTAAACGGTTGATATTGCCCCCCTCCTGCCATACAATTTTTGGTTCGTCTAGGTGAGTACTATCACCTCCCGCTCTATGGACCTCCTAAGGGGAAACACCCGTATACGCGTCTGATTTAGACAATGCGGGCCAATTTCAGACCAGCATGTGTGAATGGCTGCTTTTAAGACGTAAACTGACATCCATTTGCATACAGTTTGCTAGCGAGAATCCCCCAAAGGTTCATAATAGGATTACAGTCGAATATAAGCGAGCCACTCAAGTGTGCAAATATATTTTTTTTTTCAAAGCCGTGAATGGATGCATTATCCTGCTGAAAAACTACATCTTCCTCGTCGCACCTATCCAAATGACTAATAAAACATCTTCCAAGAGATCTGTGTACATCTGGGAGCTCACTCGAGTAGTCATGAAACATTGGAATGCACCCAAACCATAACGCTACTACCGCCGAAATTACGCTTCGATCTGACTACGTCGTGTTTTTTCAAATTATGCCAGTAGCAACTGTAGAAATCTGGGCCATCCAAATTGATTTTTTTTTATCAGAAAAAATTACTTTTTCCCATTTGGATGTCCAAGACATGTACTTTGTGGCGAATTGTAGTCTCTTCTCTCGGTGAACGGCAATTTATAGCGGTTTTCCTTTGAGTTTTATCCATGCTATATTTGGCGAATCCCTTAAAACACGCGCAATTTGACGAAGTATTAGTCCATAATTTGTTTTGCAGATAGCCGATTTGTTGCTGCCTCATGGCGAATTTTGTCTTTGTCATGCAAGGATAATTTTGAACTGCTCTTTGTTTGAAGCCTTAACGCCATAACCATTGCCTTTTTGTAAAAAAATTCTGATTGCACATTCAGATCGACCAAGTTTATTAGCATTTTGCCTATTGGAGTAGTCTTCTTTCAATGAATTGATAACAAGCTTTACTGTTAGGTATTACTCATTCATAGTAATTCGAAAAATATGGAGAAAAAATTTGTCTTAGAAATATTTTACATTGGGGAACACAATAAATGATACATTTTCAGATATCGACCACTGTAGAATATATTAATCTTGACTTTCGTTTAGCTTCTTGTAAAAAATTTTCGTCCTGGGTTTTCATATGTGTCGAGAAAGAGTTTACGTTCTTTATAAAGAAAGTTGATCAAAGGCATACTGGTTAAAAAATTATTTAAATAATCATTGTAAACTTTTTAATATTATATCCCGTATGCCTCCAGGTAGTCATCTTGGCCCACTACTTTTTTTCTTCTATTTATTAATAACTTGCAATCAAAATTTTCTTTCACTAAAATCCTCTCTATTTGTAAATGTCTAAAGATTTTCCTTTGATGATTGTTTGTTATTAATAATAATAAGAGGAGAATGGGAGGAGAGGGAAGGGGGGCGGTTGGTATGCTAAACCATTAAAAAATGGTTCAGCTTTTCCGTGTTTCAAACAAACTTTGATAGTTTAATACAGATGGTTTGGACTATTCTCGCCCCGCAATATTTGAAAGGCATCTAATAAAAGTTAAAAATATAAGTAAAGTAGAGGCACGCGGACCGGAACGGGCTACAATTACACTTTGCGAGATTTTGACAAAAATAACACCATTATTTTTTCAATTTGTTCGTTTACTTACATCTTTCTGTATAAAAAAAAAAACTAAAGCTAAACTTATGTAAATTAATAATTATCCAAAATCAGTGTCTGAAACAAAAAGAAAAAAATTTCCCATTCTGCCCCACCCCCGGGGTACAATGGGAAATGCACCCGGGGCGCAATGGGGTACCAATTTTTGGCACAGTTCACCGATGAGAGTTCATGATGAATAAAAACTGCCTGTTAATCTGAGATGTACAAATATTATCAGGGTCGAAATGGGGTATACCCCATTGTATCCCACCAATTGTGCCCAGACGTCACGTTCTTTGGAATACGTGTATTATGGCCGTTAAACTTGTTAGCCTTGAATTATAACTAGACATTTAATCAGTGAATAGTATGTTGAATCAAATATATAATGTAAATATCCGAATAAAGAATTGTGTATAATGAAATTACCTTGGGGTCGCAGAGCGAAAATTGGAGTTTGCAAGCTTTTTTCGGGCTTTTGGTAAAATTCAAACTAAACACTTTCTCTCACTGATAGCGACCACTCTATACAGAGCAGCACAACGAATTGAAAGCTGTGCATGAAGGTGAGACGCCTCTTTTGTTTACAGCGAGCACCCCAACCTTTCCCATTCTACCCCGGTAACCCATTCCGCAACGGGTTCCCCTACAACAATTATATTCATAGCAACTATTAAAAATATAAAAACAAGCAAAAAATACACATGAACATAAAAATCTTTTTTTTTTTTTTTTAATTTAAAAATTTATAAATTTTTTATAAGTTCCATCTGCACCGCGACAAGTATATTTTCTTTTACAACATTCAGGAAATGATCGGTTGATATCGATTGGATCTCCACGAAAGCATCCTTTTATAGTGGGATAATCGACGCAACTACATACATACAATATCAAGAAAAAAAAGAAAATATTTATTTCGAAATATTTGTTATTTGTTTTGTAATATACCTGTGTATACTAGCCCAACCACGTGGAGAACAAACAAGACGTGTACAACCTGGAAGTTGATATTCTCCTGGAGGATAATGTTCTTCATTATATAAACATACTCCAGGAACGTCTATATAAATTTAGAAGAAAATTCTTGAAAAATTATTTGAAACGTTTTTTTTTTTAAGATATCAGTGTACTTACTCGGATCTAATGCATTTTGAGAAACAACATCTGCATTACAGTAAGATGTAAGAGAAACTAAATTTACAAATATGAAATACCAATTCATTATTGACTAATTATAGTATATGCAAACAATATGGATAAGCACAAAGTACTGATCACAAACAACTGAAGTAGATAAAATGTAGAGGCGCTTTTATATAGATTTTTTTCGATCTCCAAGGGGGGCATAATTATGGTAAAACTATGATCTATAAAAATGGAAATTTTATTAAGCATGGGGTGATGATTTTGGAAATTTATTTGTGTTCAATGAATCACAGAGCTTTTTGAATCTTTTTTTTTCAATAATAACGGAAGTGACACACCATCAACTTTCCGATATTGCAAGAACAACAAAATACTCAAAGAGGGTTTAACAATAACAAAAAGTATTTATTTGACGGGAGTATAATAAGACAAAAGTCTTTTCATTAGTACTGCTTAAATTATCATTTTTCAACAATTCTATTCTATTGAGTTGAATTTGAGCATATACATCACCCTAATATTGTGTGCTGACAGAGTAACCGTTTAAAGAAATTGGCCGAGCTCGCTCGCTAGATCGAAACTGGAAGAGTGTTCCAAATGCGAACAGATTGAACAGTACGTCTGTCACTATACAAAAAATTTAAGAATTCATACAGATATGCCAGTTTACGTATGTTCAGTAAGTTGTATAGAAAGAGTAATGCTCCGCTTTGAAATATGTTTCCTAAGAGCAATTTACAATTCGGTGGCGAAAGGGAGAAGCCTGAATGCGAATCTAATAGATTCATTGAAGACTACTTCGAGCTAACGCCTACAGCCTGAGTCAAGTCTCGGAAAAATTTTGTAACCATGTAACAGGTACGGGAATATCAATGTCCTGAAAAACCTTTAAAGCAAGTTTGTGAAGAGCAGGTCAGCATACAACCAAAATCGACCAAGTAGGTCTTACCTGGTTGCATTTTAATATGATCGCAACAGTCCATTTGTGAATTTAACATAATGCCTAAGTTTTTAACTTTCAGTAAATATGGTATAGTGGTTCGATCGAACTCTATCGGAGAAAAGATTGGTAGGGTCGCAACTTCCTGTGCTTACCTAGCTTGAGATTTTTTAGGGTTGAGCTTTAGATTATTATCGATTGACCATTTTAAAATATTATGAATATCTTTGTTAATTCTGCTGGAACAGTCCTTTAATAGACTTCAATTGGACGATTGAGATATATTTGCACGTCATCAGCTTACAGATGAACAGAGGTATTTCTGATAATAGTTGACAAATCATTAATAAAAAGACTGAAGAGCAGAGGTCCCAACATTGACCCTTGTGGAAATCCGACAGTCAAAGAAAGTCTAGAGGAAATAACTTCGTTCATTTTAACTTGTTGCGAACGTTTCACCAAAAAGTTTTTAATTAATTTTAGTGTCGGCGAGCCAAATCCAAGGAGGCTCTTCAGCTTGTTAAGAAGTTTCCTTTGATCAATGCCAGCAAAAGCTTTCGAGAAATCTAGTACGACTAAGAGCTCAATGCGGTCATCATCCAAAGCAGTTCTAATGTCCGTAGTGATCTCGCAGCTATGCCCAGAACGAAAGCCTGGCTGCCAACAACTCAGAGAATTCATTCGATCCATGTGCTCGGATATTTGATTTATCATAAGTTTTTCTAGTACCTTCACTAGAAAACATAAATAAGCTTATTGGTCTGTAGTCACTGACGTCGCTAGGAGAGGAACTTTTAGCGATTATAGCCACTAGCACTTCCTTCCTTCCATAGAGAGGGAAATTTGCTGAATATTAATCAGCTATTTAATATATTTGTAATAGGGCCAATAATGACAGGTAAGATTAGCTTCATGAAGCCCGCTGGGATTCCATCTGGTCCAACAACATCGAATTGGATGATAAGACAGCTGTGGCGACCTTAATCTCATCAACGCAACGAAAATTAAACTCCAATCCTGAGCGTGCGACAGGAGTGTTCTGAGAGGATGGCGAAGCGCTGGTATTACACTCATTACAGGTAGTCACAGTAAAGAACTCATTCACCTTTGATATATTGGAGGTAGTGAAACAACGCTTATGGTGATTCCTTTTACAACTACGCGAGTTACATTACCTCACCTTAATACATGCAATAAACATAAATAAAAATCCAATACGAACCTGATCCATTCCTCCAAGCTACATTTTCCCACATTCTCAGACTTACCTGCAAAATAAACAGAGAAAAAAAACAAATTAATAAAAAGCTTATCAAAACTTAATATGGGAACAATGATTAGGTAAGCAGTTTTAAATATCAGAGTTTTAGAATTAAAGAAACCAGAATTCAGTTTAAGACCGCCGTGATTTAGTTCGTCACTTTTTAAAGCTTCAGTAAAACCAAAGATTTGTAATAATGGCATTGTTTTGAATATTCTTCGTATGCAATATGTTGTGCTCAATCATGAGAAATCCATCCTTCCAGGTTGATGATACAAACACAGTCGATCAGACCACCAGAATTTGATGGGCCGGGCCAAAACCCGCGAGAATACTTTACAAGCCATGAAACAGACTCCCTCACTACTACATGAGAGCCCCAATGGAGTCCTAACATTCTAAAATATTTACAGTGTTCTTATGTAAAACTGACTGACAATAGTTTGATTTGAATAGCTCCTCCGCCCTAAACTACTATTCATACAGAATAATGGTGTTCCGATAATCTTAAGCTTACTTTCTTCTCTTTCGAACTGAATTAAGAAATTTGTACCTTTCATAACAAATTATTTAAAAAATTCCATCTGAATCAAATGACTACGATTCCTCAAACAAAAACTCTCAGCATACAGATTCGAACTCCGGATGCACATACACCCACTACTCAGCTGAGAGTTATTGAGCGTAAAATGACAAGGTTATATTGTAATCAAAACTATTTTATTATTTTGTTAAGTAAGGTATATAGTATCGGATCAAAACGATGGAATCGTGTTTGGCCCTTAACACGTTGACGTAAATGACATCTATAGCCGTCCAATGCTAGTAATTACAGATGCAAATGACTGCTATAGCCGTCCTATATTCTTAGTATTCTAAATAAATGATTAAACTGTATATCAGTGTTAAATCCATTTGTTTCATATTTCTTCAATATTGTTCTAAGAATGAATCATGAAATATTTGTTAATAATTAATATAGTCGTCTTTTTCAGTTATTCTAAGAATTAGAAAGGGATTGCGAAAAGGGTTTATAAGATAATCAAACAAACATTTGGCAGTAACTTACATGAATTTTGTTGATGAGGATCACTCGCCGAGGTGCCTCTGAGAGGTTCCACTATTCCACTGGATTCTAGCTAGACGGTCTTAAAACATAGGCCTCATCGCTGCGGGCGCCCAATATGTGACTCGAACCACGACTCATGAAAGCATTTCCTATCAATAATTCCAGGCGAATGAGTGGGATCTTAGTTTGTCTTCAGCATCTACTCTTAGAGGCTATATGGCTTAACTTCTCATCCCACTTGGTGTGATCCTTCTGGATGTATGCCCTAATCCCTACCAATAGAGACCTATTCACTCGCTCTGAGGCGTTTGCTTGCTGCGAGTAGACTGCCGTTCGCAAGTGTCTAACCCCATATTTATTCAGTAATCTGGCGAACTGAGCCTAGCAAAACTGGGCTCCATTGTCAGAGACTATCGTCGCCGGAACTCCGAACACATGAAATATTTCTGTCTCGATGAATTGACAAACATTAAGGGTAGATGCCTTTCTCATCGGTTTGAGAATCGGGAACTTAGAAAAGTGGCCAAGAACTATCAGTATGCAGACATTTCCTTTCACTGACCTGGGATATGGACCTAGAAAGTCGACGTACAGCTTTTTGGCATAGTCTTTCTATCACAGACTGAGCTCCCATAGGTGGTCTAAGAGTGATATTGAGGGCCTTGGTTTCTTTACACACGTCAAAGGAGCCTGCGTACATTCTGACATCAACTGTCATTCGTGGACAGTATAAATGTCTTCTTAATCGTTCCAATGTTGTCCCTATACCTCCGTGAGAAGCTAGTGGCGGATCATGCGCTCTTGAAATAACGTCGGAAACAAGCCCTCGTATAATCGAAGGCTATCAAGCTTCTTCTTCCTGAATCGGATCGCCTGCTCGCGGAACAGTCCGAATATAAACGAAGCCATTCCTGACACAAAGATCGGGCAGTTTATCAGAAGTTGATTTAACTTTCTGTCTCAACTCCTCATATTCCAACGAGTTGAAATATGGAGAGCTAAGGTCAACTTCCGGACCAGATGTGAGAAGCTGTCACAGTGGATTCGTGATAGAGCATCCGGGACGACGTTTAGGATTACTTTTGGGTGTTCAATGGTGAAGTCGAAACCTTGAAGCTTCAAACTCCACCGAGCAAGTCTACCGCTGAGGTCCTTTTGAGAAATCAGCCATTTCAGCTCGCATGATCAGTCACTATCTTAAATGGCATAAGTTCTATGAAGGGCCGGAACATCTGTACACTTAAGATCGCTGCTAAGCATTCCTGCTCTGTGACAGTAATTTCGCTGTGCTGAATTCAACTTTTTCGAGACGTAGGTTATCGGCTTCTCGTGACCATCGTTATCTAGTTGTAAAAGCACGCCCCCAATACCATGTTGGCTCGCATTACACTGGATAACGAACGGTTTGGTGAAATCTGGGCTCACTAATAACGGCGCAGAGGTAAGTTCCTGTTTTTACAATTCCAGAGACGTCTTGGCTTCATGTGTCCATTGGAACTGACTGGGATTTTTCAGAGTGTCTGTAATGGAGGCAGTTAGACCAGCATAGTTCGGAATGAATCGTCGATACCATCCCGCCATACCTAGTAGGCGTCGGGCCTGCCGAACAGTTTAAGGTGACAGATAGTTTTATGTTTATAAAAATATATTTATTTCATTTTTACTAATTTATTCTCAACAAATATCTTTATGGTCTTTACAGCTACCAAGACGTCTTTTGTGTATCAAAATCAAATCTATTAAAAACAAATGACAGCTAGAGTCGTCCATAATTTTTTAGGAATATTTGGTGGAAAATATATTAATTTTATTCTGTAAGTATGATATCTTGATCGAACTCCCCAAGAACCAACTAATTACAAAGTCGTTTTTGTCGTCCATCACCGATTTCAAAGTGAGCGTCAACGTATTAAGTGCAGCCTTTGGTAAGATAAGGAGCCAAGCTGTAAATTACAAGAAGAATATTTTCCTGTATGGATAGTAGTTTAGGCTCTATAGCTTATATAAAATCAATGTTGTCATTTTTCGATAAATATTTATCAATATATGTAGAACATTTTAGAGAACGGACTCCCAACGCACACATCTAGATTCCTGTTTCATATGGCTTGGGAAGTATTTTCGAGGATTTTGGCCGGGCTCTAATACAGTGAAGACTACTGGAAAAGAGTTCCCAGTGGAATTCGGTTAAATAGTATACTTGTGTTTAATCTCTGCTAGTTATAAGATGAAATTCTTTTGCAGCATCATTCCAGTAGAGAATGGGAAGGAAAAAGTTAATTCGCGCGAAGGCTGTAACACATTAACAGTAGACAAATGCAAAAAACACAAAATCAGAGAGTAGAAAAAAAAGAAGAAAATTCCTGCTTTGCGAAACATATTGCAACATGAAGGATAAAGCAGAGATAGCTGTCAATAGCATAAATTGAAATGAACCATTTTACGCCTTTTTACTAAATTAATTTCCACATTCCAAAAACAATTTTGAATGGCAATAATAAAATAAATATCTTATCACTCGTTTTATCTCTCAAATTCTGCTTTTTCCTCTGCTTTCAATCAGTTGCCGCTAGGTGTTCTATAAATTTTTCAATTTTATTGACTACGCATGAAAAATTTTATAAGGTACAGAGAAAGTGAGTAAAATTAAAGATTCGTTTTAGTTAATTAAATCAAACACTACAAAATCGATTTTTTTAGAAACATTTATTTTATTTCAAAAACTAATTGTTTTGTAAAGAGCTCCATTACTACGTCGGCAAAGGTACCTTTTCTTGCAACATTCTGGAAAAGGCTGATCAGGTGCTATTTTCTTTGCATCAAAGCACCCCTGTCTAGAAGACTCAACGCAACTATTAAAAAAACAAACCAAGTTTTTTACAATAAAATTTCGGACTTCCATTTTTAGAATAAAAATTTTTAATATAATTTTTTTTTTACTTACCTATGAATACTGGCCCAACCTCTTTGGGAGCAAACCAGACGTGTACATTCTGGAAGTAAATGTTCTCCTGGAGGATAATATTCTCCTTTGTAAGAACATAAACCGGGTACTTCTAAATTTTAATGATTAAGTTTAAGAATTTTGAGATGTTTTTATTTTTTATTTTTCAAACACACAGTACCTGGATCTACTGAGTTCTCAGAATGAGTATCAGCACCACAGTAAGACGTGTAAATCATTACAACTAGTAAAACTCCAAAAAAGCTATTCATGATTGAAAATATTAGTTTTGAATAATTTATGTAGGTTAAGCTAACCGCGATCTGTTTTTCAAGAACTGAATTGAACAAAAAGTTGTGGCGAATTTATATAGATTTAGATTCTCGCTAAGTTTGTAGAGTCTCATTATTGTTTTAGAGTTATGATCTAAATATGGAAATTTTATTTATTTTGATATTTCAATTGAATTGTTTATTTATACTAGAATTTCAATGAACGCTGATCAGTACATTTTTTTCTGTGTATTGCTCAGGTGGTGGCTTGAGTTTTCATTAATTTTATTATTGTTTGATTTAGCAAACTGCCATTATTTCACAAATTTAATGATACAAATTTATCTTTGAAATTCAAATTGAAGGAAATGACTGCAGCAAATGTTTAATTCATGTTTCCTGATAGACAAAGAAACAGGATTAACATGCAATACCGTGACGAATCGATGAATTTATGCAAAAATCAATTATTGTCTCATAAAAACTAAAAACCCGAAACGGATAAATTTATCTAGAAAAAATTTCATTTCATTTAAAACTGATTAATCAATTAAGTTATACGACAACTTTCCACTTTCAGGTTATTGTCTGTTTTTAGTTGCTAAACATAAGTTGATATTACATTATCACAGCATTGAGTTGTGATCGATTATAATAGTTACTTTAGATTATTTAAGATCTCAAAAATTATGGTTAATATGGTTAAAACTCCGGCTATTTCAACATAGAAAATAAATGGAAAGTAACTAAAAAGTTATTGTAACTAAAAGGTTACGAAAAAAATATTATTCCAAGTTTTTCGTAATCGCAACTTTGTGTGTAAGTTTGTTTTATTGAGCTTCACTGGTTACATTTAAGTCATACCAAGCATAGAGTATACAAAAAACAAAAATCTGTCGACAATCTTCTTATTGAATACCGAAAAAATAGTCGATTAATTTACGAAAAATATCGTCGATTTATATGTAATTATTATGTAAGTTGACCACTCAAAAATCCATACACAAATTTAAGTAGGTACCTACTACCCCGCTTCCATGGCAACTAAGTGACAGGTTATAGTTGGCGAATGGAGTTTTCTCGATTTGTTCTGAGCTCGAAGAACTCCAAAATTTTCTGTAAAGATGAAGGAACTTAACACGTTCCCGCCGGATGTACCACCGATGGTACATGATAGAGTGTGCTATGGTGGGAGGGGTGGTATACGGAAGACTATCCTATGGGACGACATATACCAATGGTGATGTAAAGGAAGATATCAGTTTTATGTGTCTTTTTTATTAATGAACTTGGATGGAACTTTCTCAATTTTTATGGAATACCAAAATAATTTACACGTATGTTTTTGTTTCCCCTACTACCCCCCCCCCCTCCCCTCCCTTCTTCAAAGATAGTCAATTTTAATAAAAATTATATATTCCGTCATTACTTTCAGGGATGAGTCCCAATACAATGTTCATAATACGAAAAAAAATTTTTGATGTTATGAGAGGCTCAGGGACAATGAAATTGAGGACCAAATAAGAGAGCAACACCAGAACAAAATGTCCTGAAGAGAATCTTAAGAACTTGAACAAAACCTTAACATGCTTCAAATCGAACTTTAAATCTCGTCTAAGACTCAATATACAGTATTCAGATGTTGATATTGAATAACAAATAATACCGTATGATATCTACTGGGTGTTATTTGATGAAAAAGAACATAGTTAAAATAAATTTTGATTTTCGAAAAATTCAATTTTTCTTTTTCGTTAAGTGAAATTTCGAATTTTGAAAATTTTCGAACATGAGAGTTTTTCGGTTTTCGAAAATGCATCCAAATTTCCTCTTGTTACGGCTGAAGGTGTAAAAGTTATGAAGTGAAAATAAGTTAAAAGTATGTTCGGATTTTCTCCTTTATTTCCTCTCCAAAACAAAAATTCAAAAATCTGTAACACGCTTTCGAATGTAATAATATTGTCTATCATTTGAAATCATAAATTCGAAATTAGATTAAATTTCGAATTCGCTTAAATTTCCGAAGATCATATTTTCGAAAATATTCGAAATTCAAATTCGAATATACCTTTAATAACACCCTTTAAAAAAAAATTTACAACCTAGGAATTGATTTATGGCCATCTTTGAAGGGATTCCGTCTCACACTGAAAAACATGAATATCGGCGTCAGCGTAATGTGTTAAACCGATTGGCAGAAGCTTCATCATTAAACTGAGTAATGACTTTTTACCAATCCCAAGCTAGGTTTTAAGAGCGGAGGGGGGGGGGGGGGCGGATAACAATATCTGTCGAAATTCTGAATGAAATAGTAAAGGAGACAAACAGAGAAGTAAATGAAAAGTTGCAGAAGATACGCAAAAATTTTGACATAGAAATGCAGATGGCAGATCCTAAAGAACAAAGAACACGTCGTACTAGGAGTCCCAAAATTACTTGAAAGTTGGCATATTTTAATTGTATCTGTATCAATAGGGTCTTAAGGAGAATGGTAAGAAGACTTTTTATTACTGTATACAATATTTACATCCTTTTGATTCGAAATTATCCAGTCAAAATAATTCCCTTGAACTTAAAAATAACACCTTATTTGTAAAAAAAAAATGACTGCCTTTATTGTGTAAATTGGCTATCATCTCTCTGCCAGCACCTGGTAAATCTAGTTGAAATCGAAATCGATACTATTTTTATTGTTATTTTCCGGTTTTCACTTTTTTTTTTATATTTATCACAATTTTTTCTGCGCATTTACATTGGGTATGCAAAAGATGATGAGCGCACTGATTTATGACTAAACAAGCAAAGAGTTACCAAGATGTTTGCATACTTGATTCCTGTTTGATTGCCGCTTATAATAAATAAAATTTTTGTATTACCTAGTTGCAATTACGAATTGGGAGGTTTGAAAAATCAGTTCTTATCAAGCCTTTTATTTTTAGATATCTATATATATTACTTACGCAACAAGTAAAAAGGACTCACACGATTGTTTATATTTACACAATGCCAATGAATCTGTTGATTTTAAATATAAAAAATCAATAAAATTTCCATATTCAGGTCATAACTTTAACCATAATGATAACTCGAAAATTAATTCTCGTATAAAATCCATATAAAAGCGTTACTTTTTTCGCAGATATCTCAGTTGTTGGACACCAGAACTTGTTGTCTGGAATTATGAAGTGTGTTTTAGCACCTCTAATTTTATTGCTTTTTGCATTGTTGTCATACTGTAAGGCCGATGTTGTTTCTCAGAATGCATTAGATCCAGGTAAGTGTGTATAGAAATCGTAAAATTATGTTTTTTACAAGATTTGTTTGTTTTTGTTTTTTTTTTAAATATTCAAGACGTTCCCGGTGTGTGTTTGTACAATAAAGAACATTATTCTCCTGGAGAATATCAACTTCCTGGATGTATACGCTTAGTTTGTTCTCCACGTGGTTGGGCTAGTATTCATAGGTATACAGCTACGTGATCAAGATTGTGAGAAATTGTTTAACAATTCTTTTTTTTTTTTATTATTTTATAGTTGTGTTGATTATCCAACTATAAAGGGATGCGTTCGTGGAAATCAACTTGATATCAATCAACCATTTCCGGAATGCTGTAAAAGAACGTATGCTTGCCGACGTGAAGATGGATCTTATAACAAAATGATAAATTTTTAAATTTAATTTAATCTTATATTGAAAAAAATTATGCGAAATGTTGTTTTATAGTTTAAGTTTGAATCAATAAAATTTTAGTTATTGTTTTTGATGTCTTACGATCGTATCTTAAAAGTTTAGATTGGGGTTATCAGAGAACATCACTTGATTATACCTAGTTAAAGTAAAGCAACTCAACAATAAGTGTTTTTGAAGATTGAGATGATGAGATATGAGAGTATGTACAACCCAGCTGTCAATTAAGAAAAAATAACTGTCTAGACTTAAAAACAGCAGTTGCTCAGATATTTATGAGAAGTGAGCTACGCTTATAAATGGGTGTCCCAACTAAAACACATTCACTTTATATTACGAATTTCCACGTTAAAATAGAATTAATTTCCAAAGAACTATGGCGAGATATTTTAAAGATTGTTGTTCATTTTGTAGAAGATCTTCCGTGGTCTATTAAGTCCAAAGATCTACACAAACATTTCTACCATTTTATACATATTACATATTTCTAGTAAATGTCTAAATACTTTTATTAGAACAATACCAAAAAATTTGTCTGCCTGAATCTTTTCTTTATCTATGTCAAATACCTAAGACAAGATACAAAAACAGGGGTGATAGATCGTAGTTAGTTAATTATAATCTTAGTGAACATTTAGAGCTCGTACAAAAAGTTTTTTTATTCGAGTTTTCCGAAATATTAATCGCACCAACATTCTGAGATCAACATTATCCTTTGACGTGCAACAACTGCACTTTGATCTAACACTATTTTGGAAGTTACAAGTTTTTATAAAATATCTTTCAGCCGCATTCACAACGCAGAGTGGAGCAAAATGGGCTTTGAATCCAGGGCGAAGCTGTTCACAATACAGAGCAGAGTGAAATTCGAACTTTGAAATTAAACGTAACAAATCGCCATAACAACGCCAAATCAAGAACGAACTTCGAATATAACAAAATGCCATAAAACACCAAATCAACAAACAAGCAAACAACTGTCGTTGTCAAAATAATAAATTCAAAAAAGGAGACACCAGGAGCACGTTCATAAAGTAGGCTAGAGCCGGCTAAGGTAGCTGTAGATGTGGCTATCGTGTCGTTCGGAAATGCAGTAGCTAGTTTTTTGACATGGCTAAATGACAGTCCGTGGCGTTCGGAAAATCATAGTAGCCAGTCTTGTAATCAACTGCAGCCGGTACCGACTTGAATGTTCTACCCAGCATAGCTAACTAACACAAATGCATTACGTTTGACATTTTTGTTTGTTGTTATTTTAAATTACAGAAAGGAAAAGAAATATTATTGTAATAATGGCAAATGTAATGTAATGTAATGAGCGTGCGGAGCCACTTATTGCTTTAATAGACGAAGCAGGTAATAAACGTTTTTTTGTATATTTACATGAAATGTAACTCATACTCCAATGATGACATTTCTTATTCTTATTCTTCTACATTTCATTAATAGATAGTTCAACAAACATATGTCCCTGTCAATGTCAGCGTTAAAATGTGTCCAAATTTTTTTGTATCAACACAAATATATTTTTAAAAAAGCGAATAAATATGAAAATCACGACTACCGTTAGCATAACATTTCATAAATAACAACAAACATATTCGAAGTAGGTACATAAAATATTTCTACATACCTTTATTAATATTTATCATTTTGGAAAATTGGAATCGGGCACGTGTCGTTGTAAACTTATTCACTATTTTATGGAGCACTGTAAAACTGAGCTGTGAATTGTTGCGCACATTTTCCTAAAAGAAACAAATTTCGACTGTCGCAGGAAAGGTACACAATATTTTGACCTGAGCTTATGCGATCTTAATGCCACAATCCCCCCTCTACAAGAATCTATTTCAAAAACATCGATATTTCAACCTTAATTTTTCGACTTTTGGTCAGATATTCGGCCGTTCTGAACCAATAGTGCCATCTAGTAGTTCGAAATTACAATTTGTAAGCTTTCGGAAATGGCAGAGTGAAGATATAGTATAGAACCTATTTTCATGCAGCTCCGCTCTGCGTTTATCTGAGCCAAACAGAGATGACCATATGCACTACTGCGTGGGTAGAAAAGGATGCTAGTTGCCACTCTACCCTACTCTATTCCACTCTGCATTTTGAATGTGACGTTCAGGTAATTTTTTTTTTTTCAAACATTGTCTAAAAGTAAGAAGAAATATTCTGCTAAAATGTTCTAAGATTTTATAAAAATTATCGTTGCAAATATTTAGGGGAAAATTGCCTATAATGATATAGGCGGGTAAAACGACACATTGCATTGCCCTTTTCATGGCCGGTTTCACAATCCAGGCTTAAGCCAGAGCTTAGTTAAGCCACAGCTGTGGCTTAAGCTCAGAACTTAAGCCTACTCGGTTTCACAGAACTCAGTAAGCTGAGGCTTAGTTAAGCCGCGGATGAAAATTTTTAAGTTGTCAGCACTGCGGTAATTGTGAATATTTTTAAAGGAAAATTGCAATTGTGGATTAAAAACAAGCGGAAAGAAGAACCTTTTATTTACCAGTTTGTTGTGGCTTTTATCTGGAAGGATATCAAATCCAAAATCATTGTTGCAGAATGTTTCGGCAACGTAAACCATCAAAGCCGAATGTTTCTACAGCCGGAACCGAGAATAAAAATCAACGTCATCCCATTTCTCGAAATGTTGCGGGAGCCTTTTTATAATTTTTTCACGGTGTGCGATATTATATTATACATTTCTTGGTCTCTTTTATCCTCTGCATCAGATAAATAACTCATTTTTGTCCTAAACTGTTTGGTTTCTTCTTAAAACGTCAAATGGAATGCTGACACTAGCTGCCAGACAGTACTCAAAACTGCTAATTCGATAACTATTTTTCGCTTGGAAAATTTCAATTTAGTTTTAAAATATAAATTTTGAAATATGCACGTTCATTTAATAACAAAAATTATAATATTTAGGCAAAACATATATGTATTTAGCAATAATTTCTTATGTGTTTCACAGCAAAATCTGAGGCTTAAGCCTTCGAGATGACGGGCTTAAGTTAAGCTTGCCTTAAGCCAGTGAATTCACTTAAGCCTTGACTGTGAAACCGAAATATTTATTAAGCCTTGGCTTAAACCATCGCTGTGGCTTAAGCCCGGACTGTGAAACCGGCCATAAGCGACCGATGCATGCACGCTTAATTATGGTCATGGTCGTGCTCGTATTATTTCAGAAATGTCAGAATGTTTCTTATTTTCAATTGCAGCCCTATATTTCTTTTATCTAAAGAACACTTACGATTTATTTAACTAGCAAGTTGGATTATAAAAAATGTCCCCCTTCAAAACACTGCCATGACGAAACAAATACGAACATGGCAAACTAATACGTATCACGAGTGGCTTAAGGGAAGGTTACCGTTCATGACGATGAAAAATTCGATTTTTTTTACATAGCTATTATCCTTGAAGTGTTTAAATCTGTGCGTGAAAAGATATTTTCATATCTAAAGTATTTTAGGCTTCACAGCCTGTTGAGAGCGGAACCGTCCGCCGGCTGAAAAACAGGTAGCTGAGGTGCTCGGAGTGCGCTTGCTGAGAAGACCTTTTCTCGCTACCTGAGGAACTCTCATAAATTTCCGGAAACCATTAACCTACAGATTCGACACAATCAGTTATTGGAGGAAATAAGGAGGGCCTCTGTATGGTGCTGGAATAGCTGAAGTCACGGTATACAGACTAACAAGGTATGACTAGACGGCACCATAGATTCGCCATTTTCTGTGTTAGTCGATTTGCATGACGCGTTTCTTAAAAAGTGAAAAAAATAAAGTTTAATATTTATGTAAATTTATTCTACTGGATCCGTTTAGAATCTTAAAATAACTACCATTTTACTTTCTAAACATAAAGATAAATTGATGGAAGAGTATTAGAATTGTGTTCCACGTTTCAATTTGCCACTAACCCCACTTTTTACACTTTGCTATGATGGCAAATTTGCCTTCTATTTGCGAAAATTACGATTGCCCCTAACTAATTTCACTATAGAAATAATAAAAAGATCTTAAATAATCAATTAAGAGTGCAAATTATAGGGTTTTCAGTCTTATTTTGCATTTTTTTTTTTTTTTTATCGATAAAACTTTCGTGGCATTTTGTTTTGATCTAACTGATTTCTCTGAAATGAGGTTTGAGCTAACGAGTTCAATGTATATTTATGGTAAGAAACTGATATTAGATTTATTAAAAACATTTTCAATGGATCCATTAGAATAAATTTACATAAATATTATCATTTTATTTTTCCCGTTTTAAGAATCGATTCATGCGTCACGTCACACACACTTGACAGCCCGGACGATCATACCTGGTTACTCTTCCTATCGTGGCTGAAGTAGGCTGTCAAATAATTTTGATCACGTTAAACTTTATATCGGTTTTTCAGGGAACATCATTTTTCAGCGCTCTACAGTTTCAACGGATGAACCGTTTCACATGAATCTCTGCTCAATTGAAAGGAAATTCAATTTTCGGGGCCATCAATAAGCGATTTTTGTGAAAAAATTATTTAGAAATAGTTTTTTCGTCCGTTGAAGTAAAAAAAACAGGGCCAAAACATATGTTTTTGTTTTCAAGCGGCTGGCATTTTGTTATTCAGAGGTTTTTATGGAGACGAAAACCGGTAAGGCCCTCAAGTTTTATCTAATTTAATCATTTTCAACCCTATTTATTTCGACTGGCAAAACTGTGAATCACCCTGCGCAGACCAAAACACGCCGTGCACAGTTTTATTTGATGGAAGCTGAAGCCGCCATTTTGGATAAAATTGGAATTTACTCTTGATTGATAGAAGAATAAAATACTTTAAAACCCATTTCTAAAAGTTGTCCTTAAGTTATCATATGATATGCCGCTTCCTTATTAGTTATTTATTTAATGGTAAAATGACATACTTTGGTGAAGGACAAATTGACATACATGTGTTATTTTCGACTAGACAGACGTGATCGGAGGAAAGCATACAGAAAGCTCTCGACATAATTCAAAATCAAGAGTTGGGCTAGCTAAAAGCTGCCAAAATTCTCAACGTTTCACAAGCTACGTTACGTCGAAGATTTTAGAAAAAAAAAGTCTTCGCAACAGATGCAAAAAATACTAGGCAATTTTCGACCAACTTTTACCCTGGAAATGGAAATAGATCTCGCGGAACATATCAAGATCTTAGATACAGCTTTTTTGGAATTACGTGGTCGTATTTGAAAAACCAAGCCGCTGGAAATGATTGGCTGGCAGATTTTAGATTTCGGCATCAAGATATAAGAGTTTAAGAAAGCCTAAACCTATATAAGCAGCACGAGTTAGGGGGTTCAATCGGCCACAAATACAAAAGTTTTTAACCAACTGGAGCGTACGATAATAAATAATAATATTCTTTCAACGTGGAACTGGAACCCGGATGAGCCGGGACTTAGCACAGTTCAAAAGCCTAAAAAAATCCTTACAATAAAAGACGACAGTAAGTATGAGCTATTGTGAGTAGTGCCGAAAGGGATCAGCATGTCTCTTTGGAACTTTTGACTAAAATTTTAATTAATTTAATTTGATTGAAAATTTTAAGCAGGAACTTATTAATGGTGCTGCTGCCTAGTGGCCTCATTCAAGAACAGTGTTGAATGATTGGGGAGCTATTTTTGAAATGGATCTAACATTTCAAGAAGCGTACTGCTTGTTCCGTTGAAATAAAGAGGACGATACTACAATGTTATCATTTCCTCCACACTGTACGCACACCTTTGGACGTTAGTTTATTTGACCCACTGAAAACATATTTTAATATTGAATCAACGAATTGGTGAAAGAATAACTCAGGACGGATTATAATCCAATAACAAATTGCAACATTATTTGGATCAGCGCATGGGAAAGCAGCAACCTACAAGAATGCTATGAGTGGATATGCGACTACTGGAATATATTCTTTTAATTCAAACCCATTTCCCGACTTATATTTCAGCCGGCCGAAATGAGAGTTCAAATAACGCAAAAAATTCTGCAGACCTCTCTCGAGTCAATTCTGAATCCTGTTCCTGCAGCACCAATTCTGAATCCTGTTTCTGCAGAACATGTAACACCACCACGGAATACATAATACAAACACGTGGATGCGCTACTTGTAGCGAGTACATCACGTGAGATTTTGACCACTTCGCAAGCACATCGTACAAGCCAAGCGACATATTGCCGATACCTGTTATTACGACTTCGGTTACAGGGATGTGGAAATGAAGAGAGTCAGAGGTTTTTATAAACTCCAAATATACATATTTTTCGAAGTTAACATTCGCCAAATATCAATAGCTATAGGCAATTCAATTTTGACGCACAATTCGTGTATGATATGAATTCGTTAAACAACGACCGACATCTGACAAATGCAAATGAAATTTTTAAGAAAAATCAATCGAATAAACAGAGAGTCCCAGTGGAACTCCTATATTCAACACAACAACAAAAAAATCTGCATTCCTCCAAAATTATTTATTTTAAAAATTTATCATTGTATAAACTGATCCATCATCACGCTGACAAGTATACTCTCGCTTGCAACATTCTGGAAAAGGAAGATCAGCACCAATTTCATTCCCCCGAAAGCATCCTTTTATGGCTGAAGCAGCAATGCAACTATAAATATGTTATGTATAAAAAAAAAATAATAATTTAAAACTTCCTAGATATTATTTCGAATATAAAATTACTTATGAACACTGGCCCAACCTCTGGGTGAACAAATCAAACGTGAACATCCTGGAAGTTGATGCTCTCCTGGATCATAGTATTCTTCATTGTAAAAACACATTCCAGGTAAATCTAAATTTGTTTTTTGGAATTTTATAACTTTGTGAATTTTGATATATTTTTTTTTTTTTTTGCAAGCACAATACCTGGATCTACTGAATTTTGAGAAACAACATCGCCATAACAGTGTACCGCAAAAAATATTGTTACTAGAACAACTGCTAGAAAATTATTCATTTTTGAATAAGCAAAGAAATGGATATGCAAAACGTTCTGATGTTCGGCAACTGAAATATGTACACCAAATTCAGGCGCTTTTATATAGATTTTTGTTAGACAATCAAGAGAACATAATTCAGGTAAAGTTATGACCTAAATATGGAAATTTTGCTTTGTTTTGATTTTTAAATTCGAAATCATTAGCCTTAATCGAATTGCTGTTTTTAATTTTAATCTTAATAATAAAAAAATCTTTTAATGGAAAAATTATAATCTAAAAGATTGGGTGACATCCCCAAAAGCCGCAACTGCAACAAATTGACAGGAAACTGATTTTTGTTTTCTTATTTATTTTTATTGATCATTTGCTTAACAAAGGAACAGGATTTTGCCTTTTGCAAATTAATCTAAATGCGCAGAAAATTGACTTCTACTAAATACGAATAGTAGCAAATGTAAACCGGAATAGACAGAATTATCATAAAATAAATCAGCCACAGCAAACCAGTATCCGTTTGTAGAATTGCAAATAAGTTCAGAAAATTTTCATACTTTTCGTATAAAAGCTGAATTTGCAAAAATATTTCTAAGTCTGCGAAAAGTGGTTTTCGTAAATCTTTCAAGAAACGGAAGTAACTATCGGAAATAGTGACGTATATAAGTACAAACTTGGGTGAGATCTTGTTTCACTTCATCCCTTCTAAGTCTAACTAGTGTTATTGGTTTATAGTTTATCGGGATAGGGTGTAAGCAATTGCTAAGTAGGGGCTATATGAAATCAGGAGAGCTAAGCTCTTTTCCCCCTTATTTTTGATGTTCCGAGAAGTGTGTTGAGTAAAATATTGGTAAAAAAAAAAATGTTATAATGAACATTTTTGGAAAGTGTGTCCAAATTGTAGTGACTTGTATGTAGTAGCCTGGATAGCAATTATTTTGACAGCGTCAAAATAACTGTTACACTGTTCCAAGTCTCTTTAAATTACGAATCTTACGGTTAAATCCATAGTAAAATCAGCTTCTGACAAAGGTGCACTTATATGCTCCTCATAGAAAGCTATTTGACAATTTGAATCTTTTATGTTCTATTGAAAGTCCTTGAAAAATGTATCATGTATCAGCAGATCTAGGCAACACGGTTAAAACATTTCAATGTCAATAGTCATCAGCAATCAAAAAAAGTTGATATAGCATCTGAGATTATGTATACATTTCCCCGTAAACTACGATATCCCGCAGGGCTCTATATTAGGCTCCCTATTATTTTGTTTATATGAACTTCTTAGTTGAGAGTTTCCAAATATTATTAAAATTTTGATTTACTCAAGATTTTTTTGGTATTATTATTTTTTGGATTTTACCCATATAAAGAAATTTGGTAATATAACTATTTGCATTGAACAAGGATAATTGAGTCATTTAATAGTTTAAACCACTATCGGAATCGAACCCAGGGCAATAAAAACAATATTTTATGGAGACGAAAATATATTAAAAATATATTTAAGAATAAGAAAAAAAAATTATCATCCCCAACTCCTTAAACAAAAAAAAAAAAAACAATAAAATCAATTTTCTGCTCTTTTCAATTCCGATTTATTTCAAAAATTTATCATTGTGTATATAGATGAACCACGCTGACAAGTATACCTTCGTTTACAACATTCTGGAAAAGGTTTATTACCATCAATTGCCTCTCCACGGATACATCCCTTAATGGAAGAAGATCCAATACAACTATTTATGAGCAACAACAAAAAAGGAGAAAATAATTTCGGATATTAATCAAATAATTATTTTGATTAAGTAGTTACTATAATTACCTATGAACACTGGCCCAACCTTTCGGTGAACAAATTAAACGTGAACATCCTGGAAATTGATGCTCTCCTGGATCATAGTATTCTTCATTGTAAAAACACATTCCAGGTAAATCTAAATTTTTTTTTGGAATTTTATAACTTTGTGAATTTTGATTTTTTGTTTGTTTTTTTTTTAAGCGCAATACCTGGATCTACTGAATTTTGAGAAACAACATCGCCATAACAGTGTACCGCAAAAAATATTGTTACTAGAACAACTGCTAGAAAATTATTCATTTTTGAATAAGCAAAGAAATGGATAAGTAAAATGTTCTGATGTTTGACAACTGAAATATATGCGCAAAATGAAGGCGCCTTTATATAGATTTCTTCAATTCTATGGAACATGATTCAGGTAAAGTTATGACCTTAATATGGAAATTATACTTTGTTTTGATCAATAATATCAGACTTCTTATGAAAATCATGGTGAAATATAAAAATTGTATTTCATACTATAATTATAAATCATCTTCAACAATATCCATCTAGAAATGCAATAAACTTTAAGATTTATTTTTATTTGAAATAATTTACATAATAATAAAAGATGTTCAGGTTCAATATTGAGGTGATTGTTCGTTTATTTAGCAGTAGTTTAATCGCCTTTTGGATTACACTAAAATCTGCGCATGTTTTTTAGTGGGAAACCGGAATACGACATTATAGTGGTAGTTTTTGTTTTTCAGAACTTGTTATGAAACCTGTAAAGCCTGTCACTATAATATTGGTATATAGTTATAAAAAATAAAATCTAGATAGAAGCAATTTTCGAAATATCATAAATGATGTCTCTGCTGTATTGAGACTGCAGTCTGAGTAAAAAAAATTAACGGCTTTTAATGAAACAAATGTTGAATCAATCAATCAACCTACCATATTAGACCAATTGTCTTACATTAAATAACTTCAAAAATACAATAGTCATCGCATTTACAAGATTTCTGTGTTTAGTAAACAAACAACCACGTGGGGTCCTTAAGGTATTAAATTCAGACGGAAAAATATTCAAATCTTTCAAAACAAAATAAGTTGAATTAAATTGATTTAAAGTAATCTTTAGATATTAAAAATTTACATAATCCCTGTACCCAAGAACTACAGTATCAGTCAACCTGATACTGTGCAGTAGACGTCAATTAGTTTTGAAATCATAAGCTCTCTTCTTTTGTGTACCTTGTTCTAGAACTCCCATATACTGGGAGAACAGATTGTTCTTTCGATTGAAGTGAACTGTTTGTATTGAAATGAAATGAAAATGTATGAGGCTTTTTTTTGTGTATCTTTTGTCCTGCCCTGTCCTACGGACACACAAAAGAACACATAGGTATAATGATAACCCGAAAAATACTCACACCTATTTTTTCACACAAAATCCAAGTACATCTATACATGAGAAATGAAATTAAAATTCAGTTCACTAGAGCAAAACTCAAATGAACCATAGGCTCGCGTGTTGTTCTTATTTATTTTTTATGTAAATTAAATTGAACCAGTTCAGAAGAATAAAAAATAAAGAACTTTTTTTATAATTTAAATTGAACACAAATTTCGACGTTTTGCAATCAATTTAAATTTACGAACAAACCCAAAATATTTCATTAAATAAAAAAATTTTACCATTACTGGTGCTGATTGTATATGAAGTCAACTAATTTAAAATATCAAAATAAATAAAATTTCCATATGAAAGTCGTTTTTGTATAGACTTAAAAAAAAATATTTTGTATAAAAGCACCTCGAATTTCGCGAATATGTTCAGTTGTTAAACATCAGAAGTTTTTTAATATTTCAGAATATAATTTTCAATAATAATCATGAAGTGTCTTTCGGCCCTTTTATTAGTATTATTATTAACAATTTTTACATTCCACTGTGATGCTGATACTTTATCGAAAAATGCATTAAATAAATGTAAATTATCTAGAGAGAATCTAGTAGAATTTCGAACTCTGAAAGCTACTAAAATGTTTTTTTTTCCTTTGGATTAATTTTAGATCGCCCTGGAATGTGTCTTCACAATGAAGAATATTACCCTTCAGGAGAACATCAACTTCCAGGATGTACACGATTAATTTGCTCTCCAAAAGGTTGGGTTAGTCTGCACAGGTAATTATGGAAAACAAAAATAACAAATTTTGAAAAACTTTATCTATAAACAAAAATTTATTTTCTAGTTGCAAGAATTTCGCTTTTATAAAAGGATGCGAGCGTGGAGGAGTAATTGATAAAAATCAACCTTTTCCTGAATGTTGCAAAAGAACCTACTATTGTCGGCATGAGGATGGATCTAGATATACAATGACGAATTTTTAGATTAATTTTAATTTCTCAAAAAAAAAAAAAAAAAAAAAAATAAAAGGAATATCGAACTTGATTGACTTCGAGAAGCGAAATCAAGAATTTTTAGAGAGTTGAGATTTTTTTATGAATTTCATTAAAAAAAAAAATCAAAAATTAATGTGTTAGTGTATTTTTTTTTTAAACGCCAATCATTTCTATCTGCAAGTTTTAACTTAGATGATCTAGCAGCAAACCCAGAAAATTAAAATATCTTCACAAGCCCAATCCGCATATTCTCACTCTTATCAGGACGATCAACTCCTAAAAAGTTATAGAACTCGTTACTATACTTTATAATAATTATATAAACAATAATAACTTTCCTGTAATATAGTTCCTTCCAAAGAAGACTATAATAAAAAAATTCAGATAAATTTCGCTATCTCTAACCTAGAAAAACACCTTGGACGATGATCATGTCCATAAAGAATACCAGGCTACTTCTACTATCTTCAAGGCTTTATAGTCCAGCAGCCACCGCCTGTTTTTTTTTTAGTGAGTAATAACAGGCTGAATCTTCGTGAGTAGGTTCCGTTCGACGAGACGCCAAGTTTTTCCTCTGTGAAAGTTCTCGATGGAGGTAGCTACTTTAGTGCGCAGGTCTAAAACATGTCGATTCGGTGGGGTGTTGAAATTGTCTGAATAACAGTAAGTTTTTTATTTGAATATTGAGATAATTGGATAATAAACTCGGAAAAACATTTGTCCTACAAAATGGATGGTATGACTGGTACGTCCTCCACTCCGAATATGTCCAAATAACGACGTAATAAAAATTATTAATAACCAGCTGATTTTTTATATGCAGCTTAGTAAATATTTGTACAATGAAATGGCCACATAGTCCTACAAATTTAGTGGTATGTTTTCCCAGTCCTACGCTTACAAGTTGTCCATTCCACGGTAACACTTTTTTCCTTAATAACTGTAGGACAAAGATAACACGTGTTAAGTTAATGCATTCTTTGCCTAAATCAAGCAGTGTCCTACAAAAAAATGGGTATGTATCGCTAGTCCTACAAGAATATTGAAAACAACATTATTTCGTTTTATTAAAATATATTTTCATTCAGATTACGATGTCGACGCTTCATCAGTGTCGTCTGGAACGTCATCATCTTCGTCGTCGCAATCGTCAGAATATATGATATCGTACGGTCCTTTGTTGACATCATTTTTGGTTTTTAATGAATATAATCTGCACACGTACTCTTCAAGAACCTGGAATCCCTCACTCGATGTTGATAACTCGGCACGCCCGCTGTGCAGTTGTACAAAAGCCTTTGGAAATTTCGTATTTTTTTTAAGAATGCCAATAGGCCTCTTCTTTCCTTTCCGGTAGAAAGCAGGGCTGTAGTCGTTCCCAGTAAAAATGTGGCGTATAGCAAGCAACCGTGATAACTGTTCTCCAAGCTTGGCACGAATTTCGTTGATGTCGAGGTACAATTTTTTCTTTCCCGTGCTTAGATCAACTATTATCTGAATGCCATCTTTTAAGTTTTTGAAATTTGCCAACATTATCACAGGTATAGCTGAATCCGTACAATGTACCTGCACACGATGATTTCTATTCAACTGGATAATGTGGAAAACAATTTTAGTGTCGGCTTCTTCGTGATAGCAAGTGAGATCGTTGTCAATGACTATTTTGATTTCCCTTTCATCGGACACCTCATAGACTCAGCACTTGTCATAATTCAGTTTAACAGTTTTTCCTGTGATTAAATCAACCATTTCATCTCTCGCCCAATCTTCTATCAAAAATTCAACGAATTTATCTTGGAAATTTCTACTTCTCAACAATTTAGTGAGCTCAGCGGGACGTTTATTTTCTTTGCGCACGTCATACTGTACGTTCTCTTCACCCCTTACGTCATGCTCATAATCTTTGATGCTGGGTGTTTCGTACTTGTCGAATATAAAATGAACTTCTTTTCGATTATAAGTAATTATTTTTAATATATGTTTCGAAATTTTACCATATCTTTCTGGAAGGTTCTTCAACGTATGTAAGAAATAGAATCCATCAACAAAGTGGATGTCTGCTTCCGGTCGTTAATAACCACAGATTTTGGGGTCTTGCAAATAGTTCCATCGGTATGACAAAAAGAAAACGAAATGGGGGCCAGAGGATAACTCAGTGCTTTTTCTATGTCAATTTTGTTTTTTAATGACGCGTACAGTAGACGACCAAACACATCTCTCTGGATCTTACCTTCTTTAGTTTTTCCAGTAATTTTGACTTTTTGGGTATTTTTGCATTCAAAATTAATTATTTTATTTCTCTTGATAGCTTTATCAAACCTTTCTAGTGTTTCTCGAGTCTCAGCAATGAAGTTAGTACGTTGTTTTTCGCCCGCGATTTCAACTGACGCCAAGAACTCATATACTTTATTGTTCACCGATTGACCTTTTGAGATGTTATAAAGATGGTCTTCTGAGAATTCTAATACAAAAGGGTTCGTGAACAGCTTTATTGATTGTAATAAAAGTTCCAAGTTCTTAGTAGATTTAGTGATTGCTGACTTTTTTAAGTCCTTCGTAATATCATCTGGTGACTTCAGATCGCAAAACTCCATAACTTTTGATATAACACTCGTACGCAATGAATGAGTTATTGCCCATTTTTGTCTCGCGGAGAACGAGTTTGTGATGTTGATGATGCCGGAAGCTATAGAAGCGGCATCGGCATTAATTGTTTGTTCTAGTGTTAAATCCACCGAAATTCTCGAAAAGGGTTTCGATGTTCTTCGGATACCCAAGAAACTGCTTCTACAATCGTCAAGCGATCCGGGATGTGTAATTTCGATGTTTATCAGTTTATCACAATAAACAGACATATACCTTGCGTAGTTATGGTGGTTCATTGTATAAAAATGTTCGTTACTTTTTGCAAAACGTGTAAGTACAAAATCATCCGTACAAATATTATATTCTAATTGCAGATAATATTCAATCAACCTTGTGTACATCAAATATATTTGCGGTGTTTTGCTATACAATCCGTCCAAGGTTTCAGTTTTATAACTCCAAATTACAAGAAATGCGTTGAATGAGTATTGAACAAAATATATCTTCCTGGAAATGCATACCATTTTTTGTGTAGGACAGTGATAAAATTGTGTTCTACACTTTATTCCCGATAGGAAAAAATTAAAATTCAGTTGTTATTAATGAAAAAAGTGTTACCGTGGAATGGACAACTTGTAAGCGTAGGACTGGGAAAACGTACCACTAAATTTGTAGGACTATGTGGCCATTTCATCGTACAAATATTTACTAAGCTGCATATAAAAAATCAGCTGGTTATTAATAATTTTTATGACGTCGTTATTTGGACATATTCGGAGTGGAGGACGCGCCAGTCATACCATCCATTTTGTAGGACAAATGTTTTTCCGAGTTTATTATCCAATTATCTCAATATTCAAATAAAAAACTTACTGTTATTAAGACAATTTCAACACCCCACCGAATCGACATGTTTTAGACCTGCGCACTAAAGTAGCTACCTCAATCGAGAATTTTCACAGAGGAAAAACTTGGCGTCTCGTCAAACGGAACCTACTCACGAAGATTCAGCCTGTTATTACTCACTAAAAAAAACAGGCGGTGGCTGCTGGACTATTAACTATTATAATGTCACCGAAATTAACTGTTGAGTATATGAGTCTAAACTATGATGAGACAGAAAATTCTTAGTCACCCTGTAATTCTAAAATGATTGAGAAATTTGGGATAACCTTTTTTACAATTTTCCTCTGCGCACCATTTGTGCCATTACACCGTATGGATTTGTTGTATAATAAAAAATCAACTCTAACTGAAAAATTGAAATATTTTGTACTTTTGTTGCCTTTTGTAATAAATGAATGGGGAAACTGGCAGTACCAATGTTAGAGAAACTTGCTCCAGATACCTTATGATATTTATGCCCTAAACACACAGCGCTCCTAATGAATAATTAACTAATGACTCATTAGTACACATTGATTCATTAGGTAACTGCAGACATACCTACAGCTATTTCTTTAATTAAGTTATGCTGTCAAACTGGTTTTGACACAATTATGACAGTTAAGAAGCGAAATGGATCGACTCGACGCTATAAACTTAGTTTTTATTTATTTTATTTTTCAATTAAACGATTTGGAAATTTTCATAATATAATTTGTACTTTGAATTTCTTCTTCTTATCTTTCAAATTGGCAGATGCACAGCTTTCAGATTTATATTATATGCAAAAATACATGCAGTTCTAGCATATTTTTTCTCATTAGAGCTCTAATGAAGGATGATCTAATGATCTGATTTTCGAGCCATAATTATGAATACTACTATGTGACCACACGGCATTTTAATGAATAATTAGTACTAATGATTCATTAGATCGTACTGTGTGTCTAGGGTATTAGTCAGTTTTCATGCAATTGCCAAATATGTATGCGGTGGAGGATGTGGCTCATACGGATCATACACCAAAGTTCATTATCGAGAACGACGACGAAGATGAAGCAATGCCATGGATGGAAGCCCAGACTGTAAGTGCGGAAAATGGGTTAGAGGATAACACTAACCAAGACGATTATGAAGGCATCAACACCAACCGACCTGGGGCCAGATTCCGCAACTGTGAAGATTTAAAAAACTAACCGCGAGAGAAAGTGTACACTTTTGAATTTCAAGTGATTCCGTAAGTATCTGTGTACACTTAACTGCTGAATGAAAATTTGTCTATGCTGAATATTTTATGAGTAAGAAAATAGTCTTTTTGAAGAAGTTGAGTATTAAGTTAAGTATTAAGGTGACTACGGCTTAAAGAAAGGTAAAATAAATAACATAACAAATAATTTTGAAAATACCGCTTGACAAAACCTCACATGTACCAAAATTCATTATCAAAATGGCCGTGAGAAAATATTAATTAAAGTGTGCACAATTTTGACAGAAAAACTCATTTCCACTTTTGCGGAATCGGAACAAAGTGGTGTACACAAAATTTAGTTTACACGCGTAAACTCATAGTTGCGGAATCCAGCCACTGGACCATCAAAAGGAAAGAAATAATAAAAACACACTCGGGGACATAAATTGCGGCATTTGTAAAAAAAAACAATATCTGTCGATTAGGCCTATTGGGGATCCATAATTAAAATAAAATGCGGGAGTAAACCTCGTGGGTGGTATGGAAATGAATTGACTTTGAATTTACAAAATTATCGTAATTATGTAGAGAATTATGAAATGATTTGCCAAAATGAGAAAAACGAGGAGTTGGACGATTCTTTTGGAAGAATCTTCATGTTTCCGCCGCTATAGCTGGTTAGGCCCCGTCTACATAGAGAGCTACACGCTACAAGCTACAAATTTCAGACTGGCTCTTCTCTTTCAAGAAAGTATGGCCAACAGGGTTACAACACAAGCTACATGATGTAGCTAGTACATGAACTGACTATGTAGGTTCATAGGAATACGCTGAAATAGAGCGTCGTGTAGCTCGCGATGTAGATTGGGCCTTACAAATCAGGCTTATAAAAAATGTAGGGAATTTAATTTTCTTTTCAAATTTATATCAGACATTTTTGTCATAGGTTCAACTGTTGAGGAATTATTTTGAAAAAAACCAATTTTTCGTACATTTAATCGAAGACGCTGAACCGCACCGGTCCCCCTCCCCTTTCCCATATCAGGTCGAAAATTTGAATTTTTCATCGGGGCCTAGAATATCAAAATCATTTCTACCCAATTTTTTGTAGGGCAAAAACCCCTATTGACTGGACTAATGAAGAAAGAGCAAAAAAATAGAAAATTACAGCTGATATCACTTGTAAATATGGTGAATTACTCGTAGATAAAACAAGTTTCGTCATTAAGATTGGTATTTACTTCCGGTTAAGATTTCCAAAAATTTAATGATTCTTTTTAGATATCATAAATGTCGCCTACAAATTTCCATTTATGCATATCAAAACGTAAACTGGAATATGGCATCATTGCATAATATCTAAGCTAACGAAAAACCAGATTTCTTTGCTGCGCAACATGTTCTAGTTCAATTTAGTGCAACTCTATATGTATATTTCAACAAGATTGAACTAGAACATGTTGCGAAGCAAAGAAATCTGGTTTTTCGTTAGCTTAGATATTATGCAATGATGCCATATTCCAGTTTACGTTTGGAAATTTATAGGCGACATTTATGATATCCAAAAAGCAATTTTATAAATTTGATTAGATACCTAATGAAAATGAACAATCGCCAGAATATTGAACTTTAATTTGTGTTTTTTCTTTTGTCTGCCGTCTGATGGGAAGAGAGTTGGAATCAAAGTAACTTATCACTTCAGAACACGAGTACGAAAACGAAATATTGATAAATTGTAAAAAACAAAAAACATATTTCTGTCTGGACCCATTGATTGAAATTCGAAGTATAATTCAACTGATTTTGAATACGAAATCAAAACAAATAAAATTTCCATATTTAGGTTATAATTTTACCCAAATTGTTGCTTGTTGACTCAAAAGAATTCTATATAAAAGCGTCTCAATTTTTCGCAAATGCTTCAGTTGATGAAGATCAGAGTTTTTTGCTTATACTTAGTTAATTTTTTTTTACCTTAAAGAGTTGTTTTTAATCATGAATTACTTTCTTACATTTGCTATTTTAACCATTTTTGCATTGAATTGTGATGCTGGCACAGTTTCAGAAAATTCTTTAGATCCAGGTTTTGTATCAAATAAAAATAAAAACTAATAAAAAAAAAACAAAACAAAAAGTTTTAACACATTTTTTTTCTTTTTTTTTTAGATTTACCTGGAATGTGTTTTTACAATGAAGAATACTATGAGCCCGGAGAGCATCAACTTCCAGGATGTACTCGTTTGGTTTGTTCGCCACGTGGTTGGGCCAGTGTACATACGTAACTATAATCAAGTTTATATACAAAAAACAACAAATACAAGAAAATATTTTTTTTTTCTTCTTGAATAGTTGCAAGGAAACTGGTATAAAAAAATGCAACCGAGGTGACGTTATTGATGGTAGTCAACCTTTTCCAGAATGTTGTAAACGGATGTATACCTGTTTTCGCCGAAATGGTTCTAGATATACAATGATAAATTTTTAAAATAAATAAAAAGTTATAAATAAGTTAAATTTTCTTTTGACATGTGAGTGTTTCTTTTTTTTTGTTTATTCTCTCCTTCACTTAAATGTATGAGTTTAATGGCAGTCTTTTGATTTATTAAAGAATTTTTGTATATTATACAGATTACATGAATTCTATTTAGTTGCAAATTGTGGCAGAGATGGGGGTATTTCTTATTTTTGTCACATATTTTAACATTTCACCACAAATTTGTTGTACTTTTATTTTCACCATATTAATTTTTATTTATCCTTTTCATCAACCACAAAATAAACTAAAATGAATTTTTAATGAATAAACGTCAGAATATGTATATACGCCTAAAAGTACTCTAAATTAGTCAACTACTTCCAAGGCTGTGATAAAATTTTCTAAATATAATAAATGGATAGAGAGCCCTGGGGGGTGATTCTGATCTTTTGTGATACTTTAATGTCAAAATATACGACAAAATTAAATAAACTTTTATACACAACTCCCCCTCCCCTTTTTCCCCTGATCTTTTAACTTCTGGTACTAGTCCATAGAAAAATATGTTAAACTTTATTGAAAAATTTGGATGAGTCCTACTGGAAATATATACATAGCTAAAATTTTCTCATAATTCCAATATGGTATCAAACAGAAACTGATAAGTACAGCAAGCTTGCGCAGTAGGCCTCAGCTACCATATAGCCCCATACAGCACAAAATTACTCAGGGACATCCCATTCTTTTCCTATAGAACCCACAACTTTCCAGTGATAAAGAGGAAGTGTTCAGTATTTACTTAGGACTTTATTTTCGGAAATTATATAAAATTTCCCATAACTTATTCAATTATTTTTACTCGGTGTGTCGTTGAACTACTGCTGGTAGCGCCTTGATATCTGTGTTGTTGTGTGTCGCTTTTTATTCTGCTTTTTTGTTTTGCCTTTGAGCATGCAGAATTTTATTTTAGAATTCTGCAACATTCGCGGATTAAGAGCAAATCGTATTTCGGTGTACTGCCACCTTAACTCTAAAAATCCGGCAATTCTTAAACTAAGTGAAACCAAGGTCGTTTCTTATGCTGATATTAATCAGTATCACGTCCCTGGTTACAGCTTGGTGCATCTTTTTTCTCCAAATAGGGGGATTGCTATATAATATATACGCTTTACTATCCTTAAAGATTTTCCTTCCGCCAATCCAGAGTTTAATTACATCTGGATTAGGTTCAAACTCCACAGGCACATCATCTACTTCTGTTTCCTTTAACGCAGCCCAAATATGTCTGATGACGACACGGTATCCGTATTTGACAATATCTTCAACAATATTGATCACTTGCTTTCTGTCTCGTCCACTTCCGAGATCGTCCTAGCAGGCGATTTTAATTTCCATAACAAACCGTGGCTCAGACATTCTTCTGCCACAAGACCTGCGGGTCGATTTGTCGAACTCTTCTGTGAATCGTTTAATTTGCAACAGCTAGTTCGGATGCACCCACGCGAATTCCTGATGAAGCTGGAGATAGAGCTAATTTATTAAATCTGTTTCTGACATCTCACCCCGACAAATACTCCATCTCAGTTGGTTCCCCTCTTGGTAATTCAGACCATTGTTTAATCACTTCTCAATTTACCACCTCAAACCTGTGCCGCCCTGCTGCTCCACCTACAAGTAGGCTTCTATGGCATTATAAAAATGCTGGTTGGGGAAGTCTTAATCAGTATCTTAGTGAAATTGATTAGTCGGTCTGTTTTGCTTCGAGGGATGTTGATGAATGCACATTAGAACTTAGTAACATTCTAAATCTTGGCATGCGTGAATACATTCCGTATTCCTACAGCAGATCTCAACAACAAAATCGCTCTTGATTTAACGATAAGTGCAACCTAGCAATAAAAACGAAAGAGGCTGCCTTTCGCGCGTATCAACTGCATCCATGTCCAGAACTGAAACAAGACTACAAGACTGCACGGAACACCTGTAAGCCAATTATCCAGAGAGAAAAATTTCTTTTTGACCAGAGTGTGAGACAAAGAATCTTGGCAAGCAGCAACGGCAGCAAAGATTTCTGGTCTCTGGTCAAAACCATCAGGAACAACTTCAGCAGTTTCTCAATACCTTCACTACTTAATAATGGTGAAGTGATTGTGGACTCCCTGGATAAAGCTAATATTTTGGCTGCTAGATTCGCTTCTAAGTCTTCCACCCACTTCACAGACTCCTGTTTCACATCTCCCGTCTGGACGTGTAAAAGAGCCAATACACGTCCGTACGAGGGATGTGTTCAAGATCCTGAAGGGAATCGACGTCTCCAAATCCGCAGGTCCTGATGATTTTTCGCCCTTGTTAATTAAAAGTTGTGCCTCATCCTTGGCTAAACCTCTGCGCAAACTATTCTACTTGTCTTATTCAACAGGAAAATTTCCAACTGCTTGAAAACTATCTCACGTTCAGCCTATCCCCAAAAAAGGTGAGGATAGTGATTCCTCAAATTATCGACCAATTGCAATCACTTCGATTCTTTCAAGGATTTTTGAATCTATCATTAACTCCAAATTACTGAAGTATCTAGTAGAAACTCATCATCTCATTAACGATCGGCAATATGGCTTCCGAGCTGGACGCTCATTTGGAGATTTGATGACTTTTCTTACGGAACATTGGAATCGTAGTCTTCACAATTTTGGTGAGTCCAAAATCGTTGCCCTAGATATTTCAAATACCTTTGATAGAATCTGGCATCCAGCCCTTTTAGCCTTTTAGTTTCTCCCCTCCTCTTCTATTATGGATTGAAAGTTTCCTATCTAGTCGCCAAATACGTGTTAGATGAGATGGCGTTACATCTAAACCTCATCCCATAAATGCCGGTGTGCCTCAAGGCTCTGTTATCTCTCCAACTCTCTGTTTAATTTTTATTAATGATCTCCTTTCCCTTACTTTCACTCCCATCCATAGCTTCGCTAATGACAGTACCCTTGGCTTCGAGAGCGAAGGACCCAGAATTGATCCTTGAGGAACCCCTCGAACAAGCGGCCGCTCAGGGGAGAGAAAATCATTCACCTTGACTTGTTGACGACGGCGAGATAAAGTAAGTTCTAAGAGATTTTGTTTTCATATACACCTTGTATAATGCTAGCACCATACTTTCTTTATTTACTCATTTTTGATAATATTTTAAGCATTGAATATTATAAACACAGGTTAGTAAGAACACCAAACTGGAAATGTTACAACAGAGCCATCCAAAAAAGTTTTACTATCTTTATTTCTCTGTCAGAGTGTAGAAAAAAAAATTATTTCTAAGGAATCTTTGTTATCATCGGCTTAACTGGTGGATTTGGTGATAAGCGATATGCAACCCCTTCAATTAAACAAGAAGGCAACATATGTATGTAGATATTTTATGAGAACTTATTATTTGAGTCAACCGATGCGATATAATGATTTTAGAGTAATTCTATATTGCTGGTGGCAGAAATAACGAAACCAGAAAATATTGGCAAGATGTTTTGTACCAGGTCAAAGCAGTAGGTTAGGTTAGATTAGAGTGGCGGCCATCGTAAAAGCATGTACGACCAACCACACTTATACCATCTATGGCGCAATGTGATGCTACTTTATTGCGACCCTGCCTGGAACAATACCTAGAGGGTGTGCTGAAGCCAACCACAAGACATAATGAACCTTACAAGGTTCCCCAACTTGTTGCCTGCTAATTCCACCAGTTCGCAGAAAACGTAGCTACCAAGTGTATCCTCCTACGCTTAGCAAAGTTAGGGCATTCGCAAAGCAGGCGCTGAACGCTCTCTCAACCTCTTCTTCGTCCATATAGCTTCTGCAGAAGTCATTGTATTGAGCTTGTATGCGGTCTGCATGTTTGAAAAGAGGCCCTGATTCTAGGCGTCGATCCATGGGTTCCTACGCTAGACATACATTCATAGCGAAACCCTTTCTGGCCCTTTCAATTGCCTCATTTCCAGGTATGTCACTGTAATCAGGCCCCCAGCAGATAATAACTCTGTGGTTAGCACCCAGTTTCCCGAGCTCACAGCACACCGTTGGTGCTCGAATCCTGAAAGTTGATTGCATAGCTTGGCTGTTAATGCAAATCCTGTTAACTCGATCGGTAGATATTTCATAAGTTTTAAGCAGCAGCCTAGCTGTTTTGCAAATGGCCAGAACCTCCGCTTGGAACACACTACAGTAGTCCGGTAGGCGGTACGAATCCTATATTTGAGGAAGAGCTTAGTACACCGCTCCCGCACACTTATACTCCCACATCCATTCTCGAACCGTCCCTAAAGACACATATGTCAGAGTCATTTGCCACGTGATTACCATCCCACTCCTCTCTGCTAGGAATGCTAGTTAAGAACACATTCACAAAGTCTAGTCTCGGAACAATGTAATCCGTAGCTCGCCGTATACAGTCTCCAGGAGAGATCCAGGATAGATCTTCAGTATCTATCCTGGAGGATCTTCAGTATTCTACTGTGACCAAGGTCTGCTGCTGTTATCCAGAAGCCCGACTTCTTAAGGCTTAGTGCTCTTTTTGCCCACGAATGTCGAGGGGAAATGCCGGAGCATAATCCCCTTAATATTGTTACTGTTTCTTTGTGAGGAAACTTGTTTGAGTTTTTGAAGTACTTGTTATAAAATTATAACCAAGTACTCTCATACAAGCACCTACTTTGTTGATTTGATTATCAGGAATGTCGCACCTTTTTGTAACGGTATATATCGGAGTAGCTAATGTAGCTTTGCTCCTATGTGTAGTATGGTGGAGTAGCTAATTTAGCTTTGCTCCTATATGTAGTGTAGTGGAGTAGCTAATATAGCTTTGCTCCTATATGTAGTGTAGTGGAGTAGCTAATATAGCTTTGCTCCCAAGGTGTGGAATGATTAGTGTAATGGAGTAGCTAATTTAGCTTTGCTCCTAGTATGGTGTAGTGGAGTAGCTGAACAGCTTTGCTCCAAATGATAACAACTGAATGTGTCTTGTGTTGAGTTACGATTGCAACTAGTCTTTTAATAAAATCGTTATAATATTTATACTAAAAATATAACCTTAACTGCTACGGAAGTAAAGCTAAAACTCTTAATTAATTTCCTCACAGCGCTCGCCGTATACATATATGTATAAATTACGCTTTGCTCAATATCTACAGCTGGCCATTATCATCCGTAAATATTTTTGGTTAAACGTTTGTATTTTGTTTATAGCCGTACATACATAAATATAAATTTCGTTAAATGTTTGCAGCTGGTCAATGCTACTTCACGTCATTCGTCGTGAACCATTAATTTGGTCGCCTACATACATACATTTGTTTTACCTCCGGCGCAAGGTCGTCATATTACAATGTGGGATTTCTTGCGAGCCGGGGTATTACCTCACTTTCTTTTTCCACTTGTTTTATAAGCGGAAATAATTGCTGTAGGTCAGTAATAATATGTATGTACGCGCCATTCTTTAGGTAAAATGGTATAATGTACCGTATGTATGTACATGCATGCAATGATTTGTTTCACTTGCTATGCAATGTAGGTATGTACATATGTATGTACATATTTTCTTTTAAAGTAGGTTTGATAGGTAAAATAAGTATGTATGTACGTAATTTGGACAAACGTATGTCTGATATTCAATGTACGTATGAATGTACGTAATTTCTTTTTTGTAAGGGCTGTATGTAACAAACCTCCCTTTTTTTTAAAAAAATGTGTTATTCTTAGAAGAGGAATAACGCATTCGAACATTGTATATGGCTTTGATAGATAATAATAAAAAAAATAACAACATGTTACATACATATATGTATATACATAATGCCGAGCGCTGAGACGATTACTTAGTTAGGTTGAAGAAGCTAACTTATCTATATACATTATCGAGAATTATTTCTAGCCTATTTATAAAAATTTTTTGTTTAGATTAATTAGATACAGAAAGAAGAAATTTTTCTCTTATGCAGGTATAAATATGTTTTTTTTTTTGTATTAATACATCTGTATATCAAATTACAACTTAACATTTTATGGCTTTACAATACCTTATACGTACACATTTTTTTTTTAGCCTTAGTTTTTTTATTTTTACAATTTTAATTCTTTATGCTTTATATATTTATATGTGTAACATATGTTCTCATTCAAATTTTAATTTGTTGCCGCATATGTCTGTATATACGTATGTTCGCATTATAATTTTAATTTTTTTTTTTTTTGATGCATTTACTGTAATATATTTGTATGTACATATGTTTTCATTACCTTTTAATTTTTTATGCACCTACAATAAGATATGTATGTGTACATATGTTTTACTTATAATTTTAATTTTTTAATGCATTTATTGTAATATATTTGTATGTACATATGTTTTCATTACAATTTTTTTTTTTATGCATTTATTGCAATATATATGTGTGTACATAAGTTTTCATTATAATTTTAAATTTTTATGCGTTTACTGTACAATATATGTGTATATACATTTTCCATTATAAGTCTTTATGATCTATTGGTGTATAACTAATATTTCTTTTTGTTACAATTTATTTATTTACCTTAATCTATATATATATATACTTTGGACACCATACATACATATTTCTCTCCCGTTAATTTTATTATTTATATTTTAGACAAGACAGATATTTTCAATTAATTTTGGTTAACTTGGATTTGAGAAGTTACTAAACTACTTGCAAATTGCGGGGGCGTGTACATGAATTGGGATGGGTTATAGATGGTGGTATTGGTGGTGGTGGAGGTATTGATAAATGTTGCCTCTTATTTTCCTGGGGTTGCTGGTTAGTTTGTGGCTTACTTGAATCTTTTGATTCTGAATGAACGGTCTGAGATGCCGTTTCTGGTGAGTTGGTTAGGGGTTTTACTCTCGCTTTGTGAGCTTTGGTGATCTCTGATTGGAAGTTTTGGGAAATTTGTTTGACTTTGTTCATCGATATCTTTTCCTGGCTTGGAATATGAAGATTAGATTTGACATCTTCTTTGCATTTGGTATTTAAGTTACCCGGAATTTCTACTTTACGTTGTAGAGGTGTCTCAGCATCTAACTGAGATTTTGGATTACTTACGATTACCACATTGGGCATTTCCACTATGCTTTTTTCTTTCTTGTTCTTTATAGTTTTACATAACTTCAGTATACCAATTATGCTGAGTAATAAAATTACCAATGAACTCAGAGATAGGGAGCTTATTTGAACCATTTGTGATTCAGTTCGCTCTTTTCTCTGCTTTTCCAGTGTTTTTATTTGTTCTTCCAATTGATCTAAAGAGTAAGAATTCTCATTCAGAATATGATTGGCATCTTCTGCTCTTATCATAACTATATGTTTTTTTACGGTGTTGTTAACATGTTGAATGAAGTTCTGAATGGTTTCAGTTAGATTTGAATTTATGGGATGAGGGTATTCTGGTTAAATTTGGCAATAAAAATAAAAGTAATTAACTAATTATTGTCTTTCTTTAATCAAAACAAAAAAGATTTTACCTCTGATTTGGTATGTTGAGGTGGAATGCGTTCTTTATCTTTCTTTTAAAAGATTAACTATTATTCGTGGAATGGTTTTAGCCTGTTGTTGTGCACTGTTACTCTTCGTCTGCCGATTTGAATAATAGTATTTACAGGATTGAAAGCTTTTATTACTAAATATGGACCTAGCCATATCTGGGACAACTTGTGTTTCTTAGCTTGATTCTTCAATAATACTTTATCACCTGGTTGGAAAGTTACTGGTCTTGAATGTTTATCGTAGTGTAGTTTTGACTTTTCCTTAGCGTTAAGTAAATTTTTTCGGGCAATAGCGTAGGTTTTCTGTAATTTGTACCTAAGAATATGGTAGTAACTTTCGTGATTGTACACTGGCTCTGGCTCTCTTCTTAGATTTGAAGGTACATCCGCTGTAAATCCAAACAGACAGTCCATTGGAGTGAGCTTAGTGCCTTCATGTGGACTATTATTATACACAAAAGCCGCAGTTCTCAGGAATCGATCCCAAGCCTTTGGATTTTCGGATACAATAGCTCTTAAATACTCTACTAGTGGTCTGTGGGTTCGTTCAAGTGCACCGTTGGATTGTGGGTGATAAGCGGATGTTTGCAGTTTTTTAATCTTTAAGAGCTTACAAACTCGTTTGAAGAGATCGCTTAAGAAGTTGGAGCCTTGATCAGTTACTACCTTTTTAGGAATGCGGTAACGAGTAATTATCTCGTCGAAAAATATTCCTGCTACCGTTTCTGCTTCGCCATTCGGCATGGCGTAGCAGTCTACGAATTTCGTAAGATTGTCTTGAAAAGTCAAAATATATTTGTTTCCTGAGTGCGTTTCCTCAAGAGGACCTACGATGTCCAGATATACTTTTTCGAATGGCATTAGGGCAGTATCCGTTATGACCATTGGCATACGATACTCTGGGCTAGCCTTCATTTTTTGGCATTTAGTACATTTGCGGACATATTTTCTAACCGAGCTGAGCATGTTTTTCCACTTGTACTTCCTTTTTATTCTTTTATAGGTTTTGACTACACCTTGGTGACCACCGAATGCAGAATCGTGGTAGTCCTTTAAAATTGTTTCGATTTCCTCCGGGTCCGTGATAATTTCCGGCAATTTAACTTGGGAATCTATAAGATTATTTTTTATAGGAGATTTGCTGTGTTCAGATGCAACGTTTTCAAATAGGCTGTTCTCAGTTGAGCCAATCTCAACTGAGTCTTTTATGAAGTTCTGAGAATTCTTTTGAACTTTATGGGGAGTTTTCTGAACTACGTCTTCCATTTCTGTCTCCCTTGCTTGAGCTCTTGTAACTACGTGACAATGTGCGTGTGTAGGTTTTGAGGGTGGCGGCGAACTAAACTCATTTTCTTCTATATCGGAATCGGCTCGGTGATGTACCTGAGCTTCCACAATGAATGAATTGGAGCTTGTCTGGTTTAGCTGGGCAGGTATTCGACTAAGCGCATCTGCATTAGTATTATATTTTCCAGGCTTATATTCAATTTTGTAGTCAAACTCCGAGAGTTTATGATGAAACCTGACTAATCTCGATGTTGGGTCTTTCACGTTGAATACGCCTTTAAGGGGCTTGTGGTCGGTGTAGACCGTGAAATTTCTGCCCTGCAAATAACACCTGAAGTTCCTGGCGGCCCATACAATAGCGAGTAACTCTTTTTCTATTGTGGAGTATTTTTGTTCCGCCTTATTTAAACTTCTACTTGCATAGGCTATAGGCTTGTCTTCGCCTATTTTCCCTTGGGATAAGACAGCTCCCAATGCCTCGTTGCTAGCATCTGTTGTCAAGTTAAAGGGTTCAGTAAAATCAGGGTATGAGAGAAGGGGAGGATTTACAAGTGATCTTTTAATTTCCTCGAAAGAGTTTTGGCACTTTTGCGTCCAAGTAAATTTAACGTCTTTGCGTAAAAGATTTGTTAGGGGTCTGACTATTTTTGAAAAGTTCGGAATGAACTTGCGGTAGTAGTTAGCCAACCCAAGGAACGATTGGGTTTGTCTAACGGTTCGGGGTTGAGGAAAATTTTGGACACAACTTGTTTTGCTGGGATCAGGAAGTGCTCCTTCGTTTGAACATTTGTGTCCGAGGTAAATCACTTCCCTGCGAAGGAACTGGCACTTTTCGGGCTGTAATTTAAGGTTATGGGCTCGAAGTCTGTCGAATACCTTAGTCAATTTCTCGTTGTGATCTTGCAAATTTGTTCCATATATTACAATATCATCGAGATAGACAAAGCATTCTAAGCCTTGGAGACCCGTTAGAATGTAATTCATTAATCGCTGGAAGGTCGCAGGCGCGCCTTTCAGCCCAAATGGCATTCTCTTAAATTCATAGTGCCCATATGCGGTACTGAACGCAGTTTTGGGTCTATCCTTCGGATCAACAAGTACTTGGTGATACCCGCTTGCTAGATCGAGTGTAGTAAAATATCTGGAGTGTCCAAGTTGATCCAGTATATCTTCTATCCTGGGTAATGGAAAAGCATCTCCTATAGATTTCTCGTTAATTTTACGGAAATCTACTACTACTCGCCAGCGTTTATTGCCGTCAGGCCCAGCTTTCTTGGGAACTACCAGCAATGGAGAATTCCACGGGCTTTTACTTAATTGGATTATGTCGTTGTCCAACATTTCCTTAATTTGCTCATTTATGACAGCCCGATGTGTTTCTGGGAGTCTATACATTTTCTGATTTATTGGTGGTTGATTATGTAATGTGGGAATGGTGTGTTTTATACTGTTAGTGTATGTTAACTTGTCCCCCTTTAGATGAAAAAGGTCATTATAGTCATAACATAGTTCTAGAATTGATTTTTTCTCTTCTTGATTTAAGTTTTTATCCAACAGTAATTCTTCACGTAAAGCCACAAGTCTGTCTGGACTGTACTTTGAAATGTGGTTTACGTTTATTGAATATGGATTGGAGTTAAAATTTTTCGTATCTTTTACGAAGTTATTTGAATTTTTGCAATGTGCATGGGGGGAAGGTGGATCACCTTCTTTCTGGGAACTTTGGGAATTTATTTCGTCCAAAGGTAACTGTAGAGAGCTAATGTTATAATAATTAACTGGAACTAGAGTAAGTTTTAATTTTCTTAGGAATGCAGGCTCTGTGTTTACGTTCAGAACAGATAACGGTATGAAATTTCTATGAGGACTAACTAGGCAATTTGCGACAAATACTCCTTCTTGAATCTCCTGAGACAAACAGAGCATTTCCTGGTCCAATTGTACCGGTATGCTCAGTATGATTTGAGATCGAGGGGGTATTCTATGAGATCGCTGAAGTTCTACTTCATATTGCCTACCTTCATCTTCATTCAAAGTGTTTGAAATTTCTTCAATTGGAAGTAAGGAACTTTCGTTTTTGGTTGCCCGTGAAACGGTAGTAGATTCAGATCCCTCCACTATTTGATCCTTTGGTATATCCTCTCCATCTTCTATGGATGTTTCGAGAGGTACCGTGAATTCAATAGGGTTGGTTTCCGTGCGAGGAAACCGTAGTAATCTGTTAGGCCCTTCTATATTGCAATTTTTTGCAAGAAAATCGTTACCTAATAGCCCATCGTGCGAGATTTGGGCGTTATCTTCTACAACCTGTAGATTGCACGGGATACTGCTGCTTAATAAAAAGGTGCCTTGGCAGTTACCCAATGTTCTTCCTTCTCCAAATGGAGTTTTCAAAGTGACCTTTTGTCCTGTTTCTATCCGCTTTTGTATATTTAATGCTTCCTGTTTTATTAGGCTTACTTCGGCTCCAGTGTCTACTATCAGCCGAACGGCTGTGTTTTTACTTATGTCCAATGGTAATTTTACCACTGGAACATTTTCTGTAGTTTGTTTCTTTGTTGTTTGAGTAGACCCTGAAGTAAGTTGCACTGTTCTATTTAATGTCGAGCCGGGGATTTTTCGGTCGACAGTGTGCCGTTTCCCGAATGTGTGGCCTCCCATCGTTGTTTCTGCTGGCATGTGGACACCGTATGGCTTCTTCGGCCACAAAAATCGCACATATTTTGTATGTGGTTTATTCTTTGCTCCCGATTTGCAGAGCCCCACCGAGCATGATTGTTACTGTTTGCATGTTCGGGTGGTGCCTTGGCATTTTGCTTGCAATGTTGGGCATCATGGCCTTTTATTCTGCAGTTTACACAGAAAGGAGTATTTTTTCGTTTCAGACATTCGTCATACGTGTGGCCCTTGTAGTTGCAGTAGCTGCAGGTGATTTTATTCAATAGCAATTTTTGTTTGTCGAATATTTTTTCTCCTGTATGTCGAGACAAAGAATTTTGGCAAAGAGGTGGGCTTCCTAAAGGTTTTCGTGTGAAACTGGTTTGAGTGGAATGCCAATTATTTGTAGGGTTCCCATCAGTATTAAAAGATACTGATGGCACCTTTAGAGGCTCCCCTATGGGAGGTATCTTGAATTCCGTTTTTATATTGGGTTTGCTCATCTCATTGGTGTAAGGGTATGGAGCAACACTCTCGTGAATAGGGAGATTATAAGTATTAGCATAATTTGTAGGATTATGCTTTAAAAAGTTCTCCATTGGGAAATTGCTTGTGGTATTAGGAATGTAATGAGTGGGTTGTGGGATATGAAAGAATCCTTGTTGCAATCTTTCCATATCTAGTGCCCTTTGAATGAGCTGGTCTACTGAATCTTCATTCAAGGTAAGTAGATATGCACTTAGATGCGGATTAGTTGCACCACTCTTTACTGAAGCCATAGCGAAATCCTCTATTTGTCGTTTCACCACGTTAAAATTTTCAGCACCGTATTTGTTATGTGCTGCTTCGTTACATTGTAACAATAGGCCTTTTAGCCTAGTGGTGAATGAGTTAAAAGACTCGTGTGGATATTGTCGACAAGTAATTAATCTGTTTATCAGCTCATGGTATGTCTCACGAGGTAAATAATTACGATAAAGCAATTTTTCAACCTCTTCAAATGTTGTGAGCGAGCTTGAAGCGATTAGCTGGTATGCATTACCTCTCAACCTAGTGGGGAAAATTTGCATAAAAGCTACTTTTTCTTCCGCTTCTAGACATTGCTGTACTTGTTTACAACAGCCTAAAAAAGTTTGTAACTCTGTGAGGATGTGGGAGCTGAATTCCCCAGAGAATAAGGGCACCATTTGTGCCGTTAGTTTAACCACCTTTTCATAATTCACTGGCATTTTGTTTGTTTTGTTTATTTGTTCAGTCTCGATTATATCTGGCGTGCCTTTATCTGAGTTAGGCGTGATTAACGATTTTTCTGTTGTTAGATCGTTTAAACTATGGTTTCTTATGAGGAAGTTAATCAAACTGTGCCTTCTGAAACGTTTGCCTGAACGATGTTCGCGCTACCAGTTTATGGATGGTCTGCTTTGGGGGGAATTTTGCTCTACTATAGGGCTATCTGAAGGGCTTCCTGGAGGGCTAGTGTTATCAAACGACAATGAACTTATTGCCGTCTCAAAATCGGAGCATGAAAAGCTTCGGTTAGTTTTAGGCATGAAAGCCAAAACTTCGAGTTTCCACAAGTAATTGTGAGAGAGAGAAGTAGGGAAGAAAAGGGAATAAGTAGTTTAGTTACTTTTGTATAAAAACAAACAAAGAAATTTGCATGAATGTGTGAGATTTGCCCTTATAGTTAATAACGGCTACTTAGATTGGAATTACTTTTCCAAGAATGAAAAGAGGGCGAGAAGAATCAGCGAATTTTTTTTTTTTTTTTTAATGTGTTAGATATACTTTAACACTGTCTAAATTGAATTCGCTAATAATTGTTGCCTCTTTTTTAACAATTTTTATAAAGACTTACTTAAAACTTTGTTGTTTCTTCTCTATCGTAGTGTTTTGCTAAGCCGTATTTTTTCTTTCTTCAATTAGGTTATCTATTGAATTCGTACTGCAGTTTGGGGCTTCTTCCGTGTGTTGGCTAGGTTAGAAGCGCCCTATCGTGGTATTTCTGATATCAGATTCAACAGTTAGATGTTCGTATGCACTCGTAGGTTCGAAGATCAAGGTTTTTCAAGTATTTGTAGGTTGAACTAACTTCCTTGATCCTACCGGCTGCGCCAATTTGTTACTATTTCTTTGTGAGGAAACTTGTTTGAGTTTTTGAAGTACTTGTTATAAAATTATAACCAAGTACTCTCATACAAGCACCTACTTTGTTGATTTGATTATCAGGAATGTCGCACCTTTTTGTAACGGTATATATCGGAGTAGCTAATGTAGCTTTGCTCCTATGTGTAGTATGGTGGAGTAGCTAATTTAGCTTTGCTCCTATATGTAGTGTAGTGGAGTAGCTAATATAGCTTTGCTCCTATATGTAGTGTAGTGGAGTAGCTAATATAGCTTTGCTCCCAAGGTGTGGAATGATTAGTGTAATGGAGTAGCTAATTTAGCTTTGCTCCTAGTATGGTGTAGTGGAGTAGCTGAACAGCTTTGCTCCAAATGATAACAACTGAATGTGTCTTGTGTTGAGTTACGATTGCAACTAGTCTTTTAATAAAATCGTTATAATATTTATACTAAAAATATAACCTTAACTGCTACGGAAGTAAAGCTAAAACTCTTAATTAATTTCCTCACAGCGCTCGCCGTATACATATATGTATAAATTACGCTTTGCTCAATATCTACAGCTGGCCATTATCATCCGTAAATATTTTTGGTTAAACGTTTGTATTTTGTTTATAGCCGTACATACATAAATATAAATTTCGTTAAATGTTTGCAGCTGGTCAATGCTACTTCACGTCATTCGTCGTGAACCATTAATTTGGTCGCCTACATACATACATTTGTTTTACCTCCGGCGCAAGGTCGTCATATTACAATGTGGGATTTCTTGCGAGCCGGGGTATTACCTCACTTTCTTTTTCCACTTGTTTTATAAGCGGAAATAATTGCTGTAGGTCAGTAATAATATGTATGTACGCGCCATTCTTTAGGTAAAATGGTATAATGTACCGTATGTATGTACATGCATGCAATGATTTGTTTCACTTGCTATGCAATGTAGGTATGTACATATGTATGTACATATTTTCTTTTAAAGTAGGTTTGATAGGTAAAATAAGTATGTATGTACGTAATTTGGACAAACGTATGTCTGATATTCAATGTACGTATGAATGTACGTAATTTCTTTTTTGTAAGGGCTGTATGTAACAATATCCAACGCACGATAAGAGGATATATTCTCTTATCTTTAGCCAAAAGTTTTCTTGCTGGCATAAAGTGCAATGGCCGCCTTCTTTACATTTATCCTCTAATTTAATTTGAAGGATAACATCACTCCAAGGTATTTGGCTTCAGTTTTAAATTCAACAGTAATGTTATCCAGTTTTCGGGTGCAAAGAGGAACGCCCACCTTTCATACAACTTTAGGCCCGACACCTCCAGATATGAGAGATATCTTAAACGATGCATTATGCTAATCTGAACATATTTTATTAACAATGTTTATTTCTATCTAGCGGGGGAAAGTTTTGGCGAACGGAGAGAGTTTCTTGAGTGAAAAAGTGGATCTTTCTACTTCTCGTGATTGTGCGGAATTGGTGCGTCGTGGAAAATGGCTTCCTATGAGAAAAATGTTTACAACAGTGCATTAATGGCCACGAAAGAACGAACTGTAAAAATATATGCTAAATGTTGTAGCTGGGGTGTATGAGACCCAAATGCATGAAAATGAGTTTTCCGGCGGCTAAAACGTCCCGCGAAAGTTTTCTGAATCGGAAAAAATATACACAACCCGACAGTACTCGGTAAGGACTTTAATTCGATATGCAACATGCGGTATTGGAACCACCCCCCCCCTGCCTCCCCGCCTGTGGTTCCTACCCCCTACCTTAAAATTTTTTGGAGAAATTATATTTTCTCGAATTGTAGCTGGAAATGAGCTGAGGGGAACAGTCAAATCCGTTTTCTGATCGGACATAACCGAGTTTGAGCTGATCTAAGGTGCGAAAAATTTAGTACCTCAGTTCGAATAAAAAAGGGGAAATACTAAAAAAGTGAGAATTGGAATGGCTATAGATACATATTTAAGCCTCCGAGTATAGGAACGTGAGTACTCAAACTTCTTCTCAGGACCTAAGGAATTCGGTGCTGTATTATATTATCCAAAATGTGATAGATCAAACTTTGACCCCCCCCCCCCCAGCTTTCCACCGCTAGATAGAAATAAACATTGTTAATACTTATAACAAACAATTTTCAGAATATCATAATGCATCTTTTAAGAATCTGTCATGTGTGGAGATATCGGGCCTAAAATGGGCATTTCTTTTTAGGAATAACTCTCCTCCGTGTAAATAAGACACCGCAGACGGCAACTTACATCCCAGTCACGAAGTTTTTGCAATGCTCTTTGATTTAGCTCACTGATCGTCGATAGGAATTTTCCCAAGACCAGGATGACTAAGTCATCAGCATAGGCTACTACTTTTATACCCTCCCTTTCTAAGGAGGTGAGAATACCTTTAGCTACAGTCGAGGTGAAAGTACTACTCCTTGTGAATAAATAAATCGTCCTCTGACTTTTGGAGGAATTAAAGAAAATAACACAAAACGACTCATAAAACAACAATTATAATAAAATAAAACAGATTTTCTTATAAATATATCAAAATATTTATTATTTATTATAATTATATATTTATTTATTAAAAATCCACTATTGTGTATTCAGAACCATCACCATGCTTACAAGTATACTCTCTTTTGCAACATTCCGGAAAAGCTTTATTAATATCGACTTGCTCCCCACGAATGCATCCTTTCAAAGAGGAATCAATGCAGCTAATAAAAAAACAAAAAAACAAAAATTATTAAAAATCTATTTTCGACTCCTGAATTTGTTTTTTTTATCATAATTTTAATACCTGTGTACACTAGCCCATCCCTTTGGAGAGCATATTAAGCGTGTACATTTTGGCAGTTGATGTTCCCCAGGGTTAAAAAAATTAGTGTTATAAAAACACTTTCCAGGTTTATCTAAAATTTTAACAATCTAAATTTTTTTTCTTTTCTTTCAATTTGGTATAGTATACGTGAAAGTGATGAATTTTTAGAGTCTGTATCAGCGTCACCAAATGACATAAGAAATGTAAAAATTACCACCAAAACTAAAAACGACTTCATTCTATTGAAAATAGATCCGGTGATTAGTGAAAAAATGCTGATGTTTAGCAACTGAAATGTTTACGATAAATCGACAAGCTTTTATATAAATATTTTGCTTGAATCAAGTTTATTCTACCGAATACCACAAAATTCTTAAATGGTGCCTGATGGTTAGCGTTTAATGACGAAAAATCTTTTAATAGACTCATTTTAAATAATAATTTTAAAATTTTCATATTATTTAATTGCCAAAATAACTGGATTTGATATTTTGGCGACTGGTTGTCTGTCGTTGTTGATGTCTAATAATAGATACGCAAAAAAAAAACATAATAATTTATTGTTATGCAAAAATCGGAATTGTTTCAAATTGAATAAAAAAATAAAAAATAAAGACTAAGTACGAAATCGAAATAGAAACATGAACAAAATTTTCATGTATAATTTATAATTCCTTAAGTTGGCTATCTGAATTATATTTGTCTGAGTAAGAAACAACAATCTACACAAAAGTGGCCCCACTTCCGTAAAATCAATTTTTGGGCGAAAAATTAATTATTAATTACAAAAAGTTCTGTTCCTAATTAACTCGAATTCTGGATGAAATATTAGAATTAAGCCAAAGTAACCATGGTAACCAAATTTCGACTTCATTTTCTCTAAGAGAAACACTTACTTTATCATAAAGAAAATGAACCCGAAATTTAATTACCATCGCAAATTCTCTTTAACCAGATTTAACTAGGATTTAATCACACAAAATGTAAATGCCGCGTATACGATTGGAGAATTTCGAGTTTTCATGGATGTTATCACTATTTTTATTATAACCATTTACATTTTATTTCCAATTCTATATGGGCCTATTTAAACTTCTTTCTTGATCAAAAATATAACAGAGGGGAAGTTCTCATATTTCAAAAGTAAGTCAGTAACTTTTCAGTATTTTTACTTTTTCAGTTACGAAAACAAAAAACAAAATAGAGAAAAAAGTTACAAATTTAGTGAAGAAAATGTTTGTTGTAATTGTCCTTTTAAAATATGACTTTGTATTTAAAAAAAAAAACAAAATATCTCACAAATCTCTCAGTGTTACACTATCAATACAATCTTTATTTTTGTACATTTTTTAATAGATAACCAAAAACATGGTAACTGCCAAGCCAGCAAGTTTTGAGTTAAAGGTATTTGACATGTCCTACATTAATTTTTAAAGGAATTAAATTATCTGAATATGTGTGAGTAGAATTTGGCTTTCTTTAGGACAGTCCTAATGGTAATTATATACCTAAATAGTTACAATATTGTCACTGTTGACATTTTATCAGTCAACGAAAAATATTCATTCAAATTTCAAAAATATGATCCAAATACACTTTCCCCCATTACCATCAGTAAATTTCTTTCCCCCGACCTCGCTCATAAATCCTCTAGTTCTCAATGTAATAAAAAACAATTAACGTATTTTGACTAATCCCTATAATTTTGTTATTTTTATTTTTATTTTATTAACTTAATTTAAAAATCCGTTATTTTATATTCAGATCCATCTCCATGCTTACAAGTATATTCTCTTTTACAACACTCAGGAAAAGGTTTGTCAGCATCGATTTGCTCTCCTCGGACACATCCTTTTAGAGACGAGTCAATGCAACTACATAGTATCAAAAACAAATTGAGTTGAGTTGAGTTGATTTAGAAAGTAATTTTACTTTTTTTTTATAAGTGTCATTATTACCTATGTGCACTTGCCCAACCACTTGCAGAGCAAATTAAACGCGTACAATCTGGTAGTTGATGCTCTCCTGGAAGATAACCGGTTTTTTTATAAAGACACTTTCCAGGAACGTCTAAATTGAAAGAAAATTCCAAATGTCAATTTAAAACATTTTTTTTTATTTTGGAGCAGATGCCATACATGGAACCGACGTATTTTTTGAAAAGGTTTCAGCATCACTGTATGATTTAAATAGCGTTAGAACTGCAAGAACTGCCCAAAAACAGAACATACTTAATAAAAATTATTATTGGCGGTAAGTAAAACGTGCTCGGATTTTTAACAACTGAAAATTTTGCGCAACATAAAAGCGCTTTTATAAACTTTAATTTATGCAAATGTTTGTGTCGAGATCAGTGGTGGTGGTGGTGGTGGTCGTCAGTAATGTTTACCTTTTGATAGCTTAAGATATAATTATAGAATTTCATAGCTGAGATGTATTCAGATAAACTAAAATTATATCTCATTCATCTACAGTATCACAAGATGATGCCAGCCAGTATTTTAATTATTATATAGTTTTACTGCTGATTAATAATAAAATCAGGTTTGATTTTTATTCTAGCGTCTTTTTGACTGTTCAAAATATGAATAAGCCTTAATCGAGTATTTAACTGTATAAATAAGCAAGCAAAAATTTGGAATAGTATGTTCGAACGGTAACCGGATTACTTCTGCATTATACATCATCGTTAATTAAACAATTCAAGTTACTAGTGTTCCTTCCATTGGCTTGGATCTATTTCAATCTTGTGACAAAGATAGAGAGCTGAACGATATTCGAATATGGAATCATGTACAAATATAATGTAAAATGAATCAGGAATACCTATGTAGTTATATGTATAAGTGGAGAGTGTATTTTTTTAAATTCAGTTTTCCAAAAATTATTTTCGAAATATCGTGTTATAAAAACCACAGTTCTTTTTAAATCATGTGTCTATGGGATTTTTGAAAATGGTGTATAAAAAGACGATATCCTGAAGCTTGATTTTTTAAAACAAGATCATTGGATACGACCTCACGATCACTGGTGAAACTAACACCCAGAGCGGGCTCAAAAAGCCTACAAAATTAATATTTTCATATGCAGTGATGAAATTTGAAATCACATAAAATAACAACGCTGGATTAATTAATAAGCAGTTAGATTTACTCAATTAAAATTCAGTTTCTGAATAAAAATTATATTAATTCTGTAATGATTTCATTATTTCAATTCCATCTAAAGGTGTTCATACCATCATATGCTTTGAGAAGCTGCAAATACGCTGGCTAGACAGTAGTGATGATACAACAATAAAAAAAAACGAGAATTCTTCTATTTATTCTTTGTATTTAAATGGAGAAAAAACGTATGCCTGATATTCAAGCACTGTAAATTATTTTCTGGGAAATATTTAGCTGACTTCCTTAAGATAGGCGTACACGCTGCTAGCATACAGTTCGTAGATGAGAGAAGAGTATTACTTTAACTTTGGATTATCAGAAAAGTAAGTAATGAACGAAAATTAAAATATGTATAAGATCAAATTTTTCACGTTGAAAAGTTTAGAAATTTCCTCAAGCTCCCGACACTGTTGAACGGGTGACGATGATCAGTGGACTCAGTCAGGCTGTTACTTTAAGTAATCGGATATTTCCGATGGGAAGCTTTTTCGCCTTCCGTTTTGGCTTGCTTAAGCGTTTCTCTCAGATACTCATCGATCTTCCTTTTATTGTGCTTTCGTGAGCATATGCTAGGCCTGCCAGTGCTTTTTTTAACACGTTTAATGATGAATGTAGATCAAGAAGTAAATCTAAACAAACAAGTTTGGCAATCCAGATCTTGGCAACACTACTAGCACTACTTAAGAAACCTTTTTATTTTTTGCTCAACTCTGGCTTGGAGTGAGTGGAGTCGGAGTGAAAGCACTGTTGGGAGATTGTGGGAATTCTTCCATATTGTGGGAATTTTTGGCGCAAAAAAAATTAAAAGGGGAAAAGGGAATAATTTCGTCTCCCTGTACAAAATTATAAGAAACATTACACATCCGAAATTCAGAATATATTTCCTTACAATTGACAAAAAATTAAATTTCCTACGCAAGTATGTTAATTTGTGGGCGGAGGGGGGCACAGCCATCTTTAGTTACGCCACTACTCACGATTGTTACAAAAGCCTCTTCAAAATCTCGCATTGCACGATACCCCGTCCGCTCAAAATTCTGTTTTTCTTTTTAAAATTCGTAAAAGCCGCATATTTTAAATGTAAGGATTATGGAAAGGTCGGGTACGATATACCGTTTTTATACCCTAGATGAAATCTATAGGGTATACTAAGTTTGTCATTCCGTTTTTAACACCTCGAAATAATGATGGTAGAACAAAATGGATTGGACACCCACGCATTATATTAAAAGTTATTTTGATTTTTGCATGTCCTTCCGTCCGTCCGTCCATCTGTGCGCACGATAACTCGAGAACGCGTATACTTAGAGAGGTGAAATTATGTACACTGACTTAAAAACAAAAAGTAAAATTAAGTTCGAAAATGAGACAAATCGGGCAACGCCTTCGTGGGGTTGCCATACAAAATTGGCGTTTTCCACTATATATTTGGACACTGCCTAAGAACACATCAATATAGAGAGCTGAAATTTGGTACATGGTGTTTTCATTATACTAGCAAATAAAGTTTAAAAAATGGACTAAATCGGGTAACTCCTTCTTGTTGTTGCCATATAAAAATTTAGGTTTTTACGTATACTGTGAAAACGATCAGTCCAAGACATTTTTATTGTACCAAAAACTTCTTCAGAATACGAAATCCTATAAAATTGGTTATAATCATTTTTTCTGTCCTACAAACCGTTCTAGAAATATATGCGAAAAACCACTTCAAGAATCAAACTTGCACAGAAGGGTGACAATACGAAATGTCATATGGGCATTCATCTAGGGCAGTGTTTTTCAACCTTTTCCATTGAGTGACACCCCTGACTGAAAAATAAAAAATCGTGGCACCCTTGACCAGGGGCGGATCTAGAATCTGAACAAGGGCTGAGGGGGCTAATAAGCCAGATGAATTTTGTGAGAAAACGAGTATCACGCGAAAGGTTAGGGTGCGGTTCGGGGGAAGAAATTTATTTTAATGCAAAAACAAAGCGTTCCTATATGCCAAAATCAAAATTAAAGTCCATTGAATTTTGTCGAAATACTTAGAGATCTGAGTCTGACGTGATGCACAATTTTTTTTAATTCTGGGCGGAATATTGGAGAGGCACACTTTCATATCTTCTGCAAACATTCTTTGTAAATGTTCTCTTTTATTATTTTTGATGAACGTAACAGCCGAAAATCCAAATTCACACAAATATAAATTCGAGAATTGCAATAATATTGTAAGAGCTCGTTCAGCTAATTGAGCATACTCTGGCTTTATGTGTATCCAAAATTTATTAATTTTCAATTCCTTATATTTAAGCTTTAAATTGCCATCAGTCTTTAAATCAATTAGTGCTCTGTTCTCTTTAAGATTTATTTTTGCTTCATTAACGTCCAAAATGAATGGATTTCTTATCCGATCGTAATCCTTAACACGTAAAGAAGCAAATTTGTATATGTTTCGAAATAACATTTGTCATAGTAGAAAAATGTTTAAACATGTTCACATTCCCTTCCGTTACTTTTCTTAACCATAAATTTAAATAATCTTGCAAACTCTTGATTTTGCCAGTTGCCTTGCGTACTTGTATATGCCGTATTTGATATTTCAAATATGTCTGCCAAGTATGCTAATTTCCTGCACCAATCACTACTAGCAAGCAAACAACAGAATTGTTCTTTATTAGTCATCGCTTCTTTGCTTAGGTACTAGATATCTCATAGAAAAATAGAACTGACAAAGAGTTATCTTGAACTACACTTAAGTAAATTTCAAAGAAAATACCTAAACTTTGCGACATCCCAATCGTAGCGCCATGGCACCCCAAAATGCCTCGGCACCCCGGTTGAAAAACACTGATCTAGGGTATCATAAGAATTGGTCTTAGACCAATTCTAGCTTTTTTACTTGTTTAATATGTATATCATTGTGCGAATATGGGGCAGTCTACCATCTTCTGACTTTTACCTCGGGTATACAATCTGCGAAGATTCAACAGTGACATACATTAGTACTTCCGCCAGGGTGTCCCGTATGTGGTCTTGCACCTGAAAGCTATGGATAGTAGTTCATGCTTAGACAAGTAGAAAATTGTATGGGTGGGGGTGGCAATTCTAACGGTTTTCGACATAACAAGACATAAATATATTTGGGTATATTTTTATAGATAATCCTGTAACTTCCGAACGTTACACCCTATGATGATGATTTAAAATGGACCTTTCAAACGGTCTATAAATTTTTTTTAAGGTTATTTTAAAGTCAAGCTTTTGGGGTTCTTAAATTCAATATGAAAAATTCGTAATTTGATAAAAAAAAAAATTCCGAAATTTTAATTTTATTGAGCCATAACTTCAAAACGGAGAAGAGGAGGGGAAAAATTAATAGGCCATTACATCATCATTATAGGATGTAGCGTTGAGAAGTTACAGGGTGATCTATAAAAATATACCCAAATATCTTATATCCCATTATCTCGAAAACCATTAGGGTCCCCCCCCCGTCCAACCAAACAATTTATTGTTTCTCTGAGATTGACCTATCCATAGCCTTCGGGTGCAAGACCGCATACGGGACACCCTGTATATATAAAAAAAAACGGATGTTCGAAATGGCAGGACGTAAGGTTATTCCGTTTTTGAAAATTTTGGTTTATTTATTTATTTATTCACTTATAATAATAATAGTAATATTTATTTATTTATTCACTTATAATAATAATAGTAATATTTATTTATTTATTCCTTTTACTTCCAATATTAAACTATGAGCATCTCCACAGACAGCCTAGGGCTGGTATTAGTGAAGAGCACTTCTCCTTATTTCCAATTGTCCTCTTTTTTAATTTTCTTATTTTTCGTGAATTAACTTAGTTATAATGTGCTCCGTTTACACATCATGCAATTGCAACATTTTCTTGTGCAAACTTCTTTATCAAATTCTTGAACTTGTTCACTTGCTTGGTATTTTTTATTTCTTCTGTTAGTCCACTGGTAGACACTTGACGTAACTCAACACTTCATGAAATGTAGGCAGACAAGGTAACAGTTTTCTCTTAATGCTTTTTCACACCAAGTGTCTGAAATTTTTAATCACTTCATGAAATGCTCTTAACTTTTACGCCGATAGTGTAATACAACCCGATATAACCAAATACTAGGAGAAGGATGCCTGGATGTTTGTACGTGTGTATGTGTCGTGGGCCTGGGGGCGACCTCCCCCTTCACCCCTCATCACCCTCTCCTAGTATTTGGTTATATCGGGTTGTATTACACTATCGGCGTAAAGGTTAAGAGCATTTCATGAAGTGATTAAAAATTTCAGACACAAAATGTAAAAAGTGGCTAAGTCGAAACCGTTACAGTATCTGCCTACTCTTCATGAAGTGTATAGACTTTTCGTGAAGTGCTGAGTTACGTCAAATGTCTCCGACATATATAGGTACAGCTGTACGCTTTAAGCTCTTTAGCTTTCTGTCAGTTCTAGTATAAGCCAGACGTATATGCTGTCGCAGTCTCGTGTCGAGGTTATGTATATCTCTATATGCTCTATGAAGTTTATGCTGGACTTTATCATTTTATTTCTTATCTTATATATCAATTTAGCTCTTTCCACATATATTAATTGCTTTAACTCATTTATTACAGCTGATGTTGCGCAGCAGCATTAGGAAAAAAGAAAAAAACGAACAACATAACCACGGGAAGTGAACGAAAATACCGAACCAAGGATCCAAAAGAAGAAAAGAGAGAACATCAAATCGAACTGAGGGCCAAAGATAAGCCCCAAAGCCCTAAATAAGACAAACCGAATGATGTGAAAAATAATCAAAATAAATCCAAAGAAGGAAGACAATGAAGAATTTTGAAAGGCGCAAAAGCACTTGATTTGACTTGACTCCCAGCTTCCATTAAATTTTGGATGTACAGAGAGTAGAGGAGCGAATCCAGTTCCGTTTAAAATATCTGCCTTTTACAACAAAAACAAGTAAAAAAGCTAGAATTGGTCTACGACCAATTCTTATGATACCCTAGATGAATGCCCGTATAAAATTTCATATGGTCACCCATATATGCAAGTTTGATTTTTAAAGTGGTTTTTCGCATATCTTCCTAGAACGGTTCCTCGGACAGAAAAAATGATTATAAGCAATTTTATATGATTTCGTATTCTGAAGAAGTTTTTAGTACTTACAATGAAAATGTCTAGGACTGATCGTTTTCACAGCATATATAAAAAAAAAACTAAATTTTTACATGGCAATACCAAGAAGGGGTTGCCTGATTTAGTCTATTTTTGAAATTTTATTTGGTATTATTTTGAAAACACCATGTACCAAATTTCAACTCTCTATTTCATAGCGTTCACAGGCAGTGTCTAAATAAATAGTGGAAAACGCAAGTTTTGTATGGCAACTCCACGAAGGAGTCACCCGATTTGTCTCATTTTCGAACTTAATTTTACTTTTGTTTTTAAAGTCCGTGTACAAAATTTCAGCTCTCGAAGTATACGCGTTCTCGAGCTATCGTGCGCACAGACGGACAGATGGACAGATGGACAGACAGACGGACTTTTAGTATTATGCATCCAATCCATTTTGCTCTACCATCATTATTTCGAGGTGTTACAAACGGAAACTTTTTAAACTGGTGTGTGTTTGCAAAAAGGTACAAAATATTTGCAATTTGAGCCCAAATGATCTTAATGTTTATTTTACTTCCAGTCATTCTAGTTTTCTGCTAACACTGGTCGATTTCCAGAGATCATTCAAGCCAGCCGTCACTTCGAAAGTCTTTTTTCCCTCAAGTGTGCAATAATTGAGGAATTGTCTAGGGCGGTCTACTCAATTAAATCTGATGCAATCGGCCCAGACAATATTCCGCCTATATTTCGGAAGATTTTATTTTCTCTTATTCATCCGTATGCATTACACATTACCAATTTTTACCTGACTTCTTCTAGTTTTCCAGCCTCTTGGAAACTAGCAAATGTTGCAGAAATTAATGTGTTGGTAAATACAAAGCTTTCTTCCGGACCGCAGGCCGCTATCTCACTGGCAGTCTAGTTTTCGTCTACGACACAGTTGTGAATCAGAACTACTAAGAGTCACAACTGACATTCGCGAAGGTCTTGACAATGGCGATGTCAGCGTTCTAGTTTTCCTAGATTTCTCTAAGGCCTTTGATAAAATCCACGATAATTTACTATCTAGAAAATTGGCTTATTTTATCATTTCTCTAAATCGGCCAGTAATTTAGTTGGGAATTTCCCTTTTAACCACGAGCAAAGAATGAAGTTCAATAATGAAATTTCTGACACTCTTACTCTTCTACGAAGCGTCCCTCAGGGGTCAGTCCTTGGACCTCTCCTTTTCTGCATGTACATTAACGATCTTCCTGATGTTGTGCAGAATGTTGAAATTCAACTGTATGCAGATGACTTTCAATTTTACTGAAACAGGCCTATCGGACTTATAGAAGATTGTGTTGAGTATATGAATTGTGACATTGACCAAATTGTAAAATGGTCCTATAACATTGAACTGATATTAAATCCGTTAAAATCTCAGTATATACTATTTAGCTAAAATATTGTTGACCGCCGGGTATCTCTCCCGTAACGCTAAATAGCACCATCCTCCCTTTCATGAGTCAAGTCAAGAATCTGGGAGTACGCTTAGATAAGCAAATGAAGTGCTGCAGTTATGTCAAGGATTTAATGGGCAAGGTATACGCTGGGCTGCGTAGGTGATGGCTCTCCGCTAGTATATTATCACCTAACCTTCGTTCAAAATTAGTCATAGCTCTTCTATTACTGTATTTTACATATGGAAGTATACTTTTCCCTAAACTTAACTCTTTTTATGCAAGACGAATTGAAGGTTTATTTATAGACTGCATCATTTTGATCTCGTGAGTTCGTACAAATTGAACTTACTGAGATGTCCAATTGATCTATACTTAAAGTGGAGGGCAGTTAGTTTTCTTTATGAGCTAGTGCAAACTAAGGACCCCGAATATCTGCACCATCGACTACGATTTCTCCAATCAGCTAGGCATAATAAGTTACTGTTAATGCGCTGTAATAAAACAATAGCCGAGAGTTCTTTCTTCATTCAAATCGCACGTATTTGGAATAATTTTCCTAGTGGCGTTATGGAGATTAGAGTGGGGGCGGCTTTCAGAAGGTCTTTAAAAATGCATTTAATCTCTAATTAATTACTCCTTTTTACTTTTTATTTTTTGGTTTCTTATTTCCGAGAATTCTTTTTTTTTTTAATTAATTGATTTAAATGAAGTTAATTAACAATGAATTATTATTATTAAATATTAATTGTAGTTTCGTAAATTTGTCAACCGAATTTATTTTTGTACAATATAAGATGTAATTCTTGCGTACTTCACATGAATAAATAAATATTATTTATTATTTAGTCAGTGCGCACGTAACTTCAATCTTTTGATCTAATAAATATTTTCAACTTTAGCAGCCTTCCTTAATTTTTATTTAAAATTTAAAAGTAAATCTGAATAATTTAATAGATGATCGATCCATCCATCAAAATTTACAACCCGAATTCGTTTCTATTTATTTAAAATTATATAAAGAAAAAAAAAACAATGTTTCCAATTATGCCGCGATTACCCACACTCACATCAAAAATATCATTTTTTTCCATTAAAGTCAAAATAAATCGCCAATTGCTGTTCTCTTCAAACTGTGCGTTTTAAAATATATTTGAAGTTGGTAATCAGGTAGATCGACTCTCTGCTTTCAAATAACAAAACAAATAAAATTTCCATATTTGGATCATAATTCTACCAATAATGGCGTTTAACGAATCTATATAAAAGCGTCAGTATTTTGCGCATATCTGTCAGTTGGTAAATATCACTTTTTCCTACATACTAAATCGAAAAGTTTTTAGTAAAAATATGAAGAGTTTTTTGATGCTTTTAAGCTTAACTTTATTTGCGGTCTACTGTGATGGCGATACAATTTCTCAAAGTGCATTGAATCCACGTACTAACTATAAAATAAAAAAATAAAAAAACTTCGTTAATTATAAACTTTTGTTTTTTTTAGGAGTTCCTGGAAGATGTCATTATGAAGGAAAATACTACAAGCCAGGAGAACATAAGCTGCCAGGATGTTCACGTCTAATATGTTCTCCAAATGGTTGGGCCAGTGTACACAAGTGAAAAATTATTTGTAAAAAAAAATATACAAAAATTATTCAATTTTTTTTTGTGGATAGCTGCTTTGATTCCTCAATTGAAGGATGCACCCGAGGAGACGAAATTGATATTAATCAACCTTTTCCTGAATGCTGTAAAAGGACGTATACTTGTCGGAGAATAGATGGATCTAAATATGCAGTTACGGGTTTTTAAAATAAATAGTGCAATAACAATAATAAAAAACTAGTTCTATCATTTTTTTTTTATAATTTTATTTCCACTAAAAATAAATGTAATAAATTTGCTGCAAATCTTGATTTTTTAAGAACTTGCTCCGTTTGTCATCTACATATATCTTAGCATTTGAAAATTTTCTTTCTATTTCGGCCGTTGAAAACTTAATGTCTTAATTAAAATCGCAGCCACAAAAGCAATTAAAAAATAAATAGAAATAATCAATTTTCTTCGAAACTACTTAAGAATAATTCCAATTAAAAAACTGCCGACTGTAATTTAACATTTCACTGCGTGATGGCTGCGTTGCTGACATTCGCTCATTTCATTCTATTGAAACCGATTTTATTTAAGAAATGCTCATTAGACGAAGATTCGAATTCGTTATTAATTATATGAACAGGAAAAAAATATTGTAGAGCAAAATAAGCCATCGAATTGTTGTAAAATTGAAAATGTGTGTAAAATATGGTAATTTTTCGAAATGGTTTCGAGTGTAACTTGTGACTTTTCATCGGAACGAAATAAGGAACAAATCTGTCTTCTTTCATATATCATAAAAAATTCGACCACGAATAAAAAATGCCGGAATTATAAATTATTATATATGTACATAGTCTTATCGAATAACGGTTTTTTGGTATAGAATGAGATTTTGAGGGTGTATGAGAAATTTATAGTATGCCACTACTTTTAATTCCACTAGGCCAACAACCTACACTATGTCTCGTCAAAAGTATATTTTCCCTGTAACACAATGTTATCTTCAGGATCATCTTTAATTAGGTGATTTAATCGAGAAACATTCGCCATATCCATAATGTCTCTACTAACTCCCAAATTATAGCAACTTTTAATTTGAAACTTCGTAGCTTGCACCCTATTCGAAATTGAGACTCTTGAAAGTTTCCTTTGTCCTTTACAAGTTATTTGTGATTTTTTTGTTCAAATTTTGCTTATAATATCCTCCTCAATAAAATAAAATATTAGCGAAATTTAGCGAAATCTCCGTGTACTACGCCAATGTAACTGGTCTTCGCTCGCTCCAAGACGACTCGCCTTTTTACAAGTTCGACGAATTCCTGTTTCAACGAGGTCTGCTTGACCGAGACTTGGCTGTGTGGAAAGCTTGCAGATGCAAAGCTTTTTAGTCCCGAGCTCTTGGTGTTTCGCCGTGACCGCCATCGTTTGTCCTCCTGAATGCTCCTGTTGGAGGTGGAGTGCTTTGTGCTGTTCGTCGCGACCTCCCATGCATGTTGGTCGACTTTGTTGATTCTGGTGATCTGGAGTTTATATGTGTGGCTCTCAGACTTTCGCACAAAACCGCATATATTGCTACAGTTTATATCCCTCCATGCCCATCTGCTGAAATATTTGACTTTTTGGCTTCATGTATAGATAAGCTTACTGAAGTTCTGGTGCCTGCCGACGAATTATTACTTTTTGGTGATTTTAACTTGCCTAATGTGAGCTGGGTATACTCTCTCGACGATGAGCGCTTGCTGCCCTCTTTTTTGGCGACTCCTCAACCTGCCATATCTTTTATTGACAACATTATTTCTTCAAGCCTAATGCAGTCTAGTGGCGTAATTAATGACTCTGGATAATCTCTTGACCTGGTATTTTCTTCCGATCCCAATGGGATTTTCGTTAAGCGTTGTTTAACTCCTATGGTTCCTGAAAGAAGTCATCTTCCGGCACTACATATAGTTTTGTTATTTGATTTTGTAACTGCATTATCTAATGCTTCTAGTAACAATTGTTATAACTTCAAAAAAGCCAATTTTGATAAAATGAATGAATGGTTTTCCGCTTCTGACTGGACTAGTATGCTGGGTGAACGTGACATTGATAAAGCTGTAAACTCGTTTTGTGACATAGGTACAATTTCTTTGTTTTACTAACTGTGAACCACTTGTTCGTTCTTAACGTCAACCCTGGTTCAATGGCTATTTGAAAGTTGGAAGTTCGGAAATTCTGTTCGTCAAGGAGTGATGCTAATTATGTAACTTATTATAATTCGCGCGCTAAGTACATTTCGTGTTTGACTGACTCGTACTACGATTATGTATATAGAATTAGATAGGCTTTACGTGCTGAGCCTGTTGGAGCTTTGTGAACTCTAAGCGCAACTGTAATAGATACCCTTCATCGTTACGACCCGGAAACATAGACAGTGTTGATCGCTTAGAGACTGCCAATCTTTTTGGTGCCTTTTTTAAAACTTCATTCTGCAATAACCACTATGATATTAGTTATAACGATTTTACCCATTTGACGAAGCTTTCGCTGACTTATCTTCAACCTAAAAACTTGTTGTTCGACAAAGCGTCTGTCTCCAAGTATATTTCAAGCATAGCTGATAGTTTTTCTAGCGACCCGGATGGCGTTCCTTCAACGCTCATAAAACATTCTGCTACTTCCATCGTTTCTGTTTTGTATTATTTATTTAATTTATCTTTAACCTGTGGTGTTTTTTTCTGAAACTGTGGAAGCTTTCTTTGATTATTCCTTTGCACACGAAGGGCAACAAGTCCAAGATTTCTAACTACAAACCTGTTGCTAATTTAAATTGTATTGGTAAGATATGTATTTGAAGTCTTGGTTTGCGATGATTTGTACTTCCACTGCCAGCCCTTCCTATGATCTTCTCAGAATGGCTTTATGAAAGGTAAATCTACTACGACTACTTTGTTAGGGTTTACTAGTTTCTGCATCTCTGTAATTGAAAACGGGCAGCAAGTTGATTTCATTTTCACGGATTTCAATAAAGCTTTTGACCGAATCAATCACAAAATTTTAATTCACAAATTGACTGTTCTTGGTCTTCTTTGTTAATTAGCTTCGTTCTTATTTATCTGATCCACTACGTACAATCAGATAAATAAGAATATTCCGCAAAGCTCTTTCTGACGAAATAAATAATACTTCCGGCGTACCTCAAGGCAGCCATCTTGGACCACTCCTTTTTATAATTTACATCAATCTCTGATTTTGACGATGCCAAAATCTTCGGCATTGTTTCTAAAGAAAACTGGTATGGAATTTTAAACTCGGCCTTAGACACCTTTCATAAATGGTGTGCTATTAACTGTCTTCCTCTTAATATCAACAAATGTACTGTTATGTCCTTTTTTCGTGAAATGAGGCCTTTGGACTTTAGTTATATTTTAAATGGATGCTTATTAACTAGACTTAACAAAAGCAAAGATTTGGGTGTCTTTTCTCGTCTCTCCTTCGAGGATCATATTAACACAATCGTTGCCAGGGCGAATGTTATTCTAGGGTTTGTAAAGATATGGTCAAAGAAGTTTAATGATCCATTCATAACAAAAGTACTTTACTACACATTCGTTAGACCCATTTTGGAGTATGTCAGTCCGGTCTGGTCTTCCTTCTATGCTGTATACATAAATCGAATCGACGCTATGTATCTGTTCCTGTGCGCTCCTTAAGGAACTGTGACTTCTTCGTTGTTCCTCAATGGCATGCACGAGGCGATTTCATTAAGTCTCGTGGACTTAACGACCAGTTTCATTGCAATGACTTTCATCTTTCAAAAAGTCAAATAAGAGATCAGCTTAGTTAACACGTTCACGCCGGCGCCGATATTCATGTTTTTCACTGTGAGACGGTGCTCGAATTCATGTTTCGCTTCATCTTGCAACGCGGTACTATCACACCCGACCATCTCCGATTTGAATGAAACTTTCACAGTATATAGGGAATACCAAAATAACTCACCCGTACTACTATTACGGGCCCCCCCCCCTCCCCCCGCTAGGGGGTTAGAAGTTTCGTGATTTTACGATGAAACGTCATTTTCAAAAAATCATATCTGTAGAAAGAAGCAACCGATTTTCCGATTCAAATGCCAAATGAAGCTCAATGTCTTATATTTTTTATAAAAAAATATTGCAGCAACGAACGAAAAATTTGTTTTGCTAATAATAATATATAATATAGTATTATTCACTAGTGAGGACTTCTAGCATTTTTTTTTTATTTTTAATTTGAAACTAGAAGTCTTATCTAACTATGTACAAAAAATTGCGATTGTGTGCGGCTTCGTTGGAACAAGTTTGAGTTTTGGCAGATAAAGGGTGGTGGTTTTTTAGTAGCATACCTATTTGTACAGCAGCTTAATTCGAAAATAATTTAGCGAACCATGGAATCTAATTTTGTTCATTATTCCTAAACGGCTGGGAATAATGACTTGTGATTTTTTTTTTTAATGAAAGATGACAGATTATAGATAAAAATAAATGGCTTAAATGTTGCAAAATTTAACAGAAAGATGGCGTTGAAAGTAATGTAATGACCGATAAAACGTAGTATTTAGGTATCATCGTTGATTCGGCAATTAGAAACCGATCGAGGTTTAGCGAAAGAATTATTTTTAGAACAGATATTAAGTATAACTATTTAGCCTCCTTAGGTAATTTCCGAACAAAAAAATTAAAATCAAAAAATTAATTTTTTTAAAAATCAAAAAATTTTGCCGGTTTTATCTCTGCTTCCCCACCCTGCTGGTCCCACCCCACAATTCAATTGTAACCAAACAAACCGGCATAGGGAAATGTTGAATTTTTTGCCATGGGTGTTTATTTTTATATATATTTCACTTTTATATTACTTAAAACACTATAATTAATTAGTAAAACTATTAAACTTGATTGAAAAATCCTTTCCCACGACACAAACTCCAGTTGATTCTGCAGAACAGCACAGCGCACTTCAATACGTATATTTCACTGCTATTAAGTCAAAAGCACTTTTAATTAGCTATTTATCATAAAATCTTTAAATTAAAACCGAACTTTCTTTTCATGAAATCTGAAATGTCAGAAATCAAGCAGATTTTCCAACCCTCTTGTCATTTCTTCCCCCGATCCATGGGTTTGACTGTCATTGAATTGCCTACTCACGTACACTGTATTCATACGAAACCCCGCTTCCTTATTAGTTATTTATTCAATGTTATTGATTTCAGAAAGTATGCTCTCATTGTCAATGCTACCAACTGTCGTAAACTGGCTATATTTAAATTATTTGGGAATTTTTTTATATGCATGTCAGTGGGATTTATCGAATTTACCAAAAAGGTATATGGGACTATTTGTATTGTTGAATTTTAATTATGAGCCGGAGGAAGTGTTTTCCAATTATATTTTGGTTAGAAACTTCAAGCGTTCCCAATCGTTACAGCTCACTGCTCTCACGTAAAGAAATAGAAATATGAAAAGTGGTGCCATTTGTTTTCATGCCTTTCTTGTTCAACAAGCAGTCCATTTATATACCTACATGTCAGTAGTGTGAATGCATTATAATATTTTCACCCAAAAGCACCCAAACTCTGTTCACATATTCAGAAAATTGGAGAAAATATGTAGATGTCACACTTCCCCTTCAATTAAGTTTAACCCAAAACTACCCAAGGAAAAACTCGGGGTAACTGTCAAACAAATTAAAATTTGAAATCGAGAATTGTCAGAAGTTTAAGTTGTCAAAGGAAAAATGGAAAAGGGCGGCAGAATTTGAAACTGCCGTGCACTGTTTGTCGTAGAAAAATCTACAAAATAGTAAGTAAAATGGCATTTTACTTTCAAATTAAAATTGTTAGCTTGGCAGTTTGTAGTTGTCACTTTCGCACAAAAGTTGTTCATGTACTTTCAAATTTGATAGCTTCCCCTTCTGCACATTTTCACACAAAAAAGTCCAAGAACGAAAACACCGGAGAAGTATGTGAACAGACCTAATGAGTTTAAATAGAATTTTCTTTTTTCAATTAATATACTTTAAATTTCCATTATTTAAATTTTCAACTATATGGCAATTTTTTCTAGTTACTTAATGATCTAAATTTTTGGTGTTACGCAGAGCTGTGCAAGTATCAAAGAAAAAGTACTTAAGTACAAGTACAAGTACCGGAGACCTGAGTACTTGTACTTGTAACTAAGTACTAAGTCTATAAAAAGTACTGAGTACTTTTCGAAGTACTTTTTAAAGTACTTTTTTAGAATCATTGTACGTTGGCAGTAATATAATGAAATTTATCGAGCACAGTTAATAGATATTAATAAATAAATACCTTTTGAAAACTAAAATATGTATAGTAACCAGTGGCTACTATTTATAGTTTTTCATAGTTTTCGGTGCTGCAAGTAGAGTAAAACTTTCACCTCTCCTTGCAACACTCACAAAAACTAAAGGGTTTTCCAATAAGAGGTGTTATTTTAATTAGCCCGCTATTTTGGTAGATGTCACTTTTGGAGCTGACATTTGACAAGTAGAAACTACGCCATTAATAAAAATGGAACGATACACGATTCAACAACGCATTGAAATTATTAAAATTCACTATAAAAATGGTGAAAATGTGGCAGAGACGGTTCGTAAAACTCGAACATTTTCGGGTCGTCGTGAAGCACCTTGTCGGACCGCAATACAGAAATTGGTAGAAAAATTCGAGCTGTCGGGACAAGTTAGTGATGTGAAGAATAAAACCCGTGCACGTCGCTCAAGAACAGCCGAGAATATTGCTGCTGTAGCCGAAAGTGTTGAAGAAAATCCAGGTTTGTCCATTCCTCGTCGTTCTTTGGAATTAGGCATTCCACAAACGTCATTACACCGTATTTTGCATAAAGATTTGGGTCTTAAGGCTTATAAAGTTCAGTTAACGCAAGAACTCAAGCCGGCCGATCATCAACAACGTCGAGTCTTTGCTGATTGGGTCCTTGAAATGCATGAAAATGATCCGGAATTCCATGGAAAACTCATCTTGAGTGATGAGGCCCATTTCCACCTCGATGGCTTCGTCAGCAAGCAAATTTGTCGCATCTGGGGCTCGGAAAACCCAAGAGTTATTGTTGAAAAGCCTCTCTATCCTCAACGTATGACTGTTTGGTGCGGTTTATGGTCCCGCGGGGTCATTGCAGGCGCGTATACAGGGGGGGGGGGTCATGGGGGTCATGACCCCCCCCCCCCCCCCCCAAAGAGTGCCACCTCACCTACGCGGTGAATTGAAGCAAATCGCGCTGGACTGTAGAGCACGTTGTAAAAGTTTCACAGGGCGATTTTTGTATGGTACGGGCACAATGTTTAGCTGACTCCAGCGTTTAATGCTGGTGATATAGCGCACTTCTCTAAATTTATAACTTTAGCACTGCTGTGTCACAGAGACAATCTGCGGCAAAGCTTAGTTAATGATAAGTTAAGACAGAGGCGAACAAGATAGGAAATTTTTCGAGTTTTCTAGAAGGAAACAAGTAATGTCATATACTTATTTACTTATGTCTTTGCATGAATGGGGGAAAGAGCTTCGCTATGCATTATTGTAGTGCGACTGAGCTGAGACAACGAGTTAAAAACAAACAAGTAAAACAGTTAGAATTGCTACCCTAGATGATGCCCCTTCTGGGCAAGTTTGATTTTTGAAGTGGTTTTTCGCACATATTTCTAGAACGGTTTGTCGGACAGAAAAAATGATTATAACCAATTTTATAGAATTTCGTATTCTGAAGTTTTTAGTACAATAAAAATATCTTGGACTAATCGTTTTCACAGTATACGAAAAAACTCTAATTTTTTTTTATGGCAACACCTAAAAGGGGTTGCCCGATTTAGTCCATTTTTGAAGTTTTATTTGCTAGTACAATGAAAACACCGTGTCCAATCCAAATATATAGTGGAAAACGAAATTTTTGTATTTCAACCCCACGAAGGACTTGCCCGATTTGTCTTCTTTTCGAACTTAATTTTAGTTTTTTTTTTAAGTTTTTGAGTATACGTGTTCTTGAGTTATCGTGCGCACAGACAGACGGACGGACGGACATTCAAAAATCGAAATAACTTTTAATATTATGCGTGGGTGTTCAATCCATTTTGTTCTACCATCATTATTTCGTGGTGTTACAAATTGAATGACAAACTTAGTATACCCTTAGAGTATAAAAACGAGAGAACCTAGGATTATCCGAACGACAAAATCTTATTAAATCCCTCAAAATCCTATCAAATTATTCATAATAATGTACTCCCGGTCACAGTACTTCACTTTTTTAATAAAAAGATAAACTGCGCTTTGGCCCAGATGCTGAAAGGAGATGTAAAATTTCTGTCAAATAAAATTTTCATTTTTCCCGAAAATATCAGAGAGTCCAGCATTAGTTTCTCCCATTTAATCACTTCATCAGAGCAAAACGAATGTAAACAGAAGCACGTGCTGTTCAAATATCATAGGAATTATACTAACAAACATTGGTTATACTATAAAAAACATTGGATATTTCTCACAATATTTCAGCAAAAATCGGTTTTCACAAAAACGCGGGAGCATTTTATGAGAGTAAAACCTGAAAAGTCTGCCCCTTTTCATTTATTTATGAAAATGAATCATATGCCATTTCCGTTTATTTGTATGTAATCTGCGTTTTCACATTTTATGTCCATATTCATAAAAATTTTAAAGAGAGTTCGATTTCGTTTTGTTATTTTTTCTTCTTCTTTCTGTCCTTTTCTAGCCGTGTACATTTAAATGGAAAATAATCGAAAATATCTTCTATGTCCTATATTTAGTTATTCAATCTTTGCCTGCGGTGGGGGTGTTTCTTTGAGTTTTATGAGTACTAATAGTGGCACTAATAGCCATTCGCTCGTAGCTCTTCATATTTGAAACACGTACGAATTTTTTTGAATTTTTTTGTGATTTTATATAGTGTCGAACGAAAAGTCATCTATCGTACCTATCACAGGATGGTAAGTAATTTTGGAATACATATTTATTTTATTGTTTGATTGTTTGAAAAAAGGAATGAAATGCTTTTATATTTTTTTTGCGCCGATTACTCGTATATATATAATAAAAAAATTTAAAAGAGACTTCTTCCTACTTTTTCAACCCCCCCCCCCCCTCCCCGCCCACTCGAACATTTTAGTTGTGACCCCCCCCAGGCTACAGGTCTGGATACGCGCCTGGGTCATTGGACCTTACTTTTTCGAAAATGAGGCTGGAGCAGCAGTTACGGTGAATGGATTGCGCTATCGACAGATGATTAATGATTTTTTATGGCCGGAATTGGATGGTATTGATCTGGACAACGTTTACTTTCAACAAGACGGCGCTACGTGCCATACAAGCAACGAAACCATTGATCTTTTACGGGAAAAGTTTCCGGACCGTGTTATCTCTCGAAGAGGTGATCACAATTGGCCACCGAGATCTTGTGACTTAACACCTTGCGACTTCTTGCTTTGGGGCCACGTGAAAGAGAAGGTCTACGTCATTTGGCTGATGTTATTTTCCATTATTAATGATTTATAATGAAATAAAGATCCGATCACTTATCTCAAAAAATGGGATTTTTCTTTGAATATCAAAATAACACCTCTTATTGGAAAACCCTTTATTAGAGGTCCGCCCAAGCACCCATTATCGCCTCCAATAATGCATAACAATTCTAAGGAAAAAATTTCCAGTAAATTTCTAAGAAAAAATTGAGGCCTTTCCTACATCAGGTCGAAGCATCGTTGATTTTATATTGGAGCGAGACATTGCTTGCTTACCCTTGGTTATGTCCACTGACGTACATACATATATAATATGGACTGATTACATTTCTATTTTACGGGGGCAAAATTGCTTATGTAAAAAAGAGTTCGTACGTCGTCGGTGCTAACATTCAAAAAAATCATTGGCAGGAAGTTGAAAAAGTGTACACACAGCTCGGAAGGTGATTTTAATAAAACATTTAGAATATTTTCGGCGTATCTAATGAATATATTGTCTTGGTAAAACAATTTTTATCAGTAATAACCCTAAATGATTAATTTAAAATCATGTATTTCAATAAATACACTATTTTATTTGTTGCCCGATGAGGCAGTCTTTTCCGAGGCACCAACGGTACGCGCCGGCGTGAACGTGTTAAAGATACTTTTCATTCTTATTATTATTGTTATGTATACTTTTTCCATTATTAATGTTATATTTCACTTTTGTAAACTCCGTAATCAGATCGTTGATGAAGCTCTAAATAAAAAATTAAAAACATAAAAGTGATATCTTAACAGCTGTAAAATCTAACCTACAATTTAAGATTGGTTTCGAGCCACAATCTCCTCACCTACTCTACTACAACAACATCCCAATAACTCTACAGTGAATATTTCCTTATTCGCAGAATGTCGAATGACAATGGAATACTAAACGCCAGTCTACATCATTTTAAAATTACCTAATTAACCACACCATAACCTCCTCTCTAACATTATCCAAAAGATTTAAGATCCCACACCTAAAACACCCGGTTTACATTAATTATAAAGCAAACTAGTTCTGCGATATTTCACTATTCCGGTTTCAATTTAAGTGAATCTTTTGTTTTTGCGCATTTACGTACGGCATGAAATTCTTATTCAAAACTCTTGAAATGATGAACAAAATGATTGCTGAAATATTGAACCGAATGCCTATTTATTTCTCCACCTGAATGGTATGAATTAAATACGAATTTTAATTTCCGCACTCATCCATTACGAGGTTATAGTCACTCTCGATTTTCTTATTGATATCCAGAATCTTATCACCAACACTACACTCACCGGGTCCATTGATTAAAAAATTCGAGTAAATCCACTAATTTCGATTATGAAAATAAAATTAATTTACATTTTACGACCATATTTCTACCACAATGATAATTTGTAAACTAGAAAAGTTTTTATAAAAGCAAGTTAACTCTTAGCGAGCATTTCAGTTGTTAAAACTTAAAATCTGGCTTAGAACATGAAAAGTTTTTTGGGACTATTAGTTTTAATATTTTTTGCATCATACTGTGATGCGGATACTTTTTCTGGAAATGCATCACTTCGATGTATGTCGTATGATAGATATGTGAATTTTAAACAAACAAAACGAAAAAAATGAAAACCAAGAAAGTTTGTAAGATGTTTTAATTTAAGTAATTTATTTATTTTTTATTTTTAGACGTTACGGGAATGTGTCGTTACAACAACAAAGTTTATAAACCAGGAGAACATTATCTCCCGGAATGTACACGATTGATTTGCTCTGCAAAGGGTTGGGCTAGTGTACACAAGTAAGAACGTAAGAAAAAATAAAAATTATATTAATAATTGTTTTTTTTTCTGTCCACTATAGTTGCATTGAATCCCACAAGGAAGGATGTATACGTGGAGATCAAATCGATACGAGCAAATCTTTTCCGGAATGTTGTAAAAGAGAGTACACTTGTAAACATGGAGATGGATCGGAATATACAATAACAGATTATTGAAATAAATAAATAAAACTTGAGTAAAATATATAAAAAAAAGTGTTCTTAATTTAATTTACCTGCATTTTACCCATTAAGAAAACAATCTATTGCATCTATTCATAAAAATAAGTGGAATTTTTAAAATCGGAAAACGTTATTATCTGCTTATTAACTTCAAAAAGCTTATGACAAAAATTTATTTAATTTTGTTGAAATTTGTGGCAGCCCCGCTCCGCAAACTAGAGAAATTAAAAAAATCATAGGATTTTCATTTTTAAATCATTTTCAATAAAAATTGGGGAACAAATTTAAAAATTAGAAAACGTTATTTTGTTGCCTTAGTTGCTTAAATAAATATTTCATTAATCAATTTGCGATTTATTCAAAAATCTTAACGCCCCGTCCCATCTTGCGAATTGTGCACCGAGCTGTCCTATTTATGACAGCGACCCAGCCTTAAAGTAAATTCTGTCATTGAAATTTAATCCATTATTTACATATAAATAATACAAAAAAAAAAATTGAAAAATTCGTGATCCGAAAAGTTCTTTTCTTTGGTCTTTCTCAATTTTAAGCGATTTCTTCAAAAATAAACCATCAACATATATAGACAATTTTAAAGTAGACATTTTGATGCTTAAAATGAGCCCGGATAGAATATTTAAATCGAAAAAAACACCAATAAAGTTTTTCGTGGATGATTTTGATTTTGTTTTTTTTTTTTTTTCGAAAATTGTAAATATATCGGAAACTACATGTTTCCCAGATTCCAAAAAATTGTGCTTATTCAATGCAAAAAAAAGGTATACACTCACAAAATCGGGCTTCCGCCATTTTCTCAAAAAATTTGAGGTTATGTTGAAAATTGCCTTATATGAAAGTTTTAGATATTTTTATTATCTATAATTTTCGCGAAGAACATTTTCCGCTAGGAAGTCATATTTCGCCGAAAATCGCAAAACACCCACATTCAACCCCTTAACACCCCACCCCCACCCCCACCTTATCACCTTATCTCGTGTTTAATTTTATCATTTTTTCTCTTAATTATAACCTTAACAAAATTTTCCGCCTGGTCATTGTCTGTTATTAATTTTTTTCACAATCCGTTTTGGCACCAGCCTATATAATAACACTTCCTAAAGTTGATATTCCATGCTTCACTATTCATCAGAAATCTGTTGACGATTCCATGTCCAACATGGGCTCTGGTTATTCTGCTGGACCTGACCCGGATGGGTCTTAAAGAACTGCAGTGGAATACTTTTTTACTCGTTAACATTTTTTGTTTAATTTATTACTGCGGCTTGGTAAATTTCTTAAGTTATGGAAAGAGTTGTTTATTGTCCCCCAATCCTTAAGTCCGGTAAAAGGGAGATAGCTACCAACTATCGTCCTATTGTTAATTTGAAACTTCTTTATATGAATTTTTGTGCTCTTAATTCTCATCAGCATGGTTTTATAAAGGGAAGGTCAACAACAACAAATTTGCTCCAGTTTACATCTACCTGTATCGAATCGTTTGAACGTGGTTGCGAGACTCACTGTATTTATACAGACTTCAGCAAGGCTTTTGACAAGCTTCTTCACTCTGTTTTGTTATTTAAACTGAGATCATTAGGTATACCAATTTGGTTGTTGAACTGGTTATCATCCTACCTTAAGGATAGCAAATTTAGGATTCAGTTCCGTTATGCTCTGTCTGAAGAAATAACGGCTTACTCCGATGCTCCACAGTGTAGTCACTTAGAGCCAATGTTAGGCTTTATAAAGGGTTGGGCAAAAGAATTAGATGATATCTATATTAGTAAAGCTATTTTTACCACTCTTGTTAGACCCATTTTGGAATATGCCAATCCTGTCTGGTCTCCCTTTTACAAAAATCACTCCGATCGTATTGAGAGTGTGCAAAGGAGATTCTTACTTTTTGCTCTAAGAGGTCTCGAATGGGGGGATAGACTTCATCTTCCTCCTTATAACGAAAGATTAAATTTAATACACCGTCCTACTCATGAGATTCGTAGAAATATTTGTGATATTAGCTTTGTATTTCAACTTGTGTAGGGTGACATCGACATGCCTTTGATGCTTGAGAAAATTTATTTCAATTCAAGATCTCGATACGTGTGATCTAATAATTTTATTTATTTGTGCTCCCATCGCAAGCATTCTTGGCACAAAAAAATTCTGAAGAAAAATTATCGAGTAAATTTGTAAGAAAAAAAAAGTTAATTCTCTGATCTCTATGCTGTCTTTGACATATTTCTAATAGCAAAAGTACATGGGATGAGTTTTCCTCAGTCAGTCAGTACCATGTACGCATTTGCGAGAGACTCTTCCTTAAAATAAGAACAGTGAATAATGCAACTCAAAGTTAAGAGAGTTGGGCTATACCCAGTTATGAAAGTATTGGGCACAAATAAATTCTGAGTGGAGTAGGTATAATAAAATATTCCATAATAATTTTCTAAAGAAAAGTTACCTCATACCTATCGTGACATAAGAGGCCAAGATCTTCATTTCAGAGGTCAAAAGTGAAAAAGATCTATAACCATTTCGTGTAAACCAAGGCTTGAATTAGCCCAAGTGGTAATTTCATAATACCTACAGCACTGCTTAGGTACCTAAACTATTTCTCTTCAAATCATAGTTTTCAAATTCGATTCGAAATAACTAAAAATCCAGCTAACAATACAACTATATAAAATAATTTTTTTTCCCAAATGGAGTCTTTGAACTGTCCTGGCGATGCTTCTTACCCCCCCCCCCCACACACACACACACATACATCTAAAATAACTTCCCTCCCCTCAAATTTACGTTTGAAAATTTTTCGGTTTTTGAAGTAAGTGTAATATTTTAAAAGCTCATAAATCCTTTCATAGATATCGCAGGATCAAACTTGAGCACTTGTTTCAAAGAGCACCTCTCTTCCTTTGTAACAATATCCAACATATTACAGTTTATGGTTAAATGCTTCAGTTATCGTGCCTTCCTACTTATTTACCGAAACCCCTTAAATTAGATTAGATTTATGTAGGGGTATGCTGGCGTTAGCCTCGCAATAACTGCGACCAGAAAAGTCTATGGTGAGTCCCCGTTCAATTTACTTCCTTTCTAGGTTTAGACTACTAATAAAGTCCAGAACCATTCTGGGATTCAGATTCCACGTCTTATTTGGTAGAGGAAAAGCATATTCGCGGTGGAGTAAACTCCTCCTGGCCAATGCTTCGCAATTTCAGAGCAAGTGCTCTAATATTTCATGAGCGTCCTTACAGAAGCAGCAGGATGAAGTCTCAGTCAAGCTTATGTTATTTACGTGTTACCTCAAGAATAACTCTGTAGTCATTTTTAGCACTGTTCTTCCTAAGGAGTAGGAGTTCATAGCCATAGGTGTCGATCAACTCTTTTGGACAGCTATTTAAAGTAGCTCTAAGGTAACACTTTGAAGTGCCACAAAATGGCTCTGGTCCGACAAAGTAAGTTTCCGTACCTCTTTTGGCTGGGCAGTCAGCAACTTCATTGCCTTTATGGCCTTCATGTCCAAGTAGAAACAAAGTTATCCTCATGTGAGTACTTATAAATTTTTAAGGGCTTGCAGTCCTAGACTATCCTTGAATTAATAGTGAACGAATTTAAGACCTTGAGGCTACTTGACTATCCGAGAGGATATTGATGGTCGAACTATTTATGGCTTTTTTAATGTAGGTACTAGCGCATTCTTCTATAATTAATACCTCGCCTTGGAATACAGTAGGGGTAAAGCCGAGGGCGCTTGATGGCATCTGGGGTCTTATACGCTCAGTTCGACTACACTGTTCGTTTTTGAATCGTCTGTATATCACACCATCGATCTTTCTTGGAAAGACGGTTTTGTGGAAGGCCATTGTTTCGGTACCCAAAACCACGTCGAATGGTCTTATAAAATACACCATTTTTTGTTATAGCAGCAATAGAAGTACACACTCTGTCAAAATTTCAACTGTCTACCTATTACGGTTCATGAGATACAAGCTGGTGACGGACGGACAGCGAAGTCTTAGTAATAGGGTGCCCATTGTTACTCTTTGAGTACGGAACCCTAAAGAAATCTCTAGTCACGATGATGATAGGTATGCCTTAAAAGTCTAAAAACTTCCCCATGACAAAAGTGAAATTCTTTTTTTAATTTCGTCCCTTACAAAAAATTACATCTATTGATTGAGCATTAAAATAATGTGAAATCTTAAAGCAAAAAAACTTCTAAATTTCTTAGAGAACAGAAATGGCGGTAAACAAGAGTACATGAGTAAATATTTGGCTTTTATTTCATTTGCTCAAAGTTTCTGGTCCAAGCGCGATCCTTTTTCAGGAATTCTATAGTAGTAATTTATGTCCAAGCTATAAAAAGTCTTGCTAATGAGGCACAGAAATATTATATATAATACCTTTTTGTCTACTTGCTATACTAGTCCAGAAATCTGTCAGGGTTTTACGTGAGCACCTGCCATTATGGCTTAATTCCACGGTAGTTTTAATGCACGGATTAGAAGACAAGCGACAATCAACGCCCTCGAAAGGCAGAATATATTATATTCTGTCTCAGGTGTACCAGTTTATGTCAGTGCATGCTTGACATTGGACTTACTGGTCGAAGCGAGACCTACCTAAAATCTCTACCGATCTTTGGGTCACGGCACCCGGTTGATTTAGCGCAACTCAACGACTAAAGCCTCTAAGCATACATTAATAAGCTACCATCCTTCAAATTCAGGGACGCAGTATGCAGTTATAACAAAAGAACAAACTACTCTGTTTAGAGAAGAATGTTCGCCTGAGTCATGCAGACTCAGACAATCTCTCCCTGCCCACATATGGGGCCTTTCCATGTTGAGACGAATATTGCTACTAAGTGCAGCGCTATTCGGGGCTCCTTAACCCCATAATACCAAGTTAGTAATGTCGGCTACACAATTGGTATGGCTTCGTGTAACGTGACCATAAGATCATGAGTACTCCAGGTGGACCTTCATGCAGGTCCTTAAACGTAACTGGTACCTCCGTTTGGCCTTAATCATATTAGCACTTATAAGTAAGTAACTGCAGTGGACCACGAGAAGGTTATGATCCGCCCTTCAAGTTAGGAGAGGCTTGAGACTACAGCCTGTAATCTTAAGCTACCAAAGTACCAATTCCAAGCAGTTGTACTAGGTTGTATACATGCACGCTTCACTATGAACACGCACTATCATCAGAAATCAGAGTATGCATATTGTTTAGCACACGAAGCTGTACTAGTCCAGTCAGTGATTTTTATATATTTATGTTATTCAGTTCCGGGCCCCGATGAAAAATCCAAGTTTAGACCCTTGCGGAGGATCCGCGCGGTCCGCCATCTTGGATTAAAAGTACCAAAAATTGTTTTTGTTTTTAAATAATTCCTCAACGGTTGATCCTACGACAAAAATGCAGAGAGATAAATTTGAAGAAGACTAAATTCTCTAAAGTTTTAAATACTTTTTTGTAAATCTGATGAGTAACGAGTCACAGTGGTGAAAACGTGAACAATCTTCCAAAAAAATGTATTCATATAGTACCCCCTATACAGGGTGTTTCGTCCATGCTGGTCCATAGGATAGAAGGTGATAGTGGTCACGGAATTAAACAAAAAATTGTATGGCAAGGGGGGGGGCGGTATCTCAACCGTTTCGGAGTTACAGGGTGATTAAGAAAATCAGCTCGTCTTTCACAAAATACTCTGTATTTTAAAAGTATAGAGTATGCGGTCACTTACAGAGCTCATTATATGCAGAACTTCATGGCCTTTCCAACCCCAACGACTGCTCGACCAGCCCCGGTAGTCCTCTATCCTCAGGAGTTTTAATGGTCTAAACTAAAGATAATTTATTCCCTTCCCTATTTAACAGATATAGTGACCACATAGATTTAATAGGTCAAATTACAGAGAAGAGTGGACAGTTTACAGTTTTTATAAAAACAAATACGTTAAGCACCTCTTTGTAAAAAATGGAGGTCAAAGTCAATAAAAATATAAGAAATACCGAAATTCTTAGTTTATACCACTATAACTCCTGAGGGGCGAGGAATACGGAGCTGATGGAGTAGTCGTTGGAAGGGTCATAAAGTTCTGCATACATTGAGCTAAGTAAGTGACCGTACACTCAGTACTTTTTTAAATACAAGGTATTTTGTGAAAGACTACCAAATTTTCTTAATCATCCTGTAATTCCGAAACGGTTGAGATGCCGCTCCCCCCTAGTCATACACTTCTCTGTTTGACTAGGTGACTACTAACCACTATGGACGAAACAACCTGTATAAATGGTACTATATGTATACATTTTGTTGCATTTTGTTGGAAAAATGTTCACGTTTCCGCCGCTATAGCTCGTTACAGACCAGACTTAGAAAAAAAGTATTTATACAAATGATGTAAGGAATTTAATCTTCTTCAAATTTATATTTTTACATTTTTGTCATAGAATTAACCATTGAGGAATTATTTTGGAAAAAAAAAAAGAAACACAATTTTCGGTACCTTTAATCCAAGATGGCGGACCGCGCGGGGCCGGAATTGAATAACATATATAAAAATCACAACTACCCCATCTTTTGTAGGGCAAAGACTCTATTTAGTTCCTATTGACTGGACTATACGTATAAATGTTTTAAAAGTAATAATAAATAAACGCAATGGGAGACAGGTTACAATGACAGAAAAACACATTTTTAAGAAGAAGTAAAAAAGTAAACGGAATAAAAGCCATATACAAGGTTTACAGCAAAACGATCAGTGTTTTCCCAAAAAAATCAAAATCTCGCATCTTAGCGGAAAATTTTATGACTTTACAACTGTAAATTCAATAAGATAAAGAAATAATAAAAAAACTAAAACAAAGTTAACAGCGAAAGCTTATTGGATAGAAGTGTGTAGAAATGTAAAAAAAATTTCAAATAAAATAATAAATCATTAAAAACATTTTACAGATAAAACAAAAATTTCTAACGCAAAAATAACATTTATTTAATCTTTGGTTTATATTCTAAATTTCAGTATAAGTTTCCCTGACCTCTAAATTTCCACTTTTATCAACGCAATGAAGTGAAGCACAACAACCAGGGAATGGTTTAGTATGGTCTCCTCCAACAGCTTTACATCCTCCAGGTACTTGATATCGTGGGCAACTATAACAAAATTTAGAAATTATATAATTATATATAATATAAATAATTATAATAATGTACAAAAAAAAAAAACTCACTGATTAATTCGAATCACAAAATCATCTCGACACGTATACTTAGCGCAAGCATCACTCTCAACCGGTCTGTACACTTCATCGACTTCGATTGCATAATCAGTGTCTTTGTGATAACACTTCCCGGGATGATCTGCATGTGAAAAAAGTAAGAAGAGATCATCACATTTGGTTAGATTACACATAACAGATCAGCTCGATCACAGACACTCACCTGGATGTCGTGCATTTCCGATATACTGCTCTTGACCGCTGGCTATTGCAGCAAAACAAACAAATAAAATCACCAAGCAGCACTTCATATTGTTTTTTGTTTTTGTTTTGTTAATTAAATTTCGATAGTTACCCGGATAGTAATTAAAACTTGTTAAAGCTATGATCCGCCGCAGTTAACAGTTTGTGCTTTTGTGTGATCTTCGACTTGCATACTCTTTTTATATTCAACGGAATATCGTATAAGCTCCAATTACGCAGAATTAAGTAGGGTACTACTCATCAGTCATTCTTAGATACGCTGATATCATCGGATTTTTCGTATAGTGGCAAAATAAAAAATTTTCAAAAAATTTGCATAAAATTCTTTGTTTCGATTTATCAACGGAAGTTGTTCTTATTTAATATTCATTCCTTGGTGAAGGAACAAAATGGCCAATTAAATGTAGGGTAGAGAACTATGCGCGATTTACAACTTTTTAATTATCTTTTTGTGGAAAGGAAGATGGTGTTGTTTTTCTTTTTTTTTTTTTTAACATATCTACCTTGAGAATTGATAAGGTTTAATAAAACTCGGTTCTATAGATTATTCAAGTTGGAATTTATTCCAAAATATTGAGGCGAATAGGTATACGTATATGCCTGACATCTGCATGTGAAATTTTGTCAATTCAATTAATTTACATAATTTCGAGCTAAGAGGAAGATAGTAAGCTTTTATTCGTAAATCCCGCAGTTTTATTGATATACCTATGTTGTAAATTTCAAAATATTTATTTCTAGATATTCAGGCCTTAATATTTAAATAATTGAAATATTGACGTCACACACAAATGTGTCAAGCTGACAGTGAAAAAAATAATGTAATTAGAAAAAAACTCTCACCATATTTTGCATACGAACATAAAAAGTTTGTTAATATAGCAATTTTAGATAGCTGTATTATTACCGTTACTGCAATCAGATATACTTATACATATTTTCGTTTTATGGTCCAAGCTAGTGACTGTTAACCCTTTATACCCGAACCTTTTATAGTATGGGTAATCAGCTACCCGACAATAGTTTTAATGAAAAAGCTAGAGGGGAGCAAAGTTTGAAAAATAATGCTCTTAAGTTTTTTATACATTGCAAAAATCTGGGGATCCTCTACCACCCAAACCAACCATCCGATTGGATTCATATTTCAAGTATTTATTGATAATTAAAATTAGCGTGTCATAGGCTATTTTTATTTCGATCGGTTTGGAGGGTAGAAATTAGAGGGAGCAGAGGTTTTTCAATTATAACTCAGCTATTTAACCTCGGAGCATAGGGGTGTGAGTACTCAATCTTCTTCTCAGGATCTGAGCTACTCGATTCTGGACTAGATTTTTCAAAATGTACTAGAGCAAATTTTGAAACCCCCGGGGGTCACAGTATAGTATATTTTCTAATTTTTTAAAAATGTAAAATCATTTTTTGATTTTCAGAGACCGTTTTCACTATTCATTCCTCTCAGCTAAACAGAAATCTTTTTTACCGAGGGTACTATAAGGGTGCGGTTAAGAAATTCCCGCAGGGAATGGCTTCAATACGGCATGTTGTAAATTAAATTAAAGGTCTCGCTGAGTACTATCCACAAATAACAAATTTTTTCAATTGAGAAAACTTTCTAAAGACATTTTTGTCACCGAAAACCCAATTTTCATGCACATGTGACCCAAGTTACAATATTCCGCATATATATACATATTTCAACTGTTATTTCTTTCTGAACCATAAGTATTTTGTTGTGAACTTATTTTCTCATGGTATTTATATCTTAAGTGTATGAAATGTCAGCTCGCATTCCTTTTCTTCCAGAAATTCACGCAACAACAATACTAGTGTTTAAAGATATTTTATTACTTTACTTATTTGCAAAGAATTTCCATAACAAAATTACTTGTTTTGGTAAATAAATATCGGTAAACAAGTACCGGTATTTACACAACGGAAATGAAAATTAGCAATGCGTCCGCATTATAAGACATATAGGACCACAATTAATGGTTCCGCCTGTCAAGCGCCGTTCGAGTTGAAGTAAAGAATTGGAAGGCGCCTGAGAGGTGCCGTTTGGAGTTAATATTAGCTATGCTTTTTTTATCCGCAAAATAGAATAAAATAATAGGAACACAAAAGAACATTTCAAGAGAAAAAAAATATTTTATTTCGTGTAACCAGTTGGCATTAATTTTATGTTTAATTGTCATTACCCAGTAAAGTAAATGTTTTCAATGAGACAGTAATAATGGGTGTCCAGTGAAAGAAACGTCTGCAGCAACATGTCTGCACGGTGTCTCCAATACGACACTTACATAAAATACACATGCGCAAGAAAGAGAAACAATTTCTGGCTTGGCAATATCAATTAGTGAAGTAAATAAAAATCGTCCAATATGAAAAATATTGAAGACGCTTCTTTAGTCTTGTTTACGTGAAATTTTTGGTGTATTTTAAGGGAAACCACTACAGTCATGTAATGTGAACCCCAAAGTAAAATAAACTGAAACTTAAATTATTGAACTCAGGTCTTACAGTGTAATTGCAGTGAAAGTTGCGCATTCATCGCTGTACGTTTCAGTTGTTATTAGTAGAAAACAAAAGCAAAATCATGGAAACGATGCATGCGCTGAGTTCTTTATAACTCTAATTTGAAATACGCATCTGAAGCCTTTTCTTAAAAAGTCATATGAAGTCTAGTCTTAAAGACATTTATGAAGACAATAGTGCAAAGTTAGTCAGCGCCATCTAGTTTTGACATAAAACACAATACATGACAAAGTTAAGACATGTCTTAAAAACAAAAGCGGACATGCCATATGCAAATGTCTTTTGAGTGTGGGCAATTCGTCTATAATACTGGTCCTTAAAACTTTTTAATTGGTAAGGCTTTAGTAACACCGTCACTGGGTGCATATTTGCAATAAAAAAAATTTTTCGGTCGACATCTATTAGTGAAGTAAATAAAAATCATTCATTTAGAATGACTTATTCTCAGTTGTGTATGTTTTATGTACGTGAATTTTGTATTTGACATTTTTAATAGATACTTAAAATATATTTCTTAGTTTCTGGTAAAAGTATGTTACACTAAGGTAAATTAAGTGCTAAGTAAGTGAGAATTATTCTGGGAAAATGGGCAAGGGTAGTAAAAGTAGGATATGGCAGTTGGCGGGCGGCTATTTTTCAAAGAAAGAATAACCAGAGCTGGCTAGAGCCCCAAGATTAAAAACATAAGACTCAATGGAATTAGCGGATATTTCTAAGATGTAGGACAAGGCCTGTTAGGAAACAATAAAATAAAAATGAGCAGCGGTATCAGTCGAACAGTGTAAGCGCGAATAGTAAAATACAGCGAAGTTTGAGCTCCCGAGTGGATAATTGAGTTTTAAGGTGGGTGTTTTAGAATACAGTTAGGTTATAGGTAAAAGGTGAATGAGACAGAGTTATGTGAAAAAGTGACGAATTGTGTGTGGGGCAAATGTGGCCCAGAGCGGCGAATATCGCCTAGCTGGGATGTGATCGTATGTTACCAAAAAGGGTGTATGTCCCCCAGGTTGTTTGTATGGAATATGAATTCAATCAAAGAGGACGAATGTCATCCAGTCCTTGAAGGAAGTACGTGAGACCCAAAGCTAAGTCGAATGTCGACGGGGGCTATTATATGGACAGAGTGTATGGAAAAATTAGCAACATCCATTGAGTGTTATTGTTATACTCACAAGTCATTCTCTAATCTTTTCAGCTCCGGTTTGACAACAGCGAAGTGTAACCAAGATAATCTAATATGCATTTAACTTATAGCCTTGAATAACAGTGAGAATACTCCACATAATTTGTCTTTTAATTAAAAAAAAAAGTAAGAAGGATCTACTTCTGAAAAATTTAAGTGATTATAGTAAAAAAACAAATTGAGTATTCAAATTCAGTGCTAAGCATTATGAAAATATTTATCACTATACTTCTGCTTTGGAAATTATGAAAATATTTATCACTGTGCTTTGTAAATTGTGATAAAAGAAATTAGCATAGTTCTTATCTCGTGGAATACAAACAGATCCACATTATTCCCTTTTGGCCTTACTTACACAAGACAGAGTAAAGAAATATGTACGTATTTCTTACTCTATTGATAAATCTTTGTTAATACTGCCATATACTATACACATATATTCTTCCATATACGATTGTATAATGAAAATATAGTTTATTAGACCCGAAAAAAAAAATTCAATAGATCTAATTTTGGAAGTAGCGTTGACTTTGTATGACTCGAACATGTAAAATTTTAGCAATCCAAGGAAAAGAAGCATAGAAATATATACATAGGTTGAAATTAACAGAAAAGCGAGAATTTTATGCATTTCAAAGATTAAAAGTACCAATCATCAATCAGGAACAATGACTTAAATATTTCATCGTTTAAACAAATCACGTGAAACGTCATAAAAAGTAATCGCATAATACCTTAATGATTGATCAATCGTTAATCGCTTAATCGTTTTCAAAAATTATTAATTTATTTTAATTTCCACTAATTATTTTGATTAACTTTCAGGCATTTTGAATTTTTTTGAGTTAACCTTGTTAGGCACTAATCAAAGAAACGAACGTGCCTTAACGTATGATGGGGAAATTTGCACCAATTGCATTCTTCTGTTCCCCGTATATTTATACTTAAGAGGATACACTAATGATAGTGATGATTTTTTCCTACTATGTTAATCTAAGCTCTTATAACATAAAGAAGTTGTTTTTTTAAGCATCTTCTATAAGGCTCTATTCTGCATTTGGTAGTTTGAAATCTAAATTGTTTAATTTAATAATTTTCGTGTAATTTCTGATTTCATGGTTATTTCATTGTTTTTATTCCATTTCATTACATTTTTTACTAATAACTAGTAAACGTATCTTGAGTTACCAATATCTTATTCACTTTTTCATATTAACAAATCATTCGAATATACAATCAACGGCTAAAAACTAAAGTGCGCCATACACCATCAGTTTTGCCGTGGTTTTAAAAACCACGTTTTAGTCGAGATAAGAACCTAAAACGTGGGCAAGAAAAAGCCCCACACACCATTCGTCTTGAACACATCTTGCCGTCATCTTGTAGTGTCCATTTACAGCAACAACATGTGACCAAACATTGTGATTATTTCATGAAAATCGGTTTTCACAGAAGCGCGGGAACATTTTATGAGAGTAAAACGTGAAAACTCCGCCACTTCTCATTTATTTACGAAAACGAAATATTTTCCATTCTGTTTCGTTGCATGCAATTTGCGCTTTCACATTTTTTATCTTTATTCATAAAAATTTTAAAGAGAGTTTGATTTTTTTTTTATTATTTTTTTCTTTATTTCTTCCTTTTCTTGCCGTGTACATTTAAATGTAAAACACTCAGAAACGTCGCCTACTTCTTAGCTTATTATTAAGTTAACTTTGATTATGAACGAGCAAAACAGTAAAACCACGGCAAAACTGATGGTGTATGGCCTTGCCCACGTCTTGCCCACGTTTTGAGAAAGATATTTCTGGCATGACCTGAATTCTGGTTTTAGTAGATATCCGAACCTCAAAACGTGGGGTTCGCCATACACCATCAGTTTTGCCGTGGTTTTACTGTAAAACCACGGCAAAACTGATGGTGTATGGCCTGCTTAAGAGGTAAATAACGATTAATACCTGATGATTAAATTGATTAATCGATTAAATTAATTACGATTATTTTCTTGAGATTAATTTTTCAATTATAATTTTCAATTGTTAATTTATTTAAAATATTTAATCGATTAATGCCCAACACTGCATAGAACATATAATTTTGAAAGCAATACGGAAACTTCCTGGACTTTTGGCTTGTCAAATGTTCTTTACTGCTCCTAATTTAAATGTTAAAACTATGTATGGAAATGAATGTAGTTTAATCGCAAAAAAAAAAAAACAAAAATTGTATTCAGTATCAAAATTTTACTTCTTTACTGACTTGTATGAAAATCTACTAGTCTGAAAACATAGGTAGAAAATTCACTGAGTTTCTATAAGGCATGATGGATTTTCAAGTGGAATTGTATCTTTCTGGTACAGTAAGTTGTACAAGTCAAAATTTCTCATTGTAGAATTATCGTTGTACAATTGTATAATGAATTCTACAAGTATTGGTTTGTGGATCACAAATTTTCTGACTTGTTGAAAAACACTTGTAGTTTTGTGGAATGGGGCCCTGTTGGTTCAATTAGTATAGGTGTTTCCGCCTAGGAGGTCAATAGAGCACTCACTTGGCAAAAAAATTGTATGGCAGAAGGGAGCCATTTCAACCGTTTATGAATTACAGGGTGATTAAGAAAAACAGCTAGTTTTTCACAAAATACCCTGTACAAGGCGTGAGGTCACAGATAAGAGCTCATTGTATGCAGAGCTTCATGGCCTTTCCAACGACTGCTCAACCAGCCCGGTATTCCTCTCATTTCAAAAGTTATTGTGGTCTAAACTAAAAATTTCGGATTTTCTTACCTTTTTCTTTGACCTCTATTTTTATCAAAAAAGTTCATTAACATAACTTTTTTTATAAAGACTGTAAACTGTAGATTCTTATCTTTAATTTGATTTATTACACCCTATGTGCTATCTGTATGCGTTAAAGAGTTATTAGTTCACAACCTATATTCAGGTCATACCGAAATTAGCCGATATTTTTTTAAAACGACTTGTTTGCAGTCACCAAAGCAACAAATTAACTTTGAAAATAGGTTTTAGGATAGCTTTGAGAATAGATTAAGAGCTAATAACACTTTAACGGTCACAGATAGCACATAGGTCAAATTAAAGAGAAGAGTTCACAATTGATCGTTTTTCTAAAAAAGAGTTATATTAAAAAAAATAGAGGTCAAATTAAGAAAAACGTAAGAAAATCCGAAATTTTTAGTTTAGCCAACCATAACTCTTGAGAGGACGGGTACGGGGCTGTTTGAGCAGTCGTTGGAGGCCATGAAGTTCTTTATACAATGAGCTCTTAACTCTGACCGTACGTAGCGTACTTTTTAAAATACAGGGTGTTTTGTGAACATCTAACTTTTGTTCTTAATCACCCTGTAACTCCTAAACTGTTGATATGGGCCCCCCTCCTGCCTTACAATTTTTTGTTTGCCTAGGTGAGTGTTATCATCTCCTGCTCTGTTGACCTCCTAGGTGGAAACACCCTGTATGTGCATTTAAAATTAGAATTGCAGTGAATTGAATACATGCATCGGTATAGCTTCGTTCTCATGATTTTGCTCTTGTTTTCCACTAGTAACAGAAACGTACAGCGATGAATGCGCAAGGTGCACTGTAATTCCAACTTAAGACTAGGTGTAATTACTGAAATTCCATTCAGTTACAATAATTTAAGTTTTAATTTAAGCAAGCATTTAATACTGTAAATAGTGGATTCACATAATTGTGAGTACCTTCGCAATTAATTCTACAAGATAAGTTTAGTGGTTTTCCCTTAAAATACATCGCAAATTCACGTAAACAAAACACAACTAAAGAAACGTCTTCAATAATTTACTTATTGGACGATTTTTCCAACTTCACTAATAGATGTCGCCAAACTTTATTTTCATTCATTAGTGTGTGTGCATTTTATGTAATTGTATCATTGAAAATACTCTGCAGACATGTTACTGCAGACGTTTCCTTCACTGGGGTATTCTTTGACCCATATTTTTAAGCAAATGTGGACACATAATAATCACAGCGCCATCTAGGTGTTACAGAAGATTTAAATGAAACGAATATAACAAATAGTTCGCTACAATTGACAGAAAAACAAATGTTCTCTTAAAATTATGGATGTTCTAGAACTAAAATACACACAAGAACAGATCATATCTATACTTTTGTGTAATATAAAGCCAAATTTAACGCATTCACCTCTCACGGTTGGTCCTTTTGTACTCAGAATCGGGGAGCAGCACTATATTCATTCTAATCACGACTGAGTAACCTATCACTATAATATACATTACCCAGCAGGAAAACAGAAATGCGTTACCAAAATAACTACTTATGTCACTAGCTACCAACAACTAGTTACAAAAGCACACTGTTTCACTAGTTCGCAATAACTATTCCAATAACTAGTTACAACGTCTGCATTATAAACAACAGTTTCCGGCAATGACAAGCAATGCTAAAAGTAATGCAAGTTATAATACAAGAGGTAACTAGTTCTGTAGCTACCGTAACTAGTTATGGAACTAGTCTAGCACGCGTTCCATTTCCTACTGGGTAGCTTGTCGTTTGGCCTCTATAGACATAAATATCCAAAGTTTTTAAGAGAAAACCAAATGTGATTTGTTATCATCTCATCTACTTTCATTATTTCATTTACAGGAAAACGTTCACATTCACACAGTAAACCTATCTTCACCTCCGCATTGTCACCGACTAACCACATCGAATAACAATAAAAAAAAATATAAAACGTAGTAAGAGTACATCTCTCGATATGGTACAGAAAAGATCAAACAACATTAAGCCTTACATAATAGCTAAAACAAAACAAAAAAAAAACTACTTTATTCACTGCAATTCAACACTTTACATTCTTCTTTCTCAACTTCCAAGATTTCTTTCTTGGAAACTTTATTTTGTTCGTTGTGTAGGTTGTGGTGACGTGTATTACTGGTAATTTTAAAATGTGGATTAACCGATGATCAAATGATATTAATTGACTCTGGTTTTGGAGAAATATCCATTAAATTATTACTTTTTTTTTTTAGAAACTTAATGAAAAATTTATCAAGTCCAATGACTCGTACGTCGTCTTCTAGCTGCGCTGGATTTCCCGAAATTAATTTTTGAGAATTTGGAAGCCAATTTTTATGTAACTGAAGACGTAAAAAGTAAAATGATTTGTATTAAAATTTTTTTCGCAAAACTCAAAAATTATTTGTATTTCAAAAACAAGAAAAATTTGTATAAAATATTTTCAATTGCAAATTAATTCTATATTTTCTACCCATAAAATATTCATCAATTTTCCTGTACCACCCTGTAGATCCTAATTTATCTAGGTATGTATGTACATATCATATGAAATTATAATTATTTACAAAGTGACATTTTAGCAAAGGTTTCAGATTAATATCTCTTTCTGGCTATACATATAGCCATGCTCCTAAATTGCTAATTATGTGTCCAACCTTCGATAAAGCTGCATGATGTGGCGATATATTTCTAATTCGGTTTGAACTATTTTTTTTTTTCCTTAGTATTTGATAAGCTTTGACCATTTTTTATGGAATATTTCCCAAAAAAAAAAAAATTAAAAACAAATATTGTGGATTTGTGCTACATATAGGATAGGAGTAAATTGATAGTAAAAAAAAAATTAGTAATCGGGATAAGCCGAATAATGATGATGATTACGACTTCAGATGAAATCACTATCACAAAAAAAAATACACATAAACATCTCAAAGTCATTTTGTGTTAGCTTATATTTTTTGTTTTGATTTCCTAATGCAAATATACTTGAAGAAGTTTTTACAGAGACTTTTTGATGAATTAAAATTTAATAGTAACGCAAACACAGAGCACGACACAACTCTAGATACGTAGATAGATGATACTAATGGTAATTAATAATATTTACTACAATAGCCGGGCGTTATTTGTAGGTGGAATTATATTCATGTTTGTGCACACTTTTAACGTGTAAAAGCAGAACCTCAAACTTTCAATAAACCTGTCGTATGTATATTGATGCTTAGGTCAAATGCATAAAATACACTTTTTATTCGCATCGATGACATTGAAATATGTGCCCGCACATAAAGTGATAATGATTTTCTTTTACGAGATAATAATTATTTTCATTGTAACACATTTACCAGTAATAGTAGTAATCGTAGTAATGGTAGTAGTATAGTGTGCCTGCAGTTGTTAACCGGAATGAATAGTTCTAAACAACTGCTCTTAGTAAATTCGAGAAATACCTTAAATTATTATAGCCGATTTTACAAAAGTGCAATGGCGAGATAAGTGTTTTGATATTGTAACAATAATGTTGCGTGATACTATCTCTATTTTGAAAAAAAAAAAAACAAAATCTATTTAAATAAGTTAAAGTAGTTTTTCGAATAGCTTTCTATAACGGTTCATCGGATAGCAAAAATTGGTTATAACAAATTTCATCGATTTTTACATTCCTCCTTCAGAGCATTGTAAACTTCTGAGATGTTGACCCTTTTTCAAGTAAATACGTAAAAATTAGCAAATCTGGAAATTTGTATATGGCAATTCTTCGAGCTCAGATCTACAATTATTACAAAAACGTGTTATGTACAAAATATTTCAGCTCTCTAGCTCAACGCGTTCTAAGGGCAGTGCCCGAACATAAATAATAAAAATTTTTATATGGGAACACTATGATGTATTTGCCCGGCTTTATCCACCTACGAATTTGATCTTAATTTTATTCATAAAATTACTACGCACAAAATTTCAGCTCTCTAGATTACTCACAAACTATCGTAAAGACAGACAAACAGATAGACAGACGGGCAAACATGAATAAATCGAAATTTCGCATTATTATCTGTATGTGAATTAATTTGTTACTATCATTATTTCTATGAGTTACGAGCGTATCAACAAACTTGGTTTGTATATCCAATATGATTTTATTTAAGATATAAAATTAACATAGACATATAGTTTAATTTTGCCTTCAATTTGATGTATAGAAAATTTCAGTCAGCTTTAAGTCAAGGTGTTCTGAACTAGAGCGGAAAGTATTCGGATAATATGCTATTCGGATTATCCGGAATAAGTAGGATCCCATTTTGAACTATCCGGATCCGAACTATCCGGATCAAAACAATCCGTATCCTGATCCGAACTATCTGGATTTGGATCCCAACTATCTGGATTTGGATCCCAACTATCTGGATTTGGATCCCAACTATCCGGATACAGACTAAGCAAAAAAAGATCAACATTTCCATCCGATCATATTGTTTCATTGGAAAAGTGGAAATATAATGAAATTTATATTTTCCCAATGCAGTCTGGATGAAATTTTGAACTTTTTTTGTTTAGTCTGGATCCGGATAGTTCGGATCCAGATCCAGATAGTTCAGATCCAGATCCAGATAGTTCGGATCCGGATTTCAGGAATCGGATAGTTTGCAGATGGGTATCCGGATTAAATTTTCAGCTTTTTTCTGAACACAGTATAAAAACAGGTAAAAAAGCTAGAATTGGTCTAAGACCGGGCAGTTTCCAAATATACTACGAACATTGATATGACTAAAGATTAAAATCTTTACAGTGATTACAAATTATCTTCAGTAAAGCTTCTACTTCATTCATTAATTTCAAGACAGACTTTTCTCAAAACGGTCCACTGATCTAATAGTTTAAAAATACCACCACAAAATATAATCTAGTTTTTCTAATCAATTTTAATGGTAAAGTTTTTCATATGCTAATTATTGTCAGCCGAAGTGTATTGGGATTTTTCGGACACAGTTTGTATTGTATATATAAGAATCTTGATATTTATATTAAATTTATCTGTTTTTTTTTTTTCTTAGTAGCTTTGTCACATAATAGTGTAACCAGTTTGCTTATTACACTTACAAAGCTCATTGAAAAAAACCAAAATTTTATTAAAATTAAAGATAAGAAGTATCTGAAGTGTCTATGTAAATGCTATAACCTATGACTCTTAAAGTTTTTTATAATTATTAATGTAAGCATATTGTATGAGATAATATTTCTGAAAACAACAAAATCTCAAGTTAGTCTAAAAGAAAGCGTTCACAGTACAATAAGACAGAATGAAATCAATTTACATTTTTCTGTTAATAATTTTGTTTGGAATTGAGTACTCACTTTCAGGTCCTTCTGGTAAAATCTAAAAAAACATATTTTCTACAACTAATGTGAACTATAATTAATAATTTTCTACTTTTTGAATAGTACAATGTTATGATAAAGCTACAAATCACTACTGGCCAGCCGGACAAGAATATCGTCCAGTTGGTCAATGTGTTACAATAAGATGTGACCAACGAGGACAACGTGCAGCATTAACGTGAGAATTATTATATTTATATTTAGTTTTTTTTTTTCAGAGAATAAAAAAAGTTTTAATTGAAATTAACTATTAACCCTTAGTTGTCCGATAAGTCAAACATCAGGTACAGGATGTACTAAAGTTCCAGCTGATTTAAGACGTACTTATCCCGATTGTTGCCCGAAATATAATTGTGCAGCATAGATAGAATAATGTTAAAAGTGAATGATTTTTTAATTGAAAAATAAAATATAAAAAATTTGTAAAAATTTTGTGAATATACATAAATAAAGTGTTTTGCTAAACTAAAAAAGTTATAATTGGTGTAGAAAGAATTTTTGTTTATATCCAAGATGAATGCCTGTAAGTACTAGCAGATGTTTTGTTTTGGGTACACCATCTAGCATTTAAATATACTAATTAAATTTGATACATTTGTAAGGCAACCTTATGTAGAGAATTGCCCGATTTATTTTATTAATTTAAGAATATAATCTTATACAGATAACGATACGAATAGGAAAATTGAAAACCAGAAGACAAGTAAAGATTCTAAGTATGTTGGCATCAAGTAGAAGAGCAAATAAAAATTTATAAAGAATTTTGATTACCAAACTACACACTTGTAGCTCACTGATTTCATATACACCGATCTGTATATGTGCAAGCATCCAGACAACTTAAGACTAGACACCGGCTCTTGCGCTCTTTAGCAAAGTAAAAATAAAAAAATTCGTAATAAATTAAACGAATAAAAAGTATACATCGAGTTGAATTATTAATTAATCCATTCACATTATGGCGAAATTATATAATAATAAATCGTAAAATGTCTCCATTTCATTTTCCAACTTTTTTTCCATATACATTTATTTTTTTTTTTTTTAAGAAAAAGGCTAGAAAAAGTAAAAATCAGATAAAAATTAATAAAAATTTTAAAATAAATAACTTTTGTAGATAAAATGCACTAAAAAAAAAAAAAATTTTCTCAAAGAAAAGTTTCATTGCTAAGACTTTAAATATTTAAAGTTAAACGAGATAATATAATTTTAAAATTATTGTTGTTATTGTTTAGCTGACATATGTACATTAATTCACATCTACGTTCTCTTGCCAACGTTATGGGGTAATTTTCTTTTCTCTGTTGTAAGTAGTTTAGAAGATTATCGCATTTAATGTAAGTACTTCCAGGTCAAAAAAAGTTTGGGAAAATTTATTTCACATCAAAAAACCCATATAACAGTTAAACATAGAAAATTTAAATGTTCCCATGAAATATCTAAAACATTATATTTGTTCAAAAAGGCTTTTTTTTTTTTTATTCGCCGGCATAATAGCAAAAGCAAAAAAAATTTATTTGTTATTCCATCACACAAACCATTTGAATTTGGGTGACAAGTTTCAAGTCTTGATTTTGACTCATCAACAAGTTCCAACTAGCCAAATTGAGTGAATCGAAACAACAAACAAAAAATAGAAAAATAAAAAGAAATAAAGAAATTAAAAGTTGAGAGAAAATTGAAAAAAAAATTAAAAAATTTAAAACCAGATTAATTCGAAAGCATTGAATCTACGTACGTCCGCAGTAGGCTAAAAAATAAAAGAAAAAATAAGCGTTTCGCATTAGCAGAAAACCACATACTCATCGGTACGGCTTGGTTTTTTGCCTGCCGTATAGACGCTTGAAACAGATCAAACTGATCTCATCTCATATAAACTCAAAATAAATTCTGTATGTGAATTATATGAGAGAAACAAACACCTATATTCCATCACGGAGGAAGAAACAAGACTTCATATAGACATCATATAGTAGTCTTGCAAAAACATTATGTTCAAGCGTTTAAAAGAAGAATCAACCCCCTGTACTAACCTACACCCCTATCTGTACACAAATTCGAAAATCACGCATTTTAGCGATATTCGAATGAGAAAAGTCTGTTATAAAGTTTCTTATAAAACAAAAGCAAAATTTTATTTAATATTACACAGGCCCCACTTTGGAGGTAGGTACTTTAGGTACTCCTCTCATCCCAGGAGTTATTATGGTCTAAAGTAAATATAAAATATAAAATTTTTTTTTTTATAAAAACTGTAAGCTGTAGGATCTTCAGTTTAATTTGACCTATTACACCGTATGTGCTATCTGCATCCGTTAAGGAGTTATTAGCTCACAACCTATTCAGGTCACACCGAAATTAGCCGAAATTTTAATAAATGACCTGTTTTCAGTCACTGAGGAAACAAATTATCTTTGAGAATAGATTTGAGAATAAGTTATGAGCTAATAATTTTACAACGGCTACATATATCACATATTTAGTTTTTATAAAACAAAAAGTTTTGTTACGACCTTTTTCCAAAAATAATAGAGGGCAAAGTAAAACAAAAACCAGAAAACCCAAAATTTTAGTTTAGATCATAATAAGGTTGAGCAGTCGTTGGAAAGGCTATGAAGTTCTGCATACAATGAGTTCTTAACTGTGACCATACTTGTTAAGATACATGGTGTTTTGTGGAAAACTGGCTCTTTTTCTTAATCACCCCGTAATTCCAAAAACGGTTGATATGCCCCTCCCCCTCTGCCTTACAATTTTTTGTTTGCAAGGTGAGTATACTATCACCTCCTGCTCTATTGACCACCATGGAGGCAACACCCTGTACACTTGCGAAGTAACTTCTAGGCACGCACTTAAAATTTTAAGACTCTATATACCTTTTCTTTTGAGATATTCCGAAAAGATAATAAATCCGATATAAGGCTCCATGGGGCAAAGTTTATTCACTTTTATTCTCAGAGCTGCATATTATTATATAAATATGAAACAGAAAAATCCGAGGAACCTTCGTTATCAATTTACTCTGGCTTTTAGAAAAATCTAATATGACGGTCTACAAAACAGATTTTATCCATTTTAAATTTATAGTCTCCACAAGTCATTAACTGAGCAAATGCAGAAGATTTAAAAATTGTGGATGTTTTATTTATCAAGGTACGACCTATACTAATTTTATAAAATTCCAATAAGACAGAATTGGTGGCATTACCCCATTACTAAGAACTTAAAATTACAAATTTTGTCGAAAGCTTGTATTCCAAATTTCAGTGCCTGTACCTCAATCGCCTCCAAAATTGGGCTAAAATAAATTCTGCGAAAACAAAATACTACTTAGGATTTTGACTGGTTGTATCCGGAATCCGCTATTGTCGATCTCTTTGGACTCTTTGTGCTCCATCTAAGACTGGCTTATTTTTTGCATTGGATAGAAATGAATATGGTATAGCTTCAAGAATACATATGTAGAGGAGTAGCGTAGTAATATCAGACTGTATTGTAATACCAAAAACAAATAAAAAATTGTGGCAAAAAATTTACAGTAGGTATCAGTGATATACTAATTCATTAATACATATTATACTAATAACATTTATAATGTACTATATCACTCTATTATAGCCTAGAAAACTTACATACGTAGGTGTCCGTTTCTACCCCTGCAGAATCAACATAGCAGACACTCGATTCACAATTCTCCCCTGGAGTCTTCCCAAAAATTTGGTATCATAAAGTTGCATCTTTTGAGCCTGGTCTCATATTACAGCCAATTGGTTTTTTCAATAAAATTAGTAATTTAGTGAGAAAAACGAAAGTTTTGTGTAATATATAATTATATTCTAAAACTATAGAGTAAATATAATGTAACATACGTTTGTTTGAAACTAAAAAAACAAATAGATATAATCTGCAAAACAAAACTTGTAGAAGAAAACTTTTCACTTATGCCCTAACTGTGAACGTATAGCACGCGTCAAACAAAACTAATATCGACATATCCGCCAGCTATTTCAAAACTTTCGCTGAACTAAGCGCAATAATGGTTGGCTAGCTACGCTATCAGTAGCATGCCCCAATCCCAATATCATATCAAAGAATTATCGCTCTAAATTTAAGATCCCTGCGCTACTTAGATTTTGGAAAAATTCAATACTATATCTGCCCCCTCCCCGCTCAACAGGGGATGGGATTTTTCCCAGAAGCGTATCTATGGGGGAGGGTGCAGGGGGAACGATCGCTCGCCCTGGGTCACATCATCAAAATGTCGCGCTTTCCTACCAACGAAATTCAGATTATCCAAAATTAAATACACAGACCTGCAACAACAGAAGATCTGTGACAGATCCATTATGAGACTTAAATAAGTAAGTCTTCTATAACTATTATAAATGACTGTAAAGTATATAAAAGTCTTGATCAGACTGTTATCGAAAAACTGAAAAGACTTAAGTGAATAAAAGTTTTCCGTAACAGTTATAATTAACTTTAAAATAACAATTTTTATTTAAACTCTTATTATGAGAGTTATTTTTTAGCTATAATTAACTATTTGCTATTATGTCTCAAATATACCATTCAGTACTGATGGGACTTTTTTTTTAGCTGATTTCCAAAAATAACAGTTATTTACGGCCCCTGATTTTTTTCCTTCGAATTTTCTTGAAAATTTTTCTTCAGAAATTTTGACCAGCAGCACCACCCCAAAAGAGTTGAATTGATTCAGTTCTTTGGGCCACTACCATTAAATTCTGGATCCTCTTCCTTTCAATATGAAATTGTTCTTCGTCAATGTAAACTTGAAATTCAAAATTTTCATTTAAAAGATTAGATGGTATTAGGCACAAATGCTTTGTTGCAAGGACATGTAGATGCTCAAACCGTACTTTTAATTCCTGTATAATTCTATCCATCAATAACAAAAACATTTTTCTTTGTATTTCTTCTTCTAAAGATAGCCCCCACGTCCGGCGAATTTTCACCACTCATAATTTTTTTCCTTCTAACTCGACGATCAGTGGATATCTCCTAACTCTTCATATATTATTTTGGCTGTTGTAACTGCTTTTTGCACTAGGGTGTCTCTTTGTCCAATGAAATACATTTGTAAAGAATTCAGTTTTAAATCACATTGATAAGTATTTAATCCCTTTGTTTGCAGGTATTGTTGCTCGTCATTAATTACCAAAAGGACGGATTCCATAAATGGCGGTAGCAGAGAACAGAAAAAGATTGCATTGAGTTGAGTAATATCTATTCCAGCGTCTGATCTCGTTTTAATATTATCTTCCTCAGATGTCAATTTTTCCAAAGCACTTAAAATGTTTATAAAATGTTTTTTTTTTCAATACCGCATCTCCTCTTGTGTTCCAACGAATTTCTACACCTGTGCTTAAGGCCTGAATTACAATTCTGACTGATCTGTCGATTGCGACTTGATTTTCAGTCGACGTCGACGCTGAGGTGAAATTTGTAATTAAATTAAAGCTTCAGCTGCGAAAAAAACTCAGAAGTCCCAACTACTGTGATTGAACTGAAGTTGGGCGCAGACGACACCAACTTTGCACTTTGACCAAAGTTTAGTTTCAGTGGCAGTCGCAGACGAAGTTGCAATTGTATCTTGCCATATGCATTTACCATTTTGGGCAAGTCGCAGTCGACTGATCAGTCGTAATTGTAATTCAGGCCTAACACCTTGACCGGTGACAGAAACTATCAAATTTTGTAAAAACAAAAAATAATCAAATTTTGCAAAACTATATTTTTTTTTACAAAATTTTACTGAAAATAACTTCAGTCGACCACCAAAGTTAAATGAAAAATCTGCCGAAATATTTTCTGTAAATTCATAAGAAAAAATGAATGTTTATTGCTCTCCTCATTGCTCATGAAATTGTCTTATAAAATATTTACGAAATCCACTAAAAAAATTAATTTAATTAATTAATTTAAATTAACCAAGCAATCAAAATGACTGCTTCATCCATATATCAAGAACAAAGTGGGGGGGGGGGGAATACAACTATAAATAAATGCATTTATATCATGTATACAAAGTCTCCAAATTCTAAGAAATTCTATCGTTATAGACATCAGTTTTTTTCTAAACGAAAAAGCAATCTACACAGTATAAAATTTGCACAATTGTTGTCACAAAGCTCAGGTATTTCTCCGTAAAATATAGGGGATATTCCCTAAAATGTAGGGAATGATACCCTAAATTTAGTGATTATTCCATAAATTTTAGACGATATTCGCTACATTTTAGGGAAAAATACCTAAGCTTTGTGGCAACAATTTGTGCATTTTTTACAGTGTAGTGTTAAAGAAATCTCTTCTTACTTCCTAACTTATTCTTAAATTAATTTTGATTCAACCACCACACATTGGTGATGTCCATGACTGATGGGGGTTCTGTTTACAATAACAACAATGGCGCTAACGAAAGTATGAACAGCTTATGTTTGTTTACATACGTGATTAAGCTTAAAAATCTCAACGTCGCATCGATAAGGACTGCCGAGGTCAGCACGTACTTATATTATAATAAATGATTCTGTGGATAACAACATTATTACCTATGTTATTAATTTTTATTTTTAAATAATTTAGACAGAAATATAAACCGCCCCCACCGCCTCTCCCCTCATCGATACGCTACTGGACAGTTGGCTACTGAAGTGGAATATAAAATGGTAACAGATAAGTTTTCAAGAACGAGACCTAGACGAAGGAGGCTGGTGTAGTTGCCTTATTTATTTATAATTCATATGTATGTAGGTACGTATTCATATTAATTTTATTTTGAAATTTTTGTATACAACTTCAAGTATATTTTTTTCTTTTTCAAAATAGGAAATAAAATTTATTTTTATGCTGTGGCGTCTTATTTTAATATGCTCGCCCCCCCCCCCCTTCCCACCCAATGTTCAAAGCTAGATACGCCTCTGATTTTTCCATGATACAAAGATAAGAAGTATGACCGATTCGAGAGGAATTTTTTGTGTTGTTGCGACATGAATTTGTTTTGAGTTTTTCGTATTTTATTGACCGAAATACGCTTTGAATATATTAAAATATTTAACAAAACATTAGTTTCTTCGTTTAAATCACTTCGGGAAAAGTAATTATGTGCTAGTGGGAAAGCAAAGAAATTTCTAAATAGAATTTTTTTTCCATTTTGATAAGGTCAATTGAAATTGAGACACAAATTTGTGACAATAGTCGTCAAATGAGGCAAACAATCAATTGAAAGATAATTCAGCCATACCTTTGTTACAGTTTAGTCTAATCTTTTTACAAAAAAACTCCAAACCCATGGAAGGCTTGATCCCACAAAAATTTGAATACCATATTTTGCGGGGGTGGAAAAGGATGGAAAATGGGCTGTTCAAGTAAACTGAATTTATAAAGTTTTATATGCAAAGGCCATAAAAATTTAGAGCCAAAGGGCTAAATCCTTTAATTTATGTATTTTATTTCCAAAACTCTGAAAGAGATTAAATTACAACTTAAAATAGAAATATGTATCAAATATTAATTTACGAATTACGAAAACTATGGTCGATTACAGCTCCTGTTTTTTTTTTTTTTTTGCTAAGAATGCTCTTGAAGAATATTACCTTATACAAATTAATAACATACAAAGACTGGACACGTACAACAAAAATATGCAACGCTTTTCTAGAATATAAAAATTAACGATGCCTCGACGATGCCTCGACGATGCCTCGACTTGGCGCTTGATGACGTGCACAAAGGGTAAGCCACCAATGCCTCGCTCCATACAAAATCACAGTTGCCTCGATCCGATGAAGAGAAGGCCACAAGTTTTTCTTAGAAATTTGCTGCAAATTTCTTCCTTCGAATTTTTATGCATTGGCCAGGCCGAGAGCAGTACCTCACTCAAATATAAAATCTAACAACGATGTACATACTGTATCTGAAAATAAGTCTAGTCGGCCACCAAAATGAATAAAAATTCTACCGAAACACTTGTGTAAATTTCTAAAAAAAAAACAATTGCTTATTGCTTGTCTAGCGTCTACGCTCATAAAAATTGTTGTCGCCCTCCAAAAGTGCGTATGAATTCTAAGGAAAAAATTTCCAGTCAATTACTAAGCAAAAATTGCGGCCTTCCCTAAATCAGGTCGAGGCATCTTGTTAGATTTTATATTCGAGCAAGGCACAGCCCGGCCAATGCATAAAAATTCGAAGGAAGAAATTTTCAGTAAATTTCTAAGAAAAACTTGTGGCCTTCTCTTCATCGGATCGAGGCAACTGTGATTTTGTATGGAGCGAGGCATTGGTGGCTACCCTTTGTGCACGTCATCAAGTGCCAAGTCGAGGCATCGTCGAGGCATCGTTAATTTTTATATTCTAGAAAAGCGTTGCATATTTTTGTTCTACGTGTCCAGTCTTTGTATGTTATTAATTTGTCTATGAAATTACGAACATTTTCTGTTGATAGCAACATTCCTTAGCTAACTACAATTTTAGTCATAGCTAACTAGCTTGATTAAGGTTAAGGTTTTCCATTTTTCTGATATACACTCTTCATCTGTATATTTACTTATTTGTGACACAATTAAAATTGTAATATGATTACTGCTAATAACAAAACTATTCACACCATCTTCACTGTACCAAAAAATAAAAAATAAATTCTGCAAAGCTCGTGTATGTTGCCATCTTCATTATAAAGGTCGATTCGATTCAAAAACATCTTCTATCGACATTTCAGACCAGTTCAGTCATACTAACGTTTAATTTATTCGATTAAGTCACATTGATATTCAAATGTATCAATTGATCTGACATTAATTACGACTTTTTGTATTAAAATTGGATTAAGCCGGTCTGATTTAGTCATTTTTATATTCCTAACCGGCATTTAAGTGTGAACCAGAATTAAAACCGCTAAACGCAAGTCCTCAACTGTATTAATGAATTTCCATTAAAAACATATAAAAACCAACTCAAAATGCATTCACTAACTAGACATAAATATGTGTTTCAACTAATATTTATGAATGCTCCTCTATTGCACCTTTAAGAATCTAATAAATTGTAAAATTTCTCCTAACACACTTAACATAATCATAGACGAGCTTTATAATTTTATTTAAAATCATTTGTCACTTGATAAATACATAGTGATAATCATAATGCGTTATAAATTAATTATAAATCAGCCATTAACTCATCTAACTGTGTATGTGGAATGTTATATGAAGACGGGAAGCATTTTTATATAACATCCTTGTCTTATGTTAATTAATTAATTGCAGAAAATCTCGTTACTATATCTTATTAACTTTTAGTATATTTGTTTACATCTCTGCTCATAAATTTGGTATTTTATTAATTAATTCTAAAACAGCAGTTTTAATATGTCAAACATTCATTTTTCCGTCAGTCGTCTATAAAAATGAGTTCGACTCTGCTAATATTTCTAGTATTATTTTAAGCACAGTGTGAATCGAAGGACTGAGTTCGTTTTTATATCTAATTTTTGTTTTTCTTTTGTAAATTGACTGTTTTGTGTTAACATTTTATTTGATTGGGTAATAATAATAATAATAATTTAGAGATAAATATTCAAACATCATGAAATTAATAATTTCAAAAATAGTTCTGTGCATATCCAAATTTAGTTTTATATTTCCTACACGAAATTGCAATCTCTGCAAGTTTGCAGCATTGGATGTAATTTTTTAACTTAAATGTGAAATCAGCCCCAATTTTTATAGAACACGATTATAGTATAGGCTATAAAATTTGTATAAAAAAAATCACGTCGAATTGAAAAACTTAAAAATTTGTAGCTAGACAACTTTAGCAATGGAAATGAATGTTTATGAAATAAAATTCGGGCTAAATTTATCGAACCTTTCTTTTTTGCACAGCTTTTTTCGTTTATGACTACACAAAAACATAATGAAAATTTCGAATAAATCGTGCTTATTAATTGAGGATTGTAGTGTCATGTGTTTAATTATTCTATTGCCGGTGGAGATGTGTAAAGTTTTAACATTTTCAAACGTTTTTTTAAAGCCGAAATTTTCAAAATTTCTATTAACAGAACCGAGTATATGGGTTTTCTTCTAAAAAAAAATTAACTGAGTCTACGAGACAAAGAGATATAATTATAATAAAACTATAGGGACATGTACCGCCACCTACAGGAAATTTACGAAACCGACGAGCATGTTTTCATTAAAATAGCATTTTTTCAAATAACTACATACTTCTAAGTAGTACACTCAAATTTATCTCGGCTAAGGATTCCCAATGGGAATAAAGACGCATTTTCCCAAGTACCTATTATCGTGTACGAGGATAAAGTTTCAAAGGTCATCATTTGGATTCCACATTGGTGAACATAACCTCAATTCAAATGCAATTGGTGTTAAACAAGTTTATTATAATAAAACATAAAAATTATGCAAATGATTCAAATCTTTTGGCCGTTTTATAATTTTCTTTTGCATTCACAAAAGTTAGTCATCGTATTTTCTAGAAGTCTACTTAAAATGCATAAACGAAAAAAATATTTTATTTTTATTGAATTATCTCAATGAAAAATTAAATTAAGAAAACAACAATCTTGTAGAATTTTATTAATTATGTAGATTTGAAGTAGAAAAAAGCTATGTTTTAAGACAATTTAGGGCACTTTTCATTCAACAACTTTCAAAATACTTTAAATTTTCTATCGGGTATACCTCTATCTATGAAGAAGTTAATAAGATGATACAGGTCACCACGGGCCGGATTCTGTAAATCGGAGAGTTTGGGAAATGAGAATTTCCGTTTTCCCGGATTAAAACTCCCTAATGCTTATGATACACATAGGGTAAATTTAGCTGGGTATTTGCATCAGGGTAATTGATTTACCTAGTTAATTGGAGACCCCTGATACACATAAATCGGGGTAATTTTAATGGTAATGCGGATGCTTGACGTTTAGTATGGATGTATAATTGCATTAATTCAAGGGAAACGTCAGCAGGCGATGCAGATAATAAGTTTCGAATTGTCACTTTTAATTTCCACTTTGGTTTTGACTTTGCACTGGCTATCGCTGAATATGTGCTTACACCAATTTTATATTTCTAGCCACTACCAGTTGGCGCTGTTATCAGGGTAATTGCAATTACCCAGAAATTTTTAAGGATATAGAATACCCCGAAATTACTCGCTTGCTTTTTGGGGTATTTGTCAAAATATTCGGGGTATTTGGTGATACATATGGAGTAAAAGTAGGCTAATTTAATTAACCGGATAAATTTACCCCATGTGTATCATAAGCATAACTCTCTCTCCATTCGCGATTCTCTAACATACTTGGGGAGTTAGGGAAAACTTGAAAAGTATCGCAATATTGAAGTACGGCTAACTCTGTGTGGGAGAGTCGTACAGCATTGTGGTTTTATCTTTCGGATTTAGGAACTAGAGTACAAAAATATAGATAAAAAAAATTTGGGGTAGGGGCTTGGGGGTTGTCCATGTTTAGTATCAAATTAAAGATTTTGTCTATTTTAACTTCATAACTGACTTTTAACCGCCGACAGACTGATTTTTTTACACTTGGGTCATATACACCCCAGTTCCTATATTTTGCATATATTTCTTCCGTTCTTTGTTTCACATCCATCAGTACTCTGTTGTGGGCATGTTTCTCATGGAAAGTGAATTTCCAGTACTTACCAGTTATTCATAATGATGAGTTGAAAATATATCCATTTTTGTATCAAAAAACGGCCACTTTTTCATCTTAAGGACTGATTCACCTCTTTTGCAGTTAATTCACTTCTTTTGCAATTATCTCCAAAGCCATTTATCTGACTCAAAAACTATTTACATATTTAATTAGGGGACAAAATAGGTCTGTCTGTTTACTTTTGAGTAAAAATCTTTGTGTAAAAATCAAGTAAAAACTTTTATGTGGTAGAGGGGATAAATCAAGAAAAGTTACCAGACACTTTTCGAGTAAATTTTGTTTAGCTTGTCATGTGTCAAAAATTTGGCTGCTACCTTTCGGTCTAAAACAGAAAACAATTAATTAATTTGAAATACGTTTTAAAAAACCCACACTCTTTAATATATTTTTTTTAATTTCGACTCTTTAGATTATCATTTTACATTCTTTCGATAACCCAACAAACGGCCTAACCTCAAATTTAATACTTTTGACAGTCAGCTGATTGCATATCAAAGTTACACATCCTCTTGATCATGAGTAAAAATGTGCAACTTTGTGCAAGAGGGGAAACGTATAAATTTACTCGATTTTTACTAGTTAAAAGTAAACAGACGGTTTGTGAGTAAAAATGCGTAAAAGTTTTTACACCGAGTAAAAACTTTCGAGTAAACAGACAGACCTAATGTAGATGTGATTTCATCGTACATACAAGCTTAACGTATCTACATATTACGTATGACTGTAAACTCGAAAGTTTTTACTCGGTATAAAAACTTTTACACATTCTTACACACAAACCGCCTGCTTACTTTTAAGCTCGTAAAAATCGAGTAAATTTATACGTTTCCCCTCTTGCACAAAATTGCACATTTTTACTAATGATCAAGAGGATGTGTAACTTCGATATGCAATCAGCTGACTGTCAAAAGTGAATGTAAAATGATAATCTAAAGATTTTAAATTAAAAAAAAAATATTAAAGAGGGTGAATTTTTCAAAACGTATTTCAAATTAATTAATTGTTTTCTGTTTCAGACAGAAACGTAGCAGCCAAATTTTTGACACATGGCAAGCTCAACAAAATTTACTCGGGAAATGTCTGGTGGTAACTTTTGTTGAGTTATCCCGTCTTCCGCATAAAAGTTTTTACTTGATTTTTGCACTAAAGTTACCAGACAGACCTATTTAAAAATTTTATAGCATCTCTTCTGTACTGGAAGACGAGACCAAATTGACAATTTTCGCGTGATTTAAAATTTTTAGCGAGACACTAAAATCAATACTTCTCTATAAATATTGCATATTTTATAAAATAGCCAGTATATACGGCGAATCCATAATTTAATTTGAAAATTATAAGTACCTAGGTACCTTCACAAAACAGACGATACTGTCAGTTGAGAAATATTCTTCTTACTTCTCCAAAACTAACAGTTTTTTCGAGTGGAATAGAGAGTTTCGTAATTCTCAATAGAAATTCTCCTAGCCTTATTATACAGAGTCCCGAGGGGAGAGTTAAGTGTCAAAAGAACTCCAATCTCAACAACTCCACAGCTCTCCGTGTTAGTGAATCCGGCCCCTGGTGACAAGGTGAAAGCACGAGTGCTTGTCAAATTCCATGTTGGTTGCAATGCAAAGGCAAAATTGCAAATTGTAATTTTTAATGATAATTTCTTAAAGAAGTGACTATAATTAATAATTTAGAACACATTTACACGACACAATTTTTCAGACAATTCAACATCAACATCAAATCTATTATGTAACTTTCTGAGATGTGTCCAGCGCTATGCGTGCCTTTGGCACGGGTACTCAGATAAATAAATGTTTATGTTTAAGTCCTTTTGCAGCATTTTACTTAATATTATTATTATTATTTTTTTTTAACACCTACCTTATGGACCATAGTAAAATAGACGCCAGGCTCACCACAACTTTAGCTATTCATTAGCTATTTTTGTAAGATTTCAGAAGATTCGTTGCACAAATAGTACATACACTCTACACAAAATATATAGTAGAACGCGAAATAATTGCAAGGCTTATTTATTTTGAATAATTTACACTACACTAGATAATTTAATTATTTAATACACTATTTTACATAAAAACTCCCTATCAAACAATCCACATTTTTCAACGAATGATCAGCGCGTCATATTAACGGAATCCTTTTTGAGCGAACTGTACTGAATTCTTTTCTGCGGCTCCATGTAACCACCGCCATTTCCCCGACTCTTTTCTTTCAAACAAACCAGAGAGAAGAAAAGAGCACGAGAATTACAGATTCCGCAAAAAAGAATTCACTATTAATTAAAATGAAAAGGGCGCAACGAATTAAAGCGGAACGATTAGAATATGTTAAGAAACGAAACTCTTTTCACGCAAATTTAAATTTAAATTTCAAATACAGATTTATTTTACATGTCTTTAATTTAAAAACAAAGATCGGAGCACATCACATTGAAATGTTGTCAATAAAACTCACTCAACAGATTTAATTAAACTTTACACGTCAATTTTTATGTACCGAACCGACATCACAATTGACAGCACCACACTGTTCTACTCACGGCACGGTTACAGAAAACGTTATGGCTACATATGAAAACTAAAACGCCATTTTGAAACCGACACCATTTAGACCGTTTTTTTTTTTTGTAATTTTGTTGTTTTAAGATAATTTTAATATGTTTGCACGTTTGTTGTTGTGTTTTTTTTAAATCTGACATTTCGTAACCATACCTTCATAAAAATGTGCATACATTTTCGGTAGTCTGAAATCTAGGAATAAGCGCTCAAGATTCTATACCCAACCTATCCGCAATCAAGTTAACGCCTCCATTAAATTATTTTATCAAAAGTTTCAGGCAATCTAGAGTTGATCTTTATTTGATTTTATGGAGTTTAGGTGAATTTATTATTGAATTCATGCGATATATACATATACATATATTAAAAATCAAACATGCATTTTCGTGAAAAAATATCCAAAGTAATTTAGTAAGTAATCAAATTTTTAAAAATAATTTCAGACCACCCGCATTAATCTAAAATGAGAGGAATCATAGCATTGACTATATCAACTTTCCTTTTAGTTGTAGTTTATTCAAAGGATCGTGAGTATCTTCTTGTACCTTTTAAGTAAACTAATGTAACATTTCCCAAAAATTTATCTTAATTTATAGAAAATGGAGGATGTCTTTACACTTCGACAAAACATCAATGGAAGATAGGTGAATCCTATAATCCTCCAGGAGAATGTGTAATTCTCAAGTGCCAAGGAAAGAATCAATTTAGCGCAAAAACGTAAAAAACAAATATTTTAATATTGATATACCAAAAATATTACCGCTACTTTAATTATAATTTTAGGTGTCCAAGCTTTAAGGCGAATGATTGTACCTTGGTACCACAAGATAATTCAAAACCATTTCCAGAATGTTGTCCCCATATAGATTGCGACAAACTAGAATAGCTGTTTGATAATGCTGCAATTTTACAAAATATTAAATAAATTTTTAATGAATTATTAGCACTTTTGTATATATGTAAGATTAAATTAGTTCACCTCAAAATTTGTAATGTCCCTTTTCTAAGCATTTCCCTAGTTTAAGTTGTTGAGATACAAAGATGATGCGTCTTCAAGCAGCTTTAACTTAGGATTAGAGGAAATATCGTCAATTCAAAGAGCTGACAAAACACAAAAGGCAGTCGCTTTTTTATTCCAGTGAAATCGACCTCTCCTGTGCTTTGAAAATGCTGAAAACGCTTTTTTTTTACTGCATTCACCACGGCCCGAAGCCCGCAGGGCACGTAATAATGATAGAAATTTTTGAAGCTACGACCGATGTGGAAAATAAATATTTTGCAAGATGAAAATGAAACTGTTCAACTCGCGAAAGATGGAAGATCATAAGATCTATTTAATTGGTGCCCTCATGGAATTTGACATAATCGATGAGTCGAAGGAATCTTGAATGAACATTGTAAGCGATATATTCAAAAGGTCATCATATCTAATCTCTCTTCAACATCTGGATGAATCAAATGAAGAGACGCAAGTCGACCACACATCGAACCCAGATACCTAGAACATACTGAGACCTATAATTAAGGCTCTCTGTTCTCAAAAGAGGACTGTACATATTTCTCATGATCAGAAAATTGATTGCAAGGGCGTTACAAGATTCATCCCTCCACATTCTCGCCCATGCATTTATATTTTCTAGCTTTACTCTATGACGTCATAAAAACTCAGTAACTACTGTGATGTCTTCGTCTTCATTTCAAAATTGAAGGAAGTAAATGTCACTCCGAAAATTCCTATATACATAGACAGGAAAGAAGAATGTAAATTTCACAACTAATTCGCGACATTTTCAATACTTTTGCATATTAAACGTGGCTTAAAATGAATCTAATTTTGGTTGCGCTCAATATTCTTTTGTTCACCGTATTGGTGGTTTCTGCAGCAAAGGGTAAGTTCCACCTTTTTTCAACAAAGTGCAAAAGTGGAAGAGTCACCGCAAATAATTTTTTAGATGGATGTCACTACGGAAAAACAAGTTGGCCTGTTGGTGAAAGCTTTTCACCAGTCGGAGAGTGCTCCATACTAAATTGCGAGTCAAAAGGAACTTTTACTGCAAAGACGTAAGCATTTTTGGGAGTAATTTTTTCATTTTTACTTTTCAATTTTTGGTAATACACAGATGCCCAACAGAAGAAGCAATCGGTTGCAAATACATTCCACAAGACAATTCAAAACCTTTCCCTACGTGCTGTCCAAATTATATGTGCAGTCAAAAGAATAATTAAAAATGGCTGGAATTGTTATTGTGTCGTAAGAAGAGACTAGGATTTTGTCGCCTTTTTTCTTATGTATTGAATAAATGAATTAATTTTGAATGTCAATTCTTCTGAGGCTAGAGCTATTATCATCATCTTGCCGCTTCTGTCTCCTCTCATCTCTAGAAATCCTGTACACGTGAATATTACAAAAATAATGACGTAAATTTCCTTGTAATAATAATTTATTCTCGTGTCCCTGGAGATTACCATGACATTATTAAGCTAAACTTTTCGACTTACTTGACAAAACTAACCTAGAGATCTTATTCCTAAAGTATAGGTAGGATTACGAAAAATTGAACAACACAAACTACGCATAAAGTATGCTGCGTATAGAAAGTACCAAAGAAACTAAAAAAACAAAAAGATTATACAAAAAATATCTACACGAATGGAGTGCACAGTTTTATTCCTGTTATTGTGAGCCGCTTGCATCTGTTTGAACTTCATTTTCTGCATTGGCAAAATCTGATTGCGGGTCATCCTTCTCCTTTTTAGGTGTTCGAATTACACAAGGTTCACTGCTAGGTGCAGCAGACAATGGCACCGATGGGGATGGATCTTCTGTAGCAAGCATATCACAAATCCTATAGGAGAGATCATCAGTGGGCAGCATCAGGTCAGCATAGTCTTCATAACCTTGGAACGAACTCTCACCAGTTTCAAACTGTCCCGAATTATTTCCTGTGCTGTCTGCGGCATAATCTGTTGTCTCAAAGCAATCCTGATATGGCCTGGAAATTTGCAACAAAACTACACATATTATGTCTCCACTCGACTTTCTTTTCTTATCATGCTGAGTCTTGTAGTGTTGCACAACATTATCCTCATGCAATTGAATGTAGTTGCATAATCTGCATACGAATGCTTGAATTCGATTCGCCAGCTTATCAAAATGATATCGAACCTTTACTGTTGCCGCACCCAATTTGCACTCATTGCTTGCATGCCTTTGTGCATGCTGCCGCCTAGGTCTTCGCATAGTGCATTTAGAGCATTCGTAACTATATTCACCGGTATGCATTGTATAGTGTTCCCACCAATATCGCAACGTAAAGGTCATTTCACGCTTACAAAAGATACAGGTTGCCGAATATTGGGTATTTGTTGCCTTTCGCACTGCTGAAAGGTAGCCATAATTGATAGACGTCAATAGTTGATCGGTATCACGTTGCGTTAGACGAGAAATCAACACTTCAGTTTCACGGTGCTGATTGACATAATGAGCGACAACAAAATTATGTTTTACCCCGCAAAGCACACATGAATCGATATACTGACTGCGACAGTGATGTGCTCGATTAATATTTTTATAAGGCTTACCTGGTGGTAATACCGGCTCACAATCCACTTCTAATCCATCTTGCTCGTCTATTTCTTTTTGTGTGGGATATTCCTCATGTTGTTCCTGCTCTTCTTCCTGATAATAGTTTCCATCAATATCATCTGTAGGTGGTTGTTCGTATTCATCGTGTTCTATTTCTTTGAGCTGTACTGTCGAGTTTTGACCATCCGCCGGGCCCTCTACCCAAGTCGGGGTCAATAGATCTGTTTCAAATGGTGAATCAAATGAATAACCTTCTTCGAGTCTCAGTTTCTTCACTTCTGAATTGTTTTCAGTTGATCCATTTGAACGTTTCACAGGCGTTGTCCTTTTCTTCTTCACATTAGCTTCAAGACGCGCCTGATCTTCTAACATTTCCAAAAACTGAGTATCATCATCATCTTCATATGCAAAATATTGTTTTCGATTCGTTTTGCACTCTCTACGCAGAGATTTTATTCGATCCGCAACTGTTTCTTCAACAGATTCAACAGCGACATCCGGTGCGTATTCATCATCTTGTAAATTTCTGCTTCTCTTTCGATTTCTACTGGTCGGTGGAGTTTTCGTGATTGTTCCATTGACAGGAGTAGCAGGAGTAGCTGCCATGGCTGATTTCTCAATGACAATCGAAGCTAATTTTTGTCCAATTTCTGTTAAATTATTACTTCTTATGAACATTGATCGAACTTCTTCATGTTTTGCAATAATTTCACTGGTAAGCGGTTTAAAGCCCTTTTCTTTTGCTATAACAAAAGATTTTCGAGTCGATTCGATTACCGATTTAACTCGACAGAACCTTGGGAAGTCTAAAACTTTTAAAAGAACATCGATTCCAGTTGTTTTAACCTGCGGAGTTGGTGTGAGAATATTTGTAAGGAAATCATCCACCAATGCCTTAGCGGTTTTATCATCTTTGTTCGGCATTTGCAATGTTTTACACACCGCTACTGGTTTATTCGTTAAGGAAGTTTTAAAACGAATCGAAACCCCGTTGTCACGACTATTTCTGCCGGATGGGGTTAATGTCGATTTAGTTGGTACTTGGGAGTCCTTTTTCTGAAATGGACTATTCGCAGCTGATTTCTGACTCGAATATAGTAATGATGTTGATGATTTTTGGAGACGTCCTTGTATATTTGTACTTTTTCGTTGTGGTGGTGGTGGTGGTGTAAATGATGGTGATTTCTGTGGCAATATTGCTGCAGTCGTTTTCACAACTCTTCCGATTGATTTTACTGAAGTTATTGCAAACATAGTTTTGTTTTCTCCCATCCCTGGCGTAGATACATTTAAGACTTTCGATCTAGGAAATTTTGTAGAAACGCAGACGTTTTTTTGCACGATTGGCTTCGGTACTGTAGTACGTCGCCTTAAACCAACAGCACTTACTAAAATTACATCATCATCATCACCTGAATCAGAGTCTAAAAGTTCAATTGTTTCCATTGGCCTTTGGGCTGCTTTTTTTACAAGGTACACCACAGCTGGTTTTTCTGAGGGATCCTTAGCTTTTAATTCAATCGTTTTAATTGTACCATTTGCATCACTACCACCAATCTTAATGAGATCTGAAGATGTGCTCGTATTTTCTTTTGAATTGCTTCTGACCGTAGCGGTGTCACTTGATTTATTATTTTCTTTTGATTTTTCTTTCCGAGCAGTTGTTATTTCCACCAATAAATTTTCATCATTTTTAATTGGCGAATTTTTCTTCTGTTTTTCAATGGATTTTTCAGCTTCTTGATCCTTTGAGATAGTTTCCTTCGATAGAATTTCTCTGCAAATTAATAAATTTTCATTTTTGTCGTCATTTGTTTTGTTTGGAATATCATCAACTTCGTGCCTTTCTTTCTCTTTTACATTTTTCAAATCATTTGCTTCGCATTTTTTATCTTGATCGTCGGCAGATTCCTTTGCCTTCTTCTTTTCCGGATCTTTTACATTATTCAAAACCTTTTCTTCGCCTTTTTTATCTTGATCGTTGAGAGATTCCTCTAACTTCCCCTCTTCCTTTTCTTTTACATAATTCAAGTCCTTTTCTTCGCCTTTTTTATCTTGATCGTCGACAGAATCCTCTGACTTCTCTTCTTTCTTTTCTTTTACATTTTTCAAATCATCGTCGCCTTTTTTACTTTGATCATCTGCAGTTTCAATATATTTCGTTTCTTCTTCCATTTTCTCAGCAGTTTCTCTTTGTTTCTCTTCTTTCTTTTTTTTTACGTGTTCCAATGAACTGTCCGAATCTTTTTTCTCTTGATCTATCGCCGATTCTTTATGTTTCTCTGTGTCTATCTCCATTTTCTCAACAGATGCTTTAGACTTTTCTTTTGCCTTAACAGTTTCCTTAGATTTCTCTTCTCCTATTTCTTTTAAAGATTTCAAATCAGTTTTCTGCAATTCTTTATGCTGATCAGACGCCGTTTCATTACTCTTCTCTGCGTCTTCTTCCAATTTGTCTATACATTTTTCAGATTTCTTATCTCCCTTTTCTTTTAGAGATTTTAGATCACTTCCCTGCAAATTTGTATTCTTATCAGAAACATTAATTTCTGCGTCTACTTCCATACATTTTTCAGATTTCCCTTCGTCCTTTTCTTTTACATTTTGTAACTCAGTTTCCTTGTGTTCTGTATTCGCTTGAATAATCGCTACTTGATCAATTTGTGATGCCTTTTCTTCCACTTTTTCCTCCACGGATTCTTTAACCACACAGGGATCTGGTGATTTTGAATTTACATCTATCCGGAGCTCATCGATTTTTTCTTCCTCTGACTGTTTTTCTTTGTTCTTTTCTTCCTCACAATATATTAAATTTTCTTCTTTGTTTGAATTTCTGACTAAATCTTGTACAATAACCGGATCTTCATCCTTTTCTGTATGACTTTTATCCACCTGTGGGCTATCTGAGGGTTTATGATTTTTACTGGAATCCAATTTGTCTTCTCCTACTTCGTTTGTGCTATTACTACTAATTTCTTCCTCAGTAGGCTTAATTTCTTCATCAATTTTAACAGTTTGATCATTTTTTTCTATTCTACTTTCAGCCTGATCAGAACAATCTGATGTCTTCTCGCAAATTATTTCTCCAAGTGAATTTGTCTCAATTTTAGTCTCATCTTTGTCTATTTTAGATTCATTTCCGACAGCTTCCTGTTTACTATGCAAGGAGGAATTCTAAAATTTAAAATAATCGTAAAATACACAATTTTTTAAACAGAACTTTTGGAGACTTTCATTTACCTCATCATCATCATCATTTCTTTCAGTTTCTCCACCAATTTTATTCACCTTATCATCAGCAATCCCTTTACTCTCCGTTTTATCATCAGAGTCCTCATCTGTAATCAGAGACAACTTTTCGCAGTCCTTTTTCGCGTCTTTAGTAAATACATTGTCCTGGAAAAAACGTGCACATTAAATATTTCGTCATGAATTAATGAATATTAGCCCAAGAAGCATGCCTTACTTCACTTTTAGAATCACTGGTAGCATGCATGTCAATGCCATCAACATTTTCTACTGTATCTGCAGAATTTCTAGAAGTCTGGAAAGAAAGTGGAAAGAACAATTTGCGTTTGAAAAAAACATCATGAGATAAATCCGTAGGTAATTAATTGGAGAGAAAGGAATTAATTCTTTCTTTGTACAGCTACAATTAAATTGCGCGAGAATCGAGAGAGACCCGCCTAGTTTAGAAATGACAGAAAGGCAACTAACGACATTTGGATAATGAACTTTCCATTCCAGAATAAAATGTGCATCAAGGCAAAGAGGTTTAAACACAGCATCATTTCATATTGTATCAAGAGACTATCTAGAGTTACTATTTTCCACTCGCACTAGTTATTATTATAAAAATCTTCTTCGTATGGAAATTTATACACCCAAAAATAGTCTTTGAGTATAAAGGCAAAGGAGTACTTATGAAAATGTTGGATGATATGAATTAGCATTGAAATTATCATCAATATTAGCTATATCCAAAAAACCCAACACCACATAATACTAGGTGCGGTAATAATTAGTTGAAACTGTACTTCACTGTTTTGACTAGGGATCAAATTAACCCCTTACAAAGTAAGTCATTCCATAAACGTACACGCAATTCTAAAACTAGGAATCTGATTTGCTCTTAGCGAGCAGTTATATGTATTGCGCTATAGAGCAACTGGTGCATCGAAAGCAGAGGAGAATGGAGGTTGTAAGGACTCCTCGCGTACTTTAATACATAACAAAAACTCGCCACATACCTCTTCATCTTCAGTATTATTTCCATCTTCAGGTTCTAATTTGATTACCGTCTGTAAGCCTTCATGTAAATCATTTAATTTGTCTACGAGATCATCAGATGAAATCTGAAAGAAAGTATCAATCATTTTCTATTCGAAAGTAAATAAAAGGTCACCTGTTTGGAATCACTCAGTACTGTTTTATCCTTAAGCATTTCATGACTGGTTTCATTAAAGTTAGACAAGACTGAATTTAATTTCATGCTTTCATCCCCATTATCCTTTTTAACAAAACTATCTGATATACTACTACAGTTTCCCTGGAAGAAAGTTTTAATTGCGTTTACATGAACATGACCCGAGATAGTAATTCGAACATCTTACAAAATCTTCATCTTTAACTGTGGTAGAGCTACAATTTTCATCAACCGAAGATCTATCTGAAGTCTTTGACGACTTCTACAAAAATAAAATTCTTGTGCAAATTTTTTTTTAATGCGAAATAATGAATTACTACAACCTTAAGTGAATTATCAAAAACTTTCTTCAGTACCTCTTCACACTTCACCAATGTATCTATCGTAATCCTGAAAGTGATCAAATTAACTTTACTAAAAAAATAAAAACATATCTAAAAAATTTTCACCCATTATCTGGTCTCGTCAGCACCTTGTGAATGACTTCGATTTGCTTAAATTTAGCAGCTCTAGGATCGTCTTTCAAGTTTACCATTAAATTACAAAGAGGAGGGACATATTTCTGCAAGTCCTTCAATTTAGCTTTACAATCTTCATTCATTTTTTGAGTGTATTCTACGATAATTAATTGCAATTAATGTGAACTTTAAAGTTTTATTTACATTTTAATTATACATGTTTTTTTTCTGCTGGGAGAAGATATGTCGGTATTGGAGGTGTTCCGACTGAAAAGGGAAAAATAAACTCCTAGGGAACTACGAATACACACCAGAAACACGATTCATCACTTCAAATTCAAATAAAAAGGAACATTTCCAGAAATTTATCCGAAATTTTCAACTAATTTATTCAAGTAAATGTAGCAGTCAAGAAAATTCAATAAAAAACAAACATAATCGCCCGACAATAAAAACAAAAATGAAAGAAACGCGTCTACTGCACTTAAGGCAACACCACCCACAACTCCACAATTATTGTTTGATAGCAAATTTGCCGGTGAATTTGTGAAATATTTAATTTCTTCACTTATTTGCGTAATTAAATGCGCTTAAATAGTCTACAAATTTCGATATTTCTGAAAACAAAAACAATGAAATGGAAAGATTTCACTGAAAACTTTAAAGACACTTCGGTCGATGGCGAACACGCACTTAAAGCAAAAGCGGCGATTATTTGACATTTTTGTTTCGCCTCACATTTGACTTATTTTCCTTAACAACATTAAGGTTGCTTTCCAATTCTAATTTTATTTTGGGTAAAAATTTAGATAATATTTGGGGCATTGAATAAATAACTAATTAGTTATTTATTAAATGGTTTGAGGATAAAGCGAATTCATAATTATAAACGTTATATAGTGCGTTTTCACTGTACCGAAATTACGTAAATTCGCTGTTTCAGCGTGATCTCGGTAACATCATTCTCGATATAATGTAATTTCCAGTATAAAAAACTTAATCAAAATCATCTCATTTTTGGGTTATATCAATGAAATTACCTCAACTTACACGACCACTTGTCTTTGTAATTATAGGTTTGTTCGATGAAAACACCGTGTAAATTTTCCCCATTTACACAGGGTTTGTGCGTTCATCGAACAAATTTTTAAAACACTCAGAGAGTATTCCAAAACATAGCCACAGTTGTCTACGACTTCATAGCGCACAAAATTCAACTCAGCTACCATAATTCAGTTGACTACTGGGTTTTGAAATGATCGAAGTCAGCTGTAGTCAACTGTAGCTATGTTTTGGAACGCACTTCCGGTAAACCTAGTGTAATGACATTTCTCTGACAGTTCCCGTAAGTATAATTCATTGTAAAAAGTTATTTATAAAATGGATGAAGCCAAATAGAATGTGCTCTAGCTATTTTTCTATCTACTTTCTTCTAATTTTTGATTATCTTCACTCAAGAAGTAATTTATATGCCACAATCAGCACAGCAACAAATTGCAAGTGACAAATGTCAAACCATTGCCCAAGAATATTTTAGTGTAAGCTAGGTTTTTTTTCGAAAAACACAGTATAGTCGTAGGTTTACCCGGGGTTTTCATCAAAACAGACCTATTACATAAGTATTGTTTATGTAATTAATTATTTTACATGTCAAGTTGCCATTTATATTTAGCATCTGTCAATTGAAATCTTCCCAGTGAAAACATTCCTCTCGAATCGGTATACTTCGTATCTTTGCATCATGGGTTATGCCTAGGCATCTGTATTAAAGCCGTACCGTAATAGCATAATGCAAGTGATTCTTTAAGAATGTTGAATCCAGTTTGGTATTGTTCACTTCCATTACATTTATTTCAATTAAAGGTGTTATCCTGCTGCACCAAGTATATAGATATACCTTGCTGCTGCCTTCGATGTCAAGATTCTCCAACAGATGAGGACGTGATGCCATTGCCAAACAGGATGCCGGTAAACTTGTAGGCAACGGGCTACTGTTTATAAACTTAAAATTAAGAAGTTGTCCGATTGTTGACCGTTTTTCGGGATTAGATTGCAATATTGAGTACGTTTAGACCGCAGCTATGTAGGACTAGTTTTACGTAAGTCGACTTCAAATAAAAAAAAATTACGTAGGACTAATCCAGCTGCCGTTTAGTCCACTCGTATTAAAACTTAGACAGTTGTCAAATTTGTCAGATCTGCGTAGTTCTTCACGAGAAAATGAGAAATAATATTTTAATTTTGTGCATGCGGTGTGCGCAAGAGAATAGAGCATAAGAAAATAATTAAATTTTCCAAATTTCTAATTTTTTTACCATCCATTGTGTGTGTTGTTTCAAGACAAGAAGACAGACCCACCAAAATCAACTTAGATTGAAAGGTAGGTATATGAATTTAACGCAGCACTCAAACTGCTTGGCTGTCTGATATTATATATAGCATATATTTTGCTCCACGTATGTTCTAATGAATGATTTCGCGAACGGTTCTATGGCATCGATCTCTGCCTGAAAAATGGTAAGTTATGCCTCCATTGACTTAGCGAGTTGGTAATTTGGCCCATATGCTCCCACGGCTGCTCTACCTTCAATTTTGAATCCATCTGTGTACCATTAAAGATATCCTTTTCCAGAATGCCACAGTTGACGATCCTTTAAGATCACCTTGAATGGCGTTTCGGAATAACGTCTAAGATGGGTTTGATCATCGGCTCCAATAAGAATTAATTCTTCAAGAACTTTCAAGGGGCCGACCAGAGTGGGTGCCTGTGCTGAAGAGATTTTCTCTCTGCAGTATTATTGCACTGACCTCCTACTTAACATGCAGATGCAATAGAATTAGGTCCAGTATAGCCGCAAGGTTGTAGTCGGGCAGGAATTCATGGTACTAGTTACTCTTGTACATGCAGTAAGAATTTGTACTTTTTGAAAACTAGAAGAAGATAGGCAAATCCAATAACAAACTGCCCCAACTGTGCGAAGAGGAAAACGAGACCTCCAAACATATCTAATGAGATTACCCCACACATGCAGCTTTAAGGTTACAAATCACTGGAGAAGCATCATTCCAGAGGTTTGTTGCAAGGGTCCTTAAATGGTCTAGTCGCCAGTAATATTAATCTTAGCCTTTCTTACGCACTCGCCTCCTCGATTCCGGACCGAATTAAGGTTCCTATGTAAATATATCGCAGCTCTTCTAGCGGATTTTCGTGTGTATAGAAATTCCATACCTTAAAAATTAAGTTTAGACCTCACAAAAAAATTTGATCGCAAAAAAAAAATTATAAAAAATATTTATTGTTTAAGAAAGTTTCAGTATCCGTAATTTTCATGGCGGACTGACTGCCTTTAACTGATTCGATTTAATAAATGAACGAGAACAAGTGAAACTAAGTTATTTGATGATTTCAACACAAAATGTTTCTTAAGTTTCTATTCAACATTTATTCCTTAATTCTAATTACGGTAATATATTATACTATACTACACTATATGTACATTTAAAATATCTTTCACTCAAGTATAGCATATGACATAAAATATTTTCATTTAGAACTATCAATTGACGTAGCAGATTTGGTCAGCTCTTCCCTTTCGACATTCTCAATTAGCTGAATGAAGTCATTCATATCACCGTAACAAGTATTCTGTAGATCCCCTTTGGTCAGAACTAAGCCGTTCGGGAATATTACAACCATCGCTCTGTATAAAGGTAGATTTTGTTGGACGCTCACGTATCTGTAGCCAGTTTCGTGGCTCTGATGTTCACCCTGGTAGTGATTTCTCAATAAAAAATAATTCTTAAAACTTAATGCACAAAAATTACATACATATGGATTTGTGTGTTCTCTCAAGTGTTCTACTGCATATTTCTCGCGATCATAAAGAACAGTGCACTGCTTGCAACCATAGATGATACCATTCTCCTGGTACCCTTTGTGCACTTGAACTCGAGCTTGCGATAGATGAGAAGATTGAATATGATTAATGAATGAGTCTTGATCTTGATAAATATTTTTGCAGTAATTGCATCTTTTCGAAAACGAACCATGTCCGAGCTTAAGTAACTTATCAAGTAGTTGCTGATCAAGAAAATCAAAACTTGATTCAGTTAAATGGATAAGATTTTTATGAGCAGTAGCAGCATGTAGAATTAATTCCTCTTTACTGGTGGCAGTATATTTGCATTCAGTACATCTCAGTGGGTAATTTACACAAGATGTTGCCATAGGGCAATTAGCATGATTGTGATGATTTAGATGATGTTCTTTTAGCTCCGCAAAGGATGCCTTGTAGCCGCAATGCACGCAGCACATTTTTCGTATGATTCGATAACGAAAATTAAGTTTAGATTTCACCGAACAATGTGTTAGGGACCAGTGTGTTATTAAAAGATTCATTTTATGAAATCTCGTAGCACAATGATAGCATTGAAATGAAATTTCATCGAGTGATGGTTTATATTCGTCTACATTTATCACTTGAATTTCATTTTTCTGTAAGCGAACAGAACTGTTACAATCTTGTGGATCTTTTAGTGATAAATTATGAAGGTAATCACTTGTCAACGGTGCATTTATGTCAATGAATTCTTCATCGATTTCTTGTTGAAATGCTGTTGGCGGAACAGGTTGGATAGAATTTTCAGTTATTTCACTTTCAATAAATTCTTTTCTTAAAAGATTTTTCAATGGAACTAGCCTTATAGATGGCTTCTTTGGTGCTTCTATCACCGGTGTTGGTACTTCTAAGGCAGGACTTGTCCTACAAGATTCAGGCTTTATAATTTCACTACTTCCAGCCAGAGTAGTAGTGGATGTCGATGACAGTAGAGCATCATTATAAGATACAGTAACATTTATCACAGGTTCCGGCTTTGTAGGTGAATTTCCAGCGAAATTAATTGTTATGTTCGCAGCACTTTTTCTTCTTCGTTTTGCTTCAATTACAGGATCGTCATCGATAAGATGATTGATTCTAATGTGTTCTCCCAGGTCATCGATATTATCAGAGACATACATACATCCATTACATTTATGCACTAGTTTCTCTGTTAATGTAGTGATTTTTGAATTTTCTGCATTAGTCGAAGTCGAATTGAGCCGTACACTTTTTTCATGATTTATCTTTGCATGTTCATTCAGTGATTCGATTGAATCAGCTACAAATTGGCAATTAATGCAATGATAAATATTTTCATTCAACTTAAATCTCTTCGCACTATTACTACTAGTGCTGCTCTGCGATTCATCATTGTCAGCTGAATGTGACCTTTTCAAATTAACACCGTTTTCTGCATTTTGATTTGAATCTTCAATAATGCAAACCGGATCGTCTGACGGTACGACTAGAGTGCAGTCATCTGTGTTATTTTCATCATTTATCCGAAGGTAAATGCTTTTATAACGATAAATTTTATTCGGATGGAAACAACTCAAATGTTCTTCCACTGCACTTCTGGTGTCATGAAATGAACAGTAATCACATTGATGACGTATCGCGATATCATGGCAATTCTTCAAATGTTTTGTCATGTTCATCTCGTTTGCTTTCTGATTACAGAGCAGACATTTAATCAATTTTGATGATTGATCTTTTGATTTCTGTTTTTTTGGATGTACTATTTCGATTTGCTTTTTCGTCTCGCTTTCAGTACGTGTATAGGTTGTAATAGGAATGTCCATTCGCTTGTGCTCCTTATTGGCGTGACGGATCAGTTCCACACGACTATGGGTGTAGAAATTACAAAAGCACAAATATAGCAATCCAGAATGCAGTCTAAAGTGATCTCGAACTTTGTTAAAACCAGCAATTTTTGTAATTTCCTCTTTGCAGTGTATACATTCAAATCTGGTAATCCTTCTATGACTCTCTTTATAGTGGCATTCAAAATGTGTTTCGCTCAGCGCTCTAAAATTGCAGTCACCAAAAGTGCAGATATATCTCTGTGAGGATTTTATAAACGCCGGTATATAATGATCAAATAGATTACTATTTAAATCTATTGTGATGTCATCGATGGCCTTTTTATTGCTGTCACTCAAGCTCTGATCTGACATACTACTGGTCGAGCTATATTTTTTCTTTAGGACCTCAATCATATGCCGCAAGAATATTGTTGAATCACGGCGAACAGTTGGAGCTGCGACAGCTAAGTAACGGGATGTTTTATTAGGATCTTCGTTTTCGCTAAATTTAGGTAATATTTGAAAAATTCCTGCTTTAGCATAGAAATGAGTATTGATCAGATGTTCCTCGGCAATTGAGGCCTGTGAGAATGTTTTACCACAGAAGTAACAGAAATATCTGTGAATCTTATGCTGTTCGAAATGTGTATCAAAATCCGAAAGCAAAAATTCCTCTGGGCAATGAGGGCATTTATATTTGATCTTGTACGAACTGTCTGGATGTTTTAATCGCAAATGATTTTTCCATTTGATGAAATTGCTAAATCCTTCTGTACACGAAACAATGCAACACGCATAGACTGTTTGGTTATTCGAATTAGTCGCAATGTTGACGAGTTCTTGTAATTTTTTGTATAAGTTCTCTTTCTGATCGGACTGAAGTTTTTTTACTTCTGTTTTACTGCTTTCTGTAGGTTGCAATATTCTTTCAAGTTCATCAAAATTCATTATTTTCATATCGTATTTTTGTGCAACCTCAGTGCCGCTAGATCGTCTTGATGACGATGCGCTCACAGGTTCCTCCGAATCAGTTAAATCCACTATGTTCGATTGAATTAAACATATCCTACCACCAAAGGATACTTCAGTTTTATGTAACTGAGCTTCTGGAATTGGGCATTGTTTGAAAGCACTCTTATCCACTTTTCCTCCAATGTGAACTAGGCTTGTGGAATTTATCGTTGTTATATCAGCACTGGAAGTCTGTAAGATACAATTTGATAATAATATATAAAATAACTGCATTTTTACTTTAGCGGTGATTCATATCTCGAAAGATTTGATGATATTTTCATGGTTGGAACAGGGCAATCTTTATAAATTTGAGAGGATGAGATAAGAGATCGCTACCCATTATCGAAATTGTGAAGGATGAGACGAACCAGGAAGTACAGTTATTAAATTTGAGAGTTCAGGTGCTGGCCTCTACCAACATTGAAAATTTCATCGTCACTTAAGTAAACTTTGTTCTAAATCTATTTTTGCGCAAATACTCGTAATAGATTTTATTTTAACTTAAATAACTATAAAGAAAACATAAAAACTTTACACACCTGCATAGCACTTTCTTTGTTGACTAAACGTCCGCAAACATATAGTAGTTCATTGGGATGACAGTTGGCCATATGTTCTCTTATTGTCAGCAAGTCGTTTGTTTCGAAAGAACAAAAGATACAGGCATATAATCCAACATCAATTAAATCACTTTTTCTTTTGTGCATGGTTTCCATATGCTTTTGCAGATAGTCTATAACATAAAATGTGGCAGTCTTGCAAACTGGAAAACAAAGAAGAGTGGACTTTAATCTCTCTAATATGTTTAAATACTATAATTTAAGTTGAACATTGGAACTTATTATTCGTAAAAAAAAGTGTAATCTAACAAATATTGCTCTTGTTAAAAATAGACTTAAACCTTAAATATATTAATGGTTTCAGTTCTTTTACAAATTATGACCTTAATCAAATTTACAAATCGCTTTGTCCTAAAAATATATTTACAAAAATAGCTTAACGCTAAAAAAAATTGAATAAAAATCTTAATAGGAGCTTCCTGAACATTTATTTTACATTTTGTGTCGCTAATATACTTTCTTCTTTGAATCTGTGGAAAATTTTCTGAGAGGGTGAATTGGTACGAAAAGATCGACTTTCAAGACGACAACGTCAAGTGCAATATTACAGTTGAATTTAGAAAATTTAAAATTCTTAATTTTGTGATTAAATTATAAAAATTGAATAAATTATCGCACGACCTTTTTATTGCAAAATACCACAAAAATTCTGTCAGAAATGTACCGTTAATGGTGAACTAACCAGTAAAACATAAAAACTTCGCAATTCCTGTTTGTGTATATTAACTTTATCAGTGCGGAATTTTAAATCAATTGTTTCATATTACAACTGAGTAGAGTTGAATAAAATACCTTCGAGGGTTCATAATTTTGCGATTTTTCTCACAAACTATAAAACGAAAATCGGCAGTTCGTGGTTAAATCGAAAATTTTAAGTCGAGGAAGATCGACAAGCAGTCTTTATATTATTCTTAGAAGTTCCTCTCCATAGATATTTAGTAAAACCGAGACCCTTTTGCGGTAGATTTGTATTGGATAATACATTGGCCAATGATTTTGTGGGACTGGTTTCGAGCACCACCAGTGAACAGAAATGGGCAATGGTAATATGCGAGTGATATTTCACTAAAAAGCAATATACAAAAATTCTCGCAATTAACATCTTAAAAATTGAACACATATCGCCCCGATTAGAGTTTCTCAGAGCTTGTAATTCTCGTTTGGATATCGGCCATCATAACCAAGCACCTACAGATTCAGTTGAGGACGAATGCGATAAAAATTTCGTTTATTCAGCTACAAACGAATGAGTATTCCATCCGAGTGCTTTTTCAGTTACGAGCATACAAGCCAACTTTGAAAAGTAGCTACTAGAATGCTGATAGTGTAATTTTAGTCGGCTATATAACATTGTGATATCTGACCGATAGAATGATTTTCAATATCAAATTGAGACGAACATCCAATTCGGTACACATATTCAATGTGTCCTGCAGGAATTTTTCATAGGATGGTTGCCGAAATGCAAGTAAATAGTTGTTCTGGAGAACATCTCATCTCCGCTGGCCCTTACTCATACAATTTTCTTTCTAAATAACTTTCAAAAAGGAAAGTTTTGCTTAGGGACAAGGATGACTATAAGAATACAGGCTTTTCTTTACTAGACGTGCTCATTACATGGACAGAACCATTGGAAATACACAAATGTTTTAAATTCACAGCTGACTATGAGGGCAATTTAAAAAAAAACAAGTTTTTCTTGAAATTTGGAAAGCTTCCTATACTAAGGGTATAGATACTAGATTAAAATAAGAAATTGCTAAATTAAGTATGTTTTTAATAACTTTTGAAGTTATTTAAAGCATGTAAATCTAGCTATAACTTTTGCCAGTTATTCACAAATGAAAAAAAAAGTTTTTGGATCTGGTACCTCATTACACGGAGAATATTTCGCACTTTTTAAAGATCGTATGACCGTCCTATTCCTTGTTTTTATAACGCTCTAAAATGAGAATTTCGAAATTTTTATAGTTTTTCTTGTTTTAAACTAACTTAGGACAGGGGTTCATGCGGGACTCTACTCCCTGTTACATTACAGACGACCAATGCTCGTATAAATTTCAAATTCCTGTAACTCGGAAGGAGTGGGATTTCTACATCGTCATTCATCTGTAGATAATCCAGTGAATTCTTAGCATTGTTAAAGCTAAAATACTTATTTGCGTACTAATGACTGGGTACCGATTGACTAACAAAAATTTCTGGTTGTGCTTAAATTTTTATAGTCAATAACAAATGTTTGATTGTTCAAATAATTTTGTAACTGCTAATATTCCAGAGTTAATTGAGCAAGAATAATAAGGGAGGTTGCATTAACCAAAAAGTGCTATGGCGCATGGTAGGGAAGGCGGCGTATAAAATGTAATTTGATTTTATGAATCAACCTGTAATTTCCGGACGACGCTTTCTGATTTTTATGGGAACAGGCAAAATCTATTTGGGAAAAAAAAAATATTTTCTTTACTTTCTTGGCCGAATGCTCTGAATAGGATTCTGTCTGCTTTTTATCTTGAATTTGATATTCATTAATGTAAACAGGAAAGAAGCCATCTGTCGACGAGGTCGACAACTTCCGGTCATTTTCAATAATGAAATGATTGGGAAAATAACAAAATTTTACAGTATTACCGCATCAAAAGTTTAGAAGAAATAATTGCGTACTACAAACAATTCATAAAATTGCATGTTACCAGTCAATTTCAGTAATTTTGTCTTCGAAACAGGCGTTTATCTCACATTTTATTTATTGCTTTAACACAACTAAAACAACATTTACTGTTAAATATATAAATTTTAGCTGTTAAAACTAAGTGTCTGAAAAGCAATTTAGGAGTCTGAGCCGTAATTCTAAATACATTCTGTGCTAATTGGCTAGAAATCACTTAGACTTCAATAATAAACTTCTGGATGATATGCACAGATGATCCGAAATTATAGCACAATATAATTAAATTAAGTACAACACGTTCCAAGAACGTAAGTTTTTTGATAAAATATCTATGTCAGATATCTCCTGCTAAAATCTTTAGGATGGTCATTTTTTGTTTCTCAGTTATCGACAATTGTTAGTTAGGGCCTATCAGAAAATTTATTCTTGTAAATACCAAGTACATTAAATTAAAATATATTGAATTGATAAGCAACTTATTTCTTAATACAATTTTTTTTTATCACTTTCCAGAACATACTCAGCTATATTCTGACTGCTATGACATCCATCTATAGATCTGCATCTTTTTATATACCAAAAATCATGCTTCTAGAGAATTGCATGGACTGTAGTAATCTGTAATTAAATTCTTATTCCTAAAACTATATATAAATAAAACTAGAAATAAAATTTGCAGGAAACAAATGATTGTGCAATTAAATAAACTTTTTCACCGATTAAATCTTTGTATCACTTTCCAAATCATACTCAAAGTATGATCTCAAATTTACATTTATTCAAATCAAGTAGAAATGAAATTATATAAAACAAATAATTTAGTATATACCTGCAGGCCCAAATCACGCAAAACAGTAAAATATTAAATTTTCAGATTAAATTAAAGAGCCAAACCCAATAAATTTTCACCATTCATTGTCAAAACTCTTATTAAAACAATCGACACAAAAGTTAAATGTCATTTTGTTAATTGACTTGCATGATTTGGATATTTTTGGAAATAAAAATGGTAAAAATAGATGATACTCTTAAAAAAGCGTTATGATGGAGAAAAAAAATACTGATAGCTTACCTTCACATACGAGTGGCTTAACATTGGCAGCTCGCTTCTCACAAATTTCTGGCATCTCATTAGCGGTAGATTTCAGCTTCCCATAGCAAGTCAAAATGAAATTATCATTCTCGAATCGATGAAACATATTCTGGTGAACTAAAATGTTATAGGCAGTGGAGCTTCGGTAGAAACACTTGGAGCACTGAAATTTCGATGTACGATGAACTTGGTAGACATGATTCAAAATATTCTCACAGGAATCCGCAACATGTTCACAATAGCTGCATTCCAACCATGACCGATTAGCTTGCAGTTCGATGTGTCGAGTTTCATGATGATGCAAGTGAAATGACATTCCTGACTTAGAGCTAGTGCTAAATGAACAGTTGTTTCCAAGGCATTTATATAGGCAATAGAGAGATAATTCCTCATTCATCTTGTGACAAAACGGTTTCGATTTTAAACTTATCGTTTTTCGAACCCATGGCTTGAGAATACAAATTACAGGATCTAGCTTAGTATTTTCTGCGATTTCAGTTGATGATCTATTATTAGATTCATTATCTGTTCTCATTCGTTTAGCTGGTGACTGGTTGAGTTCATGCTGTTTAATGTGTACATGCAACAAGTGTTCTACTTCTTGACTTATTTCTAATTTCATGCCATCTGTGACTCGTTGTCTGCATATATTACATCGACCAGACCATTGCTTTCTATGCATTGATTTAACGTGCAGTTTAAGCTCTTCAGGATCTGAGGATGAAAGAAATGAGCAACCTTCGATAAGACAGTAATAACGATATTGGTTTTCTGCAATTTTTTGGTATCCAACATTGACTATTCGCGATATTGTTGGATCATCTGTGGTTCCACAATCTCTATCAGTTGGCTCTAATTGCGATTCTTGTTGTAAATCTCCTGAAAGATCTATTTCCAATCGAGGAAATGAATCATCATCAGCATCTTCATCGTCATTTTCATCTTCTTCAATAACATCTATAACTGTTATGTTATCTTCACAATTTTCTGCTGACTCCTCTACAATATCATCTTCACCATCTGTTATAGCTTTCATTATTAATTTTTGGAGCTCTGCAGTGTTATCACTTCTAGCTGCAGGTATTTTAGCACGGTCTTTCTGGCAATCATCACCATCGTCACCATTGTCATCGTCATCATCAATCCAAATTACATCCTCATTTTCGTCCTTTTTCGAAGATTTGATTTGTGGTAGCAGAGAAGAATCACTACTTTTGACGGGATCTTTGAGTTCATCGTTATTAGATTCAGATTGTTTTTGCTTATTTTCGGAAACATCAGGAAGTGTGGTATTGTGTATAGGTTGGTCACATGGAACGTCAATGATGTTTGAATTTGCTTCTGCTTCCGTTTCCGCTTCCCCTTCCACTTCTGTATGCTGTTGGCCAGGTGTGACTTTATCATTGTTTGCTGGAAGATCAATGACTTCTGTATTTTGCTCTGGGTTTTCTGTTTCTTCAGCCGCTTCGTTCAAAAATGAGAAATCCATATTTTCAAGTTCACCAAATATTAATTCAAGTTCTTCTTTCGTTGGCTTTAGCTCAGAGGTAACTGCTTCTTCGGTAATCATTTCCTTCTCATTTTCTGTGTTTGATGCAATTTCTGTTAGAGTCTGAATATCAGGTTTTTGCTCAGTAATATTTGGCTCCAGATTTGATTGTTGTAACGTTTCCAAGTTACTTTGAATAATTCCCGAAACATCTACCTTGAGATCTGTGATAGTCTCGCCATCTTTCAATATATCAAAAGAAGCATCGATTTCTTCATTTAAAGATGTAGCTGGTACATGTATCATAGTCATAATTTGGTTGTCCTTGGCAAATTTTTCTGTCACCTCTAACGAAGTTTTATTTTTATTTCCTTCGACTTCAGTCAAGATTCGTTCAAGGTCCTCGAAAGAGTTCAATTCAGTTTTTACTGCAATACTCCTGTCAGCGATATTTTCTGAAGTTGAACAGCCACTTTCGGCAGTATCTGTTCGACTAATATTGCTATCGCATTCATTCGTATAGGTAAGATGGCTAGCATATTCTCTGGCTTTATCGGTATTGATTACAAAGAGTATTTCTCCATCGTCTTGTTTATTTGAAACAGGCTCATTAGCTATCCTGATGTCGGACAAAACTTCATCACTATCAATTTTTTCGGCCAGAATTAATTCCAGCGTATCTGATTCTTGTGGTGCACACAAACCATGTTCGCTTTTCAAATGCTTTATAACGTTGGGCTGATGAATTTGAATATAGTTACACTTGGTACAAACGTACGCCTTGATTTTCGTCAGAGTTTTCTGATACGAGTAGTTTATTTCGTATTTAGAGTTCGTTTCATGACAATCATTCTTACAGTGCTCCAAAATGGCTTGCTTGTCATACGTCCGGACATCACAATTGGAACATTCATAGGCATATTCTCCAGTATGCGACGAATAGTGATCATGGAAATTAATGAATTTACTCCGAATCTCCTTATCGCAAAGTACACACGTTGCAGAAAATTTCTTCTTCGTTCCAGGAACTCTTGTTGCTATTACAGGATTTTTTGATAAATAATCCATGTCACTGGAATGCATTCGAGATGTGAACACTTCCCGATCTGGATGAGCGCTAACGTAATGATCAACAATATTCAATGCCTTTTCGGAGCACAAAACACACTGCTTAGTATATATTTTACTTCGAATGTTATGCTCTGGATTGATATTCTTTATTTCAACCTTTTTTACTTTTGGTCGACCGCGACCTCGACCTCTCGTCTTACTTTCTTCATCTGCAAAAGGTATTATTTTCATGGGCTTTAGAAGAGCCACATCTTCGGCTTTCTTAGATGTATTAACAATTCCTTTCGTTGGTTTCAACTTTTTTAGCCTTACCTTAAGTAATGGAAGCTCTGTTGGAACGTTTTGTTTCTTCTTCTTCTTTTGTTTGCTCTTTTCGGCCGTTTTAGTTTTTAAGTGCTCCTGATAGTCATCTGTATCAGCATCTTCATCACCATGGTATGGTTTTTGAAGTTCTTCTGCAATCGATTTATATCTTTTTTGTGAACTTATTGATTCGTCTCCTGACCCATCTAAACTGGGAGATCTAACAATTTTTCTCTTTCCGATTTGTTGACATGTACGCTCTTCGGATTCAATACTGCATAGCCTCCTTTCATTTAGCGTTAAGACGCCACGAAACACATCTTGATTGCCACGATGTAAGCTATTCAGTTCACGACTCCCAGCGGTGCTATTACGGGAAGCGTTTTGCAATGATTTCGTTTCCGCGTCTTTAATAGGTGAGGGTTTCCGATTTGTTTTTGCAATGCTTTCAACTTTTTCAATTTGTATTGATGTGGACGGGATTGCTTGTTGAGAATCTCCAGAGAATACATTCTTGATTTCTTTAAATTTATCCTCAGATACGAATGGCCGGAGTAAATTCAATGCACATTCATATTGCGATTGACCTTTTGTTATCAAAATTGCTCCAATCACCTCCTTGATCTTTTTGAGACTTTCTTCCTGCGACTCGTTCATCAAAGATAATATTTCGTTTTGATCACTTTCTTTACTAAGTTCTTTCTTCTCAGGGGTTTTTGAAAGAGTGACAGGAGCATTTGAACCATTACTACTGTGATCGTCATGAACTTCGAATGCATCATTGTCTTCCACTACATGTGACGAACTGGGTTGTAGCTTTTTCGGCAGGGCTGTTTCTGCCAAGACATTTATTTCCTTCATTTTATAGACATCATCATCTGAAGACAAGGCTCTTTCTTTCGCACGTGATAAGCTTCGCGATCTTCTTGATACACTCGCTGAAGATTGTTTCAATTTGATTTTCTTATCGTCATTGTCTGATGGGTACTCTTTCACTGCACGTGACGAGTTACCTTGTGGTTTTTTTGGCACAGCTGATTCGACGAATTGTTCTGCCAAGGAATTTATTTGCTTCATTTTATATACATCATCATCTGAGCTTGAGGCTCTTTCTTTTGATGCACGTGATAAACTTCGTGATCTTTTTGATACACTCGCTGAAGCCTGCTTCGATTTGATTTTTTTTTCGTCATTGTCTGGCCTGTCGTCTTTCTTTCCTCCTACCGATGTACGTGATGACAAACTTTGTCGCCGTTTTGAAATACTCGCCGAACTTTTTTTCGTAGCGTTGGAAGCAGCATTATCTGTTGTGCTTTTCTCGCTTCTTTCTATCGATGCACGTGAAAAACTTTGCGGCATTCCAGTCACGTTTTCACCCTCAGAAGACGAACTTGATATCCTTCGAACTTTCCGTTTTTTTAGAGTTTTCTCACTGACATTATCATCGTCACTGCTTACAGTTTTTCCCTTGACCTTTTCTTTTCCTCCACTAGAAGTCGACAACTTCCTTGCTTTTCTTTGTTTTTTCTTCTTCGAATCTTGTTTTTCATCTCTATCTATGGCGTTCAAAATAGTTTCTACATCTTTTAAGGGATCAAGCTTTTCTTCCTCTTTTTTCTTTGGTATTCGAAAGCCCGATTGAGTTCTAACGTCAACCTCATACTGTTTTGTCCTATACATTTTATCAATAACCGACTCACCAGCTGAATTATGCACATTATGTCCACTGCCTGGATCTCTTGGTTTTGCTATCTCAGACTCAAGTGCTTTATTTGCTGCCTCCACAGCAGCTCTTCTACGTGCAGCATTTGCTTCAATTGCCTGTTGTTTTAATCTCCTGTATTCTCCGTAAGTTCGAACCTGTGGCCGATTTTGTATTGTAGATCTTGGAGGCGGATGATGGTTTTGATGAATTATATTTGATCCCATGGGAGATGACATTGTACCTATTTCTTGCAAGCAAGCAGTTCGAATATCCGCTTGAATTGACGCAGTATTCAGACCGGGAAATTCATTCGGCCTTGGTACTTGTGGCTCGCGAGGAGCAAGACTGGCTTCTAGTCGTGAATCAGTTGTCCTATTGTAAAGAAGTCTAAGACGATTTTTAAATCTTGGATCATTTGGATTAATTCCTTGTGGTAGACCCAAACGTTGAGGCAAATCATATGATGCTCTCGGGGCGGAAGGTATAAACAAATTCATATCACAATCAATAGGCCCTGAATCTTGAATATTTGGAGGAGGAACAGGTTGCGGCGGATTATTCATTTGAAACATTGATATAAAATTCTGAATTGCAGGGATGTTGGAAATATCATTGTAATAATTTTCTTCTTGGGGGAAACTGTCAGCTTCTTCTTCCTCTTCTGCTATTTCTATTGTTGGTTCTTGAATTGGATTTTCAAAATATTCTTTTAAATCCTCTAAGGTTACGCCAAGATCATTTTCAAGTTTCAGCCTTATCTGCTGCAATTCTCCCAAATTCTTATCAGCCCACTCATCCATTTTGTCAGATTTTTTAGGAGAATCAGAAACACTAGAAGAATTGGCAATTATAACAGGAGATGACGATTCACTGTTGAAGCACTGTAGTTTCATTCTAATTCGTTGCAACTCACTTAAGTCTACTTTTTCCTCCTCATTACTGGTATTCAAAGATTTTGTCAATTCATCGAATGCGTTATGTTCTTCAACTGTTTTAAGCTCTTCATCGGATACATTTTCAGAATGTTCATTTTTATCACTACCAATAGCTTCAACTTTTGCTTTATTGGGAACATTTTCCGTGTGTGCTTTTACCTCAGATTTTAAGTTTTCGATTATATTAACAGCGTCTTTTTTTACTGATGATTCAAACAGTTCCTCTTTCATAGAATATAGCTCCAAGTCGATTTTAATGTCTACATTAGTTGGCTTTGGTCTTCTGGTGCCAATTACTTCTGTTTTTTCATAAATTATACCATTCTCTGAATCCAATGACTCTTCTGAGACTCGCGCTAACATTAAATCTTCTTTAGATGGCGAATTCTTAATTTCATGCTGAGATTCTGTTCGTTTCCTCTCAACCTTTTCCTCATCAATATTTTTGGCTTCAATTATTGCAGCTTTATTTTCTTGTTCTGTGTTCTCTTCTTCATCGTCATCATCGTCTATGACAATAATAAACGGTTCAATTATCTTTAAAGGCGATGGTTTAACTGCCGTTAAGGGCGATTCATTTGCCGCTAAAGGCAACTTAATTTCTGATTCAGGGAGCTCAATTTCTGATTCATGGAGCTCAATTTCCGATACAGGGAGCTCAATGTCCGATACAGGGAGCTCAATGTCCGATACAGGGAGCTCAATTTCCGATACAGGAAGCTCAATATCCGTTGAAAGTGATGCAGTTGCTGCTAAAGGTGATGCAGTTGCTGCTAAAGGTGATTCAGTTGCTGGTAATGGTAATTCAGTTGCTGCTAAAGGTGATTCAGTTGCTGCTAAAAGTGACTCAGTTGCTGCTAAAAGCGATGCAGTTGCTGCTAAAGGTGATGCAGTTCCTGCTAGAGGTGACGCAGTTGCTGCTAAAGGCGGATCAATTGCAATAGAAGCAGCATAAGCCTTTGATTTTTGCGCAACCAATTCAACAAGTTTTCTAATTGATTCATTGGATGTGGAATCATCATCGCTACTATTTGTGGTACTCTCTCTGGAATTTTCCTTTGATCTATGCTGATACAAGGGACTTCTTGAATTATCTTCCTTGCTGCATCCACGATTAATAGATTTATTTCCAGATCTTCGGGATCGTGATCGACTTGGACTTATCGATTTGCTTCGATGACGGTTCTTGTGAGTGGTCTTTAAATGATGCTTTTTATGTCGATCAGGGCTAAGTGATTTATCTTTAATATATCTTCGGAGAGTAGGAGATTGGCTTCTACGAGTTCGGGATATAGGAGAATGGCTTCTACGACCTCGGGGAGAAAGCGATCGGCTTCTGTGACGACGAGATGTAGGTGATCGACTTTTGTGACGACGAGGTGTATGCGATCGACTTCTATGGCGCCGAGGAGTAAGCGATCGGCTTCTATGACGACGAGGAGTATGCGAACGGCTTCTATGACGACGGGGAGTAGGTGATCTGCTACGACGACGGCGAATATCTGGTGAACGATCTCTTGAACTTCTTCGCGGAGACTTGGAACGTTTTCGTAAACTTTGTGGTGGGCTCCGTGATCTACGATTCAAATCACCAGCATTGGAACTTGAAGACCGATTTCTGACTCGCTGACATAGGCTTTTAATGCGATTGACTACGTTAACTGATGATTTGATTTGCGAAGTATCTGATTCTTCTTCTTTGGACTTTCGACTACAACTATCCGACCGGACTTTGGAATTTTGATGTTTTGGGCTAACTGAACTTTCTTTGGACAATAGGCTATGGAGACTACTGGTGTAATTTTTGACTTCATTAGAAAGTTTCTCTTTTAAGATTTCCAATTGACGACTTGGTGACATCTCTTGATGACGTTGACGAGACCGATGACGCTGGCGTCTCTTATGTTTTTTACGTTTCTTCTTCTTTGAATTATCATCATTACAGTAATTACCTACTTCTTCACTCTTATCTGTTATACTAAGAGGCGAAACGCTTCTGCTACTTATGCTTTCAGTACCGCTTATTGCAATATTTAATTTCTTTATAAATTCTTCGGTATCAGAATCGTGGAGTGCAAGTATACCATCATGTCCAAGCGACTCATATGAGACTTGCTCCCTTACAGGATTCTGAATAATAAGAACATTATCGTTAGCTGGTAATTTTGTGTCTTTTTTTATCTGTCGCTTTTCATCCATAAGAGGTGTTCCTTCCCTGGATGATGCTTTGGTGTCCATTTTATTGCAATAAATCTCAGAAGGTTCATCCAAGAGAGGTGTTCCTGCCCTGGCTACATCATTACTTTGTAGATGAGTGGAGCAAGAGATTGTTTCTAATAGGCCTAATGGTAAAAATTGATTTAATGTTTGTTTCATTATACAAAAGAAAATCTTACCTTCTCCTGCTGATCCTTTCGATAACCTTACATCATTTCCCTTATTTTTTTCTTGCTCTCGTGTTTTGTTTATTTTACCACAAGGTATCACATCACCACTACTAGACGGTGCCATTGAAGTTGTTGCTGCAGCTTTCTGCAAGGATTTTTTACTAACCGCACAATTATAGAGAATTGATTCTTCATTTTCAGAATATACATCGCCGGAATCGCTGACATCTGAAAGATTTCGGTCAATGCTGTCGATTAAGGCCAAGTATTTATCCTCATGACTGAGTGGAAGGTTTTCATCTTCGCTTATTTCACTCAAACTTTCACTGCTTAAAATTTTGTCGGTTTTGCAAACATATTTTGGCATCAAAACTTCTAAAGGCTCAACAGTCTCTTTTTTCTTGTTCTGTGTTGAAGTGTCAATAATTGACAATTTTATTTCGGAAGACTTTTTCTCCAAGACTAAAGGATTTGTTACTGCTGGTTTCTGAAGTTCACTTTTCGCACCATCCTCTTTTCGAATTGAAATTATTTCATCAATTTTTTCTGTCAATTCAGAATTGCCAGTATTGGATATGTTCGCTTTTTTGGCCATATCCTGATCAGTAGTATAACAAGTTTTAGGTGCCAAAATATTTTCGTCACATTCATCTCCATTACCTCTGTTCACTATTGTATTCTCAGGATCTGCTTCTTTTGTTGCTGCTGTAGACATTTGATTTACTTCCAGTACCTTACTGAAGTCTTCAGTAGGTGTTTTATCCTCAGATGAAGACTTATTTTTTCTTTGCAACATATCACTAATTTGGTTAGCATCTGCAATATGTGCTATGACATCGTGCTCTTCACTTACTGTAGAAACATTTTTTTTGAAGTGTACAGTAGGACTCGATGTATTTTCAGAATTATTATTATTAAATTCGTCAATAGTTTTTTCTATCAAGGCATCACCGGAAATATCGCCCTCCACCTTTTTTACAATATCTGAAGACGCACTGAAGTCCCAATTCAATTCAGAGGCACATTCCATTTCTGCTGGACCATCAATTTGTACGGTTTCTTCTGAACTTTCCATTACATTAGTCAAGTTTGCGTTTAGAATGGAATTATTTTCAATGTCATTTACAGTATTTATCTGCGTCTCAGTTATCAATTCCTCAATTGATGTAGATTGATTTGTACCTTGTTGTAATGCTGGAATGCTGTTATCATGTGAAGAATCCTTTTCTTCTTCTGAACTTTCCATTACATTAGTCAAGTTTGCGCTTAGAATGGAATTATTTTCAATGTCATTTACAGTATTCATCTGCGTCTCAGTTATCAATTCCTCAATTGATGTAGATTGATTTGTACCTTGTTGTAATGCTGGAATGCTGTTATCATGTGAAGAATCCTTTTCTTCTTCTGAACTTTCCATTACATTAATCAAGTTTGCGTTTAGAATGGAATTATTTTCAATGTCATTTACAGTATTCATCTGCGTCTCAGTTATCAATTCTTCAATTGATGTAGATTGATTTGTACCTTGTTGTAATGCTGGAATGCTGTTATCATCCTTTTCTTCAATTTTATTTGACTTGATTTCTTTTTGTATCTCATTAATCTCTTTGTCGGAGCATATTTCACTATTTTCGACAAATGATGTTGCAATTGATTCTTTGCTATCTTCTGTATTTAGAAGTAAAACCGCAGTATCTGTACTAGATATAATTTCTTCGATGAACTTATCTGATTGTAAGGTAGAATTAACTTCATCATCAGGTGGAGTATTTTGAAGACTATTACTATCAATGGAACTTTGATCTATGCCAGGAACTATCAAAGTGATATGATCTTTGTTTGTATCTAAAGCTTTGCAATCCTGAAGCTCACTACCCTCTTCCTCAATCAAGTTTTTATTATTGTTAGGTACCTCATGATCTTTCGTTTCAATATGTTTTCCTTCAAATGAATTTTCTGCAGGTGTTAAAGAGGTTTGATTCTCGGTCGGTCGTTCAGTATCGCCAGTCTGAGCTTCATTGTTCTGATTATTGCCAGTCTGAACCTCGTTGTTCTGATGATCAACACGAGTATCTTCTATTCGTGTGTCTAATTGTACTTTAGTAGTACAATGTTCGTCTTCATTGAAATTTTGTGCATTTGCTACATTGGTTGAAGATGTTTCCTCAACAAGTGCAATTGAAATTTGGTTTTTATTGGTCTCTATCGTCTCTTCAGTTTGAACTTCATTATCTTCGTGGTCAGTCAAAATGCTATTAACCCCAAGTGGCTCGCCGATTTTGCAATATTTGTCTACCTTAGAATTTTCTGCATTTTCTGCAATGGGTGAAGAAGTACAAGTTTCCTCGACAACAACTGCCGTTGAAGTTTGGTTCTTATTAGTCTCTAGCATCTTTCCAGTCTGAACCTTATTATCTTCGTGGTCAATCAAAATATTATTAGCTACACGAGGTACTTCAGTAGTGGAAAATTTGTTTTCATTGGAATTTTCTGTACTTGCTATGTTCGTGGAAGAAGTAGAAGTTTCTTCGATAACAACCGCTACAGAAGTTTGGTTCTCTTCAGCATCCCTAGTCTGAGTCTCACTGTCCTGGCGATCAATAGAAATGCTATTACTACCTGAAACTTCTCCTGCAGACTTTTGATCCTTATTTGTATCTAGAGAATCGGCATCCAGAAATTTATTTTCCTTTTCGTCAACCGTGTGTCGTGTGTCTGATTTTGCTTGAGTATAATTTTCCTCTTCATTGAAATTTTTCTTATCTTCTATGTTCGTCGATGATGATGCTGGCTGTACAGCAACACTGTGTTCTTGTGCTATATGACCCGCAGCTGAAACTTCAGCTGGAATTTCTAATTTGTTTTGAGTACTACTTAAATTTTCATTCGAGTTTATTGTATTAGTAGTTATGGAATGTTCGGTTGTAAAGTTTTCTTTTGGTAAATTATCTTCTTCTTCTTCTTCTACTTCTATCTTAATTTCTTCCTTTATACTTAATTCAGATTTTACCGCTGTTGAAGTATTTTCTTCAACTTTAACAGTAACAGTTGATTCTACTGGAACATTATCAGTCGTTACGGCATTAATTATCTCCGAATCGGATTCAGCCGTATTTATTTTCTTTGGTGAGAGAACTAAATTTAAGGAATTACTTTCATTGGATTTATCTACATGGACCTGGACAGTTTCATTCACTTTTGAAACACTGATCTCATCATCGATTACTGGTTGTGAAGTTAGATTCTCATCTTGTATAGCTGTTGAATTATTTTCAACGTTATTAGAACAAACGATAATCTCTGTATCACTTATAGCCGCCACACTTGTTGAAACTGGTTCGCTTCTAATACTGCTTTGTTCGGCGATATCAATATTATTATTATCCGTGTTACTTTTACTTTTAAGATTCTCTTTTTCTAAATTTGTTTTATTTACAGATTCATCAATGATATCACTAGTTGTGGCTTTTGTTTCACAGAATCCTTCATCATTTGTTTCAACATCACTATTTTCTTCTAAAACTTCTATAACTATGAGATCTGGAGTTTCTGGGGTTCTTGGAATCTCTCCCTCTTCCATTTCTTCTTCAACAATTCTTCGACGAACTACAGAAAGCAAGGTATTATTATTAGTGGTCGTCGTCTTAGGTTTATCACAGCTTTTTTCTGCAGTATTGCTGCCTGCACTACTGCTAGGAGCAACTGTAGCCGAAACGAATTGAACATCATCATCATCGTCTTCGTCTGAACTAGTAAGATTTATTGTATCGATAATATTATTATTAGTATTATTCCCGAATCCTCTGGAAGTTGATGCTATGGCAACTCTATTTAACGAGGCCTTAATGCTTTTAAATTCTTTCTCGATATTTTCGAGTTTTTTTACTAAATCCGGTGACTGTGGAATAGAACAATGAAATTCTTTCGTTAGATATTACTTTGAAGAGACTTATCAGAGGCATACATATACTATAAGGTTGTGGTTATATAAAGTTTTCAACCATCATGTCTTTTTTTTACCAAAATATCAACAACTACTTTATGAGGTAAACGGCTTTCGGAGAAGAATCATTTGACGAAAAAGTAATTTCAACTAATTACAGGACATATAAATTGGTTCACAATTTTCTGTACATAAGAATATAGGAACCTCCATAGTTTTGTCCATCTACTTCTTTGCAATACGAACTAGGTCACTAATGCAGCGCCTTGTCCTTAGATTATATATAAAATAGGATAGGCTATATTGGCTGCGTTTTTTATCTCTCTGATCTGATCCGATTCAATTTTATGTTTGTAAAACAACAACAATGTGTGATCCAGTGTTGTTGTTTTACGTACATAAAATTGAACCGGATCAGATTAGAGAGATAAAAAAACGCAGCTATTGTGTAAAATTCATGTACGTGTGAGAAGCATTTATACTTTTGACACGGAGGGGAAATGACAAGAGGGCTTCGCTTTATTTTTTGTGAGTTCAACATTTCTGATTGTACGAAAACAAGTCCAGTGTAAAAGTGATTTACAGTTAGTTAGAAATAATGAAAAACTATAGTGAAATTTTGTTTCGAGAAAAGACTTTATAGGATGTCCCGTTTTGGGTGTTACACCCGAATTTTACAAATAAGTGATTAGACAAGCGAAAAATTGTATGAGTGGGGTATGATTCTAACAGTTTCCGACCCAACGGGATGGGGTATTTGAGTATGTTTTTTTTTTTAGATGATCCTGTAACTTCTAAACGTTACATCCTATGATGATGATTTAAAATTTGTTATCTGAAAATAAGTGGAATCAGTAGGAAAATGCTTAGATTTTTTTTAAGATAAAAATTTAACTCCACTCACATTTTAATAAAAATAAATTCTTACATTTTTTAAATAAGCTACTTCTTGGAATTCTGTGGTACAACAAAAAAGGAAAAATTACTATTATTATTATTATTGCATCATCGTGGAACTCTCGCGACGTTTGTAAGTTATCCACCCGAATTTCGGCATTACAAGAATATAGTTTCTAGGGTATCAGCGAGTTTGTAGTCGGGTGAATTATTTGATTAGTTTTTAAATCTACAATTCATTTATACCACATGAGAGTCGAAGATGGGAATCAGAACACTGACCCACACAAAAACTTAAATAGCACTTCGTTGGGGACATTTACATCTTGAATACCTGGCAACGAACGTCGACACATTCAACTGCATATGAAACCAACTATCGTCGGTGGAGGACGCTGTTCTTATTTTTCGCTGTAACAATAGTCCACTGGGCTTCTCTCGCTTTGGAACCATTGCAAGTGCTGTGGAAAGATATTAAACTCCAAGGATGATGAGAGCAGTTTGTAGATATGTCTATGATACGCGGGACTCTAATTTAATTAATTTACGCGATACCGATAATTTTTGTTTTTGTTCGTTTGATTTCCTATTTTTATTTCGGTTTCGATATCGGTACTAAAATGCAAGAATATTCGTTCGTTTAGAAAATGATTTTTCATTAAATCATTTTGAAAATTTTGAAATTCTTGGAACTGCCACTTACCCAATTGTCAAAATTGGGACTGCTTTTAAACTCTTTTCAATCGTTTAGACCTTTTACATAATTCTTTTTGCCATCTATTTCAAGTCATGGTTTTAAAGCCTTTTGCTATTTAATTACAAGAAATTTTTATATTATGAGTCAACAAATACGTACGTCTATATACGTAAAAAGAAATTATTAAAAAAAAGTCATGAATTAAATCTGTGTAAGCCTGCAGTGGGCTGAAAAAATAAGAAAACAAGTCATTCAATTTTGTTGTTTGGCACCTATTGAATAAATCAACAAACAAGACTTGAAGAAGCTTTGCCGCCGTAAACCAAAGATTGTGTGATAGAGTAACAAATAATTTTTCCTTTTTTGTTGTACCGGAGAATCCCAAGAAGTAGCTTACTTGAAAAAATATTTAAAATACTATAATTTATTATTGAAACAATTAATCTTTACTGAAAAAATCATTAAAACATAAAATTTCTTTCTAGATTTCAGTGTATAGGTTTTCACTAATACTAACTGTAAAATATATAAATGAAAATAAATAACTTGTAATTACTTTTTTTTTAAGATAGATCATTAAAAAATATAGCCTATCTTGATTGATATATTTTTATATTTAAGACGATGACCTAATGATGGGTTGGGCTTCAGGACGCGAATTTGATGTTTAAGTCGCCCCTTGTTAAATCATTGCATTGAAGGCGACTATAACACAATGATGGCATCGTAGAAGAAGAAATCAAATACAGAGCATTGAAGAAACTTAAAAGAATATGAATAATTTAGTTGAACACATTTTACTATGTATTTTGATTTTTTTTTTTATCATTTTCACATATTGACTTTAATCGTAAAAAATTCAATTAGCTATTTATGTCGGATTTAGATCCAGATAGAAATTAGAAAAAATTACAATAAAAGAAAAATCGGTTAATATTTGTAGGAAATATAGTGGATTTTGTGCACGATGCCGCTTCGAATATCAAATATCAATTGATACCGGCTGCGGTTACAAAATCAAATCCGCAGTCGGCATTGGATTCGGATTCGAATCCAAAGCCGTAGCCGAAACAATCATTGTGTCATCGCCTAAATGCTTTTACCACAAATTGTTTTTTTTTTCTTTCTTTCTTTAATGAAAAATTATTTGAAAATAATGATCACAGAAAATTATAATAATATCAATTACTAAATTAAAAAATTGTGTGCCCCACCCTCAGAAAATATCAATCGTTTCGCTTCACTTCAATGATTAAGACGAACACATCGGCGGTGTTCAACTACATAAAGAGAAATGCTTAAGTTTTTCTTTCATATAGCCTATCCTATTTGTTATATAATCTAAGGCCTTACCTACCCGATATTTTACATTTTAATTGAGAGATACTTGCTATTTTGTCCTTCAATTCCGATAATTGGGTTCCCTGTACAATTTTGGATTTAAGTTCATAACTTTTCATATAGAAACCTCGATCCCATATATATGTACGCATAAAATTGTGCACAAATCTGTCTCTGTATCAAAATCAACTTTAAAAACTATAATTACTTTTCACTTACCGGTTCTCTCATTGGTTCTCTCATTGGTTCTTTCCTTCTTCTTTTCAAAAAATTAAGAGTTCTCTCCGCTCTTATTAAAAATTCCAGCGATGGACTGTAAAAATTAATTTTTTTTCGTTAAAAATCTGGTAACTAGCGTTAATCATAATTTTTTTTATTATACCATGGATTCTGTCCTGTCAAGACATCATAAATCTTTTGTAGTTTATCAATGGGAACGTCATTTGCCCTTCCTTCAGCTCTTAATGCATTTTCAATCAAGGTTCTGATAAAAGCATGATACCGTTCAAGATCTATAAGCTTATCCCTGATTCTGTTCTCCGCCATTTCTTAAGTATCTGTAATAATTGAAAAAATAATAATTAAATTATTTTAATTTATAAAAATAATAAAAAAGAGAAGGTTGTGGTTGGTGGATATTTTTACCACTGACATTTTATATAAGTGAATTGCTTAACTTATCAAATTCCATACATTTTAGAAGCATTTCTTTTCTGCTCCTTCAATAAATTTCATGGCTTAACATTTTCATAATTTTTGAGATCAGAATTGACTTTTAATATAGAATGAATAGAAACAGACAATAGCTGTTGTGTCTTTATTTATTAGAATATTAATTTCCGTCTAGGTTAGGGAATTCCACTGTTCCTTAAAACCACTTATTTAAAATAAATTTTCTACTATTTTAATTAATTTTTTCTTCTCTTTTTCTGATCTCTGAAATCATTTGTTCGTCAATCAAAATTCAAAAGAAGGGTGTGAGGACCGCTTCCCTACAGGCCAGACCTTTCGTCTTATGATTTCTGCGTGTATTCGGTACATTAAAGAGGACAATCCAAAGCTGTGACATTACAATGAAAATCTCCAAAATGCGACGTGAAAATAGTCGTAAATCTTCCATAGATTTTTTTAAATGTTAGTACATTTTACGCTTAGAATATAACTAAAGGAAGCGAAATATGGTGTAAAGACCCTGTTGGTGTGAGGGAAACTCGGTTTTTGGGCAAAGGGGTGAAAAGGCCAAAAAGAATTTAACTTAAGATTTTGTCAATTCGAGCAAAATGTCAATGTATATTGTTCGCCTAATTATGTAAATTTTAAATAAAAATATTTGAACTGACTATTTAGTGATTAAGTGTGGACGATTATTTCAACAATGAATTGTGCTGAAATCTTCGAAATAATCTCGGAAAGATATTTTGCAGGCAAGTTGAAAGGCAAGTTGAAATCCTGAAATTAAAATAGAAATTTTCTTTTCTGCAAATACATGCAGAAGAAGTGAAAAAAAGGAAAGAAAAACAAAAATATCAAGATAAATGTTCAAAATATTTCTTTGTTTTCGTTTTTGTGTTGTGTTTTTGGTTCTTCAATGTGTCAGTGGCAGGCAGCTCACAATTTTATTTTATTTTAAATAATTACACCAAACCTACCTTCAAAAATATTTCAAATTTACTACTTCCATGAGCATAACGAATACATAAGAAAAATTCTGAGCCAGTACATTTTGAAAATCTAGCACAGAATCGAGTTCCTTGGGTCCTGAGAAGAAGAAGAGTACTCACAATTCTGTACTCGGAGGCTTAAATAGCCATCCCCATACTCACTTTTTTAGTATTTTCCTTTTTTTTATTCGAACTGAGATATTAGATTTTCGTACCTTAGAACGGCTCTAACTCGGTAGAGTTATTTCCAATCGGAAATCGCGTTTCACTGTTCGCCTCAGCTCATTTACAAGCTACTCATTTTAATGTACTTGGGTCACATACACCCCAGTCACTACATTTTACATATTTTTTGGCTGTTCTTTATTTCATGGACATTAGTGCTCTGCTGTGTACATTTTTCTTATTGAAAGTCATTTTGTACGACGCATCAATTCCACGTAATCACTAGAAGTAGAAATGTCCACTTTTTCCCAAAAGAAAGTCGCTCAAGTTACATTCAATCGCCCCCGCTTAATAATTGAAATAAACATTGTGGATAAAATATGCTCAGAGTATCATAATGCATCATTTAAAACATCTCTAATGTTTGCTAATGTCGGGCGAGAGCCTAAAGTTGAATGAAATGGGCATTCCCCTCTGTCATATTTCGGTTTTCACCACAGTTTATTTTAATTTATTATTTTTATCTACCACAAAATGAACGAAAATTAATTTGCAGTGAATAAACGTCGGAGCCACTGACATGTATATGACATAGACTGCTGACACTACTAAAATTGCTTATATTATTATCATGGGATCACTTTTCTATAGTTGTCTCTTTTTGATTTATCTACTTTATTGCTCTGAGATTCAAATAATAACTTCTGTAGGAAATCCACCAGTTTCAGACCAGTGTATTCTGCAAATGAATATTTAGAATAGAAATAGATGGCAATACAATATTTGCAATCTTCTCTTTGTCTCCCATACCTACTTTTTTAAGAAATATTTGATGTTATAGAAGATAAGGTTCGAATAGAAGCAATAATTTCGAGTATATTTGAAATTTGTTGAACTTGAAATATGAATTTTAAAGCGAAAATGAAACTTTAAATTAAGATAATTTGTCACACCCCTACTAACAGAAGTTGACCCAAATGAAACAGAAAATCAAACAGTCATGTTATAAATGTCAGTGGTAGTTAGGAACATATGACAAAAAGTACAATAGTTTTGTCAACTGCTCCCGAGATTGTGACAAAATCTCTAAACTATGATAATTTGATTATTCATCGTAAGTGTTCAAATTTATTTTTATTTTTGTAAAAACGACAAAATATCAGAATCACGCCATCACCCAAGTTTGTTGAGCAAGCTGGTCTCAATTCATTATTAGTTGCGCTCTTTTTTCCTGATCCGATCAAAATAGTTTATTGACTGATGTTGATGTTATAAATATACACGGCTGTATAATTGGATAAAAAAAAAATCATCGTAAAATAAAAACTTCAAAACTTGAGCCAACTATTTTTTAGCTCTATTTTGACAGATTGTGAAAATCAAAATCATTGCAATTTGATAATTTACCCCCCATAGAGAAAAATAATGACTATACACGTTTTTCAGAACCAAATTAATGTCAAATTTCCTATGAACCAGGGGGGTGATTCTGATCTTCTGTCGTATCTTAACTTAGCTTAGTCAGATATTTTGAAATTTCACCACAAATTCATCGTACTTTTATATTTACCACTAATTTTTTCATCAACCACAAAATAAATTAAAATGAATGAATTTGCAATGAATAAACGTCATAATACACACCTAAAAGTACGACAAATGAGTCAACTGCTTCCGAGGTTGTGACAAAAATTATAAACTATTATAAATCGATATTTAAACTTACTTTAAATTTTAGTACAGTTGTAGGAACCGATTGGACCAATACTCTACACACACACAAATGCAAAATTTCCGACGGCATTATTAATTATAATTAATAAAATTTCCATCTATTTTAATTTACAATTTGCAATGCTAGATAGATAATAGTACATAATGTACCATAAAATATATAGCAAACAAGTATGCTGATAAGCCAGGTGTCTCGTAATAAATTCTGGTTGATGTTGAGTACAGGCTTATATAAATGATAAATCCGGAGACACAAAAGTAATTTATAAGCGATTAAAAAACATATTTAATTTGGTGCTTTACTTTTATTCAATTCAACAAGAAAACAAAAGAATTACTCAGTGTTGAATAAATAGCCAAAAAATTATCTGATATCTAATCTTGAGCATACACAAAATAAAATTATTAGAACGCGGTTACTATTCTTCCCCTTAAGCACATTAACAAACAAAAAAATAATAATTTTACAATGGAGCTTTCATATCATTTCACTTCCTCAAATTTATTGTCTTTCTCTTGAAATATTTTTACAAGTATCACCCTTTCTTATTTACTATTGTTGGGCGTAATCAAATAATTTTGTAATCAAATTAATTATCATGATTACCCATCAATCATTAATAACAATTACATCGAGTTATATTTGGTGAAATGCAATTACATATCAGGTGATTAATCAAATGTAAATTTTTAGATTACAAATAAACATTGTCAAGAGATATTAAAATTGTACGTCTAAGAAACCAATCTGTGATCGTAAGTATTATTATTATAGAACAAGTAAAAAAGCTAGAATTGGTCTAAGACCAATTATTTTGATACCCTCTAGATGAATGTTCTTATGAAATTTCGTATTGTCACCATTCTGTGCAAGTTTGATTTTTGAAGTGGTTTATCGCATATATTTCTAGAACGGTTTGTCGGACAGAAAAAATGATTAAAACCAATTTTATAGGATTTCGTATTCTAAAGAAGTTTTTAGTACAATAAAAATGTCTTGGACTGATCGTTTTCACAATATACGTAAAAAGCCTAAATTTTTATATGGCAACACCAAGAAGGAGTTGTCCGATTTATTCCATTTTTGATATTTTATTTGCTAATACAATGAAAACACCATGTATCAAATTTCAGCTCTGTATATCGATGCGTTCTCAGGCAGTGTTCAAATATATAGTGGAAAACGAAAGTTGTGTATGGCAACCCCACGAAGGAGTGGCCCGATTTGTCTCATTTTCGAACTTAATTTTAGTTTTTCTTTTAAAGTCCGTGTACAAAATTTCAGCTCTCTAAGTATACGCGTTCTCGAGTTATCGTGCGCACAGACAGACAGACAGACAAACGGACGGACATGCATAAATCAAAATAACTTTTAATATTATGCGTGGGTGTCCAATCCATTTTGCTCTACAATCATTATTAAAACCAAAACTTAAAAAATGCTGCCATACATCAATAAGTTGTGTGATGAAATAACGAATCAAATTCTTCCCCTCTTTTGTTGTTGTACCAGAAAATCCCAAAAAGTAATCATCTTAAACAAATGTTAAAATTTAAGTTTGATTTAAAAAAAACAGCAATTTTAAAATCTCTTGAAAATATTCTAAAAATGTAATCATGATTACGATTACATTTGATCAATCATTACTCGCCAAAAAATATTACTGTTTTGAAGAATGCCGCATTCACAATGCAGAGTGAAGTAAAGTGAGCTTTGAATCCAGAGCGACGGTGTTCACAATACTGCGCAGAACAAAATTTAAACTTTGAAATTAATGTAACAAATTGCCATAACAACGCCAAATCAACAAACAAGCAAACAACTGTTATTGTCAAAACAATAAATTTGAAAAAGGAGACATGTTGCACTTGCACCACCAGATTGCTTTGAAACTAGCTAAAAATTAACGTACTTTTTTGTTTGTTTATAAATCATGAAGTTTGCAAGAAATACATACTTCTTGTTTTTTATTAGCATTCATAAAAATATTAAATCAGAAAATAACATCAAAACATGCTAGTTATGATAAAAAAAGTATGGAGCTTTTTCCACGCCATCTATATGCTAGTAGCTCGAACTTCCAGTTTGCAAGCTTTCGGAAATAGTTCAGTCAATAGGGACTAAATAGGGCCTTTGTCCTATTCCTTTGTGATTTTTATATATGTTATTGTGCTCTTTTTTGCCCAATTCTGCTGTAGAGTAACCTCCAGTAGATCATTAAATAGACCTTATGGCGGCATGAATTTTTCTAAAAATTGTAATGCGGACCTACATGGCGAGTAATAATGATATTACCAGTAATGCCATTTTTTCCGAAAGTCTTATTTCATTACTCTGCCATTGTTTAAAATGGAATTATTTGTTTCAGTACTAGGGATGGCGAATAGTTAAAAAAATATTGATACACCGATATATCAATTTTTTTTTTTCAAAATATCGATATTTGGCTCTTAAAATATCGATATCCTTAGTATCGATATTTGTTATTATATCTATAAATATAGTACTACATAATGCATACTATGTTGTTGCATATCAAATTAAAGGTCTCGCCGAGTACTATCGAGTGGTGTACTCTTTTTAAGATTCAGAAAACTTTCTCGGGACGTTTTTGTCGCCGGAAAACCTACTTTCATGCACTTGGGTAACATACACCCCACTTACTACATTTCGCATATATATCTTCCATTCTTGTATTAAGGCTGAATTTTGCCGCACCACTGACATCTATATAAATGGACTGCTTGTTGAACTAAAAATTCATGAAACCAAATGGCACCACTTTCATATTCCGGTCTCTTTCCGTGAGAGCATACTTTTTCACTTAACTATAACGATTGGGAACGAAAAGTCGCGAGGGAGGCAATCTCAACCATTTCGTAGTTAGAGGGCGATTAAGAAAATATGCTAGTTTTTCACAAAACATCCAGTAACTTCCTTGTAATATGATTTGTAATATGATCTTCAAATGTCTGCGATGATAGTAAACCATATCTGATTTGCTTTCCAAAATATAGAACATAGTGTACGGAAATTAATTTATGAGTGACAAGAGAAGCTTTTAATTTCTAATTAAATTTTGCGAAATTAATATTAAATATTATGTCGATAAGCAAAATATCTTCTTCATTCGTATCCATTTTTTATAAACAGTAATTCTTCTTAAGCAGGCCATACACCATCAGTTTTGCCGTGGTTTTACAGTAAAACCACGGCAAAACTGATGGTGTATGGCGAACCCCACGTTTTGAGGTTCGGATTTCTACTAAAACCAGAATTCAGGTCATGCCAGAAATATCTTTCTCAAAACGTGGGCAAGACGTGGGCAAGGCCATACACCATCAGTTTTGCCGTGGTTTTACTGTTTTGCTCGTTCATAATCAAAGTTAACTTAATAATAAGCTAAGAAGTAGGCGACATTTCTGAGTGTTGTACATTTAAATGTACACGGCAAGAAAAGGAAGAAATAAAGAAAAAAAAATAATAAAAAAAAATCAAACTCTCTTTAAAATTTTTATGAATAAAGATAAAAAATGTGAAAGCGCAAATTGCATGCAACGAAACAGAATGGAAAATATTTCTTTTTCGTAAATAAATGAGAAGTGGCGGAGTTTTCATGTTTTACTCTCATAAAATGTTCCCGCGCTTCTGTGAAAACCGATTTTCATGAAATAATCACAATGTTTGGTTACATGTTGTTGCTGTAAATGGACACTACAAGATGACGGCAAGATGTGGTCAAGTTGGATGGTGTGTGGGGCTTTTTCTTGACCACGTTTTAGGTTCTTATCTCGACTAAAACGTGGTTTTTAAAACCACGGCAAAACTGATGGTGTATGACGCCCTTTAGCGATTAATTGAAAGCTGTGTTTTACCATAGACAACAACCAAGGAGATAAGAAAATCTCCATATAAACCCAGATCACTTTCTCAAAGCTCTTAACTTTATATTCAACCAAAGAAAGCTATCAGTAATAAATGTTGCGAAGAATTTATATGGCATAATACAACAGAGAGAGAGAGAGAGAGAGAATGTATGGAGCTTTCTATTAGGGTGTCCCAATTGGGTGGTTTTAATTCGAACCGTTTCTTCTTGCGGTTTTCATATCTCGATGCGAGTTGAGTTGTCTCAGGTTTTATCATAAAAACTGGAGGTAGTGTTACGTGTGATGTATTGCAGTGATTGCTTCGGTAGCATTTAAATTTCAGTAAACTATCTCCCTCACAATAGGCGCTTTCGGCAAGCACATTCTCAGTGAGACAAGTGAGATATTCTCAGTTCGCTCACTGAGATTGCACTTTCGGTGAACTCTCTTAGTTCCATATTGAACCAAAAAATCAAACTCAACCACTGAGCAACTGAGACAAGAAAAAACTGAATTTTCTTGTGTCAGTTGACTCAGTTTCGTTATTTTGTGATTTTAATTACTAAATAAAGTTTAGTGAGTTATTTGAATACACTAACAACACTTTCTTCAATTTATTGATATCCATTTTCTGTAGTCAAAATTGGCAACTCAGCTGATTGGTTTGAACTAAGACAACTGAGACGGTTGCTCAAAGTCTTGTTTCAGTTGTCTCATTGAGACAGTGCTTGCCGAAAGCCTTGCCTGGAAAAAAATAGCCCAGTCGGGGTTAGTAAAAAAAAGCCTTTGCTTTAGAACAACTTTCATCAGCAATTTTATAGCTCTAACCTTTAGGGGAAGTCACTGGCAGTCTAAATTCAAATATGCGACAAAATTCCGGTAGTGTGTTAGCCGCCATCTTGAATTTAAAGGGGAATTGTTTTTGATCAATATGTCGGCCATTTTCAACTTTTTAACAAACTTGTTAAGGACTGAAGTTATTGTAAATTTGATTCTCTACAACTTTAGTTGTTACAATTTTTATCGTGAGACATATTTTTCGAATTAAGCTGGACAAAATTGTAAAGTATATGAAAGTGAATGAGATAGCTTTATACTGCATCCTATTAAACAAAACGACTTATTTCAATACGCCATTAATTAGACTATGTGATAAAACTTTGACAGATCTATCAAATATGTGATTTTCTTTTTCAATAAACACATATTTGGAGACTGAATTAAAAGTTGTCTTACCCGAACTCCATACTAGGCTAGTTAAAGTCATTATGAATTTTGGGCAATTTTATTTGACTCTATATAAAAAATTGAGTCATTTGTAAAAGCCTATAATTATAATCCTCTTTGTTTGCACAGCCATACGCACATTAAATGCTAGTATTATCTGGGAACAATGCAGTTTTTAAATACGTTTACTGGCCCTCGCATGAAGTGTAGATAAGCCTTGTAAAATTATTGTTTTATCGCACATATTCATTGAACGAAATAGTATAATTGATACAAAATATTTCTTTTGTTTTAATGAGTAAGTTAAGAAAATGATAAGCAGCAAATGATTTGTGCAAAGAGAAGCACTAAAATTTTACAATTCTTTATTAGAAAAAAACTGACTAGATAGCAAATTAAAGGAAGTGCTGGGCTTACCTCACTTTCTTTAGTTATTTTTACTAGATGAGCTTAAGACAACAACTAGAGCATTAAAGTCGTTACAGTTAGACTAGCTTGAAATTTGAGTTGCAATACAGTAACACAAGAACAAACTAAAGAACAAAAAAAAAAAACTTTATAAAAACTAAATTTCACTAGCACCAATAAATGAATTTTTAACACAAGTATAAGCAAGCTTCATAGTATTTTCAATTCGATCAAATGTTCGCACAAAGTTTAATATATTTATCCGACAAAAATAAACAAATTGATCACCACTTAAACGAAGTTCTTTCTAACTGCCAATTCCAAATATTGAAGCTAATTTTTTGCATTTATACCTTTTCCAGTGCATCGAACTAAAGTGAAATAAAACTGATTTGATTGTAACTAGAAAAGCAGAAAAAATCTTCTGTTTTTTAGTCAACTGCTGACTAGATTAAAAAGATTATCACACCTAGCTTACTACGCAAGCAAATTTTTAGTTTGAATATTGACAGAAAAGGAAAAAAAAACAAAAAACAATTGTTAATTTATGGTAGAAATATTTCTCAAGTTTGTTGCACAACGGTGAGCGTGAATATCGTAATTTGATTCTACTTAGTCTTTATTGGTGTCAACTTTCTGCTGTCGTGTCTTCAAAGGCTCAGAAGAACAATTACAGCGAGTAATTAAAAATAAAAAACAAACCGGCAATTTGTAGTGTTTTATTACAGCAATATAAAAAGGAAACGGAAGAAAATAGGAAGGAAGATTTGGAAAACAAGACATTCATTTAGATCGCAGGTAAAATAACGCGTCGAGGACAAGCACTTTTTTTACAGCGAAGCAAATTTCTAGTAAGGAATCAACTACACTTTTTTCTTTTTCAGAAAAACATTTCTTGTACAGTAACTAGAATTTTGTACAAATTAAATCTGCTTAGAGTACATCAAAAGATCGTTGCAGTTTGCTGCAAGAATTTTGTGTAAAAAAAAAAATTAATAAATTGCGAAATTTTGAAATTTTTCACAGCTGTCAAAATCTGCGGATTGCTTTAATTTACTTAAGTCTGGTAAGGAATTAGAGAGTAAAAAGTGACATTTTCATACAAATTTTAGCGCTGATAAAATGGCAAGCAAAAATTTTACTGATGTCGCAGTAGTACCGAGTTCACTGGTAAAAAGTGAAATTTCACTATTATCAGATAGATAGCGCTTTGTAAGTCTCCACTCATTTTACTGATCATTTAATGCGCGGAGTATTAAATTTTGGCATTGCCTGTTTCTATGATAATTTTCAGGTTTTTTTTTTTTTTTTTTTTTTATTAATTGAAGGATTAAATTTCTATGATACATTTCTGATTGTTTTTTAATTGATTAAGGATTAAAATGTTTTATTCATTCATTGACATATTTATTGGCTTACTTATCTATATATCTATTATTAAATAACAGACGTCAAAATTTTACCAGCGATTTTAATGTGAAATACATAATTGGAGACCGCGTTAAATTTTACTTTGCACGAATTCGATACTAGGCTTTAATCTTAAAATGGATCTAGATGAAGGATTAGATTTCTGTGTATTCAGTGCAAACTCGTAATTTACAAAATCAAGAAGAGTTTTAATAGAAAATTTAAGAAACTTGCTTTCCAGTATATTCATTTTGATGGAAATTTTTCTTATATGGCACAATGGATGCTGAAAACATAGCTGCAACAAACAGGAATGCTGGTATCGTATAAAATTACATGTACATGGATTAAACCAAAGACCCTTCATAATAACTCGAAGGGGTAAGTGATAATGAAGATCAGAAATTCCAGAGCAAATGAGATGCAAGCACACAAAACAAAAAACTATTAACAACTATGGGACCTTAAGTGATAAATGAATGGCAGCGTGCGGAAATATTAACAAATTTGTACTCATATTAGAATAATTTGACTGTGCTTCTTCATGAATTCGGCTAGCTGTTTATACCTGCACTGTGCTCTCACACTAGAAAAAAAACTTGAGCTTAACACAAATATTGCTCCCGATTTAATTTAATTTGCAAGCCATCCTGGTTTATTATATATTCTAAGAATAAATGAAAATTATTGTCTTTAATCGGAAAATGACAGATGTAGTCGAAAAAAATTAGTTGGAGAGATGAATGCTATAATGGATCTGACGGATGAATTAAAGTTTCTTTTTGTGGTAGATTATAGCCCGCTCTAAAAACTATTCTGGTAAATGATTGGTTCATATTAATCGTGGAGAGCGGTGGAGGTTGTCTTATTTTAAAATGGTAAAAATTAGAAAAGCCGACGTCCACATAATAGTACAGTCATAAACAAACCAGAAAAATGCGAACAAGAGCATTCAATTGATTTTAGGATGCAATTTTGAGGGTTAGTGTGGGATGTTCCCCGGGGGTTTGTCGCAAAAACCCTGCGTCCCAGGACCAAAACAATAATGGCCTGTATTGTTCAATCTAATGGATTAATGATTCCAGCCGAAAGTAAGATTCACTTCCTCTTTACGATGCGATTTTTTAATTTCCGAATAGAAGTGCCAAATTTAGTATCAGTGTTCAACTTTCGAAAATGTAATCAGCTGATGATTTATTCAAATTTAAAGCATAAAGTGGAGCTACGGTTCATTTTTACGCATTCAAAAGTTATAGGTAATAAATTATTATGGACACCATCGCGTTACTTGTTGATTTAGTGGAAGATGAGGAAATATTATACTTAATGATGTGTTTTCAGTCACTATGGAAATAAACTATCTTTGAGAATAGGTTTGAGAATAACTGACTGAAACTGGACTATGGTGAATTTCACATAGAAGTTATTATTTGAAGTTACAGAATACAATAGTTAAACCAAAAAGTCTATAGAAAAGTGATCTCACGATAATGTAAGCAATTTCAGTGGGTATATGGACGAAGCACACAACTCAAAATTAAGCTAGTCGAAAAAGTTTTGTTAAGGTATTATGCATTGTTCTAGCACAAATCTTTAACCTGCTCAAACTAATATACCTACGTATATTGACTGGTTTAGAATTTTCTATTTAATTACGATACGGCTGTTGCCTTTCTCTTGACACTATTTGAAATACATATATTGACGGTACAGCGTAGATTCTAGTTGATAATTATGAATATCACTTATTTCGATTAATATATTCCCATCCACGTCCGTAAAAAATGCAGATTTGCAGGTTTTATTCGTGCATCTCCATTTTTGAATCTATTTTGTCCGACGACCCAAACTGAATTTAAAGCCATTTACTATTTTCACTGGTTTATCTTTTCGGCTAAACAGAGAATACGAGTATGTTTGCAGAAATGTTAAGAATTTAGAATATCGAAAACACTGAAGAACACTTGAAAAATATATTTTTTAATTAACATGCATCAAACTACGTGGACAACCTGATAATGATAAAAATTAAAATCTAACGTCTATGTATATTACAGAGATCAGGTAAAGACACGCTCTAGAACAATGCGTTTCCGAAACAATGAGTAATCCCTTAACAGTAGGCGTGAGCTTCACAAACTTGTGTTTGTGAGTTAGTTTATAAGTGTTTTTATTGGCTTGTGCGCTTCGCAAATATATCCATTTCAGTAGTGTCAGCAGTCCATTTATAATTGTCAGTGGTCTCCTCCCCCCCCCCCCCCCCACCGCCACACCACATAAAATAAAAAATAATTATTCCCTTCTACTTAATGGAGTAGGTACACCATAAATGTTTTCTAGAGTTACAAAAAGAAGGCAAAGCTGGGCAACAAAAAAAAAACCATCATTTAATTTAGTACTTTGATAATAGAAGTTCAAATATCAGTTTCGCGAAATTGCTCCTCACTGTAGTGTTAAAAAAGTCTGGGCAATTGAAGACCTTGATTTCTTTGAAAATTTATACACATGCAAAATAAAGGGAAACTCTTGAAATCTTTTGTGATACCTACCTACTGCATTAAGTGGGAAAAATTATTTTTATATTTTTTAGTGCGGATTTTCACGCAATCTTTTTGAAACAAAATTTTATATTTTTTTCTTTAGTATTAATTAATTCTTAAAAATTTTGTTAATTAAATCATTAAGAAATTTCAGTACAAGAAACAATTTTTGCAAAGACTGTTTCATAAATTTATTATTTAATTAAAAAAAAATAAATAAATAAATGTGTGTATCCAACGTGACGTGAGGCTCAATTCCATAATTTATATTAAATTAATATTTTAATGATTTAAATAAAAAAACAATGTGCGCCCAAGATTGAGTTCAAACCAACGATCATGAGATTAAGGCTCATCTCATGTTCTACCGTATGAGCTAGATAGCTGCTCAAGCTTGATCTGAGCGTTTGCAACTTATTTCAACTTTTTTACATTAAACTAAGTTCGTTCTTATAAACTCATGTACATATAGGTATACAAAGTTCCTTGAAAGTCAGTAACTTGAAATAGTTTTTAATAAAAAAATAAAAAAAAAGGAATCATAATTTTTTTAAGTAAAGGAACAGATCCTAATAACTGAAAAGCAAAACCACAAGCAGAACCCCATTTCTCACAGAAAATGGTTTATTTCATCTGATGTAAGATAATTAAACATTATTCCACAACTGTCTTGTTCGTATAAAATATATTTATGGTCTTAGAACTACATTCATAACCGATGTCTCCTCTAACAATGCGATGCAATCTATAATCAAAAAAAATCAATATCAAAATTTATCCAAAGTGAACCAAATCTCGAAGGTATTGTATGTAGGTTTTTATAGGAACGTATTTGTCGCATTTCATGTAACTAAATATATCACAAAAGCGATAAAGAGTTTCCAAATCCAATTAGGTACTTCCAATTTTATCATGTAAACCAAGGTATGTACAATGTTAATGTCTTAATTGTAAAAATTTATAATACCTACTTGCATAAAGTAAATTGCAGACATAAATTCAAAGTCAACAACACTCCATGAACTTTAAAACATTTGCAGAAAATTAAAATAAATATAAAAAAAAAATAAAAATAAATGTAAATTACTAAGCCAGAGAAAAAAAATTAAAAAAATAAATAAATTTTGGTTCATCAGACATCAACTAAAAGTCTATGTAGAGCACTAAAGGTGCTTGCGTAGCAAAACAAAAACTCATTATATTTACGAGGCGGTCAGCGGGCGGCTGTATAAACATCACCTTTTTTTCTGCTCACACCACAATATTCCTGTTGTTTACAGGACAACAATTTCAAGAAATAAAAGAATGCTGATCATTTTTCTTCTTATACCTCTTAAGATTATTTATTGCTACTACGGTTGGCAAAGTAGATTCTATACCTGGCGAGATTACATATTTGAAATTCGATACTCGTTTAAAAAATCGAACAACACAATACGTGAGGAGGATGTAGGTATAGAATTTTTAAAAGAATCACATAAATTTAAGAAAAGAAATATTCGTTCCCCATTTTCTAAGAAGAAAAGATCTTACAATTTTTTTTTTTTTTTTAATATTTATGTTGAATAAATTAGCAGAAAATTGTAATCAGAGTAATTAAATTACGAATTAAACACAACCGAGGTTAGTTTAGGTACATTTAATTTGATAGTTTTCACTCTAAAATTAGATTCAGTTAAAATTGCGCAGTTTTTATTTTTGTTGATCTTAAAACAAATTGAATTGAAACGAGTGCAGTTTGTTCTTCAGAATTTAAATTATTCAACTTATCGCTTAGAATATCTACAAAAAAAAATAAACTGCGCAGTCATAATTAAGCGGGTCCGTATAAAAAAAAACTAAAAATGTTTAGCCCTCTTTATCTAAAGATGAATCATTTGTTTACATTTCAAAATCGAAACATGATTCTTTTCTACCCTTGTTCCTTTTGGTAAACAATTCTAAATTTGAGTGGCATTAACATGATATATGTATATGAAGGAATGTGTGTATATAAACACATCACCAAATATTAGTCACAATATGGATTCAGCCTAGCCAAGCGGTTCCAATTGCAATGCGCACAAATTGCTGACTTTGACCATGATTGTTGCGCAGTAGGATTGTGTGTGGTATCATATGTTTCTTAGCATTTACAATATTGCTTTGTTTGCATTGAATCGTATGGCCCTTAAGAAGGCTATAAATTTTTATTTATGGCGCCTTGAATTTCTGTTGTAATAATTTATTTGGAATTTTCTTTTTTTAGGTAAGTAGGTAGGTAAGTATGATTCTACTTGAGTGTGAGGACAATTGTAAAATATTGCATTTATTAGGAATTGCCTGCGATTGTTTATGATCCACCCACGTTAAAAATAAATCATAAATAAGGGCTCTGGGGTTTTTTCAAAAATAATTCTAAAAACACAGCTGCATACCATCAGGATCTCTAATTTGTAGCATTTTATTCTTTGTTGAAGCTACATATAATAAACAGACATAGTCATCTTACAAATCACCCGTATTTTACACAAAAACAAATAAAACAAAACAAAAATTAGAAAGAAGGGTGAATTTGAAAGCCGAGTTAAGCTAGTGTTAGTTATTAAAATAAGATAAAATATTAACCACAGCTTGCTCCAATTCGTTTACATTTTTTTGTGATCATATAACCGGTTGGATTAACATTTGGGGAATACTGCTGCTTATGTAACATCCACAAAATATATAACTATTTGTAAATTATATACCTGAAGGGATTTTTTAAATTGATCTTCCAAAAAAGTACTTAACGAATATTTAATTCAAGAAATAATTCACTGGCACTTGCGTAATCTAAAATTGGCTTTGTTATCTATTTAAGAGCAATTCACAATTTTTCAAGAGTAGATTCTATGAAAAGTGCTCTTATTTTGTGAGCCAGGAATACATATTTTTCTAGCCTGATTAATCAACTGATCGTGTGGCAGAAGAATTACTCCGCCTCTCTGACGAGACGAATATATTTTTATTGATTCTTTCAAGAATTCAATTTCTAGTGTATCTTCTTGGACGTTGTTTACATTGTTTTCTATCCACCTGGCTTCATTTTTCGGAATTTTGTTTCCAAGGTTTGATCTTGTCTTTATAAACTACGATAAAAAAAAACAAATGATCATCGCTAATTTAACTAAACTTCGTTCTATTTTAAGACAACATTTGGAGCTTAAATGTGTAGTTTTTTTTTATATTAATTTTCGTTATCTAAATGATCCTGCAAATCTACTCCCAGCTTATATCTAAAGGCTAAAATACAACGAGGTCAACATGGAATTTAAGGTGACACTGTAGTCGTAAAGCTCGCAAAATTAACCCAAATGACGGCGGCATTCTTAATATCAATATTAAATGCTAAAATTGTATGTTTATTGACAAAATGGGATATATCGATATATAAACAAAAGCTATTAAAAATATTGAAAGTACGAAGCTTATAAAACATGAAAAAAAAAGACATGTAGGGCATGGTAAGAGTAAGAAGCTTTGACCGATTCGAAAGTAATTTGAATTGTGCTGTGTTGTTAAATTGCAAAAGTAACAGCCGGTTAAATATTTAAATATTTCGTGTAAATCACTTAGGGGAAGTAATTAAGTGCTTTTCGAGAAAGCACAGCAATTTCCAATTAGAGCTGACAAACTAAAACAACAACGACAAAAGTTCAATTATTCCCAATTCTGATTATGGCGACAAATTCGGCCGGCACTATTGAGTACAGCATTATAGGTAATTGGGTCAACATTTAATTTGTCGTCATTATTGTATTTCGGCCCTGGGATTGATAATTTTATTAATTTCCTGATAATAAGGTCGGATAACGTTCTTTTTGATTTCAAAAGCTATTTGTTGTCTCCTGAAGCAACGCGTGTCTCAGTTTGTTTTGTATATTTCGCTGACAAAGCCACCTCAGCTAATTTAACGTAATGTCGTACCTACAGTGTTATAATATTGGGGTTTTATCCACTTATCAAATACCAATTAATTGACATACTTAAAAAAAATTAAAAATTTTCGTAACTATAAAATAAATGAAAGAAATATCAAACTTCTGCATTTTCAAATGCGCAAAACTAGAGCACCTTTTTATAAATGGAAGCTGCTTTCTTATTACTTCGTATAATTGCTCTTAATTTTAATTACTTTAGCAAATGTTCTGCCATAGAAGCGATTAATTTTGGTTTCAATTAGTTCTGTTTTATTTTGGGAATGTTACGCTCGGACTCGTCGTTTGACGATTCCAAAGGGGTTCTCAATGGGATTAAAGTCTGAAGATTGGGCCAGCCAATCACGATTTATTGATTCTCATTAATCTATTCTTTTACCAGTTTTAATGTTTTTTTTGGATCATTAGTCATATTGATAAACCAATCCAAGCGGCATAGGACAACATAATCAACTCTAAAATCTCCTTGTATTTGGAACTGTCCATTATCTGAAAAACAACAATAACACTACCACTTACATGCTTGGCCTGTGACCTTGCAATATCATGGATCGAATCGTTCACCTTTTCGTCTTCGTACGGTACTCATTCCGTCCGAGTTAATTAAATTAAACTTTGAATCGTCGCTAAAGAGGACCGTGCTCCACTTATTATCAATAGACCAATTCAAATGTGTTTTTGCAAGATTCAACCTGTAAATTGGTATCAATGTAAAGCAGTAGATCACAGTATAAAATTCAACTTTTTTGCAAGTGTTTCTTAGTTAGAATTGGTTTCTTAGGTGGTCTATAACTTCTTAAATTATTCTCCAAAGCGCGCCTCCAGATTGTACTGGAATCTATGCTTAAATTTAACTTTCTTCCAATATCGTTTGACGTGACAAACGTTTCTTTTTTGAAAAAATACCGTTAGGTGAAGATTCTTTGTTAGTTGGTTGGAAAGTTACTCTTGTTTTGCACACTTCAAAATGCAGAGGCCTGCTATATATTTTTCTTTCGTTTATTTTATAGTTATGAATGTTTTAATTTTCTGTGAAGTATGTCATATTTTTGATGAGTGAATTATTAATTATTTTTGTTATAAGTGAATTAAAATTAAGAATAAGACATGATTTCTTGTTACTATTGAAATGGTTGCTATTGTTATGCACAACAAATATCTTAAAATTTAAGATGATTTGTAAATTTATGGGGGTAGGTATACCTGGAAGGCTGCATTTTCATTATTTCTTTTTTCATGAATTGAATAATATTTTTCAAAACTTTTTTTATGGAATTTACTTATTGTTCGATGGAGCACAAAAATCTAATTTATATATATATGTATATAGATTTTATGCCTATTGTATTAGCTCTTTGGGGACAACGTTGTAACAAAGCGACTTGCGGTGACAACCCCTGACGACTGAAATATTATCTGAAATCAAAAAATTCCAGCTGGGTTCCATTAATAACACCCCAAGAGCACTCCTAACAGGGACTTTTGAGAAAACAAAATAGCGACCTTGTAAACCTCAAGTGCTCATTTTCATCAAAAAAAAAAATCGGTGTTTGATTGGCCATGAAAAATCGAATTCAAATCAAAAATGGAAAAGCCACCGTTAAGGAAAAAGAAAATAGTTTAGAATATAATAAAACAAACCGCAGCTGTAAATTGGACATTTCGTTCTCAAGTCATTGTCACCAATTTTGAAAACCTTCTTCCGAAATAATCTCGTTTAAAGTTTCAAGTTATATGTTCAGGGTGGTACTCCTTCCAAATCTCACAACCTCTTTAATTTTTATCAGACCAAATTGAATTTTTTACACAGTACTTTCACACTATGAAAAAAAATCGTATATTTTTGATAGTCTGCAGGTAAGCCTACCCCCATAAATAAAAATGGTGTCCTATACCTAGTGAAGCCCTCCAATTCATTACTCTGCCAGCAAATTAGGTCTCTGAATAATCAGTTAAGTAGTCAACTAACAGTGTTTTCGATGGAAGTTTGCAAAACACACAGGTGATAAGATTAAAAAACAAACCCCCCGATACGAGGCAAATCTATTTACTTTTAAAAGAAAAAAAATTAAAATTGCTTTGGAAAAATCTTTATGATCTCTTGGGTGCTATAGGTTCAATAGAACATATTATTTGTTACCGCAACGGTGTAATCGATAAGAAAACACAATAACCATAATTAGAAGTAGAGTTTATAATTTTATGAATCATAGAGTACGTTTGCATGAATACTTAAAGTATGCTTGAAGCAATCAAAATATCATGAAAACGTTCATTCAATGCGTAAATTTCAACTTAATTGGAAAAATTAATTCAAGAAAAATTCAAATTAAGTAATTGGAATTAATTCAATCAACCGTCCTACTTGAGCTTCAAGTGGATTTCAAGTCAAGTACTGAAGTATTCATGAAAACGTACTGATAGTAAATAGTTAGTCATTGCTTTACTTTATATTGTAACGATGTATGGTTTTTAATTTTCGTCTTTCGCTCTTAAGTCATCGGTGTTTATTCTGATATTCTTGTACAAATAATAAAGATTTGTATCTTAATTCTACATAGTTGTATAAATAATTTTGAATTTTAAAATCTCGATAACGTAGAATAAAGATTCAATTTGGTTAATACCCATATGAAAATCTCCGCGGAGGTCTGGTCTGTCTCAAAAGCACAGATACATATGTATACACGAAATTCAATCTTAAATTTTGTTTTGTTCTTTCTTCGGTATACTTCTAATTTTAATTATGAATATGATGAATTATCTCTAGATTAGTGGCGTAGTTTAGCTACCTTTGACATGGCTGCCAACCTTGTATGTATGTCATAATCATAGTTATAATTACTATTCGTCCTATTCTAATTCTCTCTGTTCCAGTCTTTTAATCAGCCTCACCGAGGCCTTTGCTTGTAGTAGTTCTTAATACGTTGTACCCAACTGTGTAATCTTAATCTTAATAGGTACCTTCTTAAATTTTATAAATTTATCTTTGCAATTTACATGCTGAATTATTCTAACTCACTACAATGCTAGTCTATTAGTTACTATGTAGACAGCTACTTAATACTCATTCTATTAAGTTAGTCCTTAAGTCAACCTCACCAGATGAGCCCTTAGAATTTTATACTTTGATAGTACTTAATGTACTGTACCTCCTTTGCCTTTAATGCCTGTAATGTCTTTGTGATTTACACGCTGAATTACTTTATCATACTGCATTGATTTTTTTTTACTATGCTACATGTTACTCATGCTAATTTTAATCTACTTATCTTTACTATTTACGAAAACAATGTATGTACTTATTATCTTAATATCTCAATCGCTGTACATAGCGGCGCTTATGCCGGATTGTATAATAAAGAAATTTTGAATTGAATTGTTAGAACACTTGAGAAATACAACAAATAGTAGAATAGGTATGCGATGATGGTACGAAACGTATTCGATAATATTTATAGAGCATAGAAAAAAAAAAAACAAAATTATGACATTTTTGGAGTCTGTTTTTTAAGTTTTTATGTGCATATAACCTCTTAGAAGCATTGGAAACTTCATGCCCAGTGGGAATATGTATTGCAAGCCTTCCATAAGGGAAGGCATAAGGAAGCAATACTTTTAGAATAAAAATGAGCAATGCTCGCTTTATACAATTATCTAAAGAGAGCTAGGAGAGCAATACAATATCCCAGGACTGCTCCTTTCCATTGTAATCCCTGTGTTAAATTACAATGAAGGAGGAGCCAAAAAGGGAGCATTCCTCACCTCCGATAAGAGGATCCTCGGATGCATCTAATTATGTTCCCATTTCCCTTGGGTATTAAATAAATAGGCTGTAACAGTAAATAAAAAATTCAATTGTCAGCATTAGAATACAAAATAAATATAGTTAGAACATCTTTTCTTAATTGCCTATTATGTACCTACGTTTGCAGTAACAATATTAGTTTCGAATAAAAGGTGAATTTCACAAAATTTTAGATAGTAGGTAGAACCTGCCTACTACCTACTATCTAAAATTTTGTGAAATTCACCTTTTATACCTACCTATTTATATTAACCTTATGAAAATTATAATATCAATTAACTACACTTACCAATATTTACTCCAACAAAATACAGTTTTATAACAACAATAAAAAATAAAAGCATTTTATAAAGCACTCTCAACTTTCAACAACAAATCATTATATTTTTAATGCTCATCCAAAATGTATTCAATTTCATTGCAATTACTACAAACCATTTGGCTTGCTTGTACTATAATTAATTTCTCTTTCTCTCTAATAATAATAATTTGAATAATTTGAATCTCACTTTAACAGAAAAAATATTTTCAGAATCAAAGTCCTTTTAAATCCGCACCGCACTAAATAAAATTGTCTTGCTTCTCATGCATTCTACTCACTTCTGAATCTGCTGCTGATCTAAAGTTTCCAACACGCAATTAATTCAGAAGTAAAGAAGTTGTGTAAACACAAACTCAACACCACGAAAATGAAAACCAATTTGCAATGTAGTTGTAACCAACTTTCTTATATACACATTCATCATACATATATACATATCTTATTTATTTAGTAGGTATATAACGCGCCAGCGTCATTCTTAAGGCACTTCTCCAATTTCTCATCATTTCTCCTCCCAATCCTATTCCAATTGAAAACATTATATGCACGCGTTATGTTTTCAGTGTGTGAACATTTCTTACTTTCACATAGAACAAAGGAAAAACATTGACAGAAAAATTTATACCTATATAAAAGCATTCAGTTTCTTTCTTTGGGAAAATATGGTGGGGTAAAAAGAAGTATATAAATATTAAAATCCTATATACATACATAATATATAAAGAACTAAAATTTCAACAAACCCTGTTTTGCGTGTTTGTGAATTGTGAGAAAAGATAGTCTACACTACAGAGTACCTTAACGGAATTTTCAATTTAAGACTCGCCTTCACCTTTTTTTATTTCCATTCTAGTTGTTAATGCAGATTGCAGGTAACATATATTGGTATAACTTACCTTCAGCACAGCGAACAATTACGCAATAAAAAATTCCATCGAAATTATGACTGCTTTCTTCATGAATACAAAAACTTGTCGCAGTCACAGGTAAGACAATGACCTGAGTAAAAGCTAGAACTGCGGAATCGCCGAACATGTGGTCTGATAAGGAGTAAAACTGTAAATGACTTTAGCCAAATGAAATGTCCGTGTTGCATGCAGAATAACCTGAAGAACAGAGCTGTTTACAAAAAAAAAAAAAAATTAAGAGGAATTTGTTTTAGTTATCGAATGGCACCCCGATTTTATGAGAGCATGTTTGCGCGGCACTCTATCATCGACTATGACTGGACTGGACGAAGTGGTAAAGGCAAACGTGTGGACTGAAAACAGGGCTAGACTGTGCTTGCTGACCAGAAAGAAAGCACAACAGGGAAAGCTTTTAATAAAATAATAAAAGCTTTTAAATTACATAGTATTTCTATTTTATAAGTTTATCTACGGCTGGGCTGGGCTGGCAAGTACCTACATAATTAAATAAATTTGATAATTAGGAAATGTAATTACGAGATAACTCTTATAATTTGTAAATTAATTCGAAGGCTTTTCATTAAATAATTTATAATATGTATGTATATGTAAAGCTTGTCCCACCCCAGCAGCGGATTTGAAGTAGGTACTTTCTTGCAGAAATAGTTCTAGAACTACTTTGCTTTCACATTCCTACAAGGGAATGTGATTATAGAATGACTATAGTAATCAATTTTATCATATAATAATGACGAGTTGTTGATATTAATAAATATTTTATATCATGTTTCCATTGCTAAACACGTTCCTAAAATTTTGTGTGTAAATACGTTTGGGTTACATTGCCAGTTAGAAAAAAGATTTTTTATCATCAGGAAAATTTTCTTTCAATTTTAAACTATGAATACTTTGGAATGTTTTCGCTATTATGAATTTTTTACTTCTTCAAATGAGACGCATTGACAAATATTTGACAAATGTACACATTGTGTGGGACCGGCTTAAGCCAAGCAGCAAACCATTCGAAGAATATGTTTTCTGCTTGATGCTGTCCGCAACTTACAAAATAAAGAATTTTATTTTATTATTAATCATTTAATTCCATTGCATTTTCATCTCAAAATGAAGTAGGATTATACCTACATGCATTCTAAAAATGTCTAGTAATAAAGTGGTGAAAAAGTTGCCTTCTAGTAGAAGTTGCGTATTTTTAAGTGCGAATAAGGAAATGTATTGTGAAGAATTGTGATCTTCAAACGTAGAGCACAACACGGGGCAAATTATTATGAATATCTACCCTAAGGGTGATGATTCTGATCTTTTATCGTATTTTAATGCATTGTATAAATAACTAAACAGGAAGTTTCCTTTCTGTGAATGCAGTATATGTACGTGAATAATACCCTAGACACACAACACGATCTAATGAATCATTAGTACTAACTACTTATTAAAATGCCGTGTATCACATAGTATACGTCATTATGGCTCGAAAAGTAAATGATAATGAAGTACACTAATGAAGTGTTTTCTTCCTTCATTATAGCTATAATGAGGAAAAATGTGCTAGATTTAGCATATAATTTAAGTATGGAGCTTCGCTGTGCATCTGCTGATTTGAAAAATAAGAAGAAGAAATGCAAAGCACAAAGTAATTATGTATGTCAAAATATATTTTTCATTTCTCAATCGTTAAATGAAATAAAATAAAAATAAATAAAAATAAAAATTAATAAAAACAAAGTTTATCGCGTTGATTCCATCCATATCGCTTCTTTAATGTCGTAAGTAAATCAAAGCCAGTTTGGCAGTACAATTTAATTAAAGAAATTGCTGTGTGTCTGCAGTTTATAATGAATCATTATAGACTAATGAGTGGTTAGTTATTTCTTCATTAAGAGCGCTGTGTATCTAGGGCATAAGCCACTCGGATTTAACCACAGCCTTCAATATATAGACTGATGACAGCTCGCAAAAAGTGAAGCCGGCATAAAATATGTTTTTTATGTTGCGAGCGATTTGTGCAGCCACAAAGTAAGAAAAATATTTTCAGAAGGGAAATTGTTATACAAAAAAGGAAATTCTTCATTTATGTTATTAGTTTCAAAATGCATAGTAATATTTCAAGCTAATAACAAAAACTTGATGTTTCAACACTTATTTTTAACACGAAAGTGGCTTTCGTTAATTAAAACAAAATCATATAGAAGATTAAGGGCCGCATTCACCAAGCAAAATTAAAAAAAATTTCAATTAAAGCTATTCACCAACCACACTTACCGAGTCGATTTAATGAAAATTTAATTTTAATTTAATTTTAAGTGAGGCCTTACCCTCTCTTAAATAAATTTAATTTCGATGTCAGCTGATTGAAGTGTCATGCAGTCAAATGTGATATTTTTAATAGCGCTGTTAAAAGTTTGAAGAAGCAAGGATTTAACTGTCTAGATATATTACGATATCAGTGAATAGAACCACGGTTTTTAGTTTCAAGTGCATTAAAAAGTAAATACAAATTAATTTAATCTTAATTACTGCTATGGAGTTTTAGTTCAATGGCCAGTCCATTTATATACATGTCAGTGGAAACCATATATGATTCGATTTTGATTTGATTTTTCTTTTTTAGAAATGCGAGTAGCGCCCACAACAGCGATAATAGTAATTGTTGCGACAGCTGTTTTAAACAATCTTTTAAGAGACAGGAAAATTCCACCAATCGAAATTGAATTTTCACGACTTACATCAACCTCAAATGAATATAAGGGATACTCAGACCGTTTTCTGCGCGTAATTCAGTTATTGCGATTTTTTTTTTAAATCATTTTTAATGTGTGAATTGCTTAATATGGGCTCTTTTTAATTAAAACGAATTGTACATATATTATAAATTATTATTAATAATACATAAAAACTTCTTTATTTAAATAATACATTAAAACTTCTTTTAACTTTTTAAATAATATTTAAATTACATGAGCTGTCACGAGAACTGTCATTTGCTAAATTCGGAAATCTTGCAGCTGATAGTCCGAAATGTCCGAAACTTTATTTTATTAAGGTTGGTGAATAGCTACAAAAATTTAATTGCGGTCCCTCAATAATAATTGAAAAAAAATAAATAATAAATAAAAGAAAGAATATTAAAAATATATACGAGTTTCCACACCACCTTGAAGGTATCGCAATTGGCGAGTTAATAATTCATTTAATGTTTTTTTTTTTCACTTTAAAATCATTGTATGTACAAATTTTAGAAAAATTTAACCGTATATATTTCACAAATATACACTGCTGTAATAATCAATCTCTCTGCTAATTTCTTTTAAACATTGCCCTTCGAAATATGACGTTGATACCGCAAACTAAAGGGACAAATTTTAGGAATACATCATATTTATATAAAATAGGAGAACATGTACGACCTACCTGTATAATTACAACAATAAGCAAGAATACAGAATTTGCCATAATATTCCATAAAATACAAATATTCGTTATTGACTACCAGAAAACCTGTGCGCAAACAACTTTAATGTGAACGTATTGAAATAAATTTCCATTCAAATATGTTCTTATAAGGTGTGTAAAAATGATTCATATTAGACCAAGCATTATTCAGGTATTTACCTAGATACCTGACGGATATGATAGACAATTCACCTTCTAACATGAGATGTGAAAGTGATGGCTTTATTCTGCCTATAGCGACTAAATTTATAATTAAGCGAAACAATGGGTTTTGTATTCTGACAGGGTATTAACTATTTTGCTTCTTTATTTACTTATTCTAGTATTCATTCATTTTTTATGATGCGAAAACTGCCGCTTCTCAAGAAAAATTAAGAATCTTACAGTACCTCTGCTTACCTTCATTTTTCTGACTACCTAATATCGATATGATAATATCGTGACTCAGGAAAATGCTTTTTTTTTTCGCTTATCCAGAAAGTTTAATAAATAAATTTGAAACTGGAAAAACATAAATACTTACAATATTTTCTGAATATTTAACAACAACTTAATTGAGAACTACGTATAGAATTAACCTTAAAATAAAACTGAAAATTTCCCTTCAGCTTAGTTAATCATGGTAGCCCTATTTATGTATTATAATATCCCGCAACATGACAGAAAATTTGGAATGTTTTGCCCCTCTGATGGAGGCATATGCTGGCTTCAATAATTTTGTATGGGAAAGGCCTGCAGCTAGCAGTCTATATTATTGAAGTCTGTGGATTTAACTTACATAATATGTCTTATTTTGAAATTTCTAAAAATGAACATTTCAGAGTTCCGGGAGTTCAGCGACGGTAAAGTTTATTGGTTTTGTTCAAGATATATATGAATCCGGATATTATCAAAACTAACAAAAACTTACATGTCAACACATGTATATATACCGACCTAAAAAAATGTACTAGAGGTCTAAATTGTAACAACTCGCCAATCAGCAACAACTGTACATGGGCAGTGCACTACATTCGCACATAATAATTACTTTTAAGCTGACAAATTATTAATATGCTTAAGATTTAAAATAAAATTAGGATAAAATTGAATAGACAAGAAATTTGTAATTAGGTAAAAATAACTTACAAGTAGTTTTATACGAAACAACAACACTTCAAACCAGAGGCGTATCTAGGTTTGAACATTTGGGGGAGCGAGCATTTTAAAACAAGGCGCCATTGCATAAAAATAAATTTTATTTCATATTTTGAAAAAAAAAAAATAAAATAAAAAATAGACTTTCAGCTTTAAGTTGTATACATAACATTCACATTTTATATTAAAGGAAAACATAACAATAATCTACTATTTCAATATAAAGTTAATATAAGTGTGTACCGTATACCATGAATTGTAAATAAATAAGGCAACTACTTCAGCCTCCTTCGTCTAGGTTTCATTCTTTAAAAATTATCTATAACCATATTATATTCCACTTCAGTAGCCAACTGTCTTTGCGACTCTAAAAATTCTCTCGTACAAAATGTTTTGCAAGGAGGGAATTCTTTAAGGTTGTTATACCCTTGATAGATAAAAGTATATATAGTGGTAGAAATGGGTGTTTGGGTCCGTTATCTTCTTTTATAGTAGATTCCACAATTGGTAACATTTTACAGTTTTTTAAATTTTTTTAAATGCTGATGCGTTCAAGTTCATCTAAGTTAGTTTTAAATTTAATAACATTGTCTCTTTCGCTTAAGTATCTACGTTATTAGTTTTTAAATGGGAACCTTTAAGGAAAATGAGAAATATTTTAAAAATGTATACATGACGCCATCTATAGCCAAAGGATAAAACTATTCGCGAATTCTATGTAAATACTTCCATACAAAAGGGCTACGCGTTCGTTCTTACTCAGAAAAATATACTAAAATCACATCTAAGTGACTGCATTAATATTAAAGCAAATTCCAGCAATTTCAATTATAAATACGTATGCACGTTGAATATTGTTTAACGAATAATCAAAAATTATAAAATTTTCCATTATATCGTTTATCTTTACTTTAAAGCTTCTCCTGAAAAAGTTGTTAATTTCCCCTATCAGAACAATTTGTTCTCTCCAGTATATGGAAGTTCTAGAACAAGGTACACAAAAGATAAAGTACACAGCTAAAATTTTTGGGACGAAATGAACAAAAGCGAAAATACGGTATAGCAAAATCAATTCTGCCTAATTTTTATTTATGGAATGTCGACCATGCCATAACTAGCTGGCGAATATTTCTGAAGAAAATTCGGAGGAAAAAATCAAGGATTGTAAATAACTGTTATTTTTGGAAATCAGTTAAAAAAAAAAAGTCCCATCAATACTGAATGGTATATTTGAGACTAATAAATAGCAAATAGTTAATAATTGCTAAAAAAAACTTTTAAGCCTCATAATAAAGAGTTTCAATAAAAATTTTTATTTCAAGTTAATTGTAACTGTTATCGAAAACTTTTATTATTTTAAGTCTCATAATAACAGTCTTAGAAGACGTTTATACTTTTAGCTCAGTGCTAAGAGCACAGACTTTTATTAATAAGTCTTTTTATAAAACTGTCGTAAGACTTAATTTTCTAGTTTCAAGGTAACTGCCTTAGAAGATTTTTATAATTTTCAGTCAGTTAATAACTGCTTCCACAGAGTTGTATTCATTTAAGTCCAATGATAAAAGTCTAATAAGGCTTTTATCTTTTCAATTTTTCGATAACAGTCCGATCAAGACTTTTGTAGGTATTTTACAGTCAGTTAAAACAGTTATAGAAGACTTTAACTTATTTAAGTCTCATTATAGATCTATTACAGATCTATATATTTAATTTTGGATAATCTCAATTTCGTTGGTAGGAAGGCGCCACATTTTGATTATTTGACTCAGGGGGAGCGATCGTTCCACTTGCTTTCCCCTAGATACATACGCTTCTGCCTCAAACAACAAATAAAGAAGTGCAGTTTTTATGCCAAACATTGTTGACATGCGCGTTTAAAACCCGTTCTTTGGTGCTATGTTCAAATCATGAGCTGTATAAACAACAATCTAAAGGCTTAAAACATAGAATAAATAACTAATAAGGAAGCGGGTTTCGTGTACGTGAGTAGGCAATTCAATGACAGTCAAACCCAAGGAGCGAGGGGAGAAAATACAAGAGGGCTGGTCACTTATTTGAAAATTCTGCTTAACAAGTCACTTAAATTACCATAGGCAACGCCAGGGAATATTATTTGCAGATAAAGGGCCCTAAAAATTTGATTATTTTTACATAGCAATTTTGATTATAAAAAATGCTCCCCTCCAAAATTTCACTACTGCAATGACGAAACGAATACAAACACAGCACACTAATACATTTCGCCGAGTAGCATGGCTTTCACCCGTTATTTATTCAATGGCTTAAACACAATTGCGATGACAAAGCGGTAGACGGCAGCGGAAAATTCGCTGTCAAACCAGGCAGTAGAAAAATTGGGAACATAACCCTGTAGGAAAAAGTTTCGTTGAGTCATCGATATTTTGTATCGTTAACTTATCTTTTGAATAGAGTGGCACAGTTTTTCAACATTGAAGTCATCAATCCTTTGTCATACACTTGTGATAGTTGACAACACAATTAATATGTAATACATGACTCAACAATGACAAGCGGTAAAGGACACAACGTTGACAAGCTCACCAATGACACCACAATGGCAATCAAATAATTATAAATGTATTTATGTGTTTAAAATGCATATACGCCTAGAATTGGCCACAAACACGTTCTACTATTCTTAAAAAGAGGAAGACCATAAATCCCCTTTTTAAAACACTTTATTCCTATATAAAGAAAGTGCCCAGGAGTCATTATTCTTATAAGAGGACATGGATCAAATTTTCACTAAGTTTTCGTAGAAATGGGTAGATCTAATTGAGATTTTATTTTAGAAACTCATCCGTAACAGCTCTACTTATGATGTTATATTTCACTACCCACGTGGCTGATTTATTAGGCAAACTGTTTTTTAAAAATGCTAATCGTCATATACTCTTCACAGATGACTCAACGCTGACTTTACTATTATAAATTACAAATTATTGCCTCAAATTATGGTGACTTAATTCTGCAAATTCAACACTATTTCACCCTTTACAAGGCCTTGATGAGACAACAATACTTACACACTTAAAATTATATATTTATTATATATATCAATTATACATGCTCACTTTCAATTATACATGCTCACTTTCTTTATACTGTTGACATATAGAGTAAACGGTCAATAATGAAGCATTGTTGAAGTCGTGGTCGTTGAACACATTTCCTGCTAGGAATTGCAATAACAAGCAGTGAGCGGCGATTGTGAAAGAAGAAGATTCTGAAATTTTATTTGTTATTTGTTTCGAGCGTTTTAAAAAGAGATTTTTATCAAGAATATTTTATATTAGGTATATTGAAAGAAATGCAATGGACCAAAGTGTGAAAAAAAAACTGAAAATACAGAAATTAACTAAATTAAAATCAAAATATCACAACTTTACCATTTGTATTTAAGCGCCTCGCAATATCAATCCAAACCACGCGTTTTTTTATGAACACTTGTCTATACTGCCTGTCTTGTAAATCATAAATTATTTTATGAATCCGCACTTCCTCAATCAATTTTTCTTCAAAACTCATTATTTTAAAATTACCGCGGCGTGCTATCTACCTACAGCCTCAAAAAGACAAAACTAAGGGCCGTATTCACCAAGCCATTTAATACAAATTTAATTTTAATTTAATTATTATTGAGGGACCGCAATTAAATTTTTGTAGCTATTCACCAACCTTAATAAAATAAATAATTTCGGACATATCGGACTATCAGCTGCAAGATTTCCGAATTTGGCAAGTGACAGTTCTCGTGACAGTTCATGTAATTTAAATATTATTAAAGAAGTTTTTTAGTATTATTTAAATAAAGACGTTTTTATGTATTATTAAATATAATTTATAATATATGTACAATTCGTTTTAATTAAAAATAGCCCATATTAAGCAATTCACATATTAAAAATGATTTTAAAAAATTTGCAATAACTGAATTACGCGCAGAAAAATCGGTCTGAGTATCCCTTATATTCATTTGAGGTTGCTGTAGGTTGTCAAATACAATTTCGATTGGTGGAATTTTCCTGTCTCTTAAAAGATTGTTTAAACCAGCTGTCGCAACAATTACTCTGTTGTGGGCGCTACTCGCATTTCTAAAAAAGAAAAATCAAATCAAATTCGAATCATATATGATTTCCACTGACACGTATTGTAAATGGACTAGTCATTGAACCAAAAATCCATAGCAGTGATTAAGATTAAATTAATTTGTATTTACTTTTTTTTTAATGCACTTGAAACTAAAAACCGTGGTTCTATTCACTGAAATCGTAATATATCTACACACTTAAATTCTTGCTTCTTCAAACTTTTAACAGCACGATTAAAAATATGACATTTGACTGCATGACACTTCAATCAGCTGACATCGAAATTAAATTTATTTAAGAGAGGGTAAGGCCTCACTTAAAATTAAATTAAAATTAAATTTTCATTAAATCGATTCGGTAAGTGTGGTTGGTGAATAGCTTTAATTGAAATTTTTTTAATTTTGCTTGGTGAATACGGCCCTAAATGCCAAAACAATTTCATTGTTAGTACTGTAGCGCCGACGGCAAAATTAGAAATTGATCAATCCCGACAGCAACTTCCTCGCCCGTCGTAATTTGGTACATTCGCATAAGACGTTGTACTTGTTTGACAGCCGCATTTCGTCGTCGTTTGTCGTCACCCATCGCAAATGTGTTTAAGGGTAGGTTTTTTCCTTGTCAAATGAATCCCAAGTGATTAACTTGGCAGCGACATAGGATCAGGCTAAAACCGGATCTGTTTCAAAACCTGAAAGCAACCGTGGCTGGCCACGGTTTGATAACGGCTGATACATACGGTTTGCTGCCGAATGAAATTCTAAACTCATTGAGTGCAATGTGACGCGACATACGTTTCGGTTTTTCCCGGACGGTTTGTTGAAATTTAATGCAGTGCAGCAGTACAGAAGCAGCGAACGAAACGATATGTAGGTACATTTAATAAAATACTTTAAGATTGTTTTTGGAGTGCGCGTGCGATATTTACAATAGTTTTACGTTTTTTTCCTAGTGTAGTATAATGCCTGGCGCAGATCGGCTTGAAAGTATTTGATTTTGAAATTTTTTTCCTTATACTATGTGAAGTAATACATATCAAAAGAGCGAGAAGACATTCCATAAAAGCTAAAAAACTTTTCCTAATCATTCCTTAAATTTGCATGTCCTCGCGATGGACTAATTTGATTTAGCGGATGCACTGAAAATCTACGTTGCAATTGTTTTTTCTTTTCTTCTTTATCCTCAATTAAAAGTAAAATAATTACAAGTTCAATATCACTAATGTTTTCCATATTTTATAGCACCCCTAAAAATTACTGAACTGACTTCACTGACTTGTATCCACAAAATAATCGAGAATAACCGTCTCGTATGTCGTGTTATCACGGCAACGGGAAAAACCGTAGACGGCCAGCCGGACAGGAAAAACCTAATCGTATGTCGCTGCCCTAAGCCTTAACTTGATTCGATCTCTTTTCAAGTTTGGCAGCACAAGGATTTACTTGGTTAGTCCTATTTCCTAGTAACATACTTCATATTAAGAAATTTCAATTTATTTTGGTTAACGACTAAACTAAATATTCCTATTGTGGGTATCGACTGTAATGAGAATATATTACTAAAAAATTAAGCACTTTATTTCAGTCCTTAACCAAAATTATTATTAAATTATTTGTTTATTAGTTAGTTAATTTTGTGTCTGCAATTGCTTCTAGAGTTCGGAATCGTGTCTCTAGAATGGCTTTAAAGATTCAAATGTAAGAAAATGTTTACATTGTTCATCTTTTGTCCCCATAAGCGATACGTTTCTGCTGGCAAGCATTGCACTAGCATGTAAATTAGGATTGCATTCAAATGCTTAGTGGGGCCTTCCAACGCTTCTAGTTCATAGATGTATTCGGAGGCCTTGTCAGCGCAGTTTTTATCGCCTCGGCTAACTCTTGTGTCGCTTTAGATAAATTGAACAGGATTTTCACCTGAGCATTTATTATTATTCGTTTCTTTTCATACGTGTCGAGTAGAACTTGCCATGCATTTTCATAACTCGTGTTGGTCATTGGAAATTAGCGCAACAAATGTTCTGCTTTTCCAGTAACACTTGTTTTCAAATAATGCAATTTTTGTACTAGAGATAAAACAGAATTTTTGTGGACAAGAGAGTGCAACAAACATGAAAAGGCTGCCACGTATCATAAGAACCTGAGAATGTCGGTAAAGTTATTCTGGGAAATTTTAGAACATAGAGGAAGCTTGTATTCCGACTAGAAATTTCAATCGTAATGCATTTAATGCTTCTCGGAGAGTGTCGGAATTTATAGTATTTATCTTCCGCTTTAGAGAACTTGTCCTCTGTGAAATAGTCATATTATTCACGGTCGCATGATTGAACTATTGCATGAGTGGTCGTGTAATCTAGCCAATTATCTAGGCTACAGTTGGCTAGATATTAGTTCTTTGGTTCGCGGTAGCTTGTTTAGCCAAAGGTTTGGGAAGTGTAATCATGTTTAGAAGGGTGAGAATATAAACCACTAGACTTTAAATCTGACTGCTATTTTAGACCCGAATGGAGTAACCAGTCCCATTACTACAAGGATATCTCTATGTAAAGATACCACTGGGAGTACTCATGACCTTATGGTCATGAGCTACGAAGCCATACTAATTGGGTAGCCGACATTGCTAACTTGGTATGTCCTTTTTTGCATACTGCGTCCAAGAATTTGAAGGATGGTCGCTTATTAATGTATGCTTAGCAGATAGGCTTTCGGCGTGGAGTTGCGCTAAATCAACGGGGTGCCGTTACTCAGAGATCGGCAGAGATTTTAGATAAGTCTAGCTTCGACCAGTTAGTGCAATGTCAAGCATGCATTGGTACTATTGAGAGAATATAATATATTCTGCCTCATGAGGGCGCTGATTGTTGCTTGTCTACTAATCCGTACATTAAGACTGCCGTGAGATTAAGGCTAACAGCTAGGTGGTCACGTTAAGCCCCCGACACATTTCTGCTGCAAAGGACCATAAAATGTTCTGCAGAAAAAATAAAGTTTTTCGATCCAGCGATCAGAGAGGTCTCATCAGTGTGGTTATCTCTGATCGCCTACCACAGAAATTCTATGATAGAGGTCACGCGATTGCCCATATAAATACGTTTTAACAAAGGCAAGTATGATTTATATGGCAACAAGACTTCTCATTGAAATTTTCAAATAAGGTGCCTTTTCCCTTTGTTGCCATATACCACTCGGATAACACAAGTAAAACTTTAAACTGAAATCAGAAAAAAACCGAACTTTTCGACCCAATTTTAAAAATGCAATAAGAAATCTTGCTACCATATAATTCATATTTGCTTTTGTTAAAAAGTATTTATATGTGCAATTTGGTGAACTCTATTATTGAACTTTGTGGTATACGATCAGAGATAACCACACTAATAAGACCACTCTTGCTGGGTCGAAAATTTCGATTTTTTCTACTTCAATGCATTTTGCAAATTCACTGAAATTATTTTCAGTGTAATATAGACCAAAAATTTTGCGAGCACGGAATAAATGAACAACAAGTGGTGGAAATTATTACGTTTTGTTCTCCTGTTAACAATGTTTACTGTACTCGAACTCATACTGAAACTAAATCGTCACAATTCAATAAATACTATGACTTAATTAATATAAAAAGTATATAGAATTAATAGTAAAATTATTTTAAAAGACCATAAAATATGATTCCAAATTTATCTAAAAAGTTGAATTCAATATTCAATAAATACAAAGGAATAACTAGAATTAAGTCGAAATAATGATAGGGGCAGAATTTTGTTGTAACTGACAATGTACTCACCCGATCAATATTTGGCACTTGAACTAATTGGCTTCCTATTTTATTGAGGTATTTTTGTTTCACTCGATACCCAAAACAAGTCTTTTTTTTTCCACCTGACACCCAGAATAAAGCTGATTGTTAGTAATATTTTTATTACAGTCGATACCCACAATAAGATTCTTTAATGCGGTCGATTCCAACAATAAAGTGTTTTTGTTAGTAATTTTTTTATTGGTCGGTACACACAATAAGAATCCTTATTTTAGTTGCTATCTAAAATATAATATTTATTCCAGTCGATACCCAAAATAAAAATCACTATTTCAATCGTTAACCAAAATAAAGTGCAATTTGTTAATATGAAGTATGTTACTAGGAAATAGGACCAACCAAATGAATCGTTCAGCAGCCAAACTGGAAAAGAGATCGAGTGAAGTCAGATTGTTGTTTATATAGTCCGTGATTTACGCACGGCACCAAAGAAAAATTTTCAAAGGCACATGGCGACAATTGTTGGCTCCACTCTCTTATTTGCTGTTTAAAGTATTGCCGTTTCATATAAAATTGTTTATATTTTTACCTAATTACAATTCCTTGCCTATTCAATTTTATCCTATATTTAAAATGTTAAATGTTAAATTTCAAATATTTCAATTCATGCACATCAATAATCTTACAGCTAGAAAGTAATTGTTATGTATGAATGTAGCGCATTACCCGTGTGCATTGTTGCTGGTTGGCTCGTTTCACTACGCTGCTGTTACAAGTTAGACCTCTGGTACATTTTTTAGGTTGGCATTTGTTTTAATTTTCAACGATAGGTGAACACCACCATTTCAATTCAATTTATTTGACTACTTCCATATATCTGTACATATACTTTTGTTATTGCAAATACAAATTATCTACATAATATAAAACGCGACCTTTTGTTGGCAAAGCTTCGATCAGACAAACACATGGTACTTGCTGTTGCATTTTCGGGAATTGCCGCTACACTGCTGGAAGCTGGCAGAAAAGTCTATTATACGTTTAAATTACCGCTGAATATATCAACTAATGAGAATCCTGTACGCAAAATATCATTCCAGCCTCAGAATTTGGGATTGGAGTCGAATGTCCATAAGAAATCTATCTTGATCGCAACCTCAACGATCTCAGAAATAATAACGAAATAATGGATGGCGTCAATTTCATTTCCGTTTATATATAACGCAGAATACGTACTAATTAAGTAGAAGATAACTTGAAACCAACAAGTGGCATCTATTGGAAATGCAAACTTCGCCGATTTATTTCACTTCTGACACTAGTTGTTGTTAGCGTGGCTTTTAAGTTCGTTGTTTAAAACACAATATTTCCGATATAATTCGCAAGTTCTTTTCTTTCACTCTACTCTATACTTTTATAAAATTCACACACAATTACCAATCAACTCTAATTTAATTTTCGCTAGCAATGTACTTCTAATTATCGCAATCCAATTTAGAACAGCTTCACCTATGTATCCACTTTCACTTGTATTGGCTGCACTGTTTAAGACAACCCTCGCTCCTGGCGGTGACAAGTGCTGTATTTATACTCTACAAATTGTCCAGAACCTTCCCGAAGATTCCATTCCAAAAACACCGATTCTCCAAACCTAAAATTGTTTACTGTCCGTACCTTATTACTCATCTTAAGCGAAGTTTTAAGTTCCAATAGATGTCAATTGTATGTTTTTCTTGCATGCAACATATGTATGCATGTTCGTTTGCGATATTGTGGACTGGTTTATATTCCCACTTATGTCGTTGGGAACGAATGCTGCAGGCTGAATTATATGGATAGTGAATTGACATTTTTATGTTTACAAATGATGTAATGTTATTTCCTTATTTAATAGTTTTCTTGAATGCTAATAAAACAAGAGGTATTTTTTGCAAACTTATTATATAAAAACCAAAAAGGGCGTTAATTTTTAGCTAGTTTGAAGCAATATGATGGTGCAACAGGTGTCTCCTTTTTCGAATTTGTTATTTGACAACAATTGTTTGCATGTTTGTTGATTTAACGTTGCTATGGAATGTTGTTATATTAATTTCCAAGTTCGAATTTCACTATGCGCTGCTTCGGTCTGGGGGGTGATACTGGAACTTGAATGTCAACATATACACCTAAATTAAATGAACTTTTTACTGATTTTTTCGTGTTTTTATTCAGCTCAGCAAGCCTCGCATTACGTAAATGAACTGAAAATGACACTTCACATGACAAATTCATTCAACATATTATTTCGAATTTAAGCACTTGTATTGCTCTAATTAGGTGTAGAATATCTATTTAACAGTATGAAATTTTTGTAACATCCTCGGAAGCAGTTGACTAATTTATCGTACTTTTAGGCGTGTATTCTGACCTTAGTTCATTGCAAATTCATTTTAGTTTATTTAGTGGTTGATGAAAAGGGCAAATAAAAATAAATGTGGTAAATATAAAAGTACGACAAATTTGTGGTGAAATGCTAAAATATGTGACTAAAATATACGTCTAATGGCTAATTTACATTGCTAGAAAATAGAGTAAGTAGTTAGTTTTCCCTTACCTGAAAATACTTTAGAACGATAAGGACAAGAGATAATCCAGTAAAATTTTACTGAGTTAAATGTCAAACTCCCGACGATGGGGAAATTTTTACTGCCATAATTAGCCATAAAAAGTTCTAGCCAGAAATACATTTTATGGCAGTAAATTTATCTATTATGGCAGCAAACTCAATAAATATAAATACTAGCGTGTACGAATATAACTGTTTACCCACACACAAATTAAAAAATTTGCAGCAAGCATCATCGGCTGGAATGTGTCAAAATTTTAATGAAAATATTTTGTATTCTCAATACCATGCAATGTCGTATATTCTGAGCGGAATTTGTAAAATTAGCGATTCCAGGATTAATTGTTCTTAAAAATTTTGTAAGCCAGGAATTGGAAATGATACTTTTGATGGCTATTCTCAGTGGTAAATGAACTTCAACCAAAACCGGAGGTTGATTTGCCAATTGATATGAAGCTTATAAGTTATGTGAAAAAGTGAATGAAATTGAAATATTTAACTCTTATTACGATCAAGGAAATTGGAGTGTAATTTTTAGAAAGTTGAAAACAAAGAAATAAAATTTATATTTATTTAAAACTGAATTTGAAAACGAGACTTTCTGCTTTTATAATTTTTTTAAATAGAACTAAATATGTACATGTGAAGTTGTCAAATATATTCCCTAAGGAAATTACTCATATTCATTGATTTTTCTTTTTTTTTGACGTCTGACTAATTTGTGCAATTGACAATTTGATGAAATGTCGTAAGTGATACTTAGCTATAAAAGAGTGGGAAATAATGTTTTGACAGTCGATCACTTCTTCCTTTTTTTCTAATAGTGCAAAGTAATAAGACCCTCTCACTCACCCTGTCAGTAAAATCGCATGTTCGAGTAATGTAAATTAGCCATAAGATATGACAAAGAGATCAGAATCACCCCCCTAGACTCAACCTCACTTTGCTACACTCTGCAATGTGAATGCAACATATATGTAGTAGTAGCGTGAGTTTTAGTTTTAATCAAGTTACCAATGCAAATCAATAATACTTATTAAATACTATTCAAAATTATGCAAATAAGTATTTGCTTGGACTACTGGATCCTGTCGTCAGCACGAAAAGCTTTTGAGAATTAAAATGAATAAATCATTCACTTTTTATCGAAAGAGGTTTACAACTGATTTTTATAAAATAAGTTACTTACTGGTTTCATCTTGTTTTTAGGCTACTAAATAAAATTACCTCAATCTTAATTTTTGTCTTAAAATAAACGTGTAGCAATAAATTTTGTTCAGGCTACAATTTTGATAGTATAAAAGTAATTATAACATGAAAAATATTAAAAGATTTGGAAAAAGCTGCTGGTGTACATTGTTAAGGAATGGGAATAAAATAACACGGTTTTTTATGTTTTTGATTTAAAAACAAACGTAGTAGTAGTTTCTAATATTTGCTGAAGGTTTCATCAATATCATAAAAATTGTGGAAAATAAGGAGGAACAAAATGTTGGCAAATTTATTCAGGCTTAATAGAATTCTAGAAATATGCAGAGCAGCCCAAGGCACTATTTCTTTTACTTGGAGCGGCTATTAAAGCTCATATCTAGTGAGGCAAAGGGAAGCAGTTTAACAGCAGAGCTTCCAAGTTAATGGACCAGCGTCTAGTTTATCGAATGAATGAATGAATGATTTATTGAATTTCATTAGTCTATTTATACAGTAAAATTGATATTTAAGTTCTATAATTACCTTACATTGCATGTATTTGTATGCCTGACCTTGCATTATACCCCATCAGAAATGCTTGACCCATATTGGCACTTAGTTTACGAAAGTTGAATGTCGCTGACCGCGCTTGCATGGGTCGAAAATGATGCGTTGCACATCTTTGCGATTTGCGTTGCGTCAATTCAGGGTATTTGCAAGATATTGCAAGCAGGCATATTACAGTAGGTATGTATTTGAGATATGGCCAAGCGTTGTAAAAGTTATCCTGGTTTACCAGTCAGGTCCACTGTAACCCTGGGAGGGAAAACTGGATAAGATAAGAAGTCAATCAGACCGGCGATAAGCGCATACTGGCAGCCAGAGTCTAGTAGGATTTTTTATGTATTTATAATGTACTATTTTTTTAGTATATAATTAACCAAAAATTCCCAATGTTAGGGAGGTGCAGGCATCATCATATTTAATACTTGCCTAATAAGATTGCATATTTAATACTTGCCTAATAAGATTGCATTTATGAAAAACAATATAAAACACGATTGGATAATCACTAATTAATTTGTAAAAGCCTTAAAAACAAAAGACATGAAATTTCTAATGCTGAAAACCTCCTAGCACTTGCCTTAAAACTTCCGCACGAAATCAGTTTTGATAGACCTCAGTACTCTACCTGTTGCTCTTTAAAGTACAATTAATTTACTAGAAGGTGTATACAACCCCCCCCCCCCCCCCCTTGTGCGTATTGTAATTAATGCTATATACGGTTCGAGCATTGCAGCCAGATCCTCAATCCGAACTAGACGATCACTTAGTAAAACTGATCTGCTCAAACTTTAATTTAGCTATAGGACGAATTTTCAGGTAAAAGCCCTGCCTAGCGTCGAAGGTAATTAAGACAAGGAATCTCGTCTTCCCGTAACTATGGGTAAGTGTATCGGCACCTCAAGAGATGAAAGGAAATATTCTCGGAGCAGTATGAATGTTGCTTGAGTAGGTTTATTGCCGGCAATTAGGATTAGACTAAGTGCGTTTGTTGTGTGAAGGTAAGGTGAGTTTTAGGTTCCAAGAGAAACATCTTTGAGTAGCAAGATCAGTTTACTGTCGAGCATGGTTACGGGTTGACTAAATCAAGATATTCTCTTGTATTTGAAAACGTGTTTCAATAATAGGATTACAAAAAAGTATTATAAAAGGAAAACATATTTTTATCGCATTATAAATAATCTACATATATGCATACATATATCCTTCTCCTTTATCAGATAAAATTAAAATTAAGAATTTTATTCGCAAACTCAATGTAGATTAATTTTTAACAAAAATTTATCTTAATGTAAAAATTTAATTTAATTTTTACTTTGTATTAAAATAATGCATTTTTACAAATGTTGTGACTTAAATACTTACGTCTATATTTTACTATATGTATATAATATATAAAAAAAAACGACACAAACAACGACGTAAAACGACGTAAACAACCTAACAACACACAACTATTACTAAGTAGCTTCAGACGATTTATGCAGAATAATGTATAGACAAATTTTTGTTGGACCCCGAGGATTAGAAGTTTCAATTAACCTGGTGGAGAAAACAGCACCAAATCTAAAATATGTTTCAACTTAGGCACTGTTACATATGGCACGACGTCAGCACCATACCTTGCGACTAGATCAACAAAATCAACCAAAACATTCGAAAAATGCAATTAATTTCGCAGGTCGAACATTTAATTTAGAGAAACTGATCCTCAGTTTTTTTTAGAAATTCTACGGCAGTTTTCCCAGGGATACAGTAATTTTACAAGCGAATACAACTTTAAAGACAAGCAGTTTTTATAGTTTTTTTTTTACATGAATCTACTACATTGCTGCTTTAGTTGTTGGTCGCATCGTTCCAGGATTTTCTTATGAAAAAATGTCACTGTTTTTTTTTAAATGCCAATAACTTCGACAGTAAAGTTGATCGACGACTACATGTACGGTTACATGTACGAATGACATTATTCAGATCATTGACTTGATAACACATTTCAAGTTCATCAAAATCGGCCGAGTAGATCCTATTCAACATCCAAATTTCTACCAAGGAGCTAGTAAGTGATTTCCCACTATTTTGCATACTTATTAATAACTGAAATTATAAGCCTATTTTTAATCAGTCTAGAAATGGAAGGTTATTCCTACAGTTACAAGATCTTCCAGTAATTTTAAGCTAACCACCTTTTGTTTGTAACAAAGCAATCAATATTTCTTATTTAACAAATTTAGAGCACTTTACTATTTAAATAGAACACGAAAAGTTTTTCTAGAAAAAAGTGTAAGCAACTATAAATAACAATAGCGTAACTTGGATTTGGTAGTTTATGTGCGGCAACCGATTGCCAATAAATGCACAATAATTTGGCAAGAATGCCTAACTTGTAAATACGGTAGCTGGTGCCTTGCTTTGACAACACTATACAAACAATCAAGCACGTATACAACTAATCTTACTAATTTACTTCCAACGCTTGTTCGTAGTTTTACTTGAAATATCTTTCACATACAAAGCTTGGTTATAAGTAAATCCAGTACGAAATATTGAAGTTTTCAATAGTAATTTCAATTTCATTCATATTCTGAAGAATTTTCAGTACAATAAAAACATCTAGGACTGATAGTTTTCACAGTATACAGTGCATAGTTTTATATGGCAACACTAAGGAGTGGTTGCACATTTGAAATTATATTTGATATTCATATGAAAATACCGTGCACAAAATTTCAGCTCTCTAAGTTAGCGCATTCTCAGGCAGTGTTCAAATATATAGTGAAAAACGAAATTTTTGTATGACAACCCCACGAAAGAGTTACCCGATTTATCCCATTTTAGAACATAAATTTACTTAAAAAAAAAAAACGCGTGCAAAATTTCAGCTCTGTACACGCGTTCTCGAGTTATCCCCATGATTTCATCATTTAGGGTATAAAAGCACAAAATACAAAATCACTCATTTCTAATTTCCATTAGTAAGCTAAACAAAGTTAAATTCTTCTTGCCTTTCGATCCCTTCCACCTAAAACCCGAAATTCTCTCGCCTCGACAGGGTTTTACATGATATTTCGCTTTTTTAGCTATGTTCCAAGGTTTTACAGTCGGCCATATTTTTCTTCACAATTTTCACATCTATGTATGTATATACACATGCATAAAAAAATACATATATGTATCATATACTAACAAATAGACTGTTGGCCAATATTTGACTTATCACTGTTTGCCACTCGGATTTCGAAATTCTCAATATCAAGCTAAAATTAGTGACCGCCAAAATTTTCAAATTTTGTTTTTTTATCACTGACATGTAATAAAGAAAGGACTAATTTGACACGAAGTGTAAAATTTTATTTTTCTATTTCTCAAGTTAAAATTCTGCACAGCAAAAAATATACAGTTTAGTGAAATTGTATATAATTTCAACTGTATAGTGTAAAAAAAAAATCAGGTCGAATACATGTACCTCTACCCTGTTCACGCACAATTTTTGTTTGGGATTTTCACATTTTTTTGGTTGTTTAATTTCAAATTACTTAATTAAACGTACAACCATTATTATTAACTAATGTATGTACTTGTTCATTTTCCTTGTTAATTATGTATGTATTGCTTATTAAGTACACCACCGTGCATGGATATGATTTTTTAATATAGTTTGTTTGTATTGTAAACATGTATTCACTAAATCAACGCGCTAAAAAAAATCCAACAGTAAATTATTTCACAACATTTGTTAATCATTATGGAAATGCAAATATATGCATTTATACTAATCCCGTTTTCTCCTATTAGAAAAATCTTAAATTTTTAGAATCTTTATATAAGCACTTTTGCACTGATAATTACGTACAGATATCATAATTAGCAGAAATTAATTATCAACAAAAGCTTATCTCAAAGCTTTTTCAATTTAATATCTCGCGTTAGAAACTTTATTAATTTCGATTATTAAAAATATTAGAAATATAAACTCCGAGAGTTTACCTACCTGAGTCGAAAATTATATTCTAAAAAACTAACATTAGAATTTTTTAAAACCTATCCTTTGTTTCACGCACAAACTTTTCACACATGTCCATAAAATTGGGGTTATAATTTTTATATTACATATTTTCACTGAACTACACTCACTTAATAATATCTTCACTGATTCAGCTCGACTGAAAGGTTTCAACGGAATGACCTTATATATATATACTTAAACTTCACCGGAAACAACACTAGCTCATAACTTGCAGCTGCTGTTGAAAAGGTATATAGAGAAATGATAAATTTATAGAAATACAAGCGCGCACAAACCAATACCAAGTCGACTAGACCAATTTGCAATGTAGTGGTGCCTGTATGAATTCTTACTACTACTTGTTCACATGCAATAAAGATAAGATAAGAAAATTATGGCGAAAAAAATTGTTTTCAGATCATTTTAAAATAATATTTTTTAAGGAAGGTAAACAGAAAAATCACGAAAAAATCGAAAATTTAGAATAAAATACAAATAAAATGCGACGTTCTAGGAAAACTTGAAGTTCAGTTGATCCCTTTTGTTTGTTTGTTTGACTCGAAGTTGAATATGAAATTCCTGCCTGCTTGGGCCTACCAAGTAGTGTTGACATCGACAGGCTGCTGACTCATTTTCGTTGGAAAGTACAGTACACCCCAAAGTGATCATGTCGAGTCAAGATTTTGTGAATGCCATACTTTGCTTATGTACTCATTGTTATATATGGCAAGAATAGACCCCTTGGAGGGGTAATAATTTTATATTGAAGTTCTTATGTAAATTAGTTTGCCTTGTTGAATTTGTGTATGTGTGTGTGTGTACTGTATGTGCATAGAAAGAAATTATTGATGGCAGTAGGCTATTTCTTTTTAATTTATTGCTCAACGCTACGTTGCAGGTATAGCGAACGTACGTATTTTATATTATCCATCGCGAATCACAATGGAATTGTGAAAAAGCTTAAATCTACCGTGAGTAAGCTTTTTGTCTGATAACCATTTTGAGTACCTACTTTAGCAGCGACATTTGATGTGAGAATTGCGACGCTGATTGTAGCCGGTGCCGTTTGATTAATTAAAAGCTTAGGTAAGTACTGCAAGGTTTTGTTTTTTAATTTCAATTGCACATATTTATATACCTACCTACATAACGAGATTTCCGCTGGAATCGGAAGTTTATCCGTTCTTCTGTGTATGTATGTAGTTAGGTAGTTAATTTTTGTTTTCATACCTACCTTAATGATGGGAATTATTTCAATTAAATTATTGGTTACGTCAGTAGTTGGCATACATACGAGGGAATTTGTGTTCTTTTATAGGTTAGGTTGGTAGGTATTTTACCTATTTGTAGGTACATTTTCCTGGACAAAAAGTTCTTTTTCTTTTATGCAGGATTGTATTTAGGTATAGATAATATCATCGATGCGTTATTATATTTTCAGTGAGTCTTATTTTTTCATCATCATCTTTGTTTACCTTTCGAGTTAGCTACGGTAATATGGAAAACATTGTAGGAGGTAGATAGGTATACATTCTGTTACATTGAAGCAAAGATATGCAGTTTTATTGTTTGTGAATTGTGACAAAATTTCAGCACATTTTGTTTTCTTAGGATATAAAATTGTTTTGCTATATTTACTCACGCGACACTGGCCATTGTGTAACATATCTATATATACCAATACCTATTTACTCTGTCTTCTGTACAGGTGCGTTAGCGACCGTGAATTTTCATTAAAAATAGCCTTACCTCAGAATGTGAGTTTCCTTCACTGACATTACATTACATACCTACAATTATTTGAAGGATGTTTATTTTGTCAGACTGCATAATGTTGGCGCTGTGGCTGTCAATTAAAAGCAAACAAAATAATTTTTTCAATTTTTCTCGGATTTGTAATTTCTTAGATCTCAGTAGGTTTCGGTTTTTATACTTACTTACCCTAGATCATGATACAAAGATAACAAGGTAATGGTCGATTCGGGAGGAACAATTAGGTACAATGTAGAGCTCCAGAAAATATATTAGGTAGGTATGGTTGGAAAAACTTGGTATGTTTTCTCCGGTTACAGCTGTTTGTCAAATGAAAGCGGATATATCAGATATTGTGATAAACTTAATTTATCTTCACTAATGGTTGTAACTCAATACAGCTGAAAAATGCTGGTGGTAGATTGCAATTTGGTAACATAGGTATCCAATCTAGCTCTTAAGTTTATTGAGTTGTACTTTTGATTATTTACAGGAATTTATAATTTAAAATAGGCACCTACCTATACATACAATCTGTATGGATACATGTGTAAATTATATTTAAATAAATTTCCAAACAAAAATTTCAAAATTCAAGAATGCAATGAATTAGGGTTTTATAATTATGCTTGGGGATTTTTTTTTATTGTGCCTTAAGGCCACTACACACGCTCAAGCAAATCATACAACTGGGTCATGCATGGTCCAGTCGTATGATTTGCTTGAGCGTGTGTAGCGCAAATCGGAGCTTGAGTTGAAAATGAAGTCTGCCATGAATGAAATCGGATGAGACTATTGCGTATATGTAAACCTGATGAGTTTGCTATAGAAATGAATTAAAGTTTGAATAAAATTCGTTGCGAGTAGAGGCAGAAGTTAATATCCGATTTTGTCTAGTTCAATTCTATAGCAAAGTAATGTTTTACGCAGATTTCACTCAAGTTCCGACATTCGCTACAAACGCTCATGCAAATCAAACGACTAGGCCCACTGACATGTATAACATAGACCGCTGACACCACTGAAATCGCTTACATTATCATGGGATCACTATAGTTGTCTCTTTTTGGTTTAACGACTGGATTCCACTGAACTTAAATAATACATTCTATACAAAATCCACCATAGTCCATTTTCAGTTCAGTGGTTTTCCAAATGAATATGTAGAATAGAAATAGATTGCAATACAATATTTGTAATGCTATAGCTACTTTTAGGGATAGGCAGACAAAAATTGCTTAATTTTATTTTCTTAGCAATCAAGTATAAGGAATATTTGGTGTTATAGGAGATAAGCTTCCAACAAAAATAGTAATTTTCAATATATTTGGAATTTGTTGAGCTTGTAATAGGAATGTTAAAGCTAAAATGAAACTTTAAATTAAGATAGTTTTCACAGCCCTGCCAACAAAAGTAGACCCATATAAAATAGAAGATCAAGCAGTCTATGTCATACATGTCAGTGACTAGGCCATGCACAAGTCGCAAGATATGCTTGAGCGTGTAATTTTGGGGAAACATTTTATTCGGACGGGGAGAAAATTAATGGTCCGTCTGGCAACCGTGCTTGTAACGCACAGAAATAATGATGATAGAGTCAAATGGATTGAATACCTACGCATAATATTAAATATTATTTTGATTCTTGAATGTCCGTCCGTCCCACTGTAAGTCGAGAACGCGTTCATTTAGAGGGTAGAAATTTTGCACACGGGCTTTTAAAAATAAAAAAAGTAAATTTTAGTTGCAAAATGGGGTCAATCTGGTAACTACTTCGTAGGGCCGCCATCAGTGTCGAGCGTAATCAACTAAATTTGTTCAGATTAATAATCATGATTACCATTAATCATGATTACATCGAGTAATCTTAGGAAAATGTAAGCGTAATCATTATGAATATAATGAACTCTGTTAACTTAACTCCAAGACGCTGATGAATTATGTATTAATTGGAGTCAGTGTGAAGAATATAAGTGAGTGTCAAGGATCGTACTGATTATGTGTGCGAAAAGATTGAGAAAAGATTGGATTTGAACACGAAAAATGCAATAATTCTTTTGAATGCTTTGATTTAATTAATTCAAAAATGTGGCCTATATATACACACCAGGAAGCTCGAAGCGTTAAATATTACTGACATGACAGCTACAGTGAAGATGAAAGATTAGATTAACAAGACAGTACTGTTTTTGATATGTTGAAGATTCTGACTCTGATAGCCAAACATTAAATGAAATTTTCCCTTTCTTAATTGCTAATATGTAATATCGTTTCCCAATCCACAGACATCAGATATTCAATTACCATCCCAGTATGCGTGATATATAATAATTTAATAATAATTTCAATTTGACAATTTTAAAACTCTTGAAAATTTGTAATCTAAAAATGTAATCATGATTACGATTACATTTGATCAATCTATTATTCGCCAAAAACGATTACTTTCTGATTTTCTGTAATCATGTAATCAATCAGATTACATTTTGCTCAAAACTGGCTGTAATATGCGAGAAATTATTTCATTGACTGAGCTAATTTAAAATTTTTTAGATTCACAAAATTAGAGGGGATTTTGCTTAAAAAGGGTTATTCCAAATCTTCTTTGTTACACTTCTGTTTTTCTAATAGGTCCTTATTTGTCCTCTTGGGTTATTGTTATAGTAAATATTTTAGCAAAAATCGAAATATTTGAAAATATTCAAACCAAATTAAAAAGCGTCATTTTTAAAGTCGTAAGGTCAGTTGTGAAAATCGATGTATAGATCTAGAGACGCCATACCTTGTGAGATTCCTCAGAGTTCAATTCTCTGTCCAATATTATTTTCAATATTTACCAACTATGAACGTATATAACGCTGAGAAGTATATGCAGATACATCGGCGTATCTAGGTTGGAGCATTAGGGGGAGCGGCATATTAAAAGGCGTTACTATCAACGTCACCGGAAATTATTTTCATCTACTGAAAGAAAATTTTTGAAAATGGTTGGCTTAACATAAAATGTAAAAATGTGTAGTAGTGTAGTAGCAAAATCCATTCTACCCTGACCCAGTAGAAAAGGCGAGCATCCTAAGAGTCTCCTATTAATATAGGTATGTTATTAGATAGGAGAACTTGTTTTGAACTCCGAAATGATCCAAAACTGAAGCTCTCGTTTTTTGCTCTGAATGATGATAAATGTAGATCTCCTTTTTTGGCTCAAAATGATTATATATCTTTGCAATTATTTGCTGAAATCAAACATTTTAGAGAAAGGTTTTTTTTTTTTTTTTAAACATTATGCAAATTAAATTATAGCTAAAAAGAAAAAAATAACGGATGTTTAGATAAATGTGATTTTTGGAGCATCGTTTATTTGCAAAATATTTTCAATAATGCAGTTTAACTGATTTCGCCATTTCTCATTCTTTTAAGAAACAAGCAAAACATGCTCAGGTTTGAGAACTGCACAACTGTCATACATAGATTAAAATTATATGACTCATGAATTGCGCACAATTCAATTCTATTTCACTGCCTTATCTCTGCTCCAGAATTGCTCCTTTTCGAGTTCTGGCGGACTGATCTTTTCTGAAATAAGTTACCGAAACCCATGAAAGATCTCTCCACACACGCATTATTGGGGACCGATTTTTTTCGAAACAAGTTTCTGATACCCAAAACTGTTATACTATTATTTACCAAAGTCCTTGATTCCCAAGTACTGTTTTTTCGGCGCCAGCCGGATCGGACTATCCGTTCTATCAACAAGCTCTAGGTTCACCAGGCCAACCCGTTTAGAAGCCAGATGTTCTGGACTGCCTCTTTCCGAAATGATTTCCTGAATCTCCGGAGTTGTTCTACGACAAGCTAGTCCTCAGGGACGGTCCTAACAATGTTGTGCTCTTTTATTGCTTCAAGAAGGAAGTTCGAATTTCATTCTGCGCTGTATTGTGAACAGGTTCGCTCTGGACTCAAAGCTCACTATGCTCCAGTCTGCATTGTGAATGCGGCATAAATGTTGAATAAAAAACAGATTCAGCTAATAATTATTTCTTCCCCCTCCACCCATGTCTTTTTCAAGTAAAAAGTTTATAGCGTGTCGATATAAAAGAAAAAAAACTGTGAAACTGCAACTGGCAACTTGTTGGTTACTTCTATAGTTTAATATCTTTATGTTGTTTGAATTCATTCCTCAGTAAATATCTATAAATCTAGTTAAGGAGGATTAAACAATTATTGAAGTTAATATGTGTGTATGAACCCGTTCCTCATTTATTTATATAAATTTTTTTAAAAACAAATCGTAGTAATTGAATTTGTTTTCACTTTTTTTCTTTTAGATTACAAAACCGAACGCTGTTGTTGATTATCAATTTTTGAATAAAGGTAAGTTCTTAATTTTTTTTTCACTTATAGTAATATTTGTTTCCGCTACCAAATAGTAATTTTTTCATGTTTGAGTAAGCTTTGCTTCTCTCTTCAGATAACACTACATCCGTCTAACGACGACAGTAATAGAAAGTGAATTCCTTTAGAATTGGTGGTGCTTTCCTGAAAAATGATGTCTGCAATTTTTTTGTTCGTTGAGTTAAAATGCATTTCATTTTCTTTAAAATTCGCGTAGGTATACATGTAGAAAAATAAATATTTATATCCTTATAATGTAGGTAGTTGGTGCCAGTGTTGGGCGTAATACAATAACATTTGTAATCAGATTTATAATCATGATTACATCGAGTAATTTTAGGAAAATGTAACCGTAATCATGATTACATTTTTTTTTTGTTACACATGAAACTTTTCAAAAGATTTTAAAATTTAGTTCATAGAAGACAAGATGGCTGTGTTATTTACTTCTTGTCAGTTTGATATTTCTGACATTTCTAAATTTATTTGAATTTACGAAAAATTGTCCGGTCGTTTTTTTAGTGATTTTTCTTAAAAAAGTGATAAAAAGTGATTTATATATACCTACTCAATAATTGTGAGAAACAGTAGTGAATCTGTGTCGGCAATAATCTTAAATTATAGTAAAGAAGTGCACTGTGCTGTGCTGTAGAAAGAGCCTGAGTTATTTCAATAGGAAATTATTTTTCAGGCAAGTTTAATTGTTTCAATAATAAATTATTGTGTTTCAAATAAATTAGAAATGAAATAGAGTTATAAAAATAAACAGCCGTGGAAATAAAATTAAACATTTTCTAATGCCGGTTTGTTTGTTGTCATTGTTAGTTGACGGAAGATTTAAGTCATTCAAGGGCAACTAGAAAAATTCTTAAAAATTCAAAAAATTATAAAATTATGAATTTAAATTTTTTCTGATATAATGAGATCATTGAATTTATTCAATACTTAATAAAGTTTCAACCATAAAATTAAATGCCCGCTCTGAAAATATCCTAGTTTACTATATCCATTACTAAAACGAACATATCGGTGCGGTTCTACCACATAAAGAAAAATGCTTAAGTTTTTCTTTGTCATAGCCTATCTTTTTTCTATATATAATCTAAGGTTTTTGTATGAATTTATGGCAAAAGCATACTTTTGTTTGTTTTGAATGACTTTGTGTTACAAAACTAATTAAAACTACCACAGGCCACAGGAATGAATTTATTCAGAGTATGGTAAAAATGTGTGTCAAATTTTTATAGGTAGGGCTATAAATAAATTACGTGTTTACAAATTCAATTAGGATTTCGTTAATTAGCTATTTTTTGGTTTCAGTTTTTTTTTTTAAATAATATAATAGACACGGAAAACTTCTGTTAAACAACAGTACAATAATCCCATGATATATATGCACGTTTTATTAATAATATTAAATTCTTATATAGGTATATTATTTGTGATTCACCCTGCATTTAAAAATTTTTATCTATCACTTTTGTACGCACTAGAGGCAGATAATATTGCTTTCATTTTGTTGAAGACAAACGATTTTTTAGTTTTCTTATTAAATGTAGTGGTGCCCATTTCAAGGAGGAAGAGTTTTCTTTTATTATTATACGCTTGCCGGTTTTCATATAAATAGTAAATACATACGGATAAACGTTAATGCATGATATTACTACTGCACAAGCATTTTGTTACTGTAATGGATATAGGTACCTACCTACCGTAAAGGCTGCTACATGTTCTCAAGCAAATCATATTACTGGGGCATGCATGGTACAACTCCAAGTCGGACCTTGAGTTGAGACTGAAGTCTGCCATGAATAAAATTTGACGAAACTATTGTGTACAAGCAAACCTGACGACTTTGCTATCGGAATGAATTAAAGTTTGAACAAAATTCGTTGCGAGTGGAGGCAAAAGTTAATATCCGATTTTGTCTAGTACAGTTCTATAGAAAAGTTATAAGTTTTCTTGTACGCAATAGTTTCGCCCGATTTCGCTCATGCTCTCTCACTCAACTCAAGTTCTGACATTCGCTACACAACACACGTTCATGTAAATTAAACGACTGGACCATGCAAAAGTCGCAAGATTTACTTGAGCGTGTGTAGCAGCCTTTAAAGATATGTAAGATAATAGTGCGAAACTCACCAGTTTACGGACATGCATGATATTCCCAAATCCAAACAAACAAAGCAAGTATTGCAAATAAATTCGAATCATTGGTTCCAACATATTTTAAAGAAGATCCTTCTCTACATAACTGATGAAATCATCGTTGTAAGCTATACATTACTTCATACTTCATCTATCCTACTTGGCGATTTCCATAGCAGCGCACTTTTTTTTTTATCATTTCGTCACTTGAGAATTGGTTTGTCGTATACGTCATTTTAACGAATTTTAAGCTAATATTCCATACAAAGGTTTTCAACAATGCTAGTTTCAAATATGTCATCAGTTTTTCGCACCCGTCGTGGATTTTTAGATACTTAGTGTGAGTTTTGACGCATATCATCTAAAAAGCCAGTAATATCCATTATTGTTTTGAAGTACATAGTATATGTCATTTTAAATGCGGGGAAATTGTTGATATGTTGATTAGGCTTGTTTTGCCGTATGTTCGTTGCTTCTTATTTGCTGATGGTGATGTTTTAAAGGCCTCTAGATCAAGAAGACAATCTAAATCTAAATCGATTACAGTTAAAGCGAATTCAAACGTGATCGGGTATTAGCAGCTTATACGTTGAGAAAGGATCTTTGTAACAATCATCTAGACTATGCTGAAGACAATAGAGTTTATATTAACGAATTTCTGTCTAGGGCTAGGAGAACTTTATTTTATAGATCCAGTTTGTGTAGACCACAACTTAGTTTTAAGTACTTATTGGTGAAGAATGGGAAAATATATATGAAATCTCTTACATTATCAGGAACGTTTATTGATTTTGAATTACCACAATTCATCTATTTGTTTTAATATTGTCTCTCAGTGCGATGTGGACCAGGTTATTTTTAAGTTAGATAGTAATAAAAGAGCTGAACCAGGTGGAATTCCCAATTTGTTTTACAAAAAATGCTCCGCAGCCCTATAACAGACCTGTTCAATATGTCAATTAGAAAAAAAGATTTTTCCTAGAATTTTAAAGAGATGTTTTACTACACCAATTCATAAAGCAGGCGACCCTAAATTAGTAATCAATTATCAACCCATATCTATCTCTAGCAGCTTGGTTTTAATATTTGAAAAAATTATACATGGGCAGTTAATCCACCAGACGACTGCTTTGATGAATCAATGCCAATATGGTTTCATTTCATTACTAATTTGGCCATTCTTACAGACGTTATTGCAACAACCTTGTATAACTGTACACAAGTTGATTCTATACATACTGACTTTATTAAGGCATTTGATAAAGTTCAACATTAAAAAATATTAGTAAAGGTGCGAACCTTTGGGTTTCATGAGGATGTTATTAAATGGTCCAGAAGGCATTTTTTTGGATTCTCCGGTATATAGCAAAAGCTAAAAAAAATTTGTTTGTTATTTCATCACACAACTCATTTGATTTTGGGTGACAAGTTTCAAGTCTTGGTTTTGACTCATCAACAGCTCTCAAATAGCGAAATTGAGTAACTTGAAAATCAAATGAAAAAATAGAACAAAGAAGGCTTGGTTTTCTGCCTGCCGTAGACGCTTGCAACAGATAAAATTGATCTCATCTCATATAAACTCAGAATAAATTCTGGGTGTGAATTATATGAGGCAAAAACTCCTATATTCCACCAAGGAGGAAGAAACAAAATTAGAGATTACCCTTGGCACCCAAAATCAAATGGGTTGTGTGGCAGTATTAATTTTTTTTTTTTTTTAATTGCAAGATTAATTTTTTATTTTATTAATGTTTGTTCCAAATGTTAGAAATTACGTTAAACATTTTTTGTTGCCATGGCAACGATTTAAATTAAATATTTTCCTAAAATATCACTGATATTTTATTTTGAACCCTTCTTTCACAATTTTTTGGGGTTTTTATTTTGCAAATAAATCACTACAAATGGTTGTCGTTGCTGTATGTGACCGCTAATAATACGCTTATCACTTTTCCACTCTTTACTTTGCCGTTTTCGCTTGGATTTTACGGAACTCAAGATGACACGTCCGGTCACTGTGGCTATAATAATATATTTATTTGCGGTTATTGTACACAAGAGTTCACATCTTTTCTTGTACAGTAAATAATGCTATGCTAGAAAAGTAACTACTTACGATCTGTTTTTTGAACAAGATTAGAATCTTACATGCAGGACGTATGAAATTGTGGTATCAATGTTTCTATTACGTTGTGACATTGTAAATTGAAATAATTCGCGTAAGTACCCTGGTTTGTTCGAGCTAAGTAGAGAATATAAGAAAACCAAAGCTAGCCTTTTTAAATACGTAGCCAAGGAGCATCCGAGCAAAGCTTTAATTAATCGTAAGCGCATACTAATAGACAGCAGACCCGATGAAAGCCATGGCTTCAATATAATCACAACATTTCATGTGTTGATTCAAGACAACTCCAAGCGTTTTAACTTTACTTACAATAGGCAGCGAAACATTATTTAAAGTCACTGGTGGGATTTCAATTATACCGTTATTGTAAAATTTAATACAATGAGATTTTGCAGGATTTAGTATCAAAGGAATACATTTGACCCAGGTGTTAATTCTCTCTAAATCTCAATTTATACGTTCAATATAGTCTTCAAGAAGACCGTTGGACCGGCTTAAATAGTTGTACATCATCGGCATATAAGTGAATCTGTAGAACTTAAACTACATCTGGCAGATCATTGATAAATAAGCTGAATAGCAAAGGTTCCAGAATTGAACCTTGATCAATAATAAATAAATAATTGATTTGAATGATTAACGCACCAATAGACTTACAGTTAGACATTTAATTTTTACTACCTTTTGTGTAGATGGGATATAATGAAAGTATGAGTTTTTCCATTGCTGTGGAGAGCAACCATCAACAAGCAACTTTTAAAAAGTAATTCTTATCAGAATTACGAGCATTAGAGTAAGATTTAATTGGATGAATCCAATCAGAGCTCGTTGTAAGGTCATTTATATCTAAAGTTGTCATTTAGAGGTTGGAAATTCGTTTTATTTTAATTTATATTAATAAACTTGTAGAAGACAAGTGCTAGGTTGCCACACAATTTCGCAAGGATGCTGTTAATATATGCACTCATCGTACAAGGAGGAAAGTTTTCAAAACTAATTTGTGTGATATTCTTGTCCCTCATATTACATTACGTAACATCTATCTACAACTAAAATCATGTAGTCGTGAAATATGTATAAGAAAACAAATAGTTTTTTAACTCTAGTTTAGTTTTTAATTTTAAAAATATTACAAAACTGTCATTCGTCGATTTACATAATCTTCTTTTTATCTTACTTAGATCTTATTCCAATCTAAGCCTTCATAATGCGACAACTTGTATCAATCTGATAAGGTCAAATCAATTCATCCTATGGAGCCAAGATATTGAACGAATTCTTAAACTGGTGCTGAGATTCAGCTAAATTTTCCTGTTTTATACTAAGACGAAAATGAAGACTTGGATTGGAGTAAGACTTTACTAGGAACAAAAACGTACTACATTATACCATCTGATCTAAATCTCCTTTCAGATACTGTCGGTAATGATTTCAAATCTAATCTGATTGTAATGAAGCACATTTGTAGTCTGAAAATATACGAAAACGGTTATCAATTAAGTCTTAGAGTTGTGTGTGTGTGTGTATGGAAGAACGATGAATCGAAGTGAATTTCAATTGCAGTTAACTGTTTTTAAGAGAAGTGAATGTGTTTATGAGTAATGATTGACACAATCACAAGCGAAGGTGTTTTAGCTCAATCAAATAGACGTTACGTTTTCGTACCGATTTCAAGCGATTGTGGGTACCTACCCAACCTAGCTAAACTCTCATCGCTTTTAAATATATATGCAACAATTAAGCTTTAAAAAAAAATGTGGCCGTTCACTTAAAATTACTTCACTTTTCTTCCCACTCCAATTAACGGGTATTTTGATTTTGTTTACATTTTACCAACTCTTTTCGTAATATTTTCTCATTTCGTATATACTTCAATAGAGCTGTCTCTAGCCCTCTAATCCTGTTATTTAATAGTTCAATTTGTGTAACATAAATTTTCTTATTGGTGGCATAAGCAGAGCAATGTTTGCACTCATCATCTTGAAACTCTTGAGGATCTTTAATGTTAACTAAACTTTCGCTCAAATCCTCCTGATCGTCTGTTATCGATGCTTCACTGGTATCATTTTTCATCGTTTCTGGATTTACTTTAGTCTTTTCATATGTTTTCAATACTAAACTAGGATTAAAAACTGGCGATGGACTTCTGGGACGTCCATCTGATGGACTATCTAAGAACAATGTTGGAATTGCATCCTTTTTCAAATATTTTTTGGAAAAGTATTTTGGATTGAAGTGTACATCACAGATGTATGGCTTCCTTTTGCATTTTATCTCCACAGCAGATGTACTGCAATTTAGTAGCCATGCTTTGTATTTTGGTGATCCTTTTGGTGGAAATATAAAAAATCTTCTACTTGGATATTTTCTAGAGCTAGCTCTGCATGCTGTTATCGAACATCGAATACTCCAAAATTCAGCACCAGTTGCCATCACGCAAGAAAATTCAACAGACGACAAGGTGTGTGAGAATTATGTGTGCTGGAATTCAAGAATTCGTAGGAGTTTACGTATTGCAGTAGTGTTATTTGAGTTAAATATTTCTGGAAAAAGAAAAAAGTATTAATTAAATTTCTCAGGGATAATAAAATGTTCGCATAATTTAGGCTAAGAATGAATATGTTCCATGGCAAGAAATTAGGAAGGGTTCATTAGATATTTCTGCCCCGAATTATAACCTTTTTCAAAGGGAGGCCAGCCCATTTCAACTGGACAAGAGGATATGCACAAATATTCTAGAAATTAAAGAAGGGTATCACCAGGATGAGATCTTTATTGGCACATAGACCCAATATAATCTTGATATAGCAATAGAGGGTTCACCTACTACAATAATAGGAGGGCTGTACGGACAGAAATCTGCAAACTCCTCTGGATTTATATCACCCTACTATGTCATAAACATTTATTTATTTGAGAACCCGTGCCAAAGGCACATCTTAAGCCGGTTCCACACAATGCGTGCTTTTGTAAAATATTTTGCAATGCGTCTCGTTTATACACACCTCTTCAAATGAGACGCATTGACAAATATTTGTCAAATGTACACATTGTGGGAGCGGCTTGAGAAAGTTACATAGTGGATTTACAATGTGGCAGAACAAATAATAAAAAAGAATGAGAACAACATTAAGTTTAATATATAGTACAGTATAAAATAGAAATAGGAGCATAGTACAGTACAATCCAGTGCGCTGTGCACCTAGCAGATAGATTTACAGGTACAAATATCGAAAGTCCTTAGAATTGAACATGATAGTCAGAGTTGATAGCAAGTTTAGAAATATAGTACATTGAGTTTTAGTATTAGATGAGGTTACGTGCAGATAGTTAGATCTATATAGAATAATGAAAGGAGACTTTCAGCGGGGTCCTATATCAATTGAGTGTCTCCAGTTGTTGGCAACTTTATATTCTTTTAAGGTTCTTTCTATAGTTTTCACCCAAATAAAGTACGCACTATGCTCTGTAATTGCTAGCAGACATACAACTTTCCTACTACTGGATGTTGTCACTAGATATTTGATTTGAATCGTTAGAAGAACCCTTCTAGGATCATACCCAACACAAGGCTAAATCATTGACCAGCTTATAGCTTGAATGCCTGAAATAGAACATCCGAAGTTTTGATACGTTGGATAAACAACGTGTAACTCATATTTAGTCCCCATGTCTATAGTGCAGTTTACACCTTTAATTACTTTGAAAAATGTAATGTTCTCGATTTTGGATCAAAGAAATGAAGGAAGTCTATTAACCTAGAATAACAGATTTTTTTTACCATTAAGCTGGGACCCCAATAAGATAGGTAGACACATCAGTAATAAATAAAGAAAACTATTTTCTTACAAGATTTCCATGAATTGAAAAGGAGTAAGACTTGTGCTTGCTGGTTGTATGTCGTTTCAAAAGGGAAAATTTACCGATTTGATCACAAAACAACTCACAAGATGGACGTACTTACGATTTGGATAAAAGTACTTATTTCCACAAAATTCACCTTACTACCTTCCTTGACTGGACACAAATATGTATATACTCTTTTGTTATAGCATCTAATCGTTCAACTGCTCTATTACACGTTTAAATAATTTTAAAATTCACTTAAATATTAAAAACAAACTCAAAAGAAAAGGAATTTGTGAAATTGCCGCGCTCAAAAATGACATATGACTCCACTCCCCATCTGCGAGAATTCGTATCAAAATAATCAGACGTCAAAGGTTGTTCTAAAGCTTCCGCTTGAGCTTTAAAGTGCCTGAGGTTGGTTGTTGTCTAAGACAATTGAATAATTTTAGGACTGCCAAATATGAAATTTAAAACAGAAAAAAAATTTATTTTTATTATTTTATTCATTTAGCCTAGAGAGATAATTAAGTGTAAGTTTTACTTGTTTTTAGAACATATTATTGATTTCTAAACAAAGCTTGGTTAGCATACACATACACTGGAACATTTTGTTTTATTTTGATCTGATTTGTTTTATTTCAACTGGATTTTATGAAACTTACCCGGTTATTACACGAGTCAGTAGAACTGACACTGACACAGCCTTGTGTAAGCCCGTACTTACTAGTCAGTACTGACTAGAATTCTGTACAGACAGGAAACTGTCAAAAATAAAATTGAAATGGCCAAAACTGAAAATAAAAGGTAGATGCTAGTGGAAATTTGTGTTTACGTTTCTAATCTTCTCTCTTTTGAGTTATAATATACATTGTAATCTTTATTTTGTAGAGAATAATGACGCAATAAGGCAGAAATCATTACCAAACATACAGAAGAGGAATGTCTTTACCGCTTGACAACATTTTTATAATGAACTGACTAGTTAATTGATCGAAACTAGTCAGTAAAATTGCCAGCTGAAGTTACTACGGACCGTCAGGTCTACTGACTCGTGTAATCGTGGGGTTATGGTGAATTCTTTTCAGCAAAACCCAACATGCACTAAACCCGAAGTTTTTAAATCTACATCGAACTTAGCCCTGTCCTGAAAGGGGTCAAGCTGAAAAAAATGCAAAAAAATAAAGTATCTGAAAATGTTCGTTCATTATGATTTTAATAAATTTCGACAAAATATCCACACATCACCACTTTGATTACAAATAACTTCGTTTTTTGACGTTGGAAGTTTATACTCTGTACGAATCCACGTTCCACGATTAGTGGACGAAGTAACGTGTAATGTATAGAAAAGCACGGCACAGACAATAAAGTACTCTCTCTCCTCTCTTTGTCTTTTCTATACATTGAAATGGCGAATTGACATCAGCTGCAATGTATCAAAATTTAATGAAAATACTTCTATTCTCTGTACCGTCGTTCTGAACGGTAATTATAAATTTTTATAGAGTAATAAGGTTTAAAACCGATGCAGAAATTGCACATAGAGTCGCTGTGAAAAAAACAAACTTGCAGAGGCAGCTTTACGTCAGTGTTTTGAATAAAACACTTTAGGTTTATGAACCGAACGAGTGACGGCCCAGTTCAGTTGAAAGAAACTCAGCATCATTACCTTACTTCGCACGCTTTAACAGGACTATCATTATTTTACTTGAATTCTTTTTATTTTTCAAACTCTTTTGGGCTTTTGCTTGGTTTTGTGGGAACATTATGAAACTAATAGTTTTTCCATTAAAATTTCTCAAACACCCATAGTTTAATATTTTCAAAAATACCGTTTGATAGATGTCCACAACAGTCTATAAAGTATGCCCAATAAGATTTTGATATTTAAATCATGACGGTACTCTAGTGGCTTATAAGAGTAAAAGTAAATAAAAAAAAAAAAATCAGCGGAATTGCATAAACAGTTAATCGTTATTTTTCAAACTGAGACACTGAAGTATTTGAAATCATTGACGGCATATACTTTTCATTACACAAGAATTTGGAAATTATTTTATGGTAGAATTTACTCCGTCGTACACGCCGCTAGCATGCATTACTGTGATGCAAGTTTTCGTCGATGAGTGACACTCGGTGGCAGATTTTTTCCGAATTTTTCCTCTCCCCGTGTGTCCATCATCAACGAAAAGCTGCATTACAGTTGTACATGCTAGCGGCGTGTACGACGGAGGTTTGTTATATAAAGAGTGTCCAAATTTTGTAATGCTCCCGGCAACCATAAATAGATATTGTCGAGATAATAAAAAATATATTGGAAGATTCGTAGAATTTCAACGGTGATACCCAATAATTTTTTTTACGCTCTTCCCTTCCGTTTTGAAATTAAGGTCAAACAAGGTTAAAATTTGAAATATTTTTTTTTTTTCAAAATTCACGTCATCAACACCAGTTTTATATTTGATTTAAAAGTTTGAAACCATCTTTCACCCAAAATTTAACCATTATTACGTCTTTTACCTTTTATTAAAAAGCTTGAAAAGCTTATTCACAGAAGAAAATTGCCTAACCTTAGACAGTTTTTGACGATGTGAAAAATGTGAAAAAAAATAGTTGTATTCCGGGCACAGGAAGTAATTTTAAATTGAAAGCTTAGAGCTTTTAAAATTCGATATGAAAAACTAGTGTTGACGATGTAAGTTTGAAAAAATTGTAGTATAAATGCAAAAAAAAAAAAAACACTTCGGTTAAAATTTCGAAATTTTGATTTTTAGATTCCCTAACTCCGAAACGAAGGGGAGGTGCGGAAAATGATTATGAGGTATTGAAAATCTTTACCAATCTAATAAAATTTAGATCATACTCATAGTTAAATGTAAGCTGCATTGCTTTCCTTTTTTCGTTCAAGATGAATCTGTTTCAATCCATGTCGTTCTTTTTCTCCGGCCGAACGATTTAGTTTCAATCTGTCGTCGGTTTTTTGGACTCGGAATGATTCTGAATGCACCTGAGTTTTTCATCGATTCAAGCAGAACAATTTTAATTTGTAGTTATGAATTTGTTGTTTACATTTTGGTTTAGGTGGTAATACTTGGAGTTAAGTCTTCTTTGTTGGAAAATGGCTTTGTTTTTTTATAAACAACAATTTGTACGAATTTATATTTGCTTTTGTCAAATGGACGAAATGTCAAACAATTGAAATGGTTCTGTTTTCTTCAATTTTTATGTACGACTAAATTATGAAATCGTTCTTTCCATTTACATAGATTCATTCAGAACGAGAAAAGGAATAGCAGCAATATCGATTCATTATCGATTTAAAATATTATTTAAGCATGACTACAGTATTAATTTAGGATTATTTTAATATTGAAATGAAATAAAATATTAAATATATGAAACAAACAATTTATTTACGTCCTTTTCAATAGATAATAATTCCACTAAACTAATATTGATTTTAACAACTAATCAAAATAGGCAGTTTTGTTTTGCTAGTCTTATATGTGTGTATGTGTGTGTGTTTGTTAGGTGTATGTATTGTGTAAAAACGTCTATTTAACCTCATCATTAATAATAGAAATAATAATAAAATATTTAATTTAGATCTTAGTCATATATCTGTATATATTTATATCTACTATGTATTATATAGATACATAACAAAAGTCAGTTCTTTTTTTCTTCTGAAAATATAAAAAACACTAAAAGTATATAGTAAAAATGATAATAATAAAAACAAAAAATGTAAAAGTTTAAATAATACGAGGCGAGTACATACATATGTATATACATATGTAGTAGCAGCTAAACAAAAAAAGAATTGCTTAAAAAAAAGGCATCCTCGATATTTACACACTATTTCAGCATCATCACTAAGTTTTATGCTGCCTTAAAAAATATTTTCCTTGCATTTATACATCATACATACATACACACGTTATGTACGTGTGGTTGTTATTGTTGTTCTCTCAAATGCAATCTCACCCAATTATTATTAATTTTATGAATTTTAATGTAAGTTTTTCCTTGATAAAATAGTTTTTTTGTTTGTTTTTATATATATTATTTCTGTAATTGTTTTTTTTTTAAATACATTTTTACATATTTGTTTATTTACCTTGTGATACAGACTATCTATTATTTATTATGCATTAAAATTTAGTTTATAATCCACTCTTGAAGCTTTGTTGTAACAAACAACAACAGTACACCATGGCTTATATATATTTGCGTATCTATGTAAATTTTTCAGACAGGAAAATTGCAATTTTTTTCTCAATGTAAATATTACAAAGTTTAAGTTAAAAAACTAAAAAAAAAATAAATTAAAAATTGAAAAACCAATATAATTACAAAAATTTCATCAATTTCCTGCCTTTAAAACGACTTCTTAACTAATATATACAATATTGTTGTTATCTAAGAGCACCATTATTTTTATGTAATAATTGTTATAGTATTTTACAAATATAATATTCGCGTATTATTTCGAATAAGTTTTTTAATATTTTCATTATTTTTTACACTTTCTCTGTACAATAATTGTTGAATAAAAATTATTCTAGTTGAAATATAATCGATTGGTTCTCTCGAAAATTTCAACAATTCTCTTTTTATGATTCACTTTGTGGTGGTTTAGTCACATATTCCATTTTTCAATATTGTGTTTTTTTTTATACTATGTATATGGACTAATGTATATAGAAATATTATGTACATAGAATTGTTCGATTTTATTGATAGTATAAATAATAATATGGCAAATTTTCTCTTACAGAGTTATTTTTATTTTTTGGTAAGTAGTTTAATGACATTGTTTTTTTGTATATGACTCGATTTTATGTCATAGAATAATATGTATGTATGTCCGGCAGTGGTATAGTGGAGGCATTGAAAAAATAAATAATAAGGAAGCGGAGTATCGTGCGAATACAATGTACGTATTTAAGCAATTCAATGACAGTGTGACCTACGGTCGCCGGGGGGGGGGGGGAGAAATGACAAGAGCGCCTAGTGGCTATTTTGTGTCAGTTCACCATTCTGACATTTCATAATTTTGAAAAGAAGTTCTCGGATTTGAATTCGCGATATTGTGAAAAATAAATAATTAAACTTGATATTTACGTAATAGTAGTGTGAAATAAGTACGAAATATTCTTTTGTGAACGATATTTTGTGTAATAGAGACTCCGATGTTTTAAATTATCATAATGAAATGCGCTGTGCTGTGCTGCAGGAACGAACAGAGTTATTGTCGTGGGAAAGCATTCTTCAAGTAACTTTAATAGCTTTACTAATTAATTATAGTGTATTAAATAAAATAAAAGTGAAATATTTATAAAAATAAACAGCCCTAGCAAAAAATTTTACATTTTATCAATGCCGGTTTGTTTGTTTACAATTGAATTGTCATTGGTGGCTAAATTATGCCAGTCATACAAAGGCAACGTCAAGAAATATTTTCTGAAAATAAATGGGGCATTAGAAGAAATTCTTACAAATTTAAAAAGTTAAAAAATATTATAAAATTTAATATTTAAAAATTAATTTACAAACGTTGAGGTTATCTATTAAATTTCGTTTATTCACAGCTATAGTTTTTCAAGTTTTCTTTCATCATTCCAAAAATTTTCAAATTAGGTTTCCTCGAGATAAAGTTTTTTGTAAGAAATGGCTTGAAGCTATAGGGTGCATGAATTATATACCTTTAAAAGGAAGCATCGTATGTGAGGATCACTTCAACGAAAACCATATTAACAAAAACAAAGTGCGCAAAACCCTAAATATGTTTGCAGTAGCATTGCATAACTTTGCTGAATGTGAAGATTGCTGTTCAAATTCTGTAGTAAGTATAATATTAAAAATATTTCTCACAACTGCCTAATTACATTGCATAAAACAAAGGATACTGATAAAATTGGGGAAGGATTATCTGACATTGCTATACCTCTTCAAAGACCCGTCGCCGATAAGTATCTTTATACGGTAAATCTTAAAAATTTTTTTTTTTTTTTTTCATAATATTTCTTCTCAGAGATACATATTTATGTAGCTTATGACCATGATGAAGATGTTGTTGATCATAGGACTTAGGATCAACAATTTTTACTCGAACACAGCTATATAACATATCCCAGCTTCAGATAAATGCTCCATCCGTCAAAAATTTAACAAAATAAGAAATGTGAATTAAGCTAAATTCCTTTATATTATGTAACTCAACAGAGATCTCAAAAGCAATAAAAGTGAGAATACGAATTAAGTTTCATTCATATATTATATTTTAATATTAACGATAAAAAAGCAATAGAAGCTTATGATCATGGGGACTGAATGAGGTAAATGTATTGTGTATATTCTCATGATACATGAACCTAATACTCCTATCTCTAACCTCCACGTGGTGGTCCCTGGAAACAAATTACAATGTTTATATAATGAACACTTTGATTTGGCTAAAGAGAAGGGGGACCTATTCCATTTGGATATTTGGCAAATAGTATATATCCAAATAGAATAGGAAACATTTAATTAATTCAACATTACTAAAACAGAATTAATTAACATAGCATTTTCGTGCATAAACTCATAAATTTATTTGTTTTGCTGTAATTTAATATTAACTAAACGAATTTTTTGACATACTGTATTTTTTAAATGTTTACTAGTAATATTGAAAGTATACAATTTATTTTAAGTTTTTGAAATACCCCCCTTCAAAATTTCACGGTTTCACTACTGCCATGACGAAACGAATACAAAAACAGCACACTAATACATTTCGCCGAGTGGCTTAGGTTTTCACCCGATATGCCGTTTTCTTATATTCAATGAGTGGAGGCAGTCTATTAGTTTGGACATTTTGGTAGCTACATATTTGCAAATATTTTTAGCAATTAATAATAAAGGTTTCGATAGAATTAAGTGCTCGTAGGTATGTGAGCTTAGAGGATGTTTTGTAATAATAATAGGCATTGCATACGATGACATTATTCATTGAAAACATAAGGTTTGGAATTATAAATTTCTGATTAGAAGTATGCATTCGGAATGACAGCTATTAATAAAAAAAAAAGAATAATAATAATAATAATATATGCAATTTTGGTAGTTGCTGTAAAAATTTTAATTTTCCTTTAGAGGGTTAAGTTAGGACATAAGGAAAAAATGTGGCAAATAAAAAAATATATATAAATATATATAAAAAAATATTCTAAGTATGCATTAGAAATATAAAGATAACAGAATTATTTTATTAGAGTAAAAAAAAAAAACTGATACGTTCATCTTATATAGAAATACATACATACTATATATACGAATGAGTGCAAACGCTGTTTTATTAATTTCTCAATTGCCTGAACAATAAAAGAAAAATACACTACTAAAAAACGCATACTTTTAACAGATCTTGCAAAAATTAGCCTTTCAAATTAATTTTGTGTACGTGAACTTAATGTAATTGAGGATGTATTTATGTTTGGGTTTTACCTAATACATAGTTCATTTATTCCGTATTCAAGAGTCTATCCCCTATAAAATGAATTTGACATGCTATAATGAGCAAATGGGTGATATTTCACTTAGTGGTTTGAAGATTATCTTATACCTATGACACACAGATTTTAAAATTTTTACTTGTCATGAAAACGTCAGAAATTTCTTTTAGTGGACAGTTAGATCAGGGTAAGGCGGAACGAGATGCCTTCTTCCTAGGAAGAGAAGTATTTTTTTTGCGTGAAAGTTCTTCAAAGTCGGCAGACTTCAAGAAGTATGAACCAAAGGCCTGGAATTTACAATGTGCAATGGTCTCGCATTCGCATTCATCCTCTTCGAGACATAGTCGATGCATGTGTTTGTTTAGCTTGCAGAGTTCGGTTAGGATTCCTGTAATGATTCTGAGTTGATTCCTAGATAGCCTTAAAAGATCTAGGCTCTTCTTTAGTGAAGGTCCTCTAATGAATCTTTTGACTTGTATGGAGCCTATCATGTTTTTTTTTTTTGCTAGTACGTCTCCGTTATCATTTTCATCTATTCCTGAGTGTATTGATACCCATGGGAGTGTTAGGTGGTTAGGTTTCACACATTAACTTCGTTTTGTCTTCAGGTGATGAGATTGTTTTTAGTAGGCAAAGTGGATACTTGGGGCCGTATTCACAAAGCCATTTAATTGAAATTTAATTTAATTTCTGTTTTAGTACTGCTGAAATAAAGGGTTAGGGCACACATAAAATTAAATTAAAATTAAAATTGTGTTATTTTATGTTATGATAACGCATATATAACTTCAATTGAAATTTAAGTGGGCTACAACCGTTACTAACGGGAGTACTAAAACATAAATTAAATTAAATTTCAATTAAATGGCTTGGTGAATACGGCCCTTAGGCATGGATATCCCAAGTATGTTTTAAAGTCCAATATATAAATAGAAAAAGAAAGATTTTCTTAAGATTAGACCTAAAGGCAAGATTCAAAATGAGAAGGTAATAGAGCTTCAGAATTTTTTGAAAATAAAACGTAAAAAATATTCGTTTTTGGACAATTCATAATTTGAAGAACAACTAAATTTTTGTACATCTCGCTTTGAATACCGACCGTATTTATAAAAATATTTCAATTTTACGTATGTCATAAAATTGATAATTTTGTAACTATCATAAAGTGGTACTGAAATCATTAAAAAGTTCGGTATACCATGGAAAAATTCCTAGTATTGACTCATTTTAGAAATATCTAGGTAGGTGAATAGGGTTTGACCCAGTTTAGACAGGTCAGTATGCTGCCTCTGTCGCATGAAAGGAAAAAAATGTGTGAAAAAGGGGTTAGAATGATCAGCGCATTTAAGGCCTGATCTGTCAACTTCGGCTTGATTTTAAGTCGATGTCGACGATGAGGTGAAATTTGTAATTAAATTAAAGCTTCAACTGCTTGAACAAGCCAAAATTCTCGACTTCTGTGATTGAAATGAAGTTCGCCGCAGTTAACACCAACTTTGCACTTTGAGCATTGTTTAGTTTCAGTCGCAGTCGAAGTTGCAATTGTATCTTGCCACATGCGTTTACCATTTGGGAAAAGTTATAGTCGACTGATCAGTCGTAATTGTAATTCAGGACTATTATCTTCTTTCATTTATTGAGCCTGGCTGGATTTGTGTTATGCAGTCCTTCCAGGTTTTTCAATTTCAACTTATACATCAAATTTACTTAAAAAATTCTCCAAAATTCGAGTTTTAAATTAATTTCGACATTTTTTTCGGTTCTTATTTTCTTTGTGAACGCAGCAATTGCTAAATACTAAACAACAATGCACGCAAATGAAGCAACAATTAACAACAATTAGACTAGACTAGACTAGACTAGACTAGACTAGACTAGACTAGACTAGACTAGACTAGACTAGACTAGACTAACAACTGGCATGTATAACATAGATTGCTTGATTTTATATTTCATTAAGGTCAGCTTTTGTTGGCAGGGGTAGTAACACTAATTCCAAATATATTCGAAATTATTGCTTCCATTAGAATCTTATCTTCTATAACATCAAGTATTCCTTAAACTTGAGTTTTAAGGAAATATAATTAAGCAATTTTTGTCTGCACGTCCCTAAAGCAAAGTTCACCTAATGAAAAGTTAAGAAACTGTAGAGTAAAATTGGAAAATTTCTGGTGTTCTTTAGAATGAAACAAGTAATTTCATATACTTTTGCATGAATGAGGGAAAAAAACGTGGCTCTGCATTATTGCAGTGCAACTGAGATAACGAGTTAAAAACAAAAATCGAGAGAACGTAGGATTAGCCGAACGACATATATTCATTTTTAAAACCACTGAACTGAAACTGGACTATAGTGAATTTTGTATTGAGCGGAATAACAAAAAGAGACAACTATAGAAAAGTGAGAGTAAGGAATTTCGTAGTGTCAGCCTGTCCGCTGTTCATGTTATACATGTCAGTGGGTATGACTGTCTCACACCATGTATCGCCGTTTTGAGCATCATATGAATCTGAAATTATTTAATTCGATCCAGTAGAAAAAAAAGTTATTAAAAAAATTCAAACGTTATTTTTGCCTTTTAACTATAAAGTCGGAAGAGATTACGCCACAAATTGTCTACGAATCTTCCAGTTAGCAATCATTACATGTAATAAAAAAATTAATGGGGTACCGGTTAATTCGTGCGGTTTTCTAACAGATGGCGTAACTTGTTTTATATTCCAGTGATTCTCCTTTTCCAAATATGTGTTGGAAAGCTACTGTCATATAGTTTCAGAATCAGTATGTGTCATTTAGCTGAAGCGTAAACAACAATACTTTTTTTTACAATGGGAATGATCCGGAAGGTAGGCCATTGGGTGCCGTATGAATTGAAGCCAAGAGACGTCGAACGCCGATGAACGCCGATGAACGCGTGTGAACAACTGCTTCAACGGTACAAAAGAAAAAGTTTTTTGCATCGAATTGTCACTGGCGATGAAAAGTGGGTCCATTACGATAATCCAAAACGTCGGGCAACGTATGGATACCCCGGCCATGCATCATCATCGACGGCCGTTCAGAATATTCATGGCCTGAAGGTTATGCTGTGTATTTGGTGGGACCAGCTGGGTGTGATCTATTATGAGCTGTTGCAACCGAATGAAACGATCACAGGGGCAGTCTACCGACGACAATTGATGCGTTTGAGCCGAGCACTGCGCGAAAAACGACCGGAATATGAACAAAGGCACAGCAAGGTAATTTTGCAACATGACAATGCTCGGCCACATGTTGCACAGGTCGTCAAAACCTACCTTGAAACGCTTAAATGGGATGTCCTACCCCACCCGCCGTATAGTCCAGACCTTGCGCCATCCGATTACTATCTCTTCCGATCAATGCAACATGGCCTGGCTGACCAGCACTTCTCCAATTATGAAGAAGTCAAAAATTGGATCGATTCGTGGATAGCGGAGAACCCGGCCGAATTTTTCAGAAAGGGTATTCGTGAATTGCCAGAAAAATGGGAAAAGGTTATAGCTAGCGATGGACAATACTTTGAATATTAAATTTGTAACCATTTTTTCACAATAAAGCTTCAATTTTCGAAAAAAAACCGCACGAATTAACCGGTACACCATTATATTCGAAAGAAAAAAAAACCAAGTAACAAAAATAATACGAGTATGATTTAAGTCCGAATGAATTAATATTTTTCAGTTACAGTTTTAAAATTAAAAATAACGCGAAATACACAAAGAGACAGTTCCCTGTATCCCACCCGAAATGACGTTGGAGACATCTTCAATCAGCGGTTAATTTAGTTCAGAAAAAGTAGTGTAAAATGCATATTAATCTATTTAATTTTTTTACTGAAAATTTCACATATCTAACAAATAAAAAATAAAAATCGTTTTCTGTACAGAAAAACGGAAAAACTTTTCATGTTGTGTACGTATTTAGTCAAGTCTCGAATGAATCGTAGTTACATCCTTAAATAAAAGAGGCGCTAGTATCAAGTAGAAAGTGTTTTTTCACCACGAAATTTTGACATTTTTGCTTATAACTTTTGACATTTTAAAATGCATGCTTGCATTTGCACGGAAATTGATGGTAAAATGTTGTGTTAAGTGAAAGTGTGTGTTTTTTTTTAGTTTAAATATAAAATTTAGGTTGAGTTAGTACAGCTTTCATCCCACATTCTTGAGATTCTGTTATGTGATTAGCCAATAAAGAAAAGAACTTAAACATATACGCCTGAGTTGCGTATTAGACTTAAATCTAAATTTTAAAGCAAGCCATCTCTTCAACAGAATAATATTGTATGAAAGTATTCTACCTAAATGTTTTGTGCAAAAGATAAAGAAAACTATCCAAATATAAAAAATTCCTAGGAGAATTTGATTCCTTTTTTCTTTAATGATGTCTTAAAATTAATTTTGATTTTTTGCCTGTAGGTGTGTTAATTTTCTATTTGAGTAGCAACATAATGTTTTTTGCTTTATTACTTTTTTTTTTGGTTTAGCCTCTTCATTCCGCATAACCACGCTTTTTTATTTTATTTTATTTTACTATATGTTTTTATGTATTCCACTAAATTGATACGGTATCCAGTGAAACATAGCCAATATGAATATTTACATTTTCTTGCTGCTTAATATATTTTAACGTATTATACAATGAATACAGGGTGTCCTTAAAATTGTCTCGTAAATAAATAACTTTAGTTTTTTCTGTACAATATTTCGTGCAAAAATATTACTTCTATCTGTCTATAAATAAATATATTGTATTGTTATGTAAGTACATAATATATGTATTTGCTTACCTTGTTTTGTAAACTAAAATTATGTGGAGCCGAAATAGCATTATAATTTTCACATTTTTGTTTTGTTTTTCTTTAACAGATCTTTTCTCGCTTTTACATGTTAATTTTGGAAAAATTTTGGTATACTTAGATTTGTTTACAAAAGTCCTTATAAAATTATATTAAAATAAAAAACGTCAAAAAAATCACGTTTCTTGTATGGGGGATATTTTTAATTTTATTTTATTTTTATTATTTTTTGTTATAACGACAAAAATTTCATCAGAAATCGTCTACGGCCAACGGTTTTCGAGATATTAGCGATTTTGCGCAATTTTTTTCATGCCAATAGATTCTAAAGGTGTCATTTCAGGCGGTGTATGTTGATAAGGGGGGACAAAAATTTAGAATCTATTGGCATGAAAAAAATTGCGTAAAATCGCTAATATCTCGAAAACCGTTGGCCGTAGACGATATCTGATGAAATTTTTGTCCCCCCCTATCAACAAATACCACCTGAAATGACACCTTTATAATCGATTGACATGAAAAAAATGCATAAAATCGCTAATATCTCGAAAACCGTTAGCCGTCGGCGATTTCTGATGAAATTTTTGTCCCCCCCCCCCCCCCCCTATTGGAACACACCCCCTGAAAGGACCCCTTTAGAATCGATTGGCATGAAAAAAAATACATAAAATCGCTACTATATCGAAAACCATTAGCCGTAGACGATTTCTGATGAATTTTTTGCCCCCCCCCCCTATTGGACACCCTCAGAAAGGATACCTTCAGAATCGATTGAAAGGAAAAAAAATGCATAAAATCGCTAATATCACGAGAACCGTTAGCCGTCGGCGATTTCTGATGAAATTTTTGCCCCCCCCCTATCGAAAGACACCCCCTGAAAGGACACCTTTAGAATAGATTGACATAAAAAAAATGCGTAAAATCGCTACTATATCGAAAACCGTTGGCCATAGACGAATTGTGATGAAATTTTTGCCCCCCCCTGTCAACATACACCCCCTGAAAAGACACCTTTAGAATCTATTGGAATGAAAAAAAAATTGAGCAAAGTCGCTAATATCTCGGAAATCGCTAGCCGTAGAAGATTTCTGATGAAATTTTTGTCATCCCCTATCAACAGACAACCCCTGAAACGACACCTTTGGAGTCTATTGGCATGAAAAACATTACGTCAAATCGCTAATATCTCGAAAACCATTAGCCGTAGACGATTTCTAATGTAATTTTTGTCACCCCTATTAACGTAGACTGCCTGAAATGACACCTTTGGAATCTATTGGCATGAGAAAAATTGCGTAAAATCGCTAATATCTCGAAAGCCGTTGGCCGCAGACGATTCTCGATGAAATTTTTGTCCCCCCTCCCAATCGTAATATACCCCCTGAAAGAACCCCTTCAGAATCGATTGACATGAAAAAAAATGTATAAAATCGCTAATATCTCAAAAACCATTAGCCGTAGAAGATTTCTGATGAAATTTTTGCCACCCCCTAAGTGCATACACCCCCTGAAAGGACACCCTTAGAATCGATTGACATGAAAAAAATACATGAAATCGCTCATATCTCGAAAACCGTTAGCCGTAGCCGATTTCTGATGAAATTTTTGCCACCCCCTAAGTGCATACACCCCCTGAAAGGACACCCTTAGAATCGATTGACATCAAAAAAATTCACGAAATCGCTAATATCTCGAAAATCGTTAGCCGTCGACGATTTCTGATGAAATTTTGATCCCCCCCTAACGGAATACACCCGCTGAAAGGACGCTTTTCGAACCGATTGATATGAAAAAAATCCATGAAATCGCTAATATCTCGAAAATCGTTAGCCGTCGACGATTTCTGATGAAATTTTTGAAAACCCGCCCTATCGGAATACACCCCCTGAAAGAACCCCTTCAGAATCGATTCCCATGAAAAAAATTCATAAAATCGCTAATATCTCAAAAACCGTTAGCAGTAGAAGATTTCTCATGACATCTTTGCCCCCTCCCCTATCGGATCTTTAGAATCGATTGACATGAAAAAATACGTAAAATCGCTAATATCTCGAAAACCGTTAGCCGTAGCCTATTTCTGATGAAATTTTTGTCACCCCCTAAGTGCATACACCCCCTGAAAGGACCCTCTTAGGATTGATTGACATGAAAAAAATACATAAAATCGCTAATATCTCGAAAAGCGTTAGCCGTAGGCGATTTCTGATGAAATTTTTGTCACCCTCTAATCGAATACACCCCCAAAAGGACACCTTTAGAATCGATTGACATGAAAAAATTCATACAATCGCTGAAAGGACGCCTTTAGAATCGATTGACATGAAAAAGACCCATAAAATAATATCGATTTAAGCTTTTTTTTTCATGTCAATCGATTCTAAGGGTATCCTTTCAGGGGGTGTATGCACTTAGGGGGTGTCAAAAATTTCGTCAGAAATCGTCTACGACTAACGGTTTTCGAGATATTAGCGATTTAAGCTTTTTTTTTCATGTCAATCGATTCTACGGGTGTCCTTTCAGGGGGTGTATGTACTTAGGGGGTGTCAACAATTTCGTCAGAAATCGTCTACGACTAACGGTTTTCGAGATATTAGCGATTTAAGCTTTTTTTTTCATGTCAATCGATTCTAAGGGTGTCCTTTCAGGGGGTGTATGCACTTAGGGGGTGTCAAAAATTTCATCAGAAATCGTCTACGACTAACGGTTTTCGAGATATTAGCGATTTAAGCTTTTTTTTCATGTCAATCGATTCTAAGGGTGTCCTTTCAGGGGGTGTATGCACTTAGGGGGTGTCAAAAATGTCATCAGAAATTGTCTACGACTAACGGTTTTCGAGATATTAGCGATTTAAGCTTTTTTTTCATGTCAATCGATTCAAAGGGTGTCCTTTCAGGGGGTGTATGCACTTAGGGGGTGTCAAAAATTTCGTCAGAAATCTTCTACGACTAACGGTTTTCGAGATATTAGCGATTTAAGCTTTTTTTTCATGTCAATCGATTCTAAGGGTGTCCTTTCAGGGGGTGTATGCACTTAGGGGGTGTCAAAAATTTCATCAGAAATCGTCTACGACTAACGGTTTTCGAGATATTAGCGATTTAAGCTTTTTTTTTCATGTCAATCGATTCTAAGGGTGTCCTTTCAGGGGGTGTATGCACTTAGGGGGTGTCAAAAATTTCATCAGAAATCGTCTACGACTAACGGTTTTCGAGATATTAGCGATTTAAGCTTTTTTTTCATGTCAATCGATTCTAAGGGTGTCCTTTCAGGGGGTGTATGCACTTAGGGGGTGTCAAAAATTTCATCAGAAATCGTCTACGACTAACGGTTTTCGAGATATTAGCGATTTAAGCTTTTTTTTCATGTCAATCGATTCTAAGGGTGTCCTTTCAGGGGGTATGTACACTTAGGGGGTGTCAAAAATTTCGTCAGAAATCGTCTACGACTAACGGTTTTCGAGATATTAGCGGTTTAAGCTTTTTTTTTTCATGTCAATCGATTCTAAGGGTGTCCTATCGGAATACACCCCCTGAAAGAACCCCTTCAGAATCGATTGACATGAAAAAAATTCATAAAATCGCTAATATCTCAAAAACCGTTAGCAGTAGAAGATTTCTCATGACATCTTTGCCCCCTCCCCTATTGGATCTTTAGAATCGATTGACATGAAAAAATACCTAAAATCGCTAATATCTCGAAAACCGTTAGCCGTAGCCTATTTCTGATGAAATTTTTGTCACCCCCTAAGTGCATACACCCCCTGAAAGGACCCTCTTAGGATTGATTGACATGAAAAAAATACATAAAATCGCTAATATCTCGAAAAGCGTTAGCCGTAGACGATTTCTGATGAAATTTTTGTCACCCTCTAATCGAATACACCCCCTAAAAGGACACCTTTAGAATCGATTGACATGAAAAAATTCATACAATCGCTGAAAGGACGCCTTTAGAATCGATTGACATGAAAAAGACCCATAAAATCGCTAATATCTCGAAAACCGTTAGCCGTAGACGATTTCTGATGAAATTTTTGTTACCCCCTGAAAGGACACCCTTAGAATCGATTGACATGAAAAAAATACATAAAATCGCTAATAACTCGCAAAGCGTTAGCCGTAGACGATTTCTGATGAAATTTTTGCAACTCCCTAATCGAATACACCCCTAAAAGGACACCCTTAGATCGATTGACATGAAAAAACTACACGAAATCGCTAATATCTCGAAAACCGTTAGCCTCAGACGATTTCTGATGAAAATTTTGTCACCACCTACACGTCATATAAGCTCTGAAAGGACACCTCTAGAATAGATTGACATAGAAAAGATGCATAAAATCGCTAATATCTCGAAAACCGCTAGCCGTAGACGATTTCTGATGAAATTTTTGTAACCCCCTAAGTGCATACACCCCCTGAAAGGACCCTCTTAGGATTGATTGACATGAAAAAAATACATAAAATCGCTAATATCTCGAAAACCGTTAGCCGTAGACGATTTCTGATGAAATTTTTGTCACCCCCTAAACGTCATTTCAGGGGGTATGAAAGGACACCTTTAGAATCGATTGACATGGAAAAATGCATAAAATCGTTAATATCTCGAAAACCGTTAGCCGTAGATGATTGCTGATGAAATTTTTGTCGAGTACACCCGGTGTCCATTCACTGGGGGTTATAACAATTACGAGGTGACAAAAATTTCATCAGAAATCGTCGACGGTAATGGTTTTCGAGATATTAGCGATTTTATGCATTTTTTCATGTCAATCGATTCTAAAGTTGTCCTTTCGGGGGGTGTACTCGATTAGGGGGTGACAAAATTTCACCAGAGATCATCTACGGCTAACGGTTTTCGATATATTAGCGATTTCATGTATTTTTTTTTATGTCAATCGATTGAGTGTCCTTTCAGGGGGTGTATGCACTTAGGGGGTGACAAAAATTTCATCAGAATTCGGCTACGGCTAACGGTTTTCATGCACTTAGGGGTGACAAAAATTTCATCAGAAATCGGCTACGGCTAACGGTTTTCGAGATATTAGCGATTTCATGTATATTTTTCATGTCAATCCATTCTAAGTGTGTCCTTTCAGGGGGTGTATGCACTTAGGGGGTGGCAAAAATTTCATCAGAATTCGGCTACGGCTAACGGTTTTCGAGATATTAGCGATTTTATGCATCTTTTCTATGTCAATCTATTCTAAAGGTGTCCTTTCAGAGCTTATATGACGTGTAGGTGGTGACAAAATTTTCATCAGAAATCGTCTGAGGCTAACGGTTTTCGAGATATTAGCGATTTCGTGTAGTTTTTTCATGGCAATCGATCTAAGGGTGTCCTTTTAGGGGTGTATTCGATTAGGGAGTTGCAAAAATTTCATCAGAAATCGTCTACGACTAACGGTTTTCGAGATATTAGCGATTTAAGCTTTTTTTTTCATGTCAATCGATTCTAAGGGTGTCCTTTCAGGGGGTGTGTGCACTTAGGGGGTGTCAAAAATTTCGTCAGAAATCGTCTACGACTAACGGTTTTCGAGATATTAGCAATTTAAGCTTTTTTTTCATGTTAATCGATTCTAAGGGTGTTCTTTCAGGGGGTGTATGCACTTAGAGGGTGTCAAAAATTTCATCAGAAATCGTCTACGACTAACGGTTTTCGAGATATTAGCGATTTAAGCATTTTTTTTCATGTCAATCGATTCTAAGGGTGTCCTTTCAGGGGGTGTATGCACTTAGGGGGTGTCAAAAATTTCATCAGAAATCGTCTACGACTAACGGTTTTCGAGATATTAGCGATTTAAGCTTTTTTTTCATGTCAATCGATTCAAAGGATGTCCTTTCAGGGGGTGTATGCACTTAGGGGGTGTCAAAAATTTCGTCAGAAATCGTCTACGACTAACGGTTTTCGAGATATTAGCGATTTAAGCTTTTTTTTTCATGTCAATCGATTCTAAGGGTGTCCTTTCAGGGGGTGTATACACTTAGGGGGTGTCAAAAATTTCATCAGAAATCGTCTACGACTAACGGTTTTCGAGATATTAGCGATTTAAGCTTTTTTTTCATGTCAATCGATTCTAAGGGTGTCCTTTCAGGGGGTGTATGCACTTAGGGGGTGTCAAAAATTTCATCAGAAATCGTCTACGACTAACGGTTTTCGAGATATTAGCGATTTAAGCTTTTTTTTCATGTCAATCGATTCTAAGGGTGTCCTTTCAGGGGGTGTATGCACTTAGGGGGTGTCAAAAATTTCGTCAGAAATCGTCTACGACTAATGGTTTTCGAGATATTACCGATTTAAGCTTTTTTTTTCATGTCAATCGATTCTAAGGGTGTTCTTTCAGGGGGTGTATGCACTTAGAGGGTGTCAAAAATTTCGTCAGAAATCGTCTACGACTAACGGTTTTCGAGATATTAGCGATTTAAGCTTTTTTTTCATGTCAATCGATTCTAAGGGTGTCCTTTCAGGGGGTGTGTGCACTTAGGGGGTGTCAAAAATTTCATCAGAAATCGTCTACGACTAACGGTTTTCGAGATATTAGCGAATTAAGCTTTTTTTTTCATGTCAATCGATTCTAAGGGTGTCCTTTCAGGGGGTGTATGCACTTAGGGGGTGTCAAAAATTTTGTCAGAAATCGTCTACGACTAATGGTTTTCGAGATATTAGCGATTTAAGCTTTTTTTTTCATGTCAATCGATTCTAAGGGTGTCCTTTCTGGGGGTGTATGCACTTAGGGGGTGTCAAAAATTTCGTCAGAAATCGTCTACGACTAACGGTTTTCGAGATATTAGCGATTTAAGCTTTTTTTTCATGTCAATCGATTCTAAGGGTGTCCTTTCAGGGGGTGTATGCACTTAGGGGGTGTCAAAAATTCGTCAGAATTCGTCTACGACTAACGGCTTTCGAGATATTAGCGATTTAAGCTTTTTTTTTTCATGTCAATCGATTCTAAGGGTGTCCTTTCAGGGGGTGTATGCACTTATGGGGTGTCAAAAATTTCATCAGAAATCGTCTACGGCTAACGGTTTTCGAGATATTAGCGATTTAAGCTTTTTTTTTCATGTCAATCGATTCTAAGGGTCTCCTTTCAGGGGGTATATGCACTTAGGGGGTGTCAAAAATTTCATCAGAAATCGTCTACGACTAACGGTTTTCGAGATATTAGCGATTTAAGCTTTTTTTTTTCATGTCAATCGATTCTAAGGGTGTCCTTTCAGGGGGTGTATGCACTTAGGGGGTGTCAAAAATTTCATCAGAAATCGTCTACGACTAACGGTTTTCGAGATATTAGCGATTTAAGCTTTTTTTTCATGTCAATCGATTCTAAGGGTGTCCTTTCAGGGGGTGTATGCACTTAGGGGGTTTCAAAAATTTCATCAGAAATCGTCTACGACTAACGGTTTTCGAGATATTAGCGATTTAAGCTTTTTTTTCATGTCAATCGATTCTAAGGGTGTCCTTTCGGGGGGTGTATGCACTTACGGGGTGTCAAAAATTTCGTCAGAAATCGTCTACGACTAACGGTTTTCGATATATTACCGATTTAAGCTTTTTTTTTCATGTAAGAAAAGAAATAGATGCGCAAAAGAATTTTTGAAAATAAAGCACTAGGTGAAAAGTTAACCAATAAAACTAGGAGCATATGCGTCGGACCACGGCGAAACGGTTTTTTGGACATATATCGAGAACCAAGAAAGTTTTCTCAGCGAAACTTTGTAGGAATAATCCCCTCTTCAATACGCGTCCAACGAGTGCTCATACGTCAAAATCGGTGACATTTAATTTTCAGTCAAAATTTCGCCAAAAAGCATGGGCTATATAGCCCATAGATTTTTTTCCCGAAAAAATGAAATCTAACCGATTTTGATGAGGGATGGCTCATTCGACGCGGAATAAGAAAAGAAATAGATGCGCAAAAGAATTTTTGAAAATAAATCACTAGGTGAAAAGTTAACCAATAAAACTAGGAGCATATGCGTCGGACCACGGCGAAACGGTTTTTTGGATATGTCTGGAGAACCAAGAAAGTTTTCTCACTGAAACTTTTGTAGGAATAATCCCCTCTTCAATGCGCGTCTAACGAGTGCTCATACGTCAAAATCGGTGACATTTAATTTTCAGTCAAAATTTCGCCAAAAAGCATGGGCTATAGCCCATAGATTTTTTTCCCGAAAAAATTAAATCTAACCGATTTTGATGAGCGATAGCTCATTCGACGCGGAATAAGAAAAGAAATAGATGTGCAAAAGAATTTTTGAAAATAAATCACTAGGTGAAAAGTTAGACCAATAAAACTAGGAGCATATGCGTCGGACCACGGCGAAACGGTTTTTTGGATATATCTGGAGAACCAAGAAAGTTTTCTCACTGAAACTTTTGTAGGAATAATCCCCTCTTCAATGCGCGTCTAACGAGTGCTCATACGTCAAAATCGGTGACATTTAATTTTCAGTCAAAATTTCGCCAAAAAGCATGGGCTATAGCCCATAGATTTTTTTCCCGAAAAAATTAAATCTAACCGATTTTGATGAGCGATAGCTCATTCGACGCGGAATAAGAAAAGAAATAGATGTGCAAAAGAATTTTTGAAAATAAATCACTAGGTGAAAAGTTAGACCAATAAAACTAGGAGCATATGCGTCGGACCTCGGCGAAACGGTTTTTTGGATATATCTGGAGAACCAAGAAAGTTTTCTCACTGAAACTTTTGTAGGAATAATCCCCTCTTCAATGCGCGTCTAACGAGTGCTCATACGTCAAAATCGGTGACATTTAATTTTCAGTCAAAATTTCGCCAAAAAGCATGGGCTATAGCCCATAGATTTTTTTCCCCAAAAAATGAAATCTAACCGATTTTGATGAGGGATGGCTCATTCGACGCGGAATCAGAAAAGAAATAGATGTGCAAAAGAATTTTTGAAAATAAATCACTAGGTGAAAAGTTAGACCAATAAAACTAGGAGCATATGCGTCGGACCACGGCGAAACGGTTTTTTGGACATATCTCGAGAAATAAGAAAGTTTTCTCAGCGAAACTTTGTAGGAATAATCCCCTCTCCAATACGCGTCCAACGAGTGCTCATACGTCAAAATCGGTGACATTTAATTTTCAGTCAAAATTTCGCTAAAAAGCATGGGCTATAGCCCATAGATTTTTATCCCGAAAAAATGAAATCTAACCAATTTTGATGAGAGATGGCTCATTCGACGCGGAATAAGAAAAGAAATTGATGTGCAAAAGAATTTTTGAAAATAAATCACTAGGTGAAAAGTTAGACCAATAAAACTAGGAGCATATGCGTCGGACCACGGCGAAACGGTTTTTTGGACATATCTCGAGAAACAAGGAAGTTTTCTCACTGAAACTTTTGTAGGAATAATCCCCTCTTCAATACGCGTCCAACGAGTGCTCATACGTCAAAATCGGTGACATTTAATTTTCAGTCAAAATTTCGCCAAAAAGCATGGGCTATAGCCCATAGATTTTTTTCGCGAAAAAATTAAATCTAACCGATTTTGATGAGCGATAGCTCATTCGACGCGGAATAAGAAAAGAAATAGATGTGCAAAAGAATTTTTGAAAATAAATCACTAGGTGAAAAGTTAGACCAATAAAACTAGGAGCATATGCGTCGGACCACGGCGAAACGGTTTTTTGGATATATCTGGAGAACCAAGAAAGTTTTCTCACTGAAACTTTTGTAGGAATAATCCCCTCTTCAATGCGCGTCTAACGAGTGCTCATACGTCAAAATCGGTGACATTTAATTTTCAGTCAAAATTTCGCCAAAAAGCATGGGCTATAGCCCATAGATTTTTTTCCCGAAAAAATGAAATCTAACCGATTTTGACGAGAGATAGCTCATTCGACGCGGAATAAGAAAAGAAATAGATGCGCAAAAGAATTTTTGAAAATAAATCACTAGGTGAAAAGTTAACCAATAAAACTAGGAGCATATGCGTCGGACCACGGCGAAACGGTTTTTTGGACATATATCGAGAACCAAGAAAGTTTTCTCAGCGAAACTTTGTAGGAATAATCCCCTCTTCAATACGCGTCCAACGAGTGCTCATACGTCAAAATCGGTGACATTTAATTTTCAGTCAAAATTTCGCCAAAAAGCATGGGCTATAGCCCATAGATTTTTTTCCCCAAAAAATGAAATCTAACCGATTTTGATGAGGGATGGCTCATTCGACGCGGAATCAGAAAAGAAATAGATGTGCAAAAGAATTTTTGAAAATAAATCACTAGGTGAAAAGGTAGACCAATAAAACTAGGAGCATATGCGTCGGACCACGGCGAAACGGTTTTTTGGACATATCTCGAAAAACAAGAAAGTTTTCTCACTGAAACTTTTGTAGGAATAATCCCCTCTTCAATACGTGTCCAACGAGTGCTCATACGTCAAAATCGGTGACATTTAATTTTCAGTCAAAATTTCGCCAAAAAGCATGGGCTATATATAGCCCATAGATTTTTTTCCCCAAAAAATGAAATCTAACCGATTTTGATGAGGGATGGCTCATTCGACGCGGAATAAGAAAAGAAATAGATGTGCAAAAGAATTTTTGAAAATAAATCACTAGGTGAAAAGTTAGACCAATAAAACTAGGAGCATATGCGTCGGACCACGGCGAAACGGTTTTTTGGACATATATCGAGAACCAAGAAAGTTTTCGCAATAAAACCTTCGTAGGAATAATCCCCTCTTCAATACGCGTCCAACGAGTGCTCATACGTCAAAATCGGTGACATTTAATTTTCAGTCAAAATTTCGCCAAAAAGCATGGGCAGCCCATAGATTTTTTTTCCCCAAAAAATGAAATCTAACCGATTTTGATGAGGGATGGCTCATTCGACGCGGAATAAGAAAAGAAATAGATGTGCAAAAGAATTTTTGAAAATAAATCACTAGGTGAAAAGTTAGACCAATAAAACTAGGAGCATATGCGTCGGACCACGACGAAACGGTTTTTTGGACATATCTCGAGAAATAAGAAAGTTTTCTCAGCGAAACTTTGTAGGAATAATCCCCTCTCCAATACGCGTCCAACGAGTGCTCATACGTCAAAATCGGTGACATTTAATTTTCAGTCAAAATTTCGCCAAAAAGCATGGGCAGCCCATAGATTTTTTTCCCGAAAAAATGAAATCTAACCCATTTTGATGAGAGATAGCTCATTCGACGCGGAATAAGAAAAGAAATAGATGCGCAAAAGAATTTTTGAAAATAAATCACATGGTGAAAAGTTAGACCAATAAAACTAGGAGCATATGCGTCGGACCACGGCGAAACGGTTTTTTGGACATATCTCGAGAAACAAGAAAGTTTTCTCAGCGAAACTTTGTAGGAATAATCCCCTCTCCAATACGCGTCCAACGAGTGCTCATACGTCAAAATCGGTGCCATTTAATTTTCAGTCAAAATTACGCCAAAAAGCATGGGCTATAGCCCATAGATTTTTATCCCGAAAAAATGAAATCTAACCGATTTTGATGAGGGATGGCTCATTCGACGCGGAATAAGAAAAGAAATAGATGTGCTAAAGAATTTTTGAAAATAAATCACTAGGTGAAAAGTTAGACCAATAAAACTAGGAGCGTATGCGTCGGACCACGGCGAAACGGTTTTTTGGACATATCTCGAGAAACAAGAAAGTTTTCTCACTGAAACTTCTGTAGGAATAATCCCCTCTTCAATACGCGTCCAACGAATGCTCATACGTCAAAATCGGTGACATTTAATTTTCAGTCAAAATTTCGCCAAAAAGCATGGGCTATAGCCCATAGATTTTTTTTCCCCAAAAAATGAAATCTAACCGATTTTGATGAGGGATGGCTCATTCGACGCGGAATAAGAAAAGAAATAGATGTGCAAAAGAATTTTTGAAAATAAATCACTGGGTGAAAAGTTAGACCAATAAAACTAGGAGCATATGCGTCGGGCCACGGCGAAACGGTTTTTTGGACATATATCGAGAACCAAGAAAGTTTTCTCACTAAAACTTTTGTAGGAATAATCCCCTCTTCAATACGTGTCCAACGAGTGCTCATACGTCAAAATCGGTGACATTTAATTTTCAGTCAAAATTTCGCCAAAAAGCATGGGCTATAGCCCATAGATTTTTTTCCCCAAAAAATGAAATCTAATCGATTTTGATGAGGAATAATGGCTCATTCGACGCGGAATAAGAAAAGAAATAGATGTGCAAAAGAATTTTTGAAAATAAATCACTAGGTGAAAAGTTAGACCAATAAAATTAGGAGCATATGCGTCGGACCACGGCGAAACGGTTCGTTGGACATATCTCGAGAAATAAGAAAGTTTTCTCAGCGAAACTTTGTAGGAATAATCCCCTCTCCAATACGCGTCCAACGAGTGCTCATACGTCAAAATCGGTGACATTTAATTTTCAGTCAAAATTTCGCTAAAAAGCATGGGCTATAGCCCATAGATTTTTATCCGGAAAAAATGAAATCTAACCAATTTTGATGAGAGATGGCTCATTCGACGCGGAATAAGAAAAGAAATAGATGTGCAAAAGAATTTTTGAAAATAAATCACTAGGTGAAAAGTTAGACCAATAAAACTAGGAGCATATGCGTCGGACCACGGCGAAACGGTTTTTTGGACATATCTCGAAAAACAAGAAAGTTTTCTCACTGAAACTTTTGTAGGAATAATCCCCTCTTCAATACGTGTCCAACGAGTGCTCATACGTCAAAATCGGTGACATTTAATTTTCAGTCAAAATTTCGCCAAAAAGCATGGGCTTCCCATAGATTTTTTTCCCCAAAAAATGAAATCTAATCGATTTTGATGAGACATGGCTCATTCGACGCGGAATAAGAAAAGAAATAGATGTGCAAAAGAATTTTTGAAAATAAATCACTAGGTGAAAAGTTAGACCAATAAAACTAGGAGCATATGCGTCGGACCACGGCGAAACGGTTTTTTGGACATATATCGAGAACCAAGAAAGTTTTCTCACTAAAACTTTTGTAGGAATAATCCCCTCTTCAATACGTGTCCAACGAGTGCTCATACGTCAAAATCGGTGACATTTAATTTTCAGTCAAAATTTCGCCAAAAAGCATGGGCTATCCCATAGATTGTTTTCCCCAAAAAATGAAATCTAATCGATTTTGATGAGGGATGGCTCATTCGACGCGGAATAAGAAAAGAAATAGACGTGCAAAAGAATTTTTGAAAATAAATCACTAGGTGAAAAGTTAGACCAATAAAACTAGGAGCATATGCGTCGGACCACGGCGAAACGGTTTTTGGATATATCTCGAGAACCAAGAAAGTTTTCTCACTGAAACTTTTGTAGGAATAATCCCCTCTTCAATACGCGTCCAACGAGTGCTCATACGTCAAAATCGGTGACATTTAATTTTCAGTCAAAATTTCGCCAAAAAGCATGGGCTATAATAGCCCATAGATTTTTTTCCCGAAAAAATGAAATCTAACCGATTTTGACGAGAGATAGCTCATTCGACGCGGAATAAGAAAAGAAATAGATGCGTAAAAGAATTTTTGAAAATAAATCACTAGGTGAAAAGTTAACCAATAAAACTAGGAGCATATGCGTCGGACCACGGCGAAACGGTTTTTTGGACATATATCGAGAACCAAGAAAGTTTTCTCAGCGAAACTCTGTAGGAATAATCCCCTCTTCAACACGCGTCCAACGAGTGCTCATACGTCAAAATCGGTGACATTTAATTTTCAGTCAAAATTTCGCCAAAAAGCATGGGCTATAGCCCATAGATTTTTTTCCCCAAAAAATGAAATCTAACCGATTTTGATGAGGGATGGCTCATTCGACGCGGAATCAGAAAAGAAATAGATGTGCAAAAGAATTTTTGAAAATAAATCACTAGGTGAAAAGTTAGACCAATAAAACTAGGAGCATATGCGTCGGACCACGGCGAAACGGTTTTTTGGACATATCTCGAGAAACAAGAAAGTTTTCTCACTGAAACTTTTGTAGGAATAATCCCCTCTTCAATACGCGTCCAACGAGTGCTCATACGTCAAAATCGGTGACATTTAATTTTCAGTCAAAATTTCGCCAAAAAGCATGGGCTATAGCCCATAGATTTTTTTCCCGAAAAAATTAAATCTAACCGATTTTGATGAGCGATAGCTCATTCGACGCGGAATAAGAAAAGAAATAGATGTGCTAAAGAATTTTTGAAAATAAATCACTAGGTGAAAAGTTAGACCAATAAAACTAGGAGCATATGCGTCGGACCACGGCGAAACGGTTTTTTGGATATATCTCGAGAACCAAGAAAGTTTTCTCACTGAAACTTTTGTAGGAATAATCCCCTCTTCAATGCGCGTCTAACGAGTGCTCATACGTCAAAATCGGTGACATTTAATTTTCAGTCAAAATTTCGCCAAAAAGCATGGGCTATATATAGCCCATAGATTTTTTTCCCGAAAAAATGAAATCTAACCGATTTTGACGAGAGATAGCTCATTCGACGCGGAATAAGAAAAGAAATAGATGCGCAAAAGAATTTTTGAAAATAAATCACTAGGTGAAAAGTTAACCAATAAAACTAGGAGCATATGCGTCGGACCACGGCGAAACGGTTTTTTGGACATATATCGAGAACCAAGAAAGTTTTCTCAGCGAAACTTTGTAGGAATAATCCCCTCTTCAATACGCGTCCAACGAGTGCTCATACGTCAAAATCGGTGACATTTAATTTTCAGTCAAAATTTCGCCAAAAAGCATGGGCTATAGCCCATAGATTTTTTTCCCCAAAAAATGAAATCTAACCGATTTTGATGAGGGATGGCTCATTCGACGCGGAATCAGAAAAGAAATAGATGTGCAAAAGAATTTTTGAAAATAAATCACTAGGTGAAAAGGTAGACCAATAAAACTAGGAGCATATGCGTCGGACCACGGCGAAACGGTTTTTTGGACATATCTCGAAAAACAAGAAAGTTTTCTCACTGAAACTTTTGTAGGAATAATCCCCTCTTCAATACGTGTCCAACGAGTGCTCATACGTCAAAATCGGTGACATTTAATAGCCCATAGATTTTTTTCCCCAAAAAATGAAATCTAACCGATTTTGATGAGGGATGGCTCATTCGACGCGGAATAAGAAAAGAAATAGATGTGCAAAAGAATGTTTGAAAATAAATCACTAGGTGAAAAGTTAGACCAATAAAACTAGGAGCATATGCGTCGGACCACGGCGAAACGGTTTTTTGGACATATATCGAGAACCAAGAAAGTTTTCGCAATAAAACCTTCGTAGGAATAATCCCCTCTTCAATACGCGTCCAACGAGTGCTCATACGTCAAAATCGGTGACATTTAATTTTCAGTCAAAATTTCGCCAAAAAGCATGGGCAGCCCATAGATTTTTTTTCCCCAAAAAATGAAATCTAACCGATTTTGATGAGGGATGGCTCATTCGACGCGGAATAAGAAAAGAAATAGATGTGCAAAAGAATTTTTGAAAATAAATCACTAGGTGAAAAGTTAGACCAATAAAACTAGGAGCATATGCGTCGGACCACGGCGAAACGGTTTTTTGGACATATCTCGAGAAATAAGAAAGTTTTCTCAGCGACACTTTGTAGGAATAATCCCCTCTCCAATACGCGTCCAACGAGTGCTCATACGTCAAAATCGGTGACATTTAATTTTCAGTCAAAATTTCGCCAAAAAGCATGGGCAGCCCATAGACTTTTTTCCCGAAAAAATGAAATCTAACCCATTTTGATGAGAGATAGCTCATTCGACGCGGAATAAGAAAAGAAATAGATGCGCAAAAGAATTTTTGAAAATAAATCACATGGTGAAAAGTTAGACCAATAAAACTAGGAGCATATGCGTCGGACCACGGCGAAACGGTTTTTTGGACATATCTCGAGAAACAAGAAAGTTTTCTCAGCGAAACTTTGTAGGAATAATCCCCTCTCCAATACGCGTCCAACGAGTGCACATACGTCAAAATCGGTGCCATTTAATTTTCAGTCAAAATTACGCCAAAAAGCATGGGCTATAGCCCATAGATTTTTATCCCGAAAAAATGAAATCTAACCGATTTTGATGAGGGATGGCTCATTCGACGCGGAATAAGAAAAGAAATAGATGTGCTAAAGAATTTTTGAAAATAAATCACTAGGTGAAAAGTTAGACCAATAAAACTAGGAGCGTATGCGTCGGACCACGGCGAAACGGTTTTTTGGACATATCTCGAGAAACAAGAAAGTTTTCTCACTGAAACTTCTGTAGGAATAATCCCCTCTTCAATACGCGTCCAACGAATGCTCATACGTCAAAATCGGTGACATTTAATTTTCAGTCAAAATTTCGCCAAAAAGCATGGGCTATAGCCCATAGATTTTTTTCCCCAAAAAATGAAATCTAACCGATTTTGATGAGGGATGGCTCATTCGACGCGGAATAAGAAAAGAAATAGATGTGCAAAAGAATTTTTGAAAATAAATCACTAGGTGAAAAGTTAGACCAATAAAACTAGGAGCATATGCGTCGGACCACGGCGAAACGGTTTTTTGGACATATATCGAGAACCAAGAAAGTTTTCGCAATAAAACCTTCGTAGGAATAATCCCCTCTTCAATACGCGTCCAACGAGTGCTCATACGTCAAAATCGGTGACATTTAATTTTCAGTCAAAATTTCGCCAAAAAGCATGGGCAGCCCATAGATTTTTTTTCCCCAAAAAATGAAATCTAACCGATTTTGATGAGGGATGGCTCATTCGACGCGGAATAAGAAAAGAAATAGATGTGCAAAAGAATTTTTGAAAATAAATCACTAGGTGAAAAGTTAGACCAATAAAACTAGGAGCATATGCGTCGGACCACGGCGAAACGGTTTTTTGGACATATCTCGAGAAATAAGAAAGTTTTCTCAGCGACACTTTGTAGGAATAATCCCCTCTCCAATACGCGTCCAACGAGTGCTCATACGTCAAAATCGGTGACATTTAATTTTCAGTCAAAATTTCGCCAAAAAGCATGGGCAGCCCATAGATTTTTATCCCGAAAAAATGAAATCTAACCGATTTTGATGAGGGATGGCTCATTCGACGCGGAATAAGAAAAGAAATAGATGTGCTAAAGAATTTTTGAAAATAAATCACTAGGTGAAAAGTTAGACCAATAAAACTAGGAGCATATGCGTCGGACCACGGCGAAACGGTTTTTTGGACATATATCGAGAACCAAGAAAGTTTTCTCACTAAAGCTTTTGTAGGAATAATCCCCTCTTCAATACGTGTCCAACGAGTGCTCATACGTCAAAATCGGTGACATTTAATTTTCAGTCAAAATTTCGCCAAAAAGCATGGGCTTCCCATAGATTTTTTTCCCCAAAAAATGAAATCTAATCGATTTTGATGAGACATGGCTCATTCGACGCGGAATAAGAAAAGAAATAGATGTGCAAAAGAATTTTTGAAAATAAATCACTAGGTGAAAAGTTAGACCAATAAAACTAGGAGCATATGCGTCGGACCACGGCGAAACGGTTTTTTGGACATATATCGAGAACCAAGAAAGTTTTCTCACTAAAACTTTTGTAGGAATAATCCCCTCTTCAATACGTGTCCAACGAGTGCTCATACGTCAAAATCGGTGACATTTAATTTTCAGTCAAAATTTCGCCAAAAAGCATGGGCTATCCCATAGATTTTTTTCCCCAAAAAATGAAATCTAATCGATTTTGATGAGGGATGGCTCATTCGACGCGGAATAAGAAAAGAAATAGACGTGCAAAAGAATTTTTGAAAATAAATCACTAGGTGAAAAGTTAGACCAATAAAACTAGGAGCATATGCGTCGGACCACGGCGAAACGGTTTTTGGATATATCTCGAGAACCAAGAAAGTTTTCTCACTGAAACTTTTGTAGGAATAATCCCCTCTTCAATACGCGTCCAACGAGTGCTCATACGTCAAAATCGGTGACATTTAATTTTCAGTCAAAATTTCGCCAAAAAGCATGGGCTATAATAGCCCATAGATTTTTTTTCCCGAAAAAATGAAATCTAACCGATTTTGACGAGAGATAGCTCATTCGACGCGGAATAAGAAAAGAAATAGATGCGTAAAAGAATTTTTGAAAATAAATCACTAGGTGAAAAGTTAACCAATAAAACTAGGAGCATATGCGTCGGACCACGGCGAAACGGTTTTTTGGACATATATCGAGAACCAAGAAAGTTTTCTCAGCGAAACTTTGTAGGAATAATCCCCTCTTCAATACGCGTCCAACGAGTGCTCATACGTCAAAATCGGTGACATTTAATTTTCAGTCAAAATTTCGCCAAAAAGCATGGTGGGCTATAGCCCATAGATTTTTTTCCCCAAAAAATGAAATCTAACCGATTTTGATGAGGGATGGCTCATTCGACGCGGAATCAGAAAAGAAATAGATGTGCTAAAGAATTTTTGAAAATAAATCACTAGGTGAAAAGGTAGACCAATAAAACTAGGAGCATATGCGTCGGACCACGGCGAAACGGTTTTTTGGACATATATCGAGAACCAAGAAAGTTTTCTCAGCGAAACTTTGTAGGAATAATCCCCTCTTCAATACGCGTCCAACGAGTGCTCATACGTCAAAATCGGTGACATTTAATTTTCAGTCAAAATTTCGCCAAAAAGCATGGGCAGCCCATAGATTTTTTTCCCCAAAAAATGAAATCTAACCGATTTTGATGAGGGATGGCTCATTCGACGCGGAATCAGAAAAGAAATAGATGTGCAAAAGAATTTTTGAAAATAAATCACTAGGTGAAAAGTTAGACCAATAAAACTAGGAGCATATGCGTCGGACCACGGCGAAACGGTTTTTTGGACATATCTCGAGAAACAAGAAAGTTTTCTCACTGAAACTTTTGTAGGAATAATCCCCTCTTCAATACGCGTCCAACGAGTGCTCATACGTCAAAATCGGTGACATTTAATTTTCAGTCAAAATTTCGCCAAAAAGCGTGGGCTATAGCCCATAGATTTTTTTCCCCAAAAACTGAAATCTAACCGATTTTGATGAGGGATGGCTCATTCGACGCGGAATCAGAAAAGAAATAGATGTGCAAAAGAATTTTTGAAAATAAATCACTAGGTGAAAAGGTAGACCAATAAAACTAGGAGCATATGCGTCGGACCACGGCGAAACGGTTTTTTGGATATATCTCGAGAACCAAGAAAGTTTTCTCACTGAAACTTTTGTAGGAATAATCCCCTCTTCAATACGCCTCCAACGAGTGCTCATACGTCAAAATCGGTGACATTTAATTTTCAGTCAAAATTTCCCCAAAAAGCATGGGCTATAGCCCATAGATTTTTTTCCCGAAAAAATTAAATCTAACCGATTTTGATGAGCGATAGCTCATTCGACGCGGAATAAGAAAAGAAATAGACGTGCAAAAGAATTTTTGAAAATAAATCACTAGGTGAAAAGTTAGACCAATAAAACTAGGAGCATATGCATCGGACCACGGCGAAACGGTTTTTTGGACATATCTCGAAAAACAAGAAAGTTTTCTCACTGAAACTTTTGTAGGAATAATCCCCTCTTCAATACGCGTTCAACGAGTGCTCATACGTCAAAATCGGTGACATTTAATTTTCAGTCAAAATTTCGCCAAAAAGCATGGGCTATAGCCCATAGATTTTTTTCCCCAAAAAATGAAATCTAATCGATTTTGATGAGGGATGGCTCATTCGACGCGGAATAAGAAAAGAAATAGATGTGCAAAAGAATTTTTGAAAATAAATCACTAGGTGAAAAGTTAGACCAATAAAACTAGGAGCATATGCGTCGGACCACGGCGAAACGGTTTTTTGGACATATATCGAGAACCAAGAAAGTTTTCTCAGCGAAACTTTGTAGGAATAATCCCCTCTTCAATACGCGTCTAACGAGTGCTCATACGTTAAAATCGGTGACAATTAATTTTCAGTCAAAATTTCGCCAAAAAGCATGGGCTATAGATTTTTTTCCCCAAAAAATGAAATCTAATCGATTTTGATGAGGGATGGCTCATTCGACGCGGAATAAGAAAAGAAATAGATGTGCAAAAGAATTTTTGAAAATAAATCACTAGGTGAAAAGTTAGACCAATAAAACTAGGAGCATATGCGTCGGACCACGGCGAAACGGTTTTTTGGACATATATCGAGAACCAAGAAAGTTTTCTCACTAAAACTTTTGTAGGAATAATCCCCTCTTCAATACGTGTCCAACGAGTGCTCATACGTCAAAATCGGTGACATTTAATTTTCAGTCAAAATTTCGCCAAAAAGCATGGGCTATCCCATAGATTTTTTTCCCCAAAAAATGAAATCTAATCGATTTTGATGAGGGATGGCTCATTCGACGCGGAATCAGAAAAGAAATAGATGTGCAAAAGAATTTTTGAAAATAAATCACTAGGTGAAAAGTTAGACCAATAAAACTAGGAGCATATGCGTCGGACCACGGCGAAACGGTTTTTTGGATATATCTCGAGAACCAAGAAAGTTTTCTCACTGAAACTTTTGTAGGAATAATCCCCTCTTCAATACGCGTCCAACGAGTGCTCATACGTCAAAATCGGTGACATTTAATTTTCAGTCAAAATTTCGCCAAAAAGCATGGGCTATAGCCCATAGATTTTTTTCCCCAAAAAATGATATCTAACCGATTTTGATGAGGGATGGCTCATTCGACGCGGAATCAGAAAAGAAATAGATGTGCAAAAGAATTTTTGAAGATAAATCACTAGGTGAAAAGTTAGACCAATAAAACTAGGAGCATATGCGTCGGACCACGGCGAAACGGTTTTTTGGACATATCTCGAGAAACAAGAAAGTTTTCTCACTGAAACTTTTGTAGGAATAATCCCCTCTTCAATACGCGTCCAACGAGTGCTCATACGTCAAAATCGGTGACATTTAATTTTCAGTCAAAATTTCGCCAAAAAGCATGGGCTATAGCCCATAGATTTTTTTCCCCAAAAAATGAAATCTAACCGATTTTGATGAGGGATGGCTCATTCGACGCGGAATCAGAAAAGAAATAGATGTGCAAAAGAATTTTTGAAAATAAATCACTAGGTGAAAAGGTAGACCAATAAAACTAGGAGCATATGCGTCGGACCATGGCGAAACGGTTTTTTGGACATATATCGAGAACCAAGAAAGTTTTCTCAGCGAAACTTTGTAGGAATAATCCCCTCTTCAATACGCGCCCAACGAGTGCTCATACGTCAAAATCGGTGACATTTAATTTTCAGTCAAAATTTCGCCAAAAAGCATGGGCTATAGCCCATAGATTTTTTTCCCGAAAAAATGAAATCTAACCGATTTTGACGAGAGATAGCTCATGCGACGCGGAATAAGAAAAGAAATAGATGCGCAAAAGAATTTTTGAAAATAAATCACTAGGTGAAAAGTTAACCAATAAAACTAGGAGCATATGCGTCGGACCACGCCCAACGAACAATTTTTGTCCTATATAAAGCTCGGAGCTCTGCTAGGGAATAAATCTTGCGAACTTAAGGTGTCATAAGAAGCCAGATTATTGTCTCACCGAGTTCCCAGGGAATTGCGCTAGACTCATATAGCGCTAAAGTGGAGAATCCCATATCATGCTCGGGGAATAAAATTTAGTGTTGATATAGGAATAATAATTCCTATAATGTACTTATATCGTAATCTCATATTGATGCTCAGAGCTTATATAAGACTTTATATATACCCTATTGTAGAAATTTAGTGTTATATCGTAGTTGTAGGATTTCATAAATTGGTCTATTTCACTTATATAGGAATTAAATATATCCCTATGTAATAACTTATTTAGGAACAAATTATCCTATATAGGAAAAGTGATCCTAATGTAAAATCATTAAAAGACAATAGATCCTAGTTGAGTCTACAAATTTATTATTCATGTGGAACTCATTATGCATGCGTGACTTAGAATCCTATAGAAAGTTTTCACTTAAGAGGAGTCAGTACTCAGCAAAAATTTCAATTTAGATGCCAGCGAGCCTGTAGGCAATAAAACTTACTATACGTAGGTTTGTGTCCTGAAAGTATGAAAATACATATAAAATTAGCCTAGACCAAAAGTCAAATTAGAGACATCTAGCGTAAAAGACAGAAACCCAACATGCGACAATTTAAGACGAAAATGGAAATTTGCAGTTCAAAGAAATTGAAAATTTTTAAAGAGAATTAACTCTCCTAAATTTTATTTTGCACATAGTTGTTAAATATGCTATTTTGCTTTATATTTTTAAAACTTTCAACGAAATATTGCAATTGCTCGTCGGTGAAATATCGAGAGAAAAAATAAGTACTATTAGAGTTAAACAATTAAAAAATGCGACACTAAAAAGGAAAAACTCGACGTTATTTGCTAGATCTAGGCTTTATCTCTCTAAAATAGTCACAATATAAAGAAATGAGAATACCTACTAAGAGGAATTTGATTTGAAAAAAAATCAATTTTTACCATTTTTTACAAGTTTCCGAGCTAATATCTCCATTCCAATGCATTTTTTTTTATTTTTCTCGACGTTATTTACTAGACTTCTTAATTACCTTTAATTTAAGATATAAATCGTTATTCTGCTACAAATAGTTTGCTAGAAATTTGCATTGAAAAATGTATGAAACTTGCAAATCTTGGTACTGACTCCTCTTAACACAAAAGATGGTATTATAAAATATGATCGAGGAACATATTTATTAATATTAAAGTTGTTTTTTCATATTTTATCAACGATTTAAATTTTACTGTTAGTATTTAACACGCTAGATCGAAAAATAACAAAGCGCCTCAAAATAAATAAATAAATAGAATGTTTTATTAATTATGGTTAAAAACAGTTATGTTCTTTTGGTTCTCCAAATAAATGGAACTAATGGGAATTTATCTAGTTTTCAATAAATTTACCAATTTGTCATTATCTTCATGTTTCTAAGCTAATTTACACCTAAATAAAAATACTCCTTTTTTTTATTATAAATATGGCCGTTCAAATAATCAGTAAGCATGGCTACTGGGTAGGGGTACATAAGAAAGAGATGATATAGGACTTCAGTTCTCCATTAAAGATTATAAATGTTGATATAACACACAAACTTTCCAACCATGACTTCAACACTTACATAAACGCTTATATAGCTAACAAATTCCTATATAAAGAAGTAAATTGCTGTGTTGAGAATAGATATTTTGATATGGCATTTGTAGTGCTATATAAGCATAGTAGAGCAAATACCGAAACAAAAACATTCATTTAGCACTTATGTTCCTATTTCGTGATGTGAATTCCTATATGAGAATTCCGACCGTCCAGCGTAGCGTGCTTTTAAAAGATTCTTGACAGTTGAAAGAAGTTGCAATAAATTTTTGTGAATGTGCGCACAGTGGCATACGGTAATAATTTTAATTTAAAGCAGTCAACTCGGTCTATCAGAATTGAGTTGAGTGTATAAAACCATATAGACGAAGGAAAAATGAAACAAAAGTCCAAGAAATCGAATAGCAAAAGCAGACGACAAATTTTGTGGATTTTTCCTATCAGATTTCGTAGAATTTTGCCGTAACAAGACACTGTAGCATCTTCTGTCAGCTTTGATATAGGAACAGAATTTCCAAGTGATCCCCTTGATCCTATATAAAACTTCACAAAATACTGATTGCTTATATGAGTGTTGATATCGAAAATGAATTCCTACCGAAATTACTTCTTCCCCGCAGTCTTATATAAGGGTTGATTTAAGATTGATTTTTGATATGAAGCTTGATATATGAACATACTTCCCAAGAGTTGTACTCCCGTATTTAAATTCCCCAATACTGATATAGGAATATTATATAGGATTACAATTCTCTGGGAATTATAGTCCTATATACTCACGTTTATAGTACTTATATTCAAGTAATAAATTCTTCATATAGGACTTATACTCCTTAGACTCATATAAAACAACAAATGTAGATATAACACTCTAGTTATTTCTTTAAGAATTACAAGATCTATGTAAGAACTTAAATGTTGATCGAGATTTATATAGGAGCCATATAGGAAACATTCCAAATTTTTAGCACTTGAAGTCTTAACGATGTTCCTTGGGCGGCGAAACGGTTTTTTGGACATATATCGAGAACCAAGAAAGTTTTCTCAGCGAAACTTTGTAGGAATAATCCCCTCTTCAATACGTGTCCAACGAGTGCTCATACGTCAAAATCGGTGACATTTAATTTTCAGTCAAAATTTCGCCAAAAAGCATGGGCTATAATAGCCCATAGATTTTTTTCCCCAAAAAATGAAATCTAACCGATTTTGATGAGGGATGGCTCATTCGACGCGGAATCAGAAAAGAAATAGATGTGCAAAAGAATTTTTGAAAATAAATCACTAGGTGAAAAGGTAGACCAATAAAACTAGGAGCATATGCGTCGGACCACGGCGAAACGGTTTTTTGGACATATATCGAGAACCAAGAAAGTTTTCTCAGCGAAACTTTGTAGGAATAATCCCCTCTTCAATACGCGTCCAACGAGTGCTCATACGTCAAAATCGGTGACATTTAATTTTCAGTCAAAATTTCGCCAAAAAGCATGGGCTATAGCCCATAGATTTTTTTCCCCAAAAAATGAAATCTAACCGATTTTGATGAGGGATGGCTCATTCGACGCGGAATCAGAAAAGAAATAGATGTGCAAAAGAATTTTTGAAAATAAATCACTAGGTGAAAAGGTAGACCAATAAAACTAGGAGCATATGCGTCGGACCATGGCGAAACGGTTTTTTGGACATATATCGAGAACCAAGAAAGTTTTCTCAGCGAAACTTTGTAGGAATAATCCCCTCTTCAATACGCGTCCAACGAGTGCTCATACGTCAAAACCGGTGACATTTAATTTTCAGTCAAAATTTCGCCAAAAAGCATGGGCTATAGCCCATAGATTTTTTTCCCCAAAAAATGAAATCTAACCGATTTTGATGAGGGATGGCTCATTCGACGCGGAATCAGAAAAGAAATAGATGTGCAAAAGAATTTTTGAAAATAAATCACTAGGTGAAAAGGTAGACCAATAAAACTAGGAGCATATGCGTCGGACCACGGCGAAACGGTTTTTTGGACATATATCGAGAACCAAGAAAGTTTTCTCAGCGAAACTTTGTAGGAATAATCCCCTCTTCAATACGCGTCCAACGAGTGCTCATACGTCAAAATCGGTGACATTTAATTTTCAGTCAAAATTTCGCCAAAAAGCATGGGCTATAGCCCATAGATTTTTTTCCCCAAAAAATGAAATCTAACCGATTTTGATGAGGGATGGCTCATTCGACGCGGAATCAGAAAAGAAATAGATGTGCAAAAGAATTTTTGAAAATAAATCACTAGGTGAAAAGGTAGACCAATAAAACTAGGAGCATATGCGTCGGACCACGGCGAAACTGTTTTTTGGACATATATCGAGAACCAAGAAAGTTTTCTCAGCGAAACTTTGTAGGAATAATACCCTCTTCAATACGCGTCCAACGAGTGCTCATACGTCAAAATCGGTGACATTTAATTTTCAGTCAAAATTTCGCCAAAATGCATGGGCTATAGCCCATAGATTTTTTTCCCCAAAAAATGAAATCTAACCGATTTTGATGAGGGATGGCTCATTCGACGCGGAATCAGAAAAGAAATAGATGTGCAAAAGAATGTTTGAAAATAAATCACTAGGTGAAAAGGTAGACCAATAAAACTAGGAGCATATGCGTCGGACCACGGCGAAACGGTTTTTTGGACATATATCGAGAACCAAGAAAGTTTTCTCAGCGAAACTTTGTAGGAATAATCCCCTCTTCAATACGCGTCCAACGAGTGCTCATACGTCAAAATCGGTGACATTTAATTTTCAGTCAAAATTTCGCCAAAAAGCATGGGCTATAGCCCATAGATTTTTTTCCCCAAAAAATGAAATCTAACCGATTTTGATGAGGGATGGCTCATTCGACGCGGAATCAGAAAAGAAATAGATGTGCAAAAGAATTTTTGAAAATAAATCACTAGGTGAAAAGTTAGACCAATAAAACTAGGAGCATATGCGTCGGACCACGGCGAAACGGTTTTTTGGACATATCTCGAGAAACAAGAAAGTTTTCTCACTGAAACTTTTGTAGGAATAATCCCCTCTTCAATACGCGTCCAACGAGTGCTCATACGTCAAAATCGGTGACATTTAATTTTCAGTCAAAATTTCGCCAAAAAGCATGGGCTATAGCCCATAGATTTTTTTCCCCAAAAAATGAAATCTAACCGATTTTGATGAGGGATGGCTCATTCGACGCGGAATCAGAAAAGAAATAGATGTGCAAAAGAATTTTTGAAAATAAATCACTAGGTGAAAAGGTAGACCAATAAAACTAGGAGCATATGCGTCGGACCATGGCGAAACGGTTTTTTGGACATATATCGAGAACCAAGAAAGTTTTCTCAGCGAAACTTTGTAGGAATAATCCCCTCTTCAATACGCGCCCAACGAGTGCTCATACGTCAAAATCGGTGACATTTAATTTTCAGTCAAAATTTCGCCAAAAAGCATGGGCTATAGCCCATAGATTTTTTTCCCGAAAAAATGAAATCTAACCGATTTTGACGAGAGATAGCTCATGCGACGCGGAATAAGAAAAGAAATAGATGCGCAAAAGAATTTTTGAAAATAAATCACTAGGTGAAAAGTTAACCAATAAAACTAGGAGCATATGCGTCGGACCACGGCGAAACGGTTTTTTGGACATATATCGAGAACCAAGAAAGTTTTCTCAGCGAAACTTTGTAGGAATAATCCCCTCTTCAATACGCGTCCAACGAGTGCTCATACGTCAAAATCGGTGACATTTAATTTTCAGTCAAAATTTCGCCAAAAAGCATGGGCTATAGCCCATAGATTTTTTTCCCCAAAAAATGAAATCTAACCGATTTTGATGAGGGATGGCTCATTCGACGCGGAATCAGAAAAGAAATAGATGTGCAAAAGAATTTTTGAAAATAAATCACTAGGTGAAAAGTTAGACCAATAAAACTAGGAGCATATGCGTCGGACCACGGCGAAACGGTTTTTTGGATATATCTCGAGAACCAAGAAAGTTTTCTCACTGAAACTTTTGTAGGAATAATCCCCTCTTCAATACGCGTCCAACGAGTGCTCATACGTCAAAATCGGTGACATTTAATTTTCAGTCAAAATTTCGCCAAAAAGCATGGGCTATAGCCCATAGATTTTTTTCCCCAAAAAATGATATCTAACCGATTTTGATGAGGGATGGCTCATTCGACGCGGAATCAGAAAAGAAATAGATGTGCAAAAGAATTTTTGAAGATAAATCACTAGGTGAAAAGTTAGACCAATAAAACTAGGAGCATATGCGTCGGACCACGGCGAAACGGTTTTTTGGACATATCTCGAGAAACAAGAAAGTTTTCTCACTGAAACTTTTGTAGGAATAATCCCCTCTTCAATACGCGTCCAACGAGTGCTCATACGTCAAAATCGGTGACATTTAATTTTCAGTCAAAATTTCGCCAAAAAGCATGGGCTATAGCCCATAGATTTTTTTCCCCAAAAAATGAAATCTAACCGATTTTGATGAGGGATGGCTCATTCGACGCGGAATCAGAAAAGAAATAGATGTGCAAAAGAATTTTTGAAAATAAATCACTAGGTGAAAAGGTAGACCAATAAAACTAGGAGCATATGCGTCGGACCATGGCGAAACGGTTTTTTGGACATATATCGAGAACCAAGAAAGTTTTCTCAGCGAAACTTTGTAGGAATAATCCCCTCTTCAATACGCGCCCAACGAGTGCTCATACGTCAAAATCGGTGACATTTAATTTTCAGTCAAAATTTCGCCAAAAAGCATGGGCTATAGCCCATAGATTTTTTTCCCGAAAAAATGAAATCTAACCGATTTTGACGAGAGATAGCTCATGCGACGCGGAATAAGAAAAGAAATAGATGCGCAAAAGAATTTTTGAAAATAAATCACTAGGTGAAAAGTTAACCAATAAAACTAGGAGCATATGCGTCGGACCACGCCCAACGAACAATTTTTGTCCTATATAAAGCTCGGAGCTCTGCTAGGGAATAAATCTTGCGAACTTAAGGTGTCATAAGAAGCCAGATTATTGTCTCACCGAGTTCCCAGGGAATTGCGCTAGACTCATATAGCGCTAAAGTGGAGAATCCCATATCATGCTCGGGGAATAAAATTTAGTGTTGATATAGGAATAATAATTCCTATAATGTACTTATATCGTAATCTCATATTGATGCTCAGAGCTTATATAAGACTTTATATATACCCTATTGTAGAAATTTAGTGTTATATCGTAGTTGTAGGATTTCATAAATTGGTCTATTTCACTTATATAGGAATTAAATATATCCCTATGTAATAACTTATTTAGGAACAAATTATCCTATATAGGAAAAGTGATCCTAATGTAAAATCATTAAAAGACAATAGATCCTAGTTGAGTCTACAAATTTATTATTCATGTGGAACTCATTATGCATGCGTGACTTAGAATCCTATAGAAAGTTTTCACTTAAGAGGAGTCAGTACTCAGCAAAAATTTCAATTTAGATGCCAGCGAGCCTGTAGGCAATAAAACTTACTATACGTAGGTTTGTGTCCTGAAAGTATGAAAATACATATAAAATTAGCCTAGACCAAAAGTCAAATTAGAGACATCTAGCGTAAAAGACAGAAACCCAACATGCGACAATTTAAGACGAAAATGGAAATTTGCAGTTCAAAGAAATTGAAAATTTTTAAAGAGAATTAACTCTCCTAAATTTTATTTTGCACATAGTTGTTAAATATGCTATTTTGCTTTATATTTTTAAAACTTTCAACGAAATATTGCAATTGCTCGTCGGTGAAATATCGAGAGAAAAAATAAGTACTATTAGAGTTAAACAATTAAAAAATGCGACACTAAAAAGGAAAAACTCGACGTTATTTGCTAGATCTAGGCTTTATCTCTCTAAAATAGTCACAATATAAAGAAATGAGAATACCTACTAAGAGGAATTTGATTTGAAAAAAAATCAATTTTTACCATTTTTTACAAGTTTCCGAGCTAATATCTCCATTCCAATGCATTTTTTTTTATTTTTCTCGACGTTATTTACTAGACTTCTTAATTACCTTTAATTTAAGATATAAATCGTTATTCTGCTACAAATAGTTTGCTAGAAATTTGCATTGAAAAATGTATGAAACTTGCAAATCTTGGTACTGACTCCTCTTAACACAAAAGATGGTATTATAAAATATGATCGAGGAACATATTTATTAATATTAAAGTTGTTTTTTCATATTTTATCAACGATTTAAATTTTACTGTTAGTATTTAACACGCTAGATCGAAAAATAACAAAGCGCCTCAAAATAAATAAATAAATAGAATGTTTTATTAATTATGGTTAAAAACAGTTATGTTCTTTTGGTTCTCCAAATAAATGGAACTAATGGGAATTTATCTAGTTTTCAATAAATTTACCAATTTGTCATTATCTTCATGTTTCTAAGCTAATTTACACCTAAATAAAAATACTCCTTTTTTTTATTATAAATATGGCCGTTCAAATAATCAGTAAGCATGGCTACTGGGTAGGGGTACATAAGAAAGAGATGATATAGGACTTCAGTTCTCCATTAAAGATTATAAATGTTGATATAACACACAAACTTTCCAACCATGACTTCAACACTTACATAAACGCTTATATAGCTAACAAATTCCTATATAAAGAAGTAAATTGCTGTGTTGAGAATAGATATTTTGATATGGCATTTGTAGTGCTATATAAGCATAGTAGAGCAAATACCGAAACAAAAACATTCATTTAGCACTTATGTTCCTATTTCGTGATGTGAATTCCTATATGAGAATTCCGACCGTCCAGCGTAGCGTGCTTTTAAAAGATTCTTGACAGTTGAAAGAAGTTGCAATAAATTTTTGTGAATGTGCGCACAGTGGCATACGGTAATAATTTTAATTTAAAGCAGTCAACTCGGTCTATCAGAATTGAGTTGAGTGTATAAAACCATATAGACGAAGGAAAAATGAAACAAAAGTCCAAGAAATCGAATAGCAAAAGCAGACGACAAATTTTGTGGATTTTTCCTATCAGATTTCGTAGAATTTTGCCGTAACAAGACACTGTAGCATCTTCTGTCAGCTTTGATATAGGAACAGAATTTCCAAGTGATCCCCTTGATCCTATATAAAACTTCACAAAATACTGATTGCTTATATGAGTGTTGATATCGAAAATGAATTCCTACCGAAATTACTTCTTCCCCGCAGTCTTATATAAGGGTTGATTTAAGATTGATTTTTGATATGAAGCTTGATATATGAACATACTTCCCAAGAGTTGTACTCCCGTATTTAAATTCCCCAATACTGATATAGGAATATTATATAGGATTACAATTCTCTGGGAATTATAGTCCTATATACTCACGTTTATAGTACTTATATTCAAGTAATAAATTCTTCATATAGGACTTATACTCCTTAGACTCATATAAAACAACAAATGTAGATATAACACTCTAGTTATTTCTTTAAGAATTACAAGATCTATGTAAGAACTTAAATGTTGATCGAGATTTATATAGGAGCCATATAGGAAACATTCCAAATTTTTAGCACTTGAAGTCTTAACGATGTTCCTTGGGCGGCGAAACGGTTTTTTGGACATATATCGAGAACCAAGAAAGTTTTCTCAGCGAAACTTTGTAGGAATAATCCCCTCTTCAATACGTGTCCAACGAGTGCTCATACGTCAAAATCGGTGACATTTAATTTTCAGTCAAAATTTCGCCAAAAAGCATGGGCTATAGCCCATAGATTTTTTTCCCCAAAAAATGAAATCTAACCGATTTTGATGAGGGATGGCTCATTCGACGCGGAATCAGAAAAGAAATAGATGTGCAAAAGAATTTTTGAAAATAAATCACTAGGTGAAAAGGTAGACCAATAAAACTAGGAGAATATGCGTCGGACCACGGCGAAACGGTTTTTTGGACATATATCGAGAACCAAGAAAGTTTTCTCAGCGAAACTTTGTAGGAATAATCCCCTCTTCAATACGCGTCCAACGAGTGCTCATACGTCAAAATCGGTGACATTTAATTTTCAGTCAAAATTTCGCCAAAAAGCATGGGCTATAGCCCATAGATTTTTTTCCCCAAAAAATGAAATCTAACCGATTTTGATGAGGGATGGCTCATTCGACGCGGAATCAGAAAAGAAATAGATGTGCAAAAGAATTTTTGAAAATAAATCACTAGGTGAAAAGGTAGACCAATAAAACTAGGAGCATATGCGTCGGACCATGGCGAAACGGTTTTTTGGACATATATCGAGAACCAAGAAAGTTTTCTCAGCGAAACTTTGTAGGAATAATCCCCTCTTCAATACGCGTCCAACGAGTGCTCATACGTCAAAACCGGTGACATTTAATTTTCAGTCAAAATTTCGCCAAAAAGCATGGGCTATAGCCCATAGATTTTTTTCCCCAAAAAATGAAATCTAACCGATTTTGATGAGGGATGGCTCATTCGACGCGGAATCAGAAAAGAAATAGATGTGCAAAAGAATTTTTGAAAATAAATCACTAGGTGAAAAGGTAGACCAATAAAACTAGGAGCATATGCGTCGGACCACGGCGAAACGGTTTTTTGGACATATATCGAGAACCAAGAAAGTTTTCTCAGCGAAACTTTGTAGGAATAATCCCCTCTTCAATACGCGTCCAACGAGTGCTCATACGTCAAAATCGGTGACATTTAATTTTCAGTCAAAATTTCGCCAAAAAGCATGGGCTATAGCCCATAGATTTTTTTCCCCAAAAAATGAAATCTAACCGATTTTGATGAGGGATGGCTCATTCGACGCGGAATCAGAAAAGAAATAGATGTGCAAAAGAATTTTTGAAAATAAATCACTAGGTGAAAAGGTAGACCAATAAAACTAGGAGCATATGCGTCGGACCACGGCGAAACTGTTTTTTGGACATATATCGAGAACCAAGAAAGTTTTCTCAGCGAAACTTTGTAGGAATAATACCCTCTTCAATACGCGTCCAACGAGTGCTCATACGTCAAAATCGGTGACATTTAATTTTCAGTCAAAATTTCGCCAAAATGCATGGGCTATAGCCCATAGATTTTTTTCCCCAAAAAATGAAATCTAACCGATTTTGATGAGGGATGGCTCATTCGACGCGGAATCAGAAAAGAAATAGATGTGCAAAAGAATGTTTGAAAATAAATCACTAGGTGAAAAGGTAGACCAATAAAACTAGGAGCATATGCGTCGGACCACGGCGAAACGGTTTTTTGGACATATATCGAGAACCAAGAAAGTTTTCTCAGCGAAACTTTGTAGGAATAATCCCCTCTTCAATACGCGTCCAACGAGTGCTCATACGTCAAAATCGGTGACATTTAATTTTCAGTCAAAATTTCGCCAAAAAGCATGGGCTATAGCCCATAGATTTTTTTCCCCAAAAAATGAAATCTAACCGATTTTGATGAGGGATGGCTCATTCGACGCGGAGTCAGAAAAGAAATAGATGTGCAAAAGAATTTTTGAAAATAAATCACTAGGTGAAAAGGTAGACCAATAAAACTAGGAGCATATGCGTCGGACCACGGCGAAACGGTTTTTTGGACATATATCGAGAACCAAGAAAGTTTTCTCAGCGAAACTTTGTAGGAATAATCCCCTCTTCAATACGCGTCCAACGAGTGCTCATACGTCAAAATCGGTGACATTTAATTTTCAGTCAAAATTTCGCCAAAAAGCATGGGCTATAGCCCATAGATTTTTTTCCCCAAAAAATGAAATCTAACCGATTTTGATGAGGGATGGCTCATTCGACGCGGAATCAGAAAAGAAATAGATGTGCAAAAGAATTTTTGAAAATAAAACACTAGGTGAAAAGGTAGACCAATAAAACTAGGAGCATATGCGTCGGACCACGGCGAAACGGTTTTTTGGACATATATCGAGAACCAAGAAAGTTTTCTCAGCGAAACTTTGTAGGAATAATCCCCTCTTCAATACGCGTCCAACAAGTGCTCATACGTCAAAATCGGTGACATTTAATTTTCAGTCAAAATTTCGCCAAAAAGCATGGGCTATAGCCCATAGATTTTTTTCCCCAAAAAATGAAATCTAACCGATTTTGATGAGGGATGGCTCATTCGACGCGGAATCAGAAAAGAAATAGATGTGCAAAAGAATTTTTGAAAATAAATCACTAGGTGAAAAGGTAGACCAATAAAACTAGGAGCATATGCGTCGGACCACGGCGAAACGGTTTTTTGGACATATATCGAGAACCAAGAAAGTTTTCTCAGCGAAACTTTGTAGGAATAATCCCCTCTTCAATACGCGTCCAACGAGTGCTCATACGTCAAAATCGGTGACATTTAATTTTCAGTCAAAATTTCGCCAAAAAGCATGGGCTATAGCCCATAGATTTTTTCCCCAAAAAATGAAATCTAACCGATTTTGATGACGGATGGCTCATTCGACGCGGAATCAGAAAAGAAATAGATGTGCAAAAGAATTTTTGAAAATAAATCACTAGGTGAAAAGGTAGACCAATAAAACTAGGAGCATATGCGTCGGACCACGGCGAAACGGTTTTTTGGACATATATCGAGAACCAAGAAAGTTTTCTCAGCGAAACTTTGTAGGAATAATCCCCTCTTCAATACGCGTCCAAGGAGTGCTCATACGTCAAAACCGGTGACATTTAATTTTCAGTGAAAATTTCGCCAAAAAGCATGGGCTATAAGGGATGGCTCATTCGACGCGGAATCAGAAAAGAAATAGATGTTCAAAAGAATTTTTGAAAATAAATCACTAGGTGAAAAGGTAGACCAATAAAACTAGGAGCATATGCGTCGGACCACGGCGAAACGGTTTTTTGGACATATATCGAGAACCAAGAAAGTTTTCTCAGCGAAACTTTGTAGGAATAATCCCCTCTTCAATACGCGTCCAACGAGTGCTCATACGTCAAAATCGGTGACATTTAATTTTCAGTCAAAATTTCGCCAAAAAGCATGGGCTATAGCCCATAGATTTTTTTCCACAAAAAATGAAATCTAACCGATTTTGATGAGGGATGGCTCATTCGACGCGGAATCAGAAAAGAAATAGATGTGCAAAAGAATTTTTGAAAATAAATCACTAGGTGAAAAGGTAGACCAATAAAACTAGGAGCATATGCGTCGGACCACGGCGAAACGGTTTTTTGGACATATATCGAGAACCAAGAAAGTTTTCTCAGCGAAACTTTGTAGGAATAATCCCCTCTTCAATACGCGTCCAACGAGTGCTCATACGTCAAAATCGGTGACATTTAATTTTCAGTCAAAATTTCGCCAAAAAGCATGGGCTATAGCCCATAGATTTTTTTCCCCAAAAAATGAAATCTAACCGATTTTGATGAGGGATGGCTCATTCGACGCGGAATCAGAAAAGAAATAGATGTGTAAAAGAATTTTTGAAAATAAATCACTAGGTGAAAAGGTAGACCAATAAAACTAGGAGCATATGCGTCGGACCACGGCGAAACGGTTTTTTGGACATATATCGAGAACCAAGAAAGTTTTCTCAGCGAAACTTTGTAGGAATAATCCCCTCTTCAATACGCGTCCAACGAGTGCTCATACGTCAAAATCGGTGACATTTAATTTTCAGTCAAAATTTCGCCAAAAAGCATGGGCTATGCCCATAGATTTTTTTCCCCAAAAAATGAAATCTAACCGATTTTGATGAGGGATGGCTCATTCGACGCGGAATCAGAAAAGAAATAGATGTGCAAAAGAATTTTTGAAAATAAATCACTAGGTGAAAAGGTAGACCAATAAAACTAGGAGCATATGCGTCGGACCACGGCGAAACGGTTTTTTGGACATATATCGAGAACCAAGAAAGTTTTCTCAGCGAAACTTTGTAGGAATAATCCCCTCTTCAATACGCGTCCAAGGAGTGCTCATACGTCAAAACCGGTGACATTTAATTTTCAGTCAAAATTTCGCCAAAAAGCATGGGCTATAGCCCATAGATTTTTTTCCCCAAAAAATGAAATCTAACCGATTTTGATGAGGGATGGCTCATTCGACGCGGAATCAGAAAAGAAATAGATGTGCAAAAGAATTTTTGAAAATAAATCACTAGGTGAAAAGGTAGACCAATAAAACTAGGAGCATATGCGTCGGACCACGGCGAAACGGTTTTTTGGACATATATCGAGAACCAAGAAAGTTTTCTCAGCGAAACTTTGTAGGAATAATCCCCTCTTCAATACGCGTCCAACGAGTGCTCATACGTCAAAATCGGTGACATTTAATTTTCAGTCAAAATTTCGCCAAAAAGCATAGCCCATAGATTTTTTTCCCCAAAAAATGAAATCTAACCGATTTTGATGAGGGATGGCTCATTCGACGCGGAATCAGAAAAGAAATAGATGCGCAAAAGAATTTTTGAAAATAAATCACTAGGTGAAAAGGTAGACCAATAAAACTAGGAGCATATGCGTCGGACCACGGCGAAACGGTTTTTTGGACATATATCGAGAACCAAGAAAGTTTTCTCAGCGAAACTTTGTAGGAATAATCCCCTCTTCAATACGCGTCCAACGAGTGCTCATACGTCAAAATCGGTGACATTTAATTTTCAGTCAAAATTTCGCCAAAAAGCATGGGCTATAGCCCATAGATTTTTTTCCCCAAAAAATGAAATCTAACCGATTTTGATGAGGGATGGCTCATTCGACGCGGAATCAGAAAAGAAATAGATGTGCAAAAGAATTTTTGAAAATAAATCACTAGGTGAAAAGGTAGACCAATAAAACTAGGAGCATATGCGTCGGACCACGGCGAAACGGTTTTTTGGACATATATCGAGAACCAAGAAAGTTTTCTCAGCGAAACTTTGTAGGAATAATCCCCTCTTCAATACGCGTCCAACGAGTGCTCATACGTCAAAATCGGTGACATTTAATTTTCAGTCAAAATTTCGCCAAAAAGCATGGGCTAAGCCCATAGATTTTTTTCCCCAAAAAATGAAATCTAACCGATTTTGATGAGGGATGGCTCATTCGACGCGGAATCAGAAAAGAAATAGATGTGCAAAAGAATTTTTGAAAATAAATCACTAGGTGAAAAGGTAACCAATAAAACTAGGAGCATATGCGTCGGACCACGGCGAAACGGTTTTTTGGACATATATCGAGAACCAAGAAAGTTTTCTCAGCGAAACTTTGTAGGAATAATCCCCTCTTCAATACGCGTCCAACGAGTGCTCATACGTCAAAATCGGTGACATTTAATTTTCAGTCAAAATTTCGCCAAAAAGCCCATAGATTTTTTTCCCCAAAAAATGAAATCTAACCGATTTTGATGAGGGATGGCTCATTCGACGCGGAATCAGAAAAGAAATAGATGTGCAAAAGAATTTTTGAAAATAAATCACTAGGTGAAAAGGTAGACCAATAAAACTAGGAGCATATGCGTCGGACCACGGCGAAACGGTTTTTTGGACATATATCGAGAACCATGAAAGTTTTCTCAGCGAAACTTTGTAGGAATAATCCCCTCTTCAATACGCGTCCAACGAGTGCTCATACGTCAAAATCGGTGGCATTTAATTTTCAGTCAAAATTTCGCCAAAAAGCATGGGCTATAGCCCATAGATTTTTTTCCCCAAAAAATGAAATCTAACCGATTTTGATGAGGGATGGCTCATTCGACGCGGAATCAGAAAAGAAATAGATGTGCAAAAGAATTTTTGAAAATAAATCACTAGGTGAAAAGGTAGACCAATAAAACTAGGAGCATATGCGTCGGACCTCGGCGAAACGGTTTTTTGGACATATATCGAGAACCAAGAAAGTTTTCTCAGCGAAACTTTGTAGGAATAATCCCCTCTTCAATACGCGTCCAACGAGTGCTCATACGTCAAAACCGGTGACATTTAATTTTCAGTCAAAATTTCGCCAAAAAGCATGGGCTATAGCCCATAGATTTTTTTCCCCAAAAAATGAAATCTAACCGATTTTGATGAGGGATGGCTCATTCGACGCGGAATCAGAAAAGAAATAGATGTGCAAAAGAATTTTTGAAAATAAATCACTAGGTGAAAAGGTAGACCAATAAAACTAGGAGCATATGCGTCGGACCACGGCGAAACGGTTTTTTGGACATATATCGAGAACCAAGAAAGTTTTCTCAGCGAAACTTTGTAGGAATAATCCCCTCTTCAATACGCGTCCAACGAGTGCTCATACGTCAAAATCGGTGACATTTAATTTTCAGTCAAAATTTCGCCAAAAAGCATGGGCTATAGCCCATAGATTTTTTTTCCCAAAAAATGAAATCTAACCGATTTTGATGAGGGATGGCTCATTCGACGCGGAATCAGAAAAGAAATAGATGTGCAAAAGAATTTTTGAAAATAAATCACTAGGTGAAAAGGTAGACCAATAAAACTAGGAGCATATGCGTCGGACCACGGCGAAACGGTTTTTTGGACATATATCGAGAACCAAGAAAGTTTTCTCAGCGAAACTTTGTAGGAATAATCCCCTCTTCAATACGCGTCCAACGAGTGCTCATACGTCAAAATCGGTGACATTTAATTTTCAGTCAAAATTTCGCCAAAAAGCATGGGCTATAGCCCATAGATTTTTTTCCCCAAAAAATGAAATCTAACCGATTTTGATGAGGGATGGCTCATTCGACGCGGAATCAGAAAAGAAATAGATGTGCAAAAGAATTTTTGAAAATAAATCACTAGGTGAAAAGGTAGACCAATAAAACTAGGAGCATATGCGTCGGACCACGGCGAAACGGTTTTTTGGACATATATCGAGAACCAAGAAAGTTTTCTCAGCGAAACTTTGTAGGAATAATCCCCTCTTCAATACGCGTCCAACGAGTGCTCATACGTCAAAATCGGTGACATTTAATTTTCAGTAAAAATTTCGCCAAAAAGCATGGGCTATAGCCCATAGATTTTTTTCCCCAAAAAATGAAATCTAACCGATTTTGATGAGGGATGGCTCATTCGACGCGGAATCAGAAAAGAAATAGATGTGCAAAAGAATTTTTGAAAATAAATCACTAGGTGAAAAGGTAGACCAATAAAACTAGGAGCATATGCGTCGGACCACGGCGAAACGGTTTTTTGGACATATATCGAGAACCAAGAAAGTTTTCTAAGCGAAACTTTGTAGGAATAATCCCCTCTTCAATACGCGTCCAACGAGTGCGCATACGTCAAAATCGGTGACATTTAATTTTCAGTCAAAATTTCGCCAAAAAGCATGGGCTATATATAGCCCATAGATTTTTTTCCCCAAAAAATGAAATCTAACCGATTTTGATGAGGGATGGCTCATTCCACGCGGAATCAGAAAAGAAATAGATGTGCAAAAGATTTTTTGAAAATAAATCACTAGGTGAAAAGGTAGACCAATAAAACTAGGAGCATATGCGTCGGACCACGGCGAAACGGTTTTTTCGACATATATCGAGAACCAAGAAAGTTTTCTCAGCGAAACTTTGTAGGAATAATCCCCTCTTCAATACGCGTCCAACGAGTGCTCATACGTCAAAATCGGTGACATTTAATTTTCAGTCAAAATTTCGCCAAAAAGCATGGGCTATAGCCCATAGATTTTTTTCCCCAAAAAATGAAATCTAACCGATTTTGATGAAGGATGGCTCATTCGACGCGGAATCAGAAAAGAAATAGATGTGCAAAAGAATTTTTGAAAATAAATCACTAGGTGAAAAGGTAGACCAATAAAACTAGGAGCATATGCGTCGGACCACGGCGAAACGGTTTTTTGGACATATATCGAGAACCAAGAAAGTTTTCTCAGCGAAACTTTGTAGGAATAATCCCCTCTTCAATACGCGTCCAACGAGTGCTCATACGTCAAAATCGGTGACATTTAATTTTCAGTCAAAATTTCGCCAAAAAGCCCATAGATTTTTTTCCCCAAAAAATGAAATCTAACCGATTTTGATGAGGGATGGCTCATTCGACGCGGAATCAGAAAAGAAATAGATGTGCAAAAGAATTTTTGAAAATAAATCACTAGGTGAAAAGGTAGACCAATAAAACTAGGAGCATATGCGTCGGACCACGGCGAAACGGTTTTTTGGACATATATCGAGAACCATGAAAGTTTTCTCAGCGAAACTTTGTAGGAATAATCCCCTCTTCAATACGCGTCCAACGAGTGCTCATACGTCAAAATCGGTGACATTTAATTTTCAGTCAAAATTTCGCCAAAAAGCATGGGCTATAGCCCATAGATTTTTTTCCCCAAAAAATGAAATCTAACCGATTTTGATGAGGGATGGCTCATTCGACGCGGAATCAGAAAAGAAATAGATGTGCAAAAGAATTTTTGAAAATAAATCACTAGGTGAAAAGGTAGACCAATAAAACTAGGAGCATATGCGTCGGACCACGGCGAAACGGTTTTTTGGACATATATCGAGAACCAAGAAAGTTTTCTCAGCGAAACTTTGTAGGAATAATCCCCTCTTCAATACGCGTCCAACGAGTGCTCATACGTCAAAATCGGTGACATTTAATTTTCAGTCAAAATTTCGCCAAAAAGCATGGGCTATACATAGATTTTTTCCCCCAAAAAATGAAATCTAACCGATTTTGATGAGGGATGGCTCATTCGACGCGGAATCAGAAAAGAAATAGATGTGCAAAAGAATTTTTGAAAATAAATCACTAGGTGAAAAGGTAGACCAATAAAACTAGGAGCATATGCGTCGGACCACGGCGAAACGGTTTTTTGGACATATATCGAGAACCAAGAAAGTTTTCTCAGCGAAACTTTGTAGGAATAATCCCCTCTTCAATACGCGTCCAACGAGTGCTCATACGTTAAAACCGGTGACATTTAATTTTCAGTCAAAATTTCGCCAAAAAGCATGGGCTATAGCCCATAGATTTTTTTCCCCAAAAAATGAAATCTAACCGATTTTGATGAGGGATGGCTCATTCGACGCGGAATCAGAAAAGAAATAGATGTGCAAAAGAATTTTTGAAAATAAATCACTAGGTGAAAAGGTAGACCAATAAAACTAGGGGCATATGCGTCGGACCACGGAAAACGGTTTTTTGGACATATATCGAGAACCAAGAAAGTTTTCTCAGCGAAACTTTGTAGGAATAATCCCCTCTTCAATACGCGTCCAGCGAGTGCTCATACGTCAAAATCGGTGACATTTAATTTTCAGTCAAAATTTCGCCAAAAAGCATGGGCTATAGCCCATAGATTTTTTTCCCCAAAAAATGAAATCTAACCGATTTTGATGAAGGATGGCTCATTCGACGCGGAATCAGAAAAGAAATAGATGTGCAAAAGAATTTTTGAAAATAAATCACTAGGTGAAAAGGTAGACCAATAAAACTAGGAGCATATGCGTCGGACCACGGCGAAACGGTTTTTTGGACATATATCGAGAACCAAGAAAGTTTTCTCAGCGAAACTTTGTAGGAATAATCCCCTCTTCAATACGCGTCCAACGAGTGCTCATACGTCAAAATCGGTGACATTTAATTTTCAGTCAAAATTTCGCCAAAAAGCATGTATAGCCCATAGATTTTTTTCCCCAAAAAATGAAATCTAACCGATTTTGATGAGGGATGGCTCATTCGACGCGGAATCAGAAAAGAAATAGATGTGCAAAAGAATTTTTGAAAATAAATCACTAGGTGAAAAGGTAGACCAATAAAACTAGGAGCATATGCGTCGGACCACGGCGAAACGGTTTTTTGGACATATATCGAGAACCAAGAAAGTTTTCTCAGCGAAACTTTGTAGGAATAATCCCCTCTTCAATACGCGTCCAACGAGTGCTCATACGTCAAAATCGGTGACATTTAATTTTCAGTCAAAATTTCGCCAAAAAGCATGGGCTAATATAGCCCATAGATTTTTTTCCCCAAAAAATGAAATCTAACCGATTTTGATGAGGGATGGCTCATTCGACGCGGAATCAGAAAAGAAATAGATGTGCAAAAGAATTTTTGAAAATAAATCACTAGGTGAAAAGGTAGACCAATAAAACTAGGAGCATATGCGTCGGACCACGGCGAAACGGTTTTTTGGACATATATCGAGAACCAAGAAAGTTTTCTCAGCGAAACTTTGTAGGAATAATCTCCTCTTCAATACGCGTCCAACGAGTGCTCATACGTCAAAATCGGTGACATTTAATTTTCAGTCAAAATTTCGCCAAAAAGCATGTATAGCCCATAGATTTTTTTCCCCAAAAAATGAAATCTAACCGATTTTGATGAGGGATGGCTCATTCGACGCGGAATCAGAAAAGAAATAGATGTGCAAAAGAGTTTTTGAAAATAAATCACTAGGTGAAAAGGTAGACCAATAAAACTAGGAGCATATGCGTCGGACCACGGCGAAACGGTTTTTTGGACATATATCGAGAACCAAGAAAGTTTTCTCAGCGAAACTTTGTAGGAATAATCCCCTCTTCAATACGCGTCCAACGAGTGCTCATACGTCAAAATCGGTGACATTTAATTTTCAGTCAAAATTTCGCCAAAAAGCATGGGCTATATATAGCCCATAGATTTTTTTCCCCAAAAAATGAAATCTAACCGATTTTGATGAGGGATGGCTCATTCGACGCGGAATCAGAAAAGAAATAGATGTGCAAAAGAATTTTTGAAAATAAATCACTAGGTGAAAAGGTAGACCAATAAAACTAGGAGCATATGCGTCGGACCACGGCGAAACGGTTTTTTGGACATATATCGAGAACCAAGAAAGTTTTCTCAGCGAAACTTTGTAGGAATAATCCCCTCTTCAATACGCGTCCAACGAGTGCTCATACGTCAAAATCGGTGACATTTAATTTTCAGTCAAAATTTCGCCAAAAAGCATGGGCTATATATAGCCCATAGATTTTTTTCCCCAAAAAATGAAATCTAACCGATTTTGATGGGGGATGGCTCATTCGACGCGGAATCAGAAAAGAAATAGATGTGCAAAAGAATTTTTGAAAATAAATCACTAGGTGAAAAGGTAGACCAATAAAACTAGGAGCATATGCGTCGGACCACGGCGAAACGGTTTTTTGGACATATATCGAGAACCAAGAAAGTTTTCTAAGCGAAACTTTGTAGGAATAATCCCCTCTTCAATACGCGTCCAACGAGTGCGCATACGTCAAAATCGGTGACATTTAATTTTCAGTCAAAATTTCGCCAAAAAGCATGGGCTATAGCCCATAGATTTTTTTCCCCAAAAAATGAAATCTAACCGATTTTGATGAAGGATGGCTCATTCGACGCGGAATCAGAAAAGAAATAGATGTGCAAAAGAATTTTTGAAAATAAATCACTAGGTGAAAAGGTAGACCAATAAAACTAGGAGCATATGCGTCGGACCACGGCGAAACGGTTTTTTGGACATATATCGAGAACCAAGAAAGTTTTCTCAGCGAAACTTTGTAGGAATAATCCCCTCTTCAATACGCGTCCAACGAGTGCTCATACGTCAAAATCGGTGACATTTAATTTTCAGTCAAAATTTCGCCAAAAAGCCCATAGATTTTTTTCCCCAAAAAATGAAATCTAACCGATTTTGATGAGGGATGGCTCATTCGACGCGGAATAAGAAAAGAAATAGATGTGCAAAAGAATTTTTGAAAATAAATCACTAGGTGAAAAGGTAGACCAATAAAACTAGGAGCATATGCGTCGGACCACGGCGAAACGGTTTTTTGGACATATATCGAGAACCATGAAAGTTTTCTCAGCGAAACTTTGTAGGAATAATCCCCTCTTCAATACGCGTCCAACGAGTGCTCATACGTCAAAATCGGTGACATTTAATTTTCAGTCAAAATTTCGCCAAAAAGCATGGGCTATAGCCCATAGATTTTTTTCCCCAAAAAATGAAATCTAACCGATTTTGATGAGGGATGGCTCATTCGACGCGGAATCAGAAAAGAAATAGATGTGCAAAAGAATTTTTGAAAATAAATCACTAGGTGAAAAGGTAGACCAATAAAACTAGGAGCATATGCGTCGGACCACGGCGAAACGGTTTTTTGGACATATATCGAGAACCAAGAAAGTTTTCTCAGCGAAACTTTGTAGGAATAATCCCCTCTTCAATACGCGTCCAACGAGTGCTCATACGTCAAAATCGGTGACATTTAATTTTCAGTCAAAATTTCGCCAAAAAGCATGGGCTATACATAGATTTTTTCCCCCAAAAAATGAAATCTAACCGATTTTGATGAGGGATGGCTCATTCGACGCGGAATCAGAAAAGAAATAGATGTGCAAAAGAATTTTTGAAAATAAATCACTAGGTGAAAAGGTAGACCAATAAAACTAGGAGCATATGCGTCGGACCACGGCGAAACGGTTTTTTGGACATATATCGAGAACCAAGAAAGTTTTCTCAGCGAAACTTTGTAGGAATAATCCCCTCTTCAATACGCGTCCAACGAGTGCTCATACGTTAAAACCGGTGACATTTAATTTTCAGTCAAAATTTCGCCAAAAAGCATGGGCTATAGCCCATAGATTTTTTTCCCCAAAAAATGAAATCTAACCGATTTTGATGAGGGATGGCTCATTCGACGCGGAATCAGAAAAGAAATAGATGTGCAAAAGAATTTTTGAAAATAAATCACTAGGTGAAAAGGTAGACCAATAAAACTAGGGGCATATGCGTCGGACCACGGAAAACGGTTTTTTGGACATATATCGAGAACCAAGAAAGTTTTCTCAGCGAAACTTTGTAGGAATAATCCCCTCTTCAATACGCGTCCAGCGAGTGCTCATACGTCAAAATCGGTGACATTTAATTTTCAGTCAAAATTTCGCCAAAAAGCATGGGCTATAGCCCATAGATTTTTTTCCCCAAAAAATGAAATCTAACCGATTTTGATGAAGGATGGCTCATTCGACGCGGAATCAGAAAAGAAATAGATGTGCAAAAGAATTTTTGAAAATAAATCACTAGGTGAAAAGGTAGACCAATAAAACTAGGAGCATATGCGTCGGACCACGGCGAAACGGTTTTTTGGACATATATCGAGAACCAAGAAAGTTTTCTCAGCGAAACTTTGTAGGAATAATCCCCTCTTCAATACGCGTCCAACGAGTGCTCATACGTCAAAATCGGTGACATTTAATTTTCAGTCAAAATTTCGCCAAAAAGCATGTATAGCCCATAGATTTTTTTCCCCAAAAAATGAAATCTAACCGATTTTGATGAGGGATGGCTCATTCGACGCGGAATCAGAAAAGAAATAGATGTGCAAAAGAATTTTTGAAAATAAATCACTAGGTGAAAAGGTAGACCAATAAAACTAGGAGCATATGCGTCGGACCACGGCGAAACGGTTTTTTGGACATATATCGAGAACCAAGAAAGTTTTCTCAGCGAAACTTTGTAGGAATAATCCCCTCTTCAATACGCGTCCAACGAGTGCTCATACGTCAAAATCGGTGACATTTAATTTTCAGTCAAAATTTCGCCAAAAAGCATGGGCTAATATAGCCCATAGATTTTTTTCCCCAAAAAATGAAATCTAACCGATTTTGATGAGGGATGGCTCATTCGACGCGGAATCAGAAAAGAAATAGATGTGCAAAAGAATTTTTGAAAATAAATCACTAGGTGAAAAGGTAGACCAATAAAACTAGGAGCATATGCGTCGGACCACGGCGAAACGGTTTTTTGGACATATATCGAGAACCAAGAAAGTTTTCTCAGCGAAACTTTGTAGGAATAATCTCCTCTTCAATACGCGTCCAACGAGTGCTCATACGTCAAAATCGGTGACATTTAATTTTCAGTCAAAATTTCGCCAAAAAGCATGTATAGCCCATAGATTTTTTTCCCCAAAAAATGAAATCTAACCGATTTTGATGAGGGATGGCTCATTCGACGCGGAATCAGAAAAGAAATAGATGTGCAAAAGAATTTTTGAAAATAAATCACTAGGTGAAAAGGTAGACCAATAAAACTAGGAGCATATGCGTCGGACCACGGCGAAACGGTTTTTTGGACATATATCGAGAACCAAGAAAGTTTTCTCAGCGAAACTTTGTAGGAATAATCCCCTCTTCAATACGCGTCCAACGAGTGCTCATACGTCAAAATCGGTGACATTTAATTTTCAGTCAAAATTTCGCCAAAAAGCATGGGCTATATATAGCCCATAGATTTTTTTCCCCAAAAAATGAAATCTAACCGATTTTGATGAGGGATGGCTCATTCGACGCGGAATCAGAAAAGAAATAGATGTGCAAAAGAATTTTTGAAAATAAATCACTAGGTGAAAAGGTAGACCAATAAAACTAGGAGCATATGCGTCGGACCACGGCGAAACGGTTTTTTGGACATATATCGAGAACCAAGAAAGTTTTCTCAGCGAAACTTTGTAGGAATAATCCCCTCTTCAATACGCGTCCAACGAGTGCTCATACGTCAAAATCGGTGACATTTAATTTTCAGTCAAAATTTCGCCAAAAAGCATGGGCTATATATAGCCCATAGATTTTTTTCCCCAAAAAATGAAATCTAACCGATTTTGATGGGGGATGGCTCATTCGACGCGGAATCAGAAAAGAAATAGATGTGCAAAAGAATTTTTGAAAATAAATCACTAGGTGAAAAGGTAGACCAATAAAACTAGGAGCATATGCGTCGGACCACGGCGAAACGGTTTTTTGGACATATATCGAGAACCAAGAAAGTTTTCTAAGCGAAACTTTGTAGGAATAATCCCCTCTTCAATACGCGTCCAACGAGTGCGCATACGTCAAAATCGGTGACATTTAATTTTCAGTCAAAATTTCGCCAAAAAGCATGGGCTATATATAGCCCATAGATTTTTTTCCCCAAAAAATGAAATCTAACCGATTTTGATGAGGGATGGCTCATTCCACGCGGAATCAGAAAAGAAATAGATGTGCAAAAGATTTTTTGAAAATAAATCACTAGGTGAAAAGGTAGACCAATAAAACTAGGAGCATATGCGTCGGACCACGGCGAAACGGTTTTTTCGACATATATCGAGAACCAAGAAAGTTTTCTCAGCGAAACTTTGTAGGAATAATCCCCTCTTCAATACGCGTCCAACGAGTGCTCATACGTCAAAATCGGTGACATTTAATTTTCAGTCAAAATTTCGCCAAAAAGCATGGGCTATAGCCCATAGATTTTTTTCCCCAAAAAATGAAATCTAACCGATTTTGATGAAGGATGGCTCATTCGACGCGGAATCAGAAAAGAAATAGATGTGCAAAAGAATTTTTGAAAATAAATCACTAGGTGAAAAGGTAGACCAATAAAACTAGGAGCATATGCGTCGGACCACGGCGAAACGGTTTTTTGGACATATATCGAGAACCAAGAAAGTTTTCTCAGCGAAACTTTGTAGGAATAATCCCCTCTTCAATACGCGTCCAACGAGTGCTCATACGTCAAAATCGGTTACATTTAATTTTCAGTCAAAATTTCGCCAAAAAGCATGTATAGCCCATAGATTTTTTTCCCCAAAAAATGAAATCTAACCGATTTTGATGAGGGATGGCTCATTCGACGCGGAATCAGAAAAGAAATAGATGTGCAAAAGAATTTTTGAAAATAAATCACTAGGTGAAAAGGTAGACCAATAAAACTAGGAGCATATGCGTCGGACCACGGCGAAACGGTTTTTTGGACATATATCGAGAACCAAGAAAGTTTTCTCAGCGAAACTTTGTAGGAATAATCCCCTCTTCAATACGCGTCCAACGAGTGCTCATACGTCAAAATCGGTGACATTTAATTTTCAGTCAAAATTTCGCCAAAAAGCATGGGCTATATATAGCCCATAGATTTTTTTCCCCAAAAAATGAAATCTAACCGATTTTGATGAGGGATGGCTCATTCGACGCGGAATCAGAAAAGAAATAGATGTGCAAAAGAATTTTTGAAAATAAATCACTAGGTGAAAAGGTAGACCAATAAAACTAGGAGCATATGCGTCGGACCACGGCGAAACGGTTTTTTGGACATATATCGAGAACCAAGAAAGTTTTCTCAGCGAAACTTTGTAGGAATAATCCCCTCTTCAATACGCGTCCAACGAGTGCTCATACGTCAAAATCGGTGACATTTAATTTTCAGTCAAAATTTCGCCAAAAAGCATGGGCTATAGCCCATAGATTTTTTTCCCCAAAAAATGAAATCTAACCGATTTTGATGAAGGATGGCTCATTCGACGCGGAATCAGAAAAGAAATAGATGTGCAAAAGAATTTTTGAAAATAAATCACTAGGTGAAAAGGTAGACCAATAAAACTAGGAGCATATGCGTCGGACCACGGCGAAACGGTTTTTTGGACATATATCGAGAACCAAGAAAGTTTTCTCAGCGAAACTTTGTAGGAATAATCCCCTCTTCAATACGCGTCCAACGAGTGCTCATACGTCAAAATCGGTTACATTTAATTTTCAGTCAAAATTTCGCCAAAAAGCATGTATAGCCCATAGATTTTTTTCCCCAAAAAATGAAATCTAACCGATTTTGATGAGGGATGGCTCATTCGACGCGGAATCAGAAAAGAAATAGATGTGCAAAAGAATTTTTGAAAATAAATCACTAGGTGAAAAGGTAGACCAATAAAACTAGGAGCATATGCGTCGGACCACGGCGAAACGGTTTTTTGGACATATATCGAGAACCAAGAAAGTTTTCTCAGCGAAACTTTGTAGGAATAATCCCCTCTTCAATACGCGTCCAACGAGTGCTCATACGTCAAAATCGGTGACATTTAATTTTCAGTCAAAATTTCGCCAAAAAGCATGGGCTATAGCCCATAGATTTTTTTCCCCAAAAAATGAAATCTAACCGATTTTGATGGGGGATGGCTCATTCGACGCGGAATCAGAAAAGAAATAGATGTGCAAAAGAATTTTTGAAAATAAATCACTAGGTGAAAAGGTAGACCAATAAAACTAGGAGCATATGCGTCGGACCACGGCGAAACGGTTTTTTGGACATATATCGAGAACCAAGAAAGTTTTCTCAGCGAAACTTTGTAGGAATAATCCCCTCTTCAATACGCGTCCAACGAGTGCTCATACGTCAAAATCGGTGACATTTAATTTTCAGTCAAAATTTCGCCAAAAAGCATGGGCTATAGCCCATAGATTTTTTTCCCCAAAAAATGAAATCTAACCGATTTTGATGAGGGATGGCTCATTCGACGCGGAATCAGAAAAGAAATAGATGTGCAAAAGAATTTTTGAAAATAAATCACTAGGTGAAAAGGTAGACCAATAAAACTAGGAGCATATGCGTCGGACCACGGCGAAACGGTTTTTTGGACATATATCGAGAACCAAGAAAGTTTTCTCAGCGAAACTTTGTAGGAATAATCCCCTCTTCAATACGCATCCAACGAGTGCTCATACGTCAAAACCGGTGACATTTAATTTTCAGTCAAAATTTCGCCAAAAAGCATGGGCTATAGCCCATAGATTTTTTTCCCCAAAAAATGAAATCTAACCGATTTTGATGAGGGATGGCTCATTCGACGCGGAATCAGAAAAGAAATAGATGTGCAAAAGAATTTTTGAAAATAAATCACTAGGTGAAAAGGTAGACCAATAAAACTAGGAGCATATGCGTCGGACCACGGAAAACGGTTTTTTGGACATATATCGAGAACCAAGAAAGTTTTCTCAGCGAAACTTTGTAGGAATAATCCCCTCTTCAATACGCGTCCAACGAGTGCTCATACGTCAAAATCGGCGACATTTAATTTTCAGTCAAAATTTCGCCAAAAAGCATGAGCTATAGCCCATAGATTTTTTTCCCCAAAAAATGAAATCTAACCGATTTTGATGAGGGATGGCTCATTCGACGCGGAATCAGAAAAGAAATAGATGTGCAAAAGAATTTTTGAAAATAAATCACTTGGTGAAAAGGTAGACCAATAAAACTAGGAGCATATGCGTCGGACCACGGCGAAACGGTTTTTTGGACATATATCGAGAACCAAGAAAGTTTTCTCAGCGAAACTTTGTAGGAATAATCCCCTCTTCAATACGCGTCCAACGAGTGCGCATACGTCAAAACCGGTGACATTTAATTTTCAGTCAAAATTTCGCCAAAAAGCATGGGCTATAGCCCATAGATTTTTTTCCCCAAAAAATGAAATCTAACCGATTTTGATGAGGGATGGCTCATTCGACGCGGAATCAGAAAAGAAATAGATGTGCAAAAGAATTTTTGAAAATAAATCACTAGGTGAAAAGGTAGACCAATAAAACTAGGAGCATATGCGTCGGACCACGGAAAACGGTTTTTTGGACATATATCGAGAACCAAGAAAGTTTTCTCAGCGAAACTTTGTAGGAATAATCCCCTCTTCAATACGCGTCCAACGAGTGCTCATACGTCAAAATCGGTGACATTTAATTTTCAGTCAAAATTTCGCCAAAAAGCATGGGCTATAGCCCATAGATTTTTTTCCCCAAAAAATGAAATCTAACCGATTTTGATGAGGGATGGCTCATTCGACGCGGAATCAGAAAAGAAATAGATGTGCAAAAGAATTTTTGAAAATAAATCACTAGGTGAAAAGGTAGACCAATAAAACTAGGAGCATATGCGTCGGACCACGGCGAAACGGTTTTTTGGACATATATCGAGAACCAAGAAAGTTTTCTCAGCGAAACTTTGTAGGAATAATCCCCTCTTCAATACGCGTCCAACGAGTGCTCATACGTCAAAATCGGTGACATTTAATTTTCAGTCAAAATTTCGCCAAAAAGCATGGGCTATAGCCCATAGATTTTTTTCCCCAAAAAATGAAATCTAACCGATTTTGATGAGGGATGGCTCATTCCACGCGGAATCAGAAAAGAAATAGATGTGCAAAAGAATTTTTGAAAATAAATCACTAGGTGAAAAGGTAGACCAATAAAACTAGGAGCATATGCGTCGGACCACGGCGAAACGGTTTTTTGGACATATATCGAGAACCAAGAAAGTTTTCTTAGCGAAACTTTGTAGGAATAATCCCCTCTTCAATACGCGTCCAACGAGTGCTCATACGTCAAAATCGGTGACATTTAATTTTCAGTCAAAATTTCGCCAAAAAGCATGGGCTATAGCCCATAGATTTTTTTCCCCAAAAAATAAAATCTAACCGATTTTGATGAGGGATGGCTCATTCGACGCGGAATCAGAAAAGAAATAGATGTGCAAAAGAATTTTTGAAAATAAATCACTAGGTGAAAAGGTAGACCAATAAAACTAGGAGCATATGCGTCGGACCACGGCGAAACGGTTTTTTGGACATATATCGAGAACCAAGAAAGTTTTCTCAGCGAAACTTTGTAGGAATAATCCCCTCTTCAATACGCGTCCAACGAGTGCTCATACGTCAAAATCGGTGACATTTAATTTTCAGTCAAAATTTCGCCAAAAAGCATGGGCTATAGCCCATAGATTTTTTTCCCCAAAAAATGAAATCTAACCGATTTTGATGAGGGATGGCTCATTCGACGCGGAATCAGAAAAGAAATAGATGTGCAAAAGAATTTTTGAAAATAAATCACTAGGTGAAAAGGTAGACCAATAAAACTAGGAGCATATGCGTCGGACCACGGCGAAACGGTTTTTTGGACATATATCGAGAACCAAGAAAGTTTTCTCAGCGAAACTTTGTAGGAATAATCCCCTCTTCAATACGCGTCCAACGAGTGCTCATACGTCAAAATCGGTGACATTTAATTTTCAGTCAAAATTTCGCCAAAAAGCATGGGCTATAGCCCATAGATTTTTTTCCCCAAAAAATGAAATCTAACCGATTTTGATGAGGGATGGCTCATTCGACGCGGAATCAGAAAAGAAATAGATGTGCAAAAGAATTTTTGAAAATAAATCACTAGGTGAAAAGGTAGACCAATAAAACTAGGAGCATATGCGTCGGACCACGGCGAAACGGTTTTTTGGACATATATCGAGAACCAAGAAAGTTTTCTCAGCGAAACTTTGTAGGAATAATCCCCTCTTCAATACGCGTCCAACGAGTGCTCATACGTCAAAATCGGTGACATTTAATTTTCAGTCAAAATTTCGCCAAAAAGCATGGGCTGCCCATAGATTTTTTTCCCCAAAAAATGAAATCTAACCGATTTTGATGAGGGATGGCTCATTCGACGCGGAATCAGAAAAGAAATAGATGTGCAAAAGAATTTTTGAAAATAAATCACTAGGTGAAAAGGTAGACCAATAAAACTAGGAGCATATGCGTCGGACCACGGCGAAACGGTTTTTTGGACATATATCGAGAACCAAGAAAGTTTTCTCAGCGAAACTTTGTAGGAATAATCCCCTCTTCAATACGCGTCCAACGAGTGCTCATACGTCAAAATCGGTGACATTTAATTTTCGGTCAAAATTTCGCCAAAAAGCATGGGGAGATTTTTTTCCCCAAAAAATGAAATCTAACCGATTTTGATGAGGGATGGCTCATTCGACGCGGAATCAGAAAAGAAATAGATGTGCAAAAGAATTTTTGAAAATAAATCACTAGGTGAAAAGGTAGACCAATAAAACTAGGAGCATATGCGTCGGACCACGGCGAAACGGTTTTTTGGACATATATCGAGAACCAAGAAAGTTTTCTCAGCGAAACTTTGTAGGAATAATCCCCTCTTCAATACGCGTCCAACGAGTGCTCATACGTCAAAATCGGTGACATTTAATTTTCAGTCAAAATTTCGCCAAAAAGCATGGGCTAAAGCCCATAGATTTTTTTCCCCAAAAAATGAAATCTAACCGATTTTGATGAGGGATGGCTCATTCGACGCGGAATCAGAAAAGAAATAGATGTGCAAAAGAATTTTTGAAAATAAATCACTAGGTGAAAAGGTAGACCAATAAAACTAGGAGCATATGCGTCGGACCACGGCGAAACGGTTTTTGGACATATATCGAGAACCAAGAAAGTTTTCTCAGCGAAACTTTGTAGGAATAATCCCCTCTTCAATACGCGTCCAACGAGTGCTCATACGTCAAAATCGGTGACATTTAATTTTCAGTCAAAATTTCGCCAAAAAGCATGGGCTATAGCCCATAGATTTTTTTCCCCAAAAAATAAAATCTAACCGATTTTGATGAGGGATGGCTCATTCGACGCGGAATCAGAAAAGAAATAGATGTGCAAAAGAATTTTTGAAAATAAATCACTAGGTGAAAAGGTAGACCAATAAAACTAGGAGCATATGCGTCGGACCACGGCGAAACGGTTTTTTGGACATATATCGAGAACCAAGAAAGTTTTCTCAGCGAAACTTTGTAGGAATAATCCCCTCTTCAATACGCGTCCAACGAGTGCTCATACGTCAAAATCGGTGACATTTAATTTTCAGTCAAAATTTCGCCAAAAAGCATGGGCTATAGCCCATAGATTTTTTTCCCCAAAAAATGAAATCTAACCGATTTTGATGAAGGATGGCTCATTCGACGCGGAATCAGAAAAGAAATAGATGTGCAAAAGAATTTTTGAAAATAAATCACTAGGTGAAAAGGTAGACCAATAAAACTAGGAGCATATGCGTCGGACCACGGCGAAACGGTTTTTTGGACATATATCGAGAACCAAGAAAGTTTTCTCAGCGAAACTTTGTAGGAATAATCCCCTCTTCAATACGCGTCCAACGAGTGCTCATACGTCAAAATCGGTGACATTTAATTTTCAGTCAAAATTTCGCCAAAAAGCATGGGCTATAGCCCATAGATTTTTTTCCCCAAAAAATGAAATCTAACCGATTTTGATGAGGGATGGCTCATTCGACGCGGAATCAGAAAAGAAATAGATGTGCAAAAGAATTTTTGAAAATAAATCACTAGGTGAAAAGGTAGACCAATAAAACTAGGAGCATATGCGTCGGACCACGGCGAAACGGTTTTTTGGACATATATCGAGAACCAAGAAAGTTTTCTCAGCGAAACTTTGTAGGAATAATCCCCTCTTCAATACGCGTCCAACGAGTGCTCATACGTCAAAATCGGTGACATTTAATTTTCAGTCAAAATTTCGCCAAAAAGCATGGGCTATAGCCCATAGATTTTTTCCCCAAAAAATAAAATCTAACCGATTTTGATGAGGGATGGCTCATTCGACGCGGAATCAGAAAAGAAATAGATGTGCAAAAGAATTTTTGAAAATAAATCACTAGGTGAAAAGGTAGACCAATAAAACTAGGAGCATATGCGTCGGACCACGGCGAAACGGTTTTTTGGACATATATCGAGAACCAAGAAAGTTTTCTCAGCGAAACTTTGTAGGAATAATCCCCTCTTCAATACGCGTCCAACGAGTGCTCATACGTCAAAATCGGTGACATTTAATTTTCAGTCAAAATTTCGCCAAAAAGCATGGGCAGATTTTTTTCCCCAAAAAATGAAATCTAACCGATTTTGATGAGGGATGGCTCATTCGACGCGGAATCAGAAAAGAAATAGATGTGCAAAAGAATTTTTGAAAATAAATCACTAGGTGAAAAGGTAGACCAATAAAACTAGGAGCATATGCGTCGGACCACGGCGAAACGGTTTTTTGGACATATATCGAGAACCAAGAAAGTTTTCTCAGCGAAACTTTGTAGGAATAATCCCCTCTTCAATACGCGTCCAACGAGTGCTCATACGTCAAAATCGGTGACATTTAATTTTCAGTCAAAATTTCGCCAAAAAGCATGGGCTATAGCCCATAGATTTTTTTCCCCAAAAAATGAAATCTAACCGATTTTGATGAGGGATGGCTCATTCGACGCGGAATCAGAAAAGAAATAGATGTGCAAAAGAATTTTTGAAAATAAATCACTAGGTGAAAAGGTAGACCAATAAAACTAGGAGCATATGCGTCGGACCACGGCGAAACGGTTTTTTGGACATATATCGAGAACCAAGAAAGTTTTCTCAGCGAAACTTTGTAGGAATAATCCCCTCTTCAATACGCGTCCAACGAGTGCTCATACGTCAAAATCGGTGACATTTAATTTTCGGTCAAAATTTCGCCAAAAAGCATGGGGTGCCCATAGATTTTTTTCCCCAAAAAATGAAATCTAACCGATTTTGATGAGGGATGGCTCATTCGACGCGGAATCAGAAAAGAAATAGATGTGCAAAAGAATTTTTGAAAATAAATCACTAGGTGAAAAGGTAGACCAATAAAACTAGGAGCATATGCGTCGGACCACGGCGAAACGGTTTTTTGGACATATATCGAGAACCAAGAAAGTTTTCTCAGCGAAACTTTGTAGGAATAATCCCCTCTTCAATACGCGTCCAACGAGTGCTCATACGTCAAAATCGGTGACATTTAATTTTCAGTCAAAATTTCGCCAAAAAGCATGGGCTATAGCCCATAGATTTTTTTCCCCAAAAAATAAAATCTAACCGATTTTGATGAGGGATGGCTCATTCGACGCGGAATCAGAAAAGAAATAGATGTGCAAAAGAATTTTTGAAAATAAATCACTAGGTGAAAAGGTAGACCAATAAAACTAGGAGCATATGCGTCGGACCACGGCGAAACGGTTTTTTGGACATATATCGAGAACCAAGAAAGTTTTCTCAGCGAAACTTTGTAGGAATAATCCCCTCTTCAATACGCGTCCAACGAGTGCTCATACGTCAAAATCGGTGACATTTAATTTTCAGTCAAAATTTCGCCAAAAAGCATGGGCTATAGCCCATAGATTTTTTTCCCCAAAAAATGAAATCTAACCGATTTTGATGAGGGATGGCTCATTCGACGCGGAATCAGAAAAGAAATAGATGTGCAAAAGAATTTTTGAAAATAAATCACTAGGTGAAAAGGTAGACCAATAAAACTAGGAGCATATGCGTCGGACCACGGCGAAACGGTTTTTTGGACATATATCGAGAACCAAGAAAGTTTTCTCAGCGAAACTTTGTAGGAATAATCCCCTCTTCAATACGCGTCCAACGAGTGCTCATACGTCAAAATCGGTGACATTTAATTTTCAGTCAAAATTTCGCCAAAAAGCATGGGCTATAGCCCATAGATTTTTTTCCCCAAAAAATAAAATCTAACCGATTTTGATGAGGGATGGCTCATTCGACGCGGAATCAGAAAAGAAATAGATGTGCAAAAGAATTTTTGAAAATAAATCACTAGGTGAAAAGGTAGACCAATAAAACTAGGAGCATATGCGTCGGACCACGGCGAAACGGTTTTTTGGACATATATCGAGAACCAAGAAAGTTTTCTCAGCGAAACTTTGTAGGAATAATCCCCTCTTCAATACGCGTCCAACGAGTGCTCATACGTCAAAATCGGTGACATTTAATTTTCAGTCAAAATTTCGCCAAAAAGCATGGGCTATAGCCCATAGATTTTTTTCCCCAAAAAATGAAATCTAACCGATTTTGATGAGGGATGGCTCATTCGACGCGGAATCAGAAAAGAAATAGATGTGCAAAAGAATTTTTGAAAATAAATCACTAGGTGAAAAGGTAGACCAATAAAACTAGGAGCATATGCGTCGGACCACGGCGAAACGGTTTTTTGGACATATATCGAGAACCAAGAAAGTTTTCTCAGCGAAACTTTGTAGGAATAATCCCCTCTTCAATACGCGTCCAACGAGTGCTCATACGTCAAAATCGGTGACATTTAATTTTCAGTCAAAATTTCGCCAAAAAGCATGGGCTATAGCCCATAGATTTTTTTCCCCAAAAAATGAAATCTAACCGATTTTGATGAGGGATGGCTCATTCGACGCGGAATCAGAAAAGAAATAGATGTGCAAAAGAATTTTTGAAAATAAATCACTAGGTGAAAAGGTAGACCAATAAAACTAGGAGCATATGCGTCGGACCACGGCGAAACGGTTTTTTGGACATATATCGAGAACCAAGAAAGTTTTCTCAGCGAAACTTTGTAGGAATAATCCCCTCTTCAATACGCGTCCAACGAGTGCTCATACGTCAAAATCGGTGACATTTAATTTTCGGTCAAAATTTCGCCAAAAAGCATGGGGTGCCCATAGATTTTTTTCCCCAAAAAATGAAATCTAACCGATTTTGATGAGGGATGGCTCATTCGACGCGGAATCAGAAAAGAAATAGATGTGCAAAAGAATTTTTAAAAATAAATCACTAGGTGAAAAGGTAGACCAATAAAACTAGGAGCATATGCGTCGGACCACGGCGAAACGGTTTTTTGGACATATATCGAGAACCAAGAAAGTTTTCTCAGCGAAACTTTGTAGGAATAATCCCCTCTTCAATACGCGTCCAACGAGTGCTCATACGTCAAAATCGGTGACATTTAATTTTCAGTCAAAATTTCGCCAAAAAGCATGGGCTATAGCCCATAGATTTTTTTCCCCAAAAAATGAAATCTAACCGATTTTGATGAGGGATGGCTCATTCGACGCGGAATCAGAAAAGAAATAGATGTGCAAAAGAATTTTTGAAAATAAATCACTAGGTGAAAAGGTAGACCAATAAAACTAGGAGCATATGCGTCGGACCACGGCGAAACGGTTTTTTGGACATATATCGAGAACCAAGAAAGTTTTCTCAGCGAAACTTTGTAGGAATAATCCCCTCTTCAATACGCGTCCAACGAGTGCTCATACGTCAAAATCGGTGACATTTAATTTTCAGTCAAAATTTCGCCAAAAAGCATGGGCTATAGCCCATAGATTTTTTTCCCCAAAAAATGAAATCTAACCGATTTTGATGAGGGATGGCTCATTCGACGCGGAATCAGAAAAGAAATAGATGTGCAAAAGAATTTTTGAAAATAAATCACTAGGTGAAAAGGTAGACCAATAAAACTAGGAGCATATGCGTCGGACCACGGCGAAACGGTTTTTTTGGACATATATCGAGAACCAAGAAAGTTTTCTCAGCGAAACTTTGTAGGAATAATCCCCTCTTCAATACGCGTCCAACGAGTGCTCATACGTCAAAATCGGTGACATTTAATTTTCAGTCAAAATTTCGCCAAAAAGCATGGGCTATAGCCCATAGATTTTTTTCCCCAAAAAATGAAATCTAACCGATTTTGATGAGGGATGGCTCATTCGACGCGGAATCAGAAAAGAAATAGATGTGCAAAAGAATTTTTGAAAATAAATTACTAGGTGAAAAGGTAGACCAATAAAACTAGGAGCATATGCGTCGGACCACGGCGAAACGGTTTTTTGGACATATATCGAGAACCAAGAAAGTTTTCTCAGCGAAACTTTGTAGGAATAATCCCCTCTTCAATACGCGTCCAACGAGTGCTCATACGTCAAAATCGGTGACATTTAATTTTCAGTCAAAATTTCGCCAAAAAATGAAATCTAACCAATTTTGATGAGGGATGGCTCATTCGACGCGGAATCAGAAAAGAAATAGATGTGCAAAAGAATTTTTGAAAATAAATCACTAGGTGAAAAGGTAGACCAATAAAACTAGGAGCATATGCGTCGGACCACGGCGAAACGGTTTTTTGGACATATATCGAGAACCAAGAAAGTTTTCTCAGCGAAACTTTGTAGGAATAATCCCCTCTTCAATACGCGTCCAACGAGTGCTCATACGTCAAAATCGGTGACATTTAATTTTCAGTCAAAATTTCGCCAAAAAGCATGGGCTATAGCCCATAGATTTTTTTCCCCAAAAAATGAAATCTAACCGATTTTGATGAGGGATGGCTCATTCGACGCGGAATCAGAAAAGAAATAGATGTGCAAAAGAATTTTTGAAAATAAATCACTAGGTGAAAAGGTAGACCAATAAAACTAGGAGCATATGCGTCGGACCACGGCGAAACGGTTTTTTGGACATATATCGAGAACCAAGAAAGTTTTCTCAGCAAAACTTTGTAGGAATAATCCCCTCTTCAATACGCGTCCAACGAGTGCTCATACGTCAAAACCGGTGACATTTAATTTTCAGTCAAAATTTCGCCAAAAAGCATGGGCTATAGCCCATAGATTTTTTTCCCCAAAAAATGAAATCTAACCGATTTTGATGAGGGATGGCTCATTCGACGCGGAATCAGAAAAGAAATAGATGTGCAAAAGAATTTTTGAAAATAAATCACTAGGTGAAAAGGTAGACCAATAAAACTAGGAGCATATGCGTCGGACCACGGCGAAACGGTTTTTTGGACATATATCGAGAACCAAGAAAGTTTTCTCAGCGAAACTTTGTAGGAATAATCCCCTCTTCAATACGCGTCCAACGAGTGCTCATACGTTAAAATCGGTGACATTTAATTTTCAGTCAAAATTTCGCCAAAAAGCATGGGCTAAGCCCATAGATTTTTTTCCCCAAAAAATGAAATCTAACCGATTTTGATGAGGGATGGCTCATTCGACGCGGAATCAGAAAAGAAATAGATGTGCAAAAGAATTTTTGAAAATAAATCACTAGGTGAAAAGGTAGACCAATAAAACTAGGAGCATATGCGTCGGACCACGGCGAAACGGTTTTTTGGACATATATCGAGAACCAAGAAAGTTTTCTCAGCGAAACTTTGTAGGAATAATCCCCTCTTCAATACGCGTCCAACGAGTGCTCATACGTCAAAATCGGTGACATTTAATTTTCAGTCAAAATTCCGCCAAAAAGCATGGGCTGCCCATAGATTTTTTTCCCCAAAAAATGAAATCTCACCGATTTTGATGGGGGATGGCTCATTCGACGCGGAATAAGAAAAGAAATAGATGTGCAAAAGAATTTTTGAAAATAAATCACTAGGTGAAAAGGTAGACCAATAAAACTAGGAGCATATGCGTCGGACCACGGCGAAACGGTTTTTTGGACATATATCGAGAACCAAGAAAGTTTTCTCAGCGAAACTTTGTAGGAATAATCCCCTCTTCAATACGCGTCCAACGAGTGCTCATACGTCAAAATCGGTGACATTTAATTTTCAGTCAAAATTTCGCCAAAAAGCATGGGCTATAGCCCATAGATTTTTTTCCCCAAAAAATGAAATCTAACCGATTTTGATGAGGGATGGCTCATTCGACGCGGAATCAGAAAAGAAATAGATGTGCAAAAGAATTTTTGAAAATAAATCACTAGGTGAAAAGGTAGACCAATAAAACTAGGAGCATATGCGTCGGACCACGGCGAAACGGTTTTTTGGACATATATCGAGAACCAAGAAAGTTTTCTCAGCGAAACTTTGTAGGAATAATCCCCTCTTCAATACGCGTCCAACGAGTGCTCATACGTCAAAACCGGTGACATTTAATTTTCAGTCAAAATTTCGCCAAAAAGCATGGGCTATAGCCCATAGATTTTTTTCCCCAAAAAATGAAATCTAACCGATTTTGATGAGGTATGGCTCATTCGACGCGGAATCAGAAAAGAAGTAGATGTGCAAAAGAATTTTTGAAAATAAATCACTAGGTGAAAAGGTAGACCAATAAAACTAGGAGCATATGCGTCGGACCACGGCGAAACGGTTTTTTGGACATATATCGAGAACCAAGAAAGTTTTCTCAGGGAAACTTTGTAGGAATAATCCCCTCTTCAATACGCGTCCAACGAGTGCTCATACGTCAAAATCGGTGACATTTAATTTTCAGTCAAAATTTCGCCAAAAAGCATGGGCTATAGCCCATAGATTTTTTTCCCCAAAAACTGAAATCTAACCGATTTTGATGAGGGATGGCTCATTCGACGCGGAATCAGAAAAGAAATAGATGTGCAAAAGAATTTTTGAAAATAAATCACTAGGTGAAAAGGTAGACCAATAAAACTAGGAGCATATGCGTCGGACCACGGCGAAACGGTTTTTTGGACATATATCGAGAACCAAGAAAGTTTTCTCAGCGAAACTTTGTAGGAATAATCCCCTCTTCAATACGCGTCCAACGAGTGCTCATACGTCAAAATCGGTGACATTTAATTTTCAGTCAAAATTTCGCCAAAAAGCATGGGCTATAGCCCATAGATTTTTTTCCCCAAAAAATGAAATCTAACCGATTTTGATGAGGGATGGCTCATTCGACGCGGAATCAGAAAAGAAATAGATGTGCAAAAGAATTTTTGAAAATAAATCACTAGGTGAAAAGGTAGACCAATAAAACTAGGAGCATATGCGTCGGACCACGGCGAAACGGTTTTTTGGACATATATCGAGAACCAAGAAAGTTTTCTCAGCGAAACTTTGTAGGAATAATCCCCTCTTCAATACGCGTCCAACGAGTGCTCATACGTCAAAATCGGTGACATTTAATTTTCAGTCAAAATTTCGCCAAAAAGCATGGGCTATAGCCCATAGATTTTTTTCCCCAAAAAATGAAATCTAACCGATTTTGATGAGGGATGGCTCATTCGACGCGGAATCAGAAAAGAAATAGATGTGCAAAAGAATTTTTGAAAATAAATCACTAGGTGAAAAGGTAGACCAATAAAACTAGGAGCATATGCGTCGGACCACGGCGAAACGGTTTTTTGGACATATATCGAGAACCAAGAAAGTTTTCTCAGCGAAACTTTGTAGGAATAATCCCCTCTTCAATACGCGTCCAACGAGTGCTCATACGTCAAAACCGGTGACATTTAATTTTCAGTCAAAATTTCGCCAAAAAGCATGGGCTATAGCCCATAGATTTTTTTCCCCAAAAAATGAAATCTAACCGATTTTGATGAGGTATGGCTCATTCGACGCGGAATCAGAAAAGAAGTAGATGTGCAAAAGAATTTTTGAAAATAAATCACTAGGTGAAAAGGTAGACCAATAAAACTAGGAGCATATGCGTCGGACCACGGCGAAACGGTTTTTTGGACATATATCGAGAACCAAGAAAGTTTTCTCAGGGAAACTTTGTAGGAATAATCCCCTCTTCAATACGCGTCCAACGAGTGCTCATACGTCAAAATCGGTGACATTTAATTTTCAGTCAAAATTTCGCCAAAAAGCATGGGCTATAGCCCATAGATTTTTTTCCCCAAAAACTGAAATCTAACCGATTTTGATGAGGGATGGCTCATTCGACGCGGAATCAGAAAAGAAATAGATGTGCAAAAGAATTTTTGAAAATAAATCACTAGGTGAAAAGGTAGACCAATAAAACTAGGAGCATATGCGTCGGACCACGGCGAAACGGTTTTTTGGACATATATCGAGAACCAAGAAAGTTTTCTCAGCGAAACTTTGTAGGAATAATCCCCTCTTCAATACGCGTCCAACGAGTGCTCATACGTCAAAATCGGTGACATTTAATTTTCAGTCAAAATTTCGCCAAAAAGCATGGGCTATAGCCCATAGATTTTTTTCCCCAAAAAATGAAATCTAACCGATTTTGATGAGGGATGGCTCATTCGACGCGGAATCAGAAAAGAAATAGATGTGCAAAAGAATTTTTGAAAATAAATCACTAGGTGAAAAGGTAGACCAATAAAACTAGGAGCATATGCGTCGGACCACGGCGAAACGGTTTTTTGGACATATATCGAGAACCAAGAAAGTTTTCTCAGCGAAACTTTGTAGGAATAATCCCCTCTTCAATACGCGTCCAACGAGTGCTCATACGTCAAAATCGGTGACATTTAATTTTCAGTCAAAATTTCGCCAAAAAGCATGGGCTATAGCCCATAGATTTTTTTCCCCAAAAAATGAAATCTAACCGATTTTGATGAGGGATGGCTCATTCGACGCGGAATCAGAAAAGAAATAGATGTGCAAAAGAATTTTTGAAAATAAATCACTAGGTGAAAAGGTAGACCAATAAAACTAGGAGCATATGCGTCGGACCACGGCGAAACGGTTTTTTGGACATATATCGAGAACCAAGAAAGTTTTCTCAGCGAAACTTTGTAGGAATAATCCCCTCTTCAATACGCGTCCAACGAGTGCTCATACGTCAAAATCGGTGACATTTAATTTTCAGTCAAAATTCCGCCAAAAAGCATGGGCTGCCCATAGATTTTTTTCCCCAAAAAATGAAATCTCACCGATTTTGATGGGGGATGGCTCATTCGACGCGGAATAAGAAAAGAAATAGATGTGCAAAAGAATTTTTGAAAATAAATCACTAGGTGAAAAGGTAGACCAATAAAACTAGGAGCATATGCGTCGGACCACGGCGAAACGGTTTTTTGGACATATATCGAGAACCAAGAAAGTTTTCTCAGCGAAACTTTGTAGGAATAATCCCCTCTTCAATACGCGTCCAACGAGCGCTCATACGTCAAAATCGGTGACATTTAATTTTCAGTCAAAATTTCGCCAAAAAGCATGGGCTCCCATAGATTTTTTTCCCCAAAAAATGAAATCTAACCGATTTTGATGAGGGATGGCTCATTCGACGCGGAATCAGAAAAGAAGTAGATGTGCAAAAGAATTTTTGAAAATAAATCACTAGGTGAAAAGGTAGACCAATAAAACTAGGAGCATATGCGTCGGACCACGGCGAAACGGTTTTTTGGACATATATCGAGAACCAAGAAAGTTTTCTCAGCGAAACTTTGTAGGAATAATCCCCTCTTCAATACGCGTCCAACGAGTGCTCATACGTCAAAATCGGTGACATTTAATTTTCAGTCAAAATTTCGCCAAAAAGCATGGGTATAGCCCATACATAGATTTTTTTCCCCAAAAAATGAAATCTAACCGATTTTGATGAGGGATGGTTCATTCGACGCGGAATCAGAAAAGAAATAGATGTGCAAAAGAATTTTTGAAAATAAATCACTAGGTGAAAAGGTAGACCAATAAAACTAGGAGCATATGCGTCGGACCACGGCGAAACGGTTTTTTGGACATATATCGAGAACCAAGAAAGTTTTCTCAGCGAAACTTTGTAGGAATAATACCCTCTTCAATACGCGTCCAACGAGTGCTCATACGTCAAAATCGGTGACATTTAATTTTCAGTCAAAATTTCGCCAAAAAGCATGGGCTATAGCCCATAGATTTTTTTCCCCAAAAAATGAAATCTAACCGATTTTGATGAGGGATGGTTCATTCGACGCGGAATCAGAAAAGAAATAGATGTGCAAAAGAATTTTTGAAAATAAATCACTAGGTGAAAGGTAGACCAATAAAACTAGGAGCATATGCGTCGGACCACGGCGAAACGGTTTTTTGGACATATATCGAGAACCAAGAAAGTTTTCTCAGCGAAACTTTGTAGGAATAATCCCCTCTTCAATACGCGTCCAACGAGTGCTCATACGTCAAAATCGGTGACATTTAATTTTCAGTCAAAATTTCGCCAAAAAGCATGGGCTATAGCCCATAGATTTTTTTCCCCAAAAAATGAAATCTAACCGATTTTGATGAGGGATGGCTCATTCGACGCGGAATCAGAAAAGAAATAGATGTGCAAAAGAATTTTTGAAAATAAATCACTAGGTGAAAAGGTAGACCAATAAAACTAGGAGCATATGCGTCGGACCACGGCGAAACGGTTTTTTGGACATATATCGAGAACCAAGAAAGTTTTCTCAGCGAAACTTTGTAGGAATAATCCCCTCTTCAATACGCGTCCAACGAGTGCTCATACGTCAAAATCGGTGACATTTAATTTTCAGTCAAAATTTCGCCAAAAAGCATGGGCTATAGCCCATAGATTTTTTTCCCCAAAAAATGAAATCTAACCGATTTTGATGAGGGATGGCTCATTCGACGCGGAATCAGAAAAGAAATAGATGTGCAAAAGAATTTTTGAAAATAAATCACTAGGTGAAAAGGTAGACCAATAAAACTAGGAGCATATGCGTCGGACCACGGCGAAACGGTTTTTTGGACATATATCGAGAACCAAGAAAGTTTTCTCAGCGAAACTTTGTAGGAATAATCCCCTCTTCAATACGCGTCCAACGAGTGCTCATACGTCAAAATCGGTGACATTTAATTTTCAGTCAAAATTTCGCCAAGAAGCATGGGCTATAGCCCATAGATTTTTTTCCCCAAAAAATGAAATCTAACCGATTTTGATGAGGGATGGCTCATTCGACGCGGAATCAGAAAAGAAATAGATGTGCAAAAGAATTTTTGAAAATAAATCACTAGGTGAAAAGGTAGACCAATAAAACTAGGAGCATATGCGTCGGACCACGGCGAAACGGTTTTTTGGACATATATCGAGAACCAAGAAAGTTTTCTCAGCGAAACTTTGTAGGAATAATCCCCTCTTCAATACGCGTCCAACGAGTGCTCATACGTCAAAATCGGTGACATTTAATTTTCAGTCAAAATTTCGCCAAAAAGCATGGGCTATAGCCCATAGATTTTTTTCCCCAAAAAATGAAATCTAACCGATTTTGATGAGGGATGGCTCATTCGACGCGGAATCAGAAAAGAAATAGATGTGCAAAAGAATTGTTGAAAATAAATCACTAGGTGAAAAGGTAGACCAATAAAACTAGGAGCATATGCGTCGGACCACGGCGAAACGGTTTTTTGGACATATATCGAGAACCAAGAAAGTTTTCTCAGGGAAACTTTGTAGGAATAATCCCCTCTTCAATACGCGTCCAACGAGTGCTCAAACGTCAAAATCGGTGACATTTAATTTTCAGTCAAAATTTCGCCAAAAAGCAGCTATAGTCCATAGATTTTTTTCCCCAAAAAATGAAATCTAACCGATTTTGATGGGGGATGGCTCATTCGACGCGGAATAAGAAAAGAAATAGATGTGCAAAAGAATTTTTGAAAATAAATCACTAGGTGAAAAGGTAGACCAATAAAACTAGGAGCATATGCGTCGGACCACGGCGAAACGGTTTTTTGGACATATATCGAGAACCAAGAAAGTTTTCTCAGCGAAACTTTGTAGGAATAATCCCCTCTTCAATACGCGTCCAACGAGTGCTCATACGTCAAAATCGGTGACATTTAATTTTCAGTCAAAATTTCGCCAAAAAGCATGGGCTATAGCCCATAGATTTTTTTCCCCAAAAAATGAAATCTAACCGATTTTGATGAGGGATGGCTCATTCGACGCGGAATCAGAAAAGAAATAGATGTGCAAAAGAATTTTTGAAAATAAATCACTAGGTGAAAAGGTAGACCAATAAAACTAGGAGCATATGCGTCGGACCACGGCGAAACGGTTTTTTGGACATATATCGAGAACCAAGAAAGTTTTCTCAGCGAAACTTTGTAGGAATAATCCCCTCTTCAATACGCGTCCAACGAGTGCTCATACGTCAAAATCGGTGACATTTAATTTTCAGTCAAAATTTCGCCAAAAAGCATGGGCTAGATTTTTTTCCCCAAAAAATGAAATCTAACCGATTTTGATGAGGGATGGCTCATTCGACGCGGAATCAGAAAAGAAATAGATGTGCAAAAGAATTTTTGAAAATAAATCACTAGGTGAAAAGGTAGACCAATAAAACTAGGAGCATATGCGTCGGACCACGGCGAAACGGTTTTTTGGACATATATCGAGAACCAAGAAAGTTTTCTCAGCGAAACTTTGTAGGAATAATCCCCTCTTCAATACGCGTCCAACGAGTGCTCATACGTCAAAATCGGTGACATTTAATTTTCAGTCAAAATTTCGCCAAAAAGCATGGGCTATAGCCCATAGATTTTTTTCCCCAAAAAATGAAATCTAACCGATTTTGATAAGGGATGGCTCATTCGACGCGGAATCAGAAAAGAAGTAGATGTGCAAAAGAATTTTTGAAAATAAATCACTAGGTGAAAGGTAGACCAATAAAACTAGGAGCATATGCGTCGGACCACGGCGAAACGGTTTTTTGGACATATATCGAGAACCAAGAAAGTTTTCTCAGCGAAACTTTGTAGGAATAATCCCCTCTTCAATACGCGTCCAACGAGTGCTCATACGTCAAAATCGGTGACATTTAATTTTCAGTCAAAATTTCGCCAAAAAGCATGGGCTATAGCCCATAGATTTTTTTCCCCAAAAAATGAAATCTAACCGATTTTGATGAGGGATGGCTCATTCGACGCGGAATCAGAAAAGAAATAGATGTGCAAAAGAATTTTTGAAAATAAATCACTAGGTGAAAAGGTAGACCAATAAAACTAGGAGCATATGCGTCGGACCACGGCGAAACGGTTTTTTGGACATATATCGAGAACCAAGAAAGTTTTCTCAGCGAAACTTTGTAGGAATAATCCCCTCTTCAATACGCGTCCAACGAGTGCTCATACGTCAAAATCGGTGACATTTAATTTTCAGTCAAAATTTCGCCAAAAAGCATGGGCTAGATTTTTTTCCCCAAAAAATGAAATCTAACCGATTTTGATGAGGGATGGCTCATTCGACGCGGAATCAGAAAAGAAATAGATGTGCAAAAGAATTTTTGAAAATAAATCACTAGGTGAAAAGGTAGACCAATAAAACTAGGAGCATATGCGTCGGACCACGGCGAAACGGTTTTTTGGACATATATCGAGAACCAAGAAAGTTTTCTCAGCGAAACTTTGTAGGAATAATCCCTTCTTCAATACGCGTCCAACGAGTGCTCATACGTCAAAATCGGTGACATTTAATTTTCAGTCAAAATTTCGCCAAGAAGCATGGGCTATAGCCCATAGATTTTTTTCCCCAAAAAATGAAATCTAACCGATTTTGATGAGGGATGGCTCATTCGACGCGGAATCAGAAAAGAAATAGATGTGCAAAAGAATTTTTGAAAATAAATCACTAGGTGAAAAGGTAGACCAATAAAACTAGGAGCATATGCGTCGGACCACGGCGAAACGGTTTTTTGGACATATATCGAGAACCAAGAAAGTTTTCTCAGCGAAACTTTGTAGGAATAATCCCCTCTTCAATACGCGTCCAACGAGTGCTCATACGTCAAAATCGGTGACATTTAATTTTCAGTCAAAATTTCGCCAAAAAGCATGGGCTATAGCCCATAGATTTTTTTCCCCAAAAAATGAAATCTAACCGATTTTGATGAGGGATGGCTCATTCGACGCGGAATCAGAAAAGAAATAGATGTGCAAAAGAATTTTTGAAAATAAATCACTAGGTGAAAAGGTAGACCAATAAAACTAGGAGCATATGCGTCGGACCACGGCGAAACGGTTTTTTGGACATATATCGAGAACCAAGAAAGTTTTCTCAGGGAAACTTTGTAGGAATAATCCCCTCTTCAATACGCGTCCAACGAGTGCTCAAACGTCAAAATCGGTGACATTTAATTTTCAGTCAAAATTTCGCCAAAAAGCATGGGCTATAGTCCATAGATTTTTTTCCCCAAAAAATGAAATCTAACCGATTTTGATGGGGGATGGCTCATTCGACGCGGAATAAGAAAAGAAATAGATGTGCAAAAGAATTTTTGAAAATAAATCACTAGATGAAAGGTAGACCAATAAAACTAGGAGCATATGCGTCGGACCACGGCGAAACGGTTTTTTGGACATATATCGAGAACCAAGAAAGTTTTCTCAGCGAAACTTTGTAGGAATAATCCCCTCTTCAATACGCGTCCAACGAGTGCTCATACGTCAAAATCGGTGACATTTAATTTTCAGTCAAAATTTCGCCAAAAAGCATGGGCTATAGCCCATAGATTTTTTTCCCCAAAAAATGAAATCTAACCGATTTTGATGAGGGATGGCTCATTCGACGCGGAATCAGAAAAGAAATAGATGTGCAAAAGAATTTTTGAAAATAAATCACTAGGTGAAAAGGTAGACCAATAAAACTAGGAGCATATGCGTCGGACCACGGCGAAACGGTTTTTTGGACATATATCGAGAACCAAGAAAGTTTTCTCAGCGAAACTTTGTAGGAATAATCCCCTCTTCAATACGCGTCCAACGAGTGCTCATACGTCAAAATCGGTGACATTTAATTTTCAGTCAAAATTTCGCCAAAAAGCATGGGCTAGATTTTTTTCCCCAAAAAATGAAATCTAACCGATTTTGATGAGGGATGGCTCATTCGACGCGGAATCAGAAAAGAAATAGATGTGCAAAAGAATTTTTGAAAATAAATCACTAGGTGAAAAGGTAGACCAATAAAACTAGGAGCATATGCGTCGGACCACGGCGAAACGGTTTTTTGGACATATATCGAGAACCAAGAAAGTTTTCTCAGCGAAACTTTGTAGGAATAATCCCCTCTTCAATACGCGTCCAACGAGTGCTCATACGTCAAAATCGGTGACATTTAATTTTCAGTCAAAATTTCGCCAAGAAGCATGGGCTATAGCCCATAGATTTTTTTCCCCAAAAAATGAAATCTAACCGATTTTGATGAGGGATGGCTCATTCGACGCGGAATCAGAAAAGAAATAGATGTGCAAAAGAATTTTTGAAAATAAATCACTAGGTGAAAAGGTAGACCAATAAAACTAGGAGCATATGCGTCGGACCACGGCGAAACGGTTTTTTGGACATATATCGAGAACCAAGAAAGTTTTCTCAGCGAAACTTTGTAGGAATAATCCCCTCTTCAATACGCGTCCAACGAGTGCTCATACGTCAAAATCGGTGACATTTAATTTTCAGTCAAAATTTCGCCAAAAAGCATGGGCTATAGCCCATAGATTTTTTTCCCCAAAAAATGAAATCTAACCGATTTTGATGAGGGATGGCTCATTCGACGCGGAATCAGAAAAGAAATAGATGTGCAAAAGAATTTTTGAAAATAAATCACTAGGTGAAAAGGTAGACCAATAAAACTAGGAGCATATGCGTCGGACCACGGCGAAACGGTTTTTTGGACATATATCGAGAACCAAGAAAGTTTTCTCAGCGAAACTTTGTAGGAATAATCCCCTCTTCAATACGCGTCCAACGAGTGCTCATACGTCAAAATCGGTGACATTTAATTTTCAGTCAAAATTTCGCCAAAAAGCATGGGCTATAGCCCATAGATTTTTTTCCCCAAAAAATGAAATCTAACCGATTTTGATGGGGGATGGCTCATTCGACGCGGAATCAGAAAAGAAATAGATGTGCAAAAGAATTTTTGAAAATAAATCACTAGGTGAAAAGGTAGACCAATAAAACTAGGAGCATATGCGTCGGACCACGGCGAAACGGTTTTTTGGACATATATCGAGAACCAAGAAAGTTTTCTCAGCGAAACTTTGTAGGAATAATCCCCTCTTCAATACGCGTCCAACGAGTGCTCATACGTCAAAATCGGTGACATTTAATTTTCAGTCAAAATTTCGCCAAAAAGCATGGGCTATAGCCCATAGATTTTTTTCCCCAAAAAATGAAATCTAACCGATGTTGATGAGGGATGGCTCATTCGACGCGGAATCAGAAAAGAAATAGATGTGCAAAAGAATTTTTGAAAATAAATCACTAGGTGAAAAGGTAGACCAATAAAACTAGGAGCATATGCGTCGGACCACGGAAAACGGTTTTTTGGACATATATCGAGAACCAAGAAAGTTTTCTCAGCGAAACTTTGTAGGAATAATCCCCTCTTCAATACGCGTCCAACGAGTGCTCATACGTCAAAATCGGTGACATTTAATTTTCAGTCAAAATTTCGCCAAAAAGCATGGGCTATAGCCCATAGATTTTTTTCCCCAAAAAATGAAATCTAACCGATTTTGATGAGGGATGGCTCATTCGACGTGGAATCAGAAAAGAAATAGATGTGCAAAAGAATTTTTGAAAATAAATCACTAGGTGAAAAGGTAGACCAATAAAACTAGGAGCATATGCGTCGGACCACGGCGAAACGGTTTTTTGGACATATATCGAGAACCAAGAAAGTTTTCTCAGCGAAACTTTGTAGGAATAATCCCCTCTTCAATACGCGTCCAACGAGTGCTCATACGTCAAAATCGGTGACATTTAATTTTCAGTCAAAATTTCGCCAAAAAGCATGGGCTATAGCCCATAGATTTTTTTCCCCAAAAAATGAAATCTAACCGATTTTGATGAGGGATGGCTCATTCGACGTGGAATCAGAAAAGAAATAGATGTGCAAAAGAATTTTTGAAAATAAATCACTAGGTGAAAAGGTAGACCAATAAAACTAGGAGCATATGCGTCGGACCACGGCGAAACGGTTTTTTGGACATATATCGAGAACCAAGAAAGTTTTCTCAGCGAAACTTTGTAGGAATAATCCCCTCTTCAATACGCGTCCAACGAGTGCTCATACGTCAAAATCGGTGACATTTAATTTTCAGTCAAAATTTCGCCAAAAAGCATGGGCTATAGCCCATAGATTTTTTTCCCCAAAAAATGAAATCTAACCGATTTTGATGAGGGATGGCTCATTCGACGCGGAATCAGAAAAGAAATAGATGTGCAAAAGAATTTTTGAAAATAAATCACTAGGTGAAAAGGTAGACCAATAAAACTAGGAGCATATGCGTCGGACCACGGCGAAACGGTTTTTTGGACATATATCGAGAACCAAGAAAGTTTTCTCAGCGAAACTTTGTAGGAATAATCCCCTCTTCAATACGCGTCCAACGAGTGCTCATACGTCAAAATCGGTGACATTTAATTTTCAGTCAAAATTTCGCCAAAAAGCATGGGCTATAGCCCATAGATTTTTTTCCCCAAAAAATGAAATCTAACCGATTTTGATGAGGGATGGCTCATTCGACGTGGAATCAGAAAAGAAATAGATGTGCAAAAGAATTTTTGAAAATAAATCACTAGGTGAAAAGGTAGACCAATAAAACTAGGAGCATATGCGTCGGACCACGGCGAAACGGTTTTTTGGACATATATCGAGAACCAAGAAAGTTTTCTCAGCGAAACTTTGTAGGAATAATCCCCTCTTCAATACGCGTCCAACGAGTGCTCATACGTCAAAATCGGTGACATTTAATTTTCAGTCAAAATTTCGCCAAAAAGCATGGGCTATAGCCCATAGATTTTTTTCCCCAAAAAATGAAATCTAACCGATTTTGATGAGGGATGGCTCATTCGACGCGGAATCAGAAAAGAAATAGATGTGCAAAAGAATTTTTGAAAATAAATCACTAGGAGAAAAGGTAGACCAATAAAACTAGGAGCATATGCGTCGGACCACGGCGAAACGGCTTTTTGGACATATATCGAGAACCAAGAAAGTTTTTTCAGCGAAACTTTGTAGGAATAATCCCCTCTTCTATACGCGTCCAACGAGTGCTCATACGTCAAAATCGGTGACATTTAATTTTCAGTCAAAATTTCGCCAAAAAGCATGGGCTATAGCCCAACATTTTTTTCCCCAAAAAATGAAATCTAACCGATTTTGATGAGGGATGGCTCATTCGACGCGGAATCAAAAAAGAAATAGATGTGCAAAAGAATTTTTGAAAATAAATCACTAGGTGAAAAGGTAGACCAATAAAACTAGGAGCATATGCGTCGGACCACGGCGAAACGGTTTTTTGGACATATATCGAGAACCAAGAAAGTTTTCTCAGCGAAACTTTGTAGGAATAATCCCCTCTTCAATACGCGTCCAACGAGTGCTCATACGTCAAAATCGGTGACATTTAATTTTCAGTCAAAATTTCGCCAAAAAGCATGGGCTATAGCCCATAGATTTTTTTCCCCAAAAAATGAAATCTAACCGATTTTGATGAGGGATGGCTCATTCGACGTGGAATCAGAAAAGAAATAGATGTGCAAAAGAATTTTTGAAAATAAATCACTAGGTGAAAAGGTAGACCAATAAAACTAGGAGCATATGCGTCGGACCACGGCGAAACGGTTTTTTGGACATATATCGAGAACCAAGAAAGTTTTCTCAGCGAAACTTTGTAGGAATAATCCCCTCTTCAATACGCGTCCAACGAGTGCTCATACGTCAAAATCGGTGACATTTAATTTTCAGTCAAAATTTCGCCAAAAAGCATGGGTATAGCCCATAGATTTTTTTCCCCAAAAAATGAAATCTAACCGATTTTGATGAGGGATGGCTCATTCGACGCGGAATCAGAAAAGAAATAGATGTGCAAAAGAATTTTTGAAAATAAATCACTAGGTGAAAAGGTAGACCAATAAAACTAGGAGCATATGCGTCGGACCACGGCGAAACGGCTTTTTGGACATATATCGAGAACCAAGAAAGTTTTTTCAGCGAAACTTTGTAGGAATAATCCCCTCTTCTATACGCGTCCAACGAGTGCTCATACGTCAAAATCGGTGACATTTAATTTTCAGTCAAAATTTCGCCAAAAAGCATGGGCTATAGCCCATAGATTTTTTTCCCCAAAAAATGAAATCTAACCGATTTTGATGAGGGATGGCTCATTCGACGCGGAATCAGAAAAGAAATAGATGTGCAAAAGAATTTTTGAAAATAAATCACTAGGTGAAAAGGTAGACTAATAAAACTAGGAGCATATGCGTCGGACCACGGCGAAACGGTTTTTTGGACATATATCGAGAACCAAGAAAGTTTTCTCAGCGAAACTTTGTAGGAATAATCCCCTCTTCAATACGCGTCCAACGAGCGCTCATACGTCAAAATCGGTGACATTTAATTTTCAGTCAAAATTTCGCCAAAAAGCATGGGCTATAGCCCATACATTTTTTTCCCCAAAAAATGAAATCTAACCGATTTTGATGAGGGATGGCTCATTCGACGCGGAATCAAAAAAGAAATAGATGTGCAAAAGAATTTTTGAAAATAAATCACTAGGTGAAAAGGTAGACCAATAAAACTAGGAGCATATGCGTCGGACCACGGCGAAACGGTTTTTTGGACATATATCGAGAACCAAGAAAGTTTTCTCAGCGAAACTTTGTAGGAATAATCCCCTCTTCAATACGCGTCCAACGAGTGCTCATACGTCAAAATCGGTGACATTTAATTTTCAGTCAAAATTTCGCCAAAAAGCGTGGGCTATAGCCCATAGATTTTTTTCCCCAAAAAATGAAATCTAACCGATTTTGATGAGGGATGGCTCATTCGACGCGGAATCAGAAAAGAAATAGATGTGCAAAAGAATTTTTGAAAATAAATCACTAGGTGAAAAGGTAGACCAATAAAACTAGGAGCATATGCGTCGGACCACGGCGAAACGGTTTTTTGGACATATATCGAGAACCAAGAAAGTTTTCTCAGCGAAACTTTGTAGGAATAATCCCCTCTTCAATACGCGTCCAACGAGTGCTCAAACGTCAAAATCGGTGACATTTAATTTTCAGTCAAAATTTCGCCAAAAAGCATGGGCTATAGCCCATAGATTTTTTTCCCCAAAAAATGAAATCTAACCGATTTTGATGGGGGATGGCTCATTCGACGCGGAATAAGAAAAGAAATAGATGTGCAAAAGAATTTTTGAAAATAAATCACTAGGTGAAAAGGTAGACCAATAAAACTAGGAGCATATGCGTCGGACCACGGCGAAACGGTTTTTTGGACATATATCGAGAACCAAGAAAGTTTTCTCAGCGAAACTTTGTAGGAATAATCCCCTCTTCAATACGCGTCCAACGAGTGCTCATACGTCAAAATCGGTGACATTTAATTTTCAGTCAAAATTTCGCCAAAAAGCATGGGTATAGCCCATAGATTTTTTTCCCCAAAAAATGAAATCTAACCGATTTTGATGAGGGATGGCTCATTCGACGCGGAATCAGAAAAGAAATAGATGTGCAAAAGAATTTTTGAAAATAAATCACTAGGTGAAAAGGTAGACCAATAAAACTAGGAGCATATGCGTCGGACCACGGCGAAACGGCTTTTTGGACATATATCGAGAACCAAGAAAGTTTTTTCAGCGAAACTTTATAGGAATAATCCCCTCTTCTATACGCGTCCAACGAGTGCTCATACGTCAAAATCGGTGACATTTAATTTTCAGTCAAAATTTCGCCAAAAAGCATGGGCTATAGCCCATAGATTTTTTTCCCCAAAAAATGAAATCTAACCGATTTTGATGAGGGATGGCTCATTCGACGCGGAATCAGAAAAGAAATAGATGTGCAAAAGAATTTTTGAAAATAAATCACTAGGTGAAAAGGTAGACTAATAAAACTAGGAGCATATGCGTCGGACCACGGCGAAACGGTTTTTTGGACATATATCGAGAACCAAGAAAGTTTTCTCAGCGAAACTTTGTAGGAATAATCCCCTCTTCAATACGCGTCCAACGAGCGCTCATACGTCAAAATCGGTGACATTTAATTTTCAGTCAAAATTTCGCCAAAAAGCATGGGCTATAGCCCATAGATTTTTTTCCCCAAAAAATGAAATCTAACCGATTTTGATGAGGGATGGCTCATTCGACGCGGAATCAGAAAAGAAATAGATGTGCAAAAGAATTTTTGAAAATAAATCACTAGGTGAAAAGGTAGACCAATAAAACTAGGAGCATATGCGTCGGACCACGGCGAAACGGTTTTTTGGACATATATCGAGAACCAAGAAAGTTTTCTCAGCGAAACTTTGTAGGAATAATCCCCTCTTCAATACGCGTCCAACGAGTGCTCAAACGTCAAAATCGGTGACATTTAATTTTCAGTCAAAATTTCGCCAAAAAGCATGGGCTATAGCCCATAGATTTTTTTCCCCAAAAAATGAAATCTAACCGATTTTGATGGGGGATGGCTCATTCGACGCGGAATAAGAAAAGAAATAGATGTGCAAAAGAATTTTTGAAAATAAATCACTAGGTGAAAAGGTAGACCAATAAAACTAGGAGCATATGCGTCGGACCACGGCGAAACGGTTTTTTGGACATATATCGAGAACCAAGAAAGTTTTCTCAGCGAAACTTTGTAGGAATAATCCCCTCTTCAATACGCGTCCAACGAGTGCTCATACGTCAAAATCGGTGACATTTAATTTTCAGTCAAAATTTCGCCAAAAAGCATGGGCTATAGCCCATAGATTTTTTTCCCCAAAAAATGAAATCTAACCGATTTTGATGAGGGATGGCTCATTCGACGCGGAATCAGAAAAGAAATAGACGTGCAAAAGAATTTTTGAAAATAAATCACTAGGTGAAAAGGTAGACCAATAAAACTAGGAGCATATGCGTCGGACCACGGCGAAACGGTTTTTTGGACATATATCGAGAACCAAGAAAGTTTTCTCAGCGAAACTTTGTAGGAATAATCCCCTCTTCAATACGCGTCCAACGAGTGCTCATACGTCAAAATCGGTGACATTTAATTTTCAGTCAAAATTTCGCCAAAAAGCATGGGCTATAGCCCATAGATTTTTTTCCCCAAAAAATGAAATCTAACCGATTTTGATGAGGGATGGCTCATTCGACGCGGAATCAGAAAAGAAATAGATGTGCAAAAGAATTTTTGAAAATAAATCACTAGGTGAAAAGGTAGACCAATAAAACTAGGAGCATATGCGTCGGACCACGGCGAAACGGTTTTTTGGACATATATCGAGAACCAAGAAAGTTTTCTCAGCGAAACTTTGTAGGAATAATCCCCTCTTCAATACGCGTCCAACGAGTGCTCATACGTCAAAATCGGTGACATTTAATTTTCAGTCAAAATTTCGCCAAAAAGCATGGGCTATAGCCCATAGATTTTTTTCCCCAAAAAATGAAATCTAACCGATTTTGATGAGGGATGGCTCATTCGACGCGGAATCAGAAAAGAAATAGATATGCAAAAGAATTTTTGAAAATAAATCACTAGGTGAAAAGGTAGACCAATAAAACTAGGAGCATATGCGTCGGACCACGGCGAAACGGTTTTTTGGACATATATCGAGAACCAAGAAAGTTTTCTCAGCGAAACTTTGCAGGAATAATCCCCTCTTCAATACGCGTCCAACGAGTGCTCATACGTCAAAATCGGTGACATTTAATTTTCAGTCAAAATTTCGCCAAAAAGCATGGGCTATAGCCCATAGATTTTTTTCCCCAAAAAATGAAATCTAACCGATTTTGATGAGGGATGGCTCATTCGACGCGGAATCAGAAAAGAAATAGATATGCAAAAGAATTTTTGAAAATAAATCACTAGGTGAAAAGGTAGACCAATAAAACTAGGAGCATATGCGTCGGACCACGGCGAAACGGTTTTTTGGACATATATCGAGAACCAAGAAAGTTTTCTCAGCGAAACTTTGTAGGAATAATCCCCTCTTCAATACGCGTCCAACGAGTGCTCATACGTCAAAATCGGTGACATTTAATTTTCAGTCAAAATTTCGCCAAAAAGCGTGGGCTATAGCCCATAGATTTTTTTCCCCAAAAAATGAAATCTAACCGATTTTGATGAGGGATTGCTCATTCGACGCGGAATCAGAAAAGAAATAGATGTGCAAAAGAATTTTTGAAAATAAATCACTAGGTGAAAAGGTAGACCAATACAACTAGGAGCATATGCGTCGGACCACGGCGAAACGGTTTTTTGGACATATATCGAGAACCAAGAAAGTTTTCTCAGCGAAACTTTGTAGGAATAATCCCCTCTTCAATACGCGTCCAACGAGTGCTCATACGTCAAAATCGGTGACATTTAATTTTCAGTCAAAATTTCGCCAAAAAGCGTGGGCTATAGCCCATAGATTTTTTTCCCCAAAAAATGAAATCTAACCGATTTTGATGAGGGATTGCTCATTCGACGCGGAATCAGAAAAGAAATAGATGTGCAAAAGAATTTTTGAAAATAAATCACTAGGTGAAAAGGTAGACCAATAAAACTAGGAGCATATGCGTCGGACCACGGCGAAACGGTTTTTTGGACATATATCGAGAACCAAGAAAGTTTTCTCAGCGAAACTTTGTAGGAATAATCCCCTCTTCAATACGCGTCCAACGAGTGCTCATACGTCAAAATCGGTGACATTTAATTTTCAGTCAAAATTTCGCCAAAAAGCGTGGGCTATAGCCCATAGATTTTTTTCCCCAAAAAATGAAATCTAACCGATTTTGATGAGGGATTGCTCATTCGACGCGGAATCAGAAAAGAAATAGATGTGCAAAAGAATTTTTGAAAATAAATCACTAGGTGAAAAGGTAGACCAATAAAACTAGGAGCATATGCGTCGGACCACGGCGAAACGGTTTTTTGGACATATATCGAGAACCAAGAAAGTTTTCTCAGCGAAACTTTGTAGGAATAATCCCCTCTTCAATACGCGTCCAACGAGTGCTCATACGTCAAAATCGGTGACATTTAATTTTCAGTCAAAATTTCGCCAAAAAGCATGGGCTATAGCCCATAGATTTTTTTCCCCAAAAAATGAAATCTAACCGATTTTGATGAGGGATGGCTCATTCGACGCGGAATCAGAAAAGAAATAGATGTGCAAAAGAATTTTTGAAAATAAATCACTAGGTGAAAAGGTAGACCAATAAAACTAGGAGCATATGCGTCGGACCACGGCGAAACGGTTTTTTGGACATATATCGAGAACCAAGAAAGTTTTCTCAGCGAAACTTTGTAGGAATAATCCCCTCTTCAATACGCGTCCAACGAGTGCTCATACGTCAAAATCGGTGACATTTAATTTTCAGTCAAAATTTCGCCAAAAAGCATGGGCTAGCCCATAGATTTTTTTCCCCAAAAAATGAAATCTAACCGATTTTGATGAGGGATGGCTCATTCGACGTGGAATCAGAAAAGAAATAGATGTGCAAAAGAATTTTTGAAAATAAATCACTAGGTGAAAAGGTAGACCAATAAAACTAGGAGCATATGCGTCGGACCACGGCGAAACGGTTTTTTGGACATATATCGAGAACCAAGAAAGTTTTCTCAGCGAAACTTTGTAGGAATAATCCCCTCTTCAATACGCGTCCAACGAGTGCTCATACGTCAAAATCGGTGACATTTAATTTTCAGTCAAAATTTCGCCAAAAAGCATGGGCTATAGCCCATAGATTTTTTTCCCCAAAAAATGAAATCTAACCGATTTTGATGGGGGATGGCTCATTCGACGCGGAATCAGAAAAGAAATAGATGTGCAAAAGAATTTTTGAAAATAAATCACTAGGTGAAAAGGTAGACCAATAAAACTAGGAGCATATGCGTCGGACCACGGCGAAACGGTTTTTTGGACATATATCGAGAACCAAGAAAGTTTTCTCAGCGAAACTTTGTAGGAATAATCCCCTCTTCAATACGCGTCCAACGAGTGCTCATACGTCAAAATCGGTGACATTTAATTTTCAGTCAAAATTTCGCCAAAAAGCATGGGCTATAGCCCATAGATTTTTTTCCCCAAAAAATGAAATCTAACCGATTTTGATGAGGGATGGCTCATTCGACGCGGAATCAGAAAAGAAATAGATGTGCAAAAGAATTTTTGAAAATAAATCACTAGGTGAAAAGGTAGACCAATAAAACTAGGAGCATATGCGTCGGACCACGGCGAAACGGTTTTTTGGACATATATCGAGAACCAAGAAAGTTTTCTCAGCGAAACTTTGTAGGAATAATCCCCTCTTCAATACGCGTCCAACGAGTGCTCATACGTCAAAATCGGTGACATTTAATTTTCAGTCAAAATTTCGCCAAAAAGCATGGGCTATAGCCCATAGATTTTTTTCCCCAAAAAATGAAATCTAACCGATTTTGATGAGGGATGGCTCATTCGACGCGGAATCAGAAAAGAAATAGATATGCAAAAGAATTTTTGAAAATAAATCACTAGGTGAAAAGGTAGACCAATAAAACTAGGAGCATATGCGTCGGACCACGGCGAAACGGTTTTTGGGACATATATCGAGAACCAAGAAAGTTTTCTCAGCGAAACTTTGTAGGAATAATCCCCTCTTCAATACGCGTCCAACGAGTGCTCATACGTCAAAATCGGTGACATTTAATTTTCAGTCAAAATTTCGCCAAAAAGCATGGGCTATAGCCCATAGATTTTTTTCCCCAAAAAATGAAATCTAACCGATTTTGATGGGTGATGGCTCATTCGACGCGGAATAAGAAAAGAAATAGATGTGCAAAAGAATTTTTGAAAATAAATCACTAGGTGAAAAGGTAGACCAATAAAACTAGGAGCATATGCGTCGGACCACGGCGAAACGGTTTTTTTGGACATATATCGAGAACCAAAAAAGTTTTCTCAGCGAAACTTTGTAGGAATAGTCCCCTCTTCAATACGCGTCCAACGAGTGCTCATACGTCAAAATCGGTGACAATCAAAAATTTCGTCAGAAATCGTCTACGACTAACGGTTTTCGAGATATTAGCGATTTAAGCTTTTTTTTTCATGTCAATCAATTCTAAGGGTGTCCTTTCAGGGGGTGTATGCACTTAGGGGGTGTCAAAAATTTCGTCAGAAATCGTCTACGACTAACGGTTTTCGAGATATTAGCGATTTAAGCTTTTTTTTCATGTCAATCGATTCTAAGGATGTCCTTTCAGGGGGTGTATGCACTTAGGGGATGTCAAAAATTTCATCAGAAATCGTCTACGACTAACGGTTTTCGAGATATTAGCGATTTATGCTTTTTTTTTCATGTCAATCGATTCTAAGGGTGTCATTTCAGGGGGTGTATGCACTTAGGGGGTGTCAAAAATTTCGTCAGAAATCGTCTACGACTAACGGTTTTCGAGATATTAGCGATTTAAGCTTTTTTGTTCATGTCAATCGATTCTAAGGGTGTCCTTTCAGGGGGTGTACGCACTTAGGGGGTGTCAAAAATTTGGTCAGAAATCGTCTACGACTAACGGTTTTCGAGATATTAGCGATTTAAGCTTTTTTTTTTCATGTCAATCGATTCTAAGGGTGTCCTTTCAGGGGGTGTATGCACTTAGGGGGTGTCAAAAATTTCATCAAAAATCGTCTACGACTAACGGTTTTCGAGATATTAGCGATTTAAGCTTTTTTTTCATGTCAATCGATTCTAAGGGTGTCCTTTCAGGGGGTGTCAAAAATTTCGTCAGAAATCGTCTACGACTAACGGTTTTCGAGATATTAGCGATTTAAGCTTTTTTTTCATGTCAATCGATTCTAAGGGTGTCCTTTCAGGGGGTGTATGCACTTAGGGGGTGTCAAAAATTTCGTCAGAAATCGTCTACGACTAACGGTTTTCGAGATATTAGCGATTTAAGCTTTTTTTTCATGTAAATCGATTCTAAGGGTGTCCTTTCAGGGGGTGTATGCACTTAGGGGGTGTCAAAAATTTCGTCAGAAATCGTCTACGACTAACGGTTTTCGAGATATTAGCGATTTAAGCTTTTTTGTTCATGTCAATCGATTCTAAGGGTGTCCTTTCAGGGGGTGTACGCACTTAGGGGGTGTCAAAATTTGGTCAGAAATCGTCTACGACTAACGGTTTTCGAGATATTAGCGATTTAAGCTTTTTTTTCATGTCAATCGATTCTAAGGGTGTCCTTTCAGGGGGTGTATGCACTTAGGGGGTGACAAAAAGGGTGTCCTTTCAGGGGTGTACTCTTATCAATCAAGGTATAAATACTTTTAAAAGCTAATATAGTTGCTTGAATTGGCAATACTTTCATCATGTTAATATATGTATTTTGCTGATGATTCAGTCATGAGGTCTCAGTTTTCGCTGGAGAGACTGTTTTTTTGTATGTACCTATTCATTTTAACTAGAAATTAGTTTTCTTTTTGGGAATAAAATCTCTTTCGTAACAGTTACCACTGCACACTGTGAGTTTTTTTTTCTTCATTCATCTTTTTACCTCATTCTAAATGATATAAAAATGTTTGAAATTAAAAGAAATTTTGTTTGTTTTTGAGTTAATTTTGCAGTTTGAAGTAGCCAATTAAAAATGCCAATTATTGGTGATAAAAAATTTCTCTATATTGTATTCTTTGAGAGAATGAACAAAATTGCAGCTAATCACAATAGTTTAGGTATATTTTTCGCTACGTTTTGTTAATTTTCGCATTCAAAACGTTTTGGAACGTCTGTTTAACATTAGGCTAGAGACTAACTAACTATAAGTAACTAATTAGTATAATAAATAGTAATTAATTATGCTAAGGACATGACGCTATTTTGTACCTTTGTTGTAAACAAATCTCGTTATAAAAATTTTTACAAAAGTTCTACATATACAAAATTTTTACATGCGACGAAATGTGTAGAGTTCGCTAGTTTTATTTAAAGGTGTGTTTGTATGTGTGTATGTTGTGTCTTTGCACTTTTGTTTAATTTAAAATATCTTCCGATTAGTGTATACCAATTAAATAGGCAACATATAACTTTTTTACCAAATTCAATGTTGCGTTTTTTTGTTTTTTATTCAAAGAGGAAATAAGAATTTTGTTTAACTGATTACTTTTTCTGTTTTTTTAATTCTAAATTTGAACTCATTTTCAGCATTCCAAGTTTACTTAATATTAGTATTGTTTTACAGTATGTGTATGTGTGTGTGTGTGTGTGTGTGTGTGTGTGTGTGTGTGTGTATGTATGTAGAGTACGTCTATTATTATAAAATCATTGCCTATTCCCTAGTCTTATGCGTAACGTCCACTATTTTCATAAATAAAATAAAACATTTTTCCACGGTTTTTTTTCTCCTTTGTTTTTTACATTTACATTATAGTTTATCAATTTACACTTAAATATGGTTAATTTTACAATTAATTTATAATTTATAACAGTTCATTAATATTCTTCTTGTTTTGTTTATAATAATTCAAGGCATTTTTACTCAGACTTCCTAGTACAAGAGAATTTTTGTCTTGTGGTTGTTGCTGTTGTTATTTTTTTGTTTTTTTTTTTTTTACTTTAATTTTCTTTAATCAAGTTTTTTGTTTTCTTTTTTAAATGTTATTTTGTTTTACAGTTTACTATAATATCATGTCTTGCTAGTTTGTTGAAGTCTCCTGGTGTAATTTTACCAGTTTTCTTAATAGCAAAATTCAATCATTTCTGAACGATTTCATCTGATAAAGGAATAATATTTGTCAACAGTAAAACTTTGCTTTTGATTCTGGTTTGGTAAAAAAAAAAAAGATAAGAAAATTCAGCAAATTCAAAATTTACGATTATATAGGGTGATCTAATTTGGTGGCACGATACTCAAGAGAGAGGTAGAGAGAGAGAAATAGTTCACCTATTTATTATCTTATATGGATCCAGAACTGTTTACTGTTTGGAGGTTTTTGTCACTCCCTCCGAGGGAAATTCATGTTTAAAAGTTCAAACTATTACCAATCACCTTAATCATTGTAATGCTGGTGATAATTATTAATATCGTCGTATAAATTCCTGGGAACAAGGTGGTTCAGTGATTAGCCATCAAGTCCATCACATCAGGACTCCTCCTCGAAATTTCTTCATACACTGCTAAGAATAGGATTACGATATTAAAATCATTTCCGGTGAATGGAAGAAAGCTACAAGTCCTTACTCTAGAAATTGATTTGTTTCTTAGTATCATGGTTTGAATCTCCGATCGACTTTGACTTCAAACCGATATTTACATGTAAACATGTCACGTAAGTTATATCACTTTTCTTGCGAAATGTGACTACCTTCAGTGCTTTCGTCAAACATGCATAGTGCCTGATGCTTTTTTAAGAACTCTTTCCCCTATTGCACCTATATGAAAAATCGTCGTAGAACATAAGATAGATGAAGAAATTCAATTTTTTATTATAAAAGGATCTATAATTTTAGATTTGCTCCAAACCATACCAACATCCTATGTATATTGGCTATTATTAGAAGTAGTCATCGGGCAGGGAGTGGGAGCTCGAACCCAAACCTATAGCCAATACCTGTTGATAGGATCTGTTTTCAACAATTTGGATAAAATTTTGTCTACACTCGCATCTTTTTTGGCGTAGGCCCCAGCGACGTATTGGTGGCTGTTATTTCAGACCTGTTCTGAATTTTTATCGAACTCGATCTTAAAAAAATTTGCTACATTTTTTATTATCTCTCTCTTTCTCTAGCACCAGATACCATGCTTCTCATGCATAGGTTTTAATATTTAATTTTCAATTCATATCATTGCTGATTAGCACCTATAGGGATCCCAGGTTTCTTGAGTATCAGGTAAAAATCGTTTTGACACCGCACTTTACATAAGCGCACGGCTGTAGAGTTTTCCATTTTGTCTGCTGATGTAATTTTCTGTAGGACTTTCAATGTAGCTGCAGACCTTGCTATGGAGTTCCTTTCTTTTGTTATATGTACGCTATGGAAATTTGATTCTTTATACGTAAACATGTTCTGTATGAGAATAGTCAGTTTATCGGCCGATATATTCTATTTCTTTTTCTTTTATTTATTTATTTGTGTATTTTTTGAACAGCTGATATCATTCACAAACCTAATACAGCTTTTCTAATTGTTGCTTCTTCTAAGCAGTGCTACTTGATAAAAATTAGAAACGTTTGCGTGCCGAATCTTTATGCAATATACTACCAAAATTTAGATACTAATCCAATCCACCAATAACCATGTTGTCAAGCAGTTGTCTCCGAATATTTAATATCAAAATTTTTCAATATTTATTTCACAAACTTCTTCAAACAGTCTCTAGTCCCATCCACTATTGAATTGTATGCATAAAATTTGGATTTTAATACTGCGACAGAGTTGCTGCAGCGCAAATCTAATGAAAACAATGTTTCCCTTGTCTATAAAATTTATTGTATAAATATTCCCGTGTTTTTCAGTCGCAATACAACCGATTCTGCCACAAAAATTTGAGATTATCTCCCGAATGTGATTTAACAGAAATTTAAAATTTGATCAACACTTGCTGCACATACAAATTTAAAATGTATTATGCGACCTGAACTGTCATCCACACTCGTACACGAAGTACTTCAATTGTTTGATCGTCGATTATTTCTAGCTGTATAAGTTAAACAATAAGCCTAGTACTGAGATCCACGCTAAGCTAAATTTTAGTGAGTCTCCAGCTAAAATATGACAGAGATAATAAAAAAAGAATAATTAGAAGAATTTCATTATTTTACTCATTGTTTTCCAATATGTTGATGTTTTTACAAATTTTTAGCTTTAGTTTTAGTTGACATTTCTCAGAACTCTGACAAGAAATATCTTTAACATGCCAAAGAACGGCCCGGGCCGATAAATTCAAGCTAAATTGGTTGGAGACTTACTGGTGGTACAACCTCTAATCAAAAACAACAAGCCAAATTTGGCGTGTTTGCTTTAGTACTAGTCTTGCTAAAATTCCCGATAATTATCGCCAATAGATTTTAACGCACTAAATTGATATGAAAATTTAGTTTAGCGTGGACCTCAGTACTAGATTTTATGCAAAAATTTATGGTTATGAGGGGACCGAAGATTTCTGGTTCGAGAATATTTTTTTATATGCTTTTCTCTTGCTTCTAGAGAAATCACTCTCTCCTCCTGAAATCACCATAAAACGTGTGCAAGCATTTGATTCTTTTTTTTCTTTTTTAGGGTTCCGTACAATAAAAGGAAAAATAAAACGGATCTCTTATAAGACCGCTTGTGTGTCTGTCTGTCACAGACTTTTTCTCTAAAAATGTTTTAAATTTGTCTTTCTATGTACATCAATCACAGATTATGAATTTTTGTTTTTTTGTAATTTTAAATGGGGGTGGGCTGGGTATCGTGTGGGGTATAGTTTGAAAGAGCTACTTTCAAGGACTGAAAACAAATCAAAATTTTTAGTGAATTATATTTTTCTCATAAACCAAAATATGTGAGAAAATACCACCCCCCTCGCCCCTCCGATCTTCTAGGTTTCTAAAGCTAACAATTTTTTTTTTTTGATATTATGAGTAGGCATTGAGTCATAGATAACAGGAAAACTCCTGCTTTTTTCGTCAGTCTCATTGTTGCTGTGAAAAAAAATGTTTTTTCTTTTAACTTATATTCTAATAAAGACCAACTCTTATAAAATTACTCTTGCGTTCCTCTGTTTGAATATTATTCAATTATCATAGACAAATTTGTATTACATTAAAATAAACTTGAATTCGATCGATCGACTGTTCATTTGTTAAATTTTGCGAGCTCGACTCGCTCTTAATTTATTTTTTATTTTTTTTTAATTTTTATGCTTGTGTTTATGGTTACCTGTAAAGAATATTTGTGAAGATCTATTAAAAAAACAAAACAGGAAAGGAAACATATTCCACAGACGAAATCGTTCGAATGATTTGAATGGCTTTTTTTACGTGTTGCAATATTTCCAAAAAAAAGTATAATATAAAAAAAACAAAATGAACACAACATGAAAATAACGGGTATATAATAATAATAATAATAGTAAAAATTTATTAGTAAGAAACTACAATCAGTCATTTTATGTGCTCAATAATAACTTTAAAGAGAAGTAAATAAAACGAAAAGAAAAACGAAAATAAAATAACAACTAAAAAAAAAAATGCACAGAATAAAAATATTTTTTTTTCTCTAATAAATTGCGCTTACAACAAATTTGATAAATTTTTCTATAATTTACCATCATAAAAGAGCCTTTCGCTATTGTGAATAAGTCAATTTTCTCTTTTTGTGTGTATTTTTTTTTTTTTCTTTTTCACTAAATTACAACAAAACAAAAATATATTTTCTTTTATTAAATATATAAAACAAAAAACGGTTTTTTATCTGCTTCACTTTTCTTTTAACTTTTTTCCATCTTACATTCTTATTTATGTACAATTATGTACATTAAAAATCTTTTTGCACTCTGTGCCATTTGAATAGCCTCCGTTGTATTGTGAGAGAAGGTAAAAAGGCATTTAAGGTCTCAAAAAAAAAAATATAGTTAAAAACAAAATATATAATTGAAAGAAAATAAAAGAAAAGGGTAGCGAAATTGTATCATAGATAAGTAAACATATCCCAGATGTTCAAGTCTGTATGCACATTTCGTTGGTATAAATTTGTGTAATTTGTACAAAATGTCTGCTAGACTCTGTGTAAATTTTACATATGATGTAAATTGCGTCATCTTTTGTTGGACATCTGTTTATTTACTTATCTATGATTGGATTTACAGTGTGTATGTATGTAGATAAATATACAGTAAATGTTACTTTGTGGATTGGTAGTTGTTAAAAATTTTTTGTTTTTCTCTTTTTTTTTCTTGTATATATATTTGTCTATAGCATAGTCGTAACTACGTCGTACACGATAGCTTCTTACTTAAAATACATAAAACATTTCTTTTGAATTTTTATTATTTTCTCTCTCTCTCTCTCTCTCTCTCTCTCTCCAACTTTCTAATTTTCTCGATAGATAATAACAAGTCTTACTTAAGTGTATATGCAGATCTCTTTTACCTAAAGTATAATGTGTGAAATATATAAACAAAATGAGAAGAGATATAAATTTAATAAAAACATAAACAGATGGTAAAACGGATGTATACCTACTAATAATCATATACTCTCGCCTATGTAGTATAACTAACTATGTATAATCGAAGTCGCTCTCTCGCAGTTATTTAAAAGGTTTTACAGTAGATTTATCTTTTAATAATAATATTATGTATAATTAATTAATAATAATTACAATAATTATATAAAAAAAAAAAAATTAATTCAGTCGTCAGGTAACATTGTTTTAAATACAACAACAGTAACAGCTTCGTGATGGCTTCGTCTAGAGGACATACCCGCAGCAGCAGCAGCTCCTCCTCCCCCACTAGATGGCGCTTGAGATGATGACCCAGTATTGCTGAGCAGAGCGGGTAGCAGTTGGGTGGACGCCATCTCATCAGTCTGAGTCTGTGTGGTAGCTGTTGCCGTAACTGTTGATTGTGTGGCGGTGGCAGTGGCAGTTGTTTGGCTCATACTGCTTTTGCAGCCGATACTGTTCTTACCGCTACTGTTACTACTACTACTATTACTACTACTACTACTACAACTAATAGTATTACTGCTGCTACTAGAATTATTATTTATATTAGAGCTACTGCTTGTCGATATGACAAAATGAGGTAGCAGCTGCGATTTACGTTGCTGAGGTTGTTGCACTATGGTGTGTTGCTGATGTTGTTGTTGTTGTTGCTGTTGTTGTTGATTTAAATGATGCGACGTATGCAGCTGCTTATGTGGCAGTGAAAATTGCTGGCATTGTTGTTGGCGATTTGTAGAGCTTCCAACATTACTCAGTATTATCGATGATTTAAATGATGATGATAATGACGGTGACGGCGACAACGATGACGACGATGACGACGATGTTGATGATAATGTTGCCGCTGATGTGGATGTCAATGGTAGAGTTGTTGCTCCTGTTGGTTGTTGTTTTGATGTTAAATGCGAATGCAAAATTGACTTATAATGTGTTGGCAGTTCTGTAGCTGATGATGTTGGTGTTGTTGCACCTGATTTTGTTGTTGTTGTTGTTGATGATGATGTTGATGATGTTGAAATCGATGAAGATAGTACTGATGAAAATTTTTGATGTTGATGTTGCTGCTGTTGTTGTTGTTGTTGATGTTGTAGTTGCTGTTGTTGCTGTTGTTGCAGTTGTTGTTGGGTACTATGCGATTCATTTTGTTTTTGGATGGATATTGGCAGTACTGTTGCTGTTTGTGGATCATCGTCTGATATGAGACCACGTTCCAGCATTTGCTACCTTATGCTAGCTGAATTCAATACAAATGGTACATAAAACATTTTGCTTTCAAGCAATAGACTAGCTGCCGCTTGAATCTGAAATAAAAAAGAAAAATCATATGATAAATAGAATTGTAGGAGTATAAAGTAAAAAAAAAAAAAACAAAAATTTTAATTCAAATTGTGACGACGTCGACGCTGTGTATAGAGCGATGCTGAAACTTGTAAGAGTGTATTACAAGTGAAAATGTATTCAGTAAGCAATTAGACTGCTATTTATATGGTGATGAGAAATTAGTCCTCATCCTAATTTTGTCTATACAACTTTATGGAAAGCGTCTACTCTTGGGGATTTGCAAATTTTCCATATACATCATTTCATAAATTAGTCAATAGATTAATATTTGCCGACAGTTTACTATTTCCTAACTCTGTCTAAAAAAAAAACAGTTATTTCATTTATCCACACCAATGTTGTCCAGTGACGATTCCTGCACTTTAATGAACTTTCTGGGGCTCGTATCGGCCTAGCTCGCTACAATTATTATATTGTCGACTATCAGATTTCGCCAGAAATACTGTAATAATTAGTAAACATTGTTAAATGACTTACCTCAGGTATATGCGCTAAAAGCTCCCCCAATCTTCCAGGATTATTGGGTGCTGAGTGTTGCAGAAAAGTTCGCAAAACTTGAACGTAGCGTTCCTGTATACTTTCGAGTTCTACCTCTGCAAAAAAAACAACGAAAAAATAAAAATCCATGAATCCTCTTGTCTAAAATAATCGACTATTCGAGAAAATACTCACCTTTATTTAACAAAATATACACTTTGAGGCAAACGTACTCCTCCATCTTCAGCTTAATCCTTCGAAACATAATGGTGATTTGTGTCATCTTCTCCACCATATGACCTACATCTAACTTCAACTGTTCCATAGCGATAGGCTGTCCCATTAGCGTCGTTAGACACGTCTGTAGCGTATGCAAATGTGAATTGACTTCCTGAACGAATTCTGGGTCGTCTTTGTGCAATGGTACCCCTGGAGGTGTAATCTGTGTTGGAGTAGTCGGCTGAGATGGAGACTTTTTTCCGTGCAACGCTTGATATGCAGCGGTTGTAAGTATCAAAATCTCATGCCATTTGTCTGTCAGCAGTTTCGTATGTATTTCTACCGGAATTTCCAAATAGAATGGTAACTTTTTCGTCCACGACACCAACTTATGAACTATCGAGTCTCCAATGTTGCATAGTTTTTCACTTATTTCAGACTTATCCTCTAGAAACTCGGAAAAATGTGGCAGTGTTGCGATATCCTCCATGGCATCGCATTCAATTAATGTTTGGATCATGTTCAATGAATGTTCGTAGGAAATCTGACGATCCTTCGAAGAGCTAACCGCACTGTCCAATCGATGGCGTAGATGGACGATTTCGCTCGGATTCGTCAGGGCAGTCTTAAGAATTGTTCCGTTGACCAAATGCGAGGGCAATTGGATACCTTCTTCTTGCTTCAAGGTGATCTGTTGGCTTGGACTTAGGAACATTTGTTTAACAGCTTCGCTACCATTGCCTGAAGTTAGCTTAGTTGCAAGTGACTGTTGTGTCTGACTCTGGTGCGATTGTTGAGCAGGATGGTGCTGTTGCTGCTGTTGTTGTTGTTGTTGCTGCTGTTGTTGCTGTTGCTGTTTTTGGCTGGATTTTTTATGTTTTTTATATTTGACTTTGTACAAATTGTAAACTGCACCACTATTACGGCCACCAGGCATTCGATCTTCTCGAACAGCTGTATAAAAAGTGAAAAGGGAGTTAGTGAAATCGGATTGAGGGATGCATAGCTTTACTTTGCAGCCTATGCAACACTGGCGGCATATCGAAAAGTTTCTTACCCTGCAGCACCATTCCTTGTTCGATGCATTTCTTAAAACGACAATACTGACATCTGTTTCGCTGTGCTTTGGTGATTTCACAAGTTCCATCTGCTACGCATGTGTATACCCTCCTGTTCTGAACAGTTCTTTTAAAGAAACCTTTGCAACTGTAACATTGTAAAAAAACAAAAACATAAAAAATATAAATTATTTTAGAACCAGCAGAAGATCTTGAATTAACTTACCCTTCACACGTGATAATTCCGTAATGCAAGCCAGTGGCCTTATCTTCGCAGATCATGCACACTAGAGGTTGTTCATCATCCTCACCGGTAGGATCATGTTGGGCATCTGTTGGCCTGTTCAGGGTAGCATTCGGTCCCGACCATTGTTGCTGAGAGCTTAGATTTAAGGCGTGTAACTGTTGCCCAGCAGGCAGCTGACTATAGTCACCCGCCCAAAGTCGTTCCATATTGAGAGCATGCGGCGGACGAAATTGTTGCGGCCGTGGTCGAGCCTCTTGAATCCTAGTTTGACCCAGGCTGAGTAACAGCTGGGCCGCTTCTTCATTATTTTGTGACGGTCCCGCCGTTTGAGTTGGTGTAGTTGGTGTAGGAGGAGACTGTACTGACTGTGGTGGAGGTTCGTAGCCCCACACCATAGTTCGTACGCCGCAACTTTCACCCATTATCACAGTTGGTGTTCCACGAGGAGGAGTCTGCGATGGACCTTGTGGAGATAGTTGTGAAGGCGGATGGTGTGGTGATGGTGATTGGCTCGCGCTGGATGGTCGCATACCAGCCATTGGTCCGCCTATTACTTCTGGCTTTACTCCATTTATGCGTGTATTTGAGACCCAAACCATTCGCTGTGATGACTGCATCAAATTCGGCAGCTGTTGCACTTCATTTTTCACTCGAAATAATATCGCCGCATCTCTATTCGGATGTCGCAACTGCAAAGTTGGATGCATTAGTGACTGCGTAACGTTTGCAAGCGACTGCGGTGACATTGGTGAATGCTGTTGCTGTTGATGTTGTTGCCTGTGATGTGTTCCAGATAAGCTAGGAACACTACTTACAGGGGAGTGGTTCATTATCGACTGCGTAACTAGACCAGTTTCTTTTTTTATTCGAATTTGGTGCGGTTGCTGTTGCGACTGTGATGAATGCACTTGCGTCGGAATACTAATTCTCGACGATGGCGACATCGAGTTTGGAGACATTTGGCCTCGAGACATCATTTGTGATGATGCATGCAGCATTTGCATCTGTTGGGACTGGATTAATTGCATCGGTGAACTTGTGGTTGTAATTGTCATATTGGCAGTATTGCTATCTCCTGCATGCCTACTGCTCAAAAATGAAGATGGCGGGCTAGATTTTCGTAGTAAATGTTGTGGATGTTGTTGTTGTTGCTGATGTTGCTGTTGCAGCTGGTGTTGCTGTTGTTGTTGTTGCTGCTGCTGCTGTTGTTGCTGCTGTTGTTGTTGTTGAATATGTTGCTGTTGTTGAATATGTTGCTGTTGTTGTTCAGCCTTAATTCGTGACGGCGTTACCAACACTGTAACATGCTGCTGCGATTGAGTAGGAGTCTTTAGTGGTTGTTGTAGCTGCTGCTGTTGATAATTCATCAATTTCGTTGGTGAATTTGAAACACGTTCATCTTTTACTGCACGTATCACACTATGCGTTGCACCACTAGATGTTGGTCCAGACATCATGGAACTACTACTTGTACTACTACTGCTATGCATACCATTCGTTGGTGTAACATTAGTTGTTGTTGAAGGCTTTTCATCAATTGAATCGGGTGATGCTCGACTACTTCCACCTCCATTACTTGTTCCACAGCTATGATTTCCATTACCATGGGATGGAGTAGGTGTTGTTGGTATTGGTGGCGTTGGTGTTGGGATTGGTGTTGGCGGTGTTGCTATTAATGGTGGTGACATTGATGTCGATGCTGCCGTCATTGACACACCGCAACCAGAAGATGCCATCATTTGACTTTGCTGCTGCTGCTGCTGCTGCTGTTGCTGTTGCGACTGATGTTGTTGCGTCTGGTGCTGCTGCTGCTGCTGCTGCTGATGATGATGTTGCTGTTGCGATTGTTGTGTCATTTGTGTTCCTGGTACTGATCCCGTTCCTTGATCGCACATTTTCGGTGAAATTGGTGCTAATAAGTCTGGTGATGACGTACTTGTGTCAGCAACTGATTCACCATCGCTACTGCATCTTGAATCAACTTTTCTTCGTTTCAGTTTGAGATCCTGAAATAGGCTCATTTTATCGAGCTCGCTGTACGGGCCACGGCTCAGTGTCATAATTCCTGTAAGAAATGGAAAGAAAACAAAAAAAAAACGATTAGATTCTTCTGCATATTGTCGTCTTCGAGTAATTGAAAATAATACAGTTAAATACAAATTAAATTCAGATTAGCTGATCTTTTTGGCTTGTTATTAATGATGACGATGGAGATATGATTAGACACATGCAATGCAAAAGCGAATTTTTTTCTTTTTCACTAAATAAGTGTAGAATTAGGATGGGGAAACTTCACAAATTTTAACTAAATATAGCTGGTAGAGTGTTTTACGTTTGATCTATTTTTGCAATGCATTATGTAAAGGCGTTTTTTAAGGTTCTGAGTTGGCTTATCTCTCACAGAAGATTGGAAATGCCTTACGAACAAATGTAGGTATATTTGAAGAGCTTTGTGGCTATAGAGTCTTAAAAAAAATGTGCTTCACATGAGTCTTAACTTGTCAAGATTTGTCGTTGACGTATCTAATTCAATAGAAAGATCTGACCGCACAGTTGTTTTATTTTTCAAACAATTGGAATCACATTGATAATAGAAAACTCTCAATTCTGGAGTTATGATTAGTTAACCAGTTGTCACAGAATTTGTGTATTATACGTTTCTGTTGGGTCTCAACTTAGAATTCCAGTATAAAAAAAAAAACAATAGAAATTCATATGTTTTATTAAAATTTTCTGGAATCGGCATCTTCATCGATATTCAATCCTTAAAAAAATATTGGAAAAATTGCATAAAGAAGAAAATCCACTTCTTAAAATCTACAGATTGGATTTAAATCTTCATTTCTGCTTCTGGTAGGGATTTGAATTGTCTATAGCCACAAAGCTTTCGCGCACAGAATGTTGCATCTTATAGTTCTAACTGAAGTTCTAGTTATTAAGATAGTCTGAACTCACAACTTCAAAACCAATCAACCAATAATGCTTTTCTATGGGGTACACGAGTCAAATATATGTGTAAGGATGTACTGACTTGTGGTTCAAGAGAACCCCTCAAACAAAAATATTTCATTATTTCTATCAACGAGGATCTTCTCAATTATTTTTTTCATATTATCATCAGACCCAATGATTCCTAGCAGTGAGTATTTTTTTCCAAAGAAGGACGGCATTAAAAGGATCTGAAAACTATAGGCATATTCTATTGCTCGCCATCAAAAGCATTGAATTTGAATCTTCATCGATCACCAGAACAGACCCTACCCGTTTTTGTTGTTGTTGTTTTATTAATAGAAACGGAAATGCAATGAAAATTCACTAAAATAATAATTTTGATCAGGTTTTTGGCATTTTTGATCACTGTAGCCTGGTTGATCGTAGCTATATAGCTACACTACACTACATATGTGGTGGGCTTCGATTTGGTAGGTAGGATATTGCGTCTCGTCCAAAAACTACAAAAACAACAACACCAGAAGGACTGGTTTAAAAGTAGGTCAAAGTAAGTTAAGAAGGTTGATTACTTTGTCGCCTGGTGTTTTTCTCAAGTAAAAATCTCAATTTTAGCCCTTGACGCATGTTTTTTTTTGGTTTTTTTTTTGTTTTTGATTTTAAGTCCCCATTTATGTCGTTCTCTTGAACTTGCTTTAGACAATGAAATCCAATTTGAAAATATAATTTTCTTTATTAAAACAATTGACAAAAGTAAAAAATAGAAAAAAAGAAACTGTCAAGGACACAGATGTAATTAAAAAAAAAAAAACAAAAAAAAAAAACAATATATTGAAAACTAGCTTTAAGCGTATACTCGTAACTGTGATAAGTATATAAAAATTGCAAGTTGCAAAAATGCCATCTGTTAAAATTCCAGTTTCATTTTTATATCCGCCGAGGAAAGAACAAGAAATGAGAAAAGAAAAAAGAAAAACACGTAAAAATCATCAAGGAAAACTCAATCAACCGGAAAAGGTGAAGTCGAAGAGCCAAGTTCAATGTTCGACCTACCTGCGCAGCTTGATACTTGTATAATTTACGTACCATTCTGCACAGTACCACCCCTCCCCATCCCCCTCGTAACATACGTACATATATATGTATAAATCCTTATTAAATGGCTATATAAAATCATTATATGTATGCATATGTAGCTGATTCTGACCTGACCAGTGACCACATGTTTCAATAAAAAACAACCAACAACAGCAAAAAAAAACTTTCATCCAAAACTGCGCCTGCGTAAATGGCTCCACTTAAATTTTCTTCTTCTGAGATGGTTCCATTTCTTGTCGACTCTTTATTGGCTTCAGTCAGAAGAAGTGTGTTGCACTTTCACTGCCAAATAATTCGACATTCGCCTCTTTCTTCATTAAGTGTCTGAAAGGAATGCGATGGCATATCATTCCGATCGAAAGGGTTCCATGTCCAAGGTCCAGGAAACGAGGAGAATATCATATCAGTTTTGAACAATAAAAATTTCTGAGGTCAACTAGAGGTGAAAATAAGAATTTTTTCTTGTCAAAAAAAAAAAAAGGTCAACACCAACATATACACATATTTCTCACTAACAGATAGCGACATCAAGTTCAATATGAACTCTCACTTTTCGTCTGTAAAATGAAAATAATTTTCAATTCAAACCAACCAAAAAAAAAAAAAACATCGGTAAATCGACTCGAAGAAATAATTATGTAAAGTTGGTTGGCATTCGCGCGTCTGTCTATTTTTCTTTATATCTTTGGCTTCCTTCTTTCCGCCTGCATGTCACGGGCGTTTAGTTAGCGTAAAAAAGAAAGTTTACAAAACTTTCGTTTTCCGTAACGCGATATGATCGCTACCGCAATTTATTTTTGTTGCGCCCACTAGGAAGTGAAGTGAGTTGATTTAGAAAAATTCAAAATGTTTCGCTCATTAACTAACGAACTTGGCCTTACATCGGTTAGTATTCAAAATTTTCGGATAATTCTCATAGTCTTATAGTCTCAGAGGAATGAATAAAATCTAGACTTAGTGACATTTTGAAGCGAGATGAGCCCCCACACGAATGAGATATTTTTGATTTGTGTCATCATCATTTAATCTCTCAATTGAAAACTTCAAATTTAACTTTTCGAGAAGGAGGAGAGAGTCGAATTCAACTAGTTACAACAATATTGTATGTTTGTATGTACGCCGCCGCGCCACACTTAATAATGGCCAGTAAAAGTTTCTGTATATTGATACTTCCGTGTGTAAACGTATCATAGATAAATGTTTTTCCCCTTCAATATCTATTTTTGATGCGCGATCAGCTCTTGATAAGATGCGCAAAAGACTTAGTATGCAATTCAAGGAGGCTTATACAAAAGTCACAAAAATCCCAGTCAGACAGAGCAGATTTTAACTCCACTAAATCTACTCAGAGCCAGGCAGATCAGTGATCTTGTAACTATCGACTAAATTGATCACGAGTAAAATTATTTCAGCTTAACATCCACTTTTCCATTTTTTTTCTGTAATTTTTTATCAAATTATCCAATTTTGAATTAAAGTTTGTTTTTTTTTTAATTTGAATGCACATATGTAAAAAACAAAAAACCGCATAGTTGCAACATTCAAATTGTTCGTGATGTCATCTCTATGAAATATGCATGCTAAAAATCTCAGGGAACTAATCAAATTGAGACGAGACGGGACGAGATATGTGGTGTTAGCCACTAAACCAACCCACATGTCTCGCCACAATAAGACTAGACGTGCGTTAATTTTAGTTGATGTAACTAGCGATCTTGAAATTTAATTTTGCAATAATTAAGGAAAAGAAAAAAAGAAGAAAAATCGGAAAATGTGCAACACTTATAAGAAGTCTGTGGTTATAGTTGAAAAAAAAAAATTTAGGGAAATAGATAATTTTATTTTAATCGATTGTTTCCAGAGGCCGGATTCTGTAATACGGAGAATTTCGGGAATTTGGGAGATGAGAATTTCGTTTTCTTAGAATTCCTAAATCCCTAATTCTCCATTCCCAATTCACTAATCTGGTTGGAGAATTAGGGAAAACGTAAGAAATGTGATAAAGTGCGAATCGCCTAGGACGATTAAGGGTATCATTTTTTGTTGTAGAGGGTTGGATTTTTTTTTCATATTGAGGTACATCTGCCTATTACCTTCCACTGTCGAAATTAATTGAAATTTCTTTTTTGTAGGGGTAGTTTTTGAGGGATATAGGAGGGTAGGTTTTCTCGAGTTTTTCTGGGATAACGAGAGAATGGAGAGAAGAATGAGAATGTATGTGGTATCAAAAAAAAAAAAAAAAAAAAAAATGGGAGCTTAGGGCGAACAAGATAGGTGGAGGAAATGGGGCGGGAAGAGTGCGGGGTAGAAATGGGAGCTGATTAACGGAAATTAAAAAAAATAAATAAAGACAATATTAGGAGCTGCAATAATTCGCAGGGTGTTTTTGGGGGTTGGGGGTCGTACCACCCCTCATAGGGGGTTGTCCAAACTATGTCATGTTTGGTACCAAATTAAAGAGGGAGGAGAGGGTAATAGAGTGGTATACATAGTTTGTTTTTCATCGTTTTAACGTGATAGCTGACTTTTGACCGCTGAAAAAACTGTTTTTTTTGCACTAGGGAGGTGTCGGCAACCTGCGGCTCAGTAGAATCATACTTGTGGCTCTTGAGTATTTTAATAGTTAATATTGAAAAATGAACTGTAATATTGCAAATATTGCCAAACAAATATAATACTCCTGCTCACACATCAAAATGCGCGGCAGATCGCATACTTGTAAACTCAGTTTAGCTAACCTTACTCTCCACACTCAAAACCAAAGTGAATAGAAACAGAAGCGTTACCAGGACACTGAAAGAACATTCGTGAGCTTTGAAAATCAGCGCCTTTTAGTAGTGGGCCTTACAAATTTTCTGTAAAAACCCATCATGCAATGCGGCGATTTTCAGAGAAATATTTGTTTACTACCACTTCCAATTTGTTCGAATAGAAAGGACCTTAAAAAAGCGCCTTTTAAGTTGAAATTTATTAATAAAATTCCTTTAAAAGCGCCTTTTAAGTTGACATTTTTTAATAAAATTCCTTAATTTGAAACAATTTAATTTCAGTTACCTTTAACTTCTATTATTCTCGTTCAAACTGATTCAAATGATCCGATAAAAGAATCCAATCGAATTATTTTAACATTCTGTGCGAAAAAATTAACTAAAATCAAAGGGGATTATAAAACGAATTCGCGACAATCTTAGGTAACTTCTAAAAAATATTTGTATCCAAGGGCGATTTTTTAAGCTCTTTTTGCTTCGACTCGAATGAATTCAATAATAGTGCCCAGTTCCATCTTCTTAATTGTATCGTCGTATTCAGGTTGTAATATTAACAGTGATTTTTTTTTTCACCGCCATTGTAAAAATGCAAGAAACTCTACACTGTAAGCCACTAGTGGCGAAGGTGTGCGAGTTAAATTTTATACCATTCCCAACTATTGATAGACCTCAATTTGAGTTACATTTGTTAGATTTGAAAAACAAAGATATATGGACAGAAAAGTTCACAAATTTGCAGTCAGAACTAGAAAATTTAACTAGAGAGATATGAAAATTGGCTGTCCAGACACCAGTGGACGGATCTATCAAAATGTAGAAAGGAGAAAGATATTCTATTTGAACATGGAACTGTCTTTCCTCGTTTTTATGATCAAGTGAAAACATGCATTTGGCATCTTGACAATTTTCGGATCTAGTTACTACTCGTACTGTGAACAATTATTTTCAAATACGACGATTATTAAAAATAAATTAAGAACTTCGCTTAATGAAAATGTGTGGCAGAAATTCTCATAGATTTTGTCCACAAGAGCCGAATCTAACAGCGCCGCCTTTTTGAAACTATACTAAAGAACATGTATTTGCTTATCATGACTACCGCCATCTGGCTGCCCAGCTCTATATTGGTTCCCTATGCACTTCCGTGTGTTCTGCTATGGAACTTTGAAAGTTCTTTAGTTTATAGAGAAATACTTCATACGAAGGTTGATCGTGTGCATGCAAATGCATTTAAATCTGTGTTTCTAATGTGCCTTGCTTTTTTTTTTTTTCATGACTGGAGAGCTACTGTACTGCATCGACTTGCATCGGAGATCTACAACAGCAAGCAAGCAATAGTAAAAGTTTTTGTTGCGATTTTTCACTTCTAGGCAATGATAGATTTCATTTTTTCATTGCTATCTTTATGATTTCGTTTAAGACTTTATTGGTTTGCTTCTAATGATGGATAAATTTGTTTTGTCGCATATTTTCATTTGATCCTGCGATAAACTGTTTTAGGAAGAATGTACGTATGGGTATACTTGCAGGATAAAATGAAAGGTTAAATTGGGAGGTTTACAAATCTTTCAAGAGAAAGCTATAGTGATCATGCATTTAGAATTTTAAAAAATTTGCAAATTTTTTCAGGGATCGTAACGGTTATGAATGTTTTAAAGAAAAATCGTATGTAAAAGAATATTTTCTGATTCTTTTCTAACAATCAAAAACAAAAATTTAAAACTGATTTTTACTTAAAAATTTAAAAGTCAAAATCGATTCTTATTTCAAAAATCAAAAATTAAAAACTAATTTTTATTTTAAAAATCGAAAATCAAAATCGGGAATCGAAAATAAAAAGCATAAAATGATTTTCATTTCACAAAATTGTTTTTCGGATGAAAAATGCTTTGGCAGTTGGTATTAAAAATATGTGTCGAAATATGCCGAATATTGTACGACATATGGGAGTGGATGGATGGAAATTACATACGGGCTTTTATATTTTATTTTCAAAATCAAAATCATTTTCAGATTTCTAGCTTTGATTTTTTAAATAAAAATCTGGTTTTGATTTGTATTTTTTTAATTTATTTAATTATTATTTCTGATTTTTAAAATATAAATCCATAAAGAAAGTTACTTTTTATAATTTCGAAAAAAAAATCATAAATTTAAAAAGTATAGTCCTATAACTGCTGACAAAACGGGAATGGAGACTTGGAGAGATGATTGGACAGTTATTGAAAGTTTTAGACATGACAGTTATCTTCCGAGAATCCGAAACAAGGAAGTTACAGGAGGTTAATTGAGAAAGTATCTAAAGTCAGAAAACCTCCCCTCCCCCTTTAAATAAAACTGATTGTGGTATCAGTCGGTTTTCTTTTTCAGCGTATCCTTCGTTATTTCCGTATGAAGGAAGCCTGAATGATTTTAAAAAAACAATACAAATATGTACAAATGTACACTGGAAAGACTAATTACAGACTAAGAGATTAAAAGACTGACATAATAACACATGTTAAAAAATTAAATCATGTTTCAAGTAAACCAAAAGCTTTTCTCAGCATTTTACTAAGAAAACAGCATAAAACATCGCTATGACCCCGAAAAGAGGCCATTCTGGTCCATTCATTTTATTATAAGTCCTCAAAATTATACATGTTAAGTTTAATGTTTAATTTACTATGCCTAGATATGCTAAACGCTAATTTAATACAACAAATAAACCCGACATTTAAAAGTTGTAATGATTCATATAACGTCAGCAGTGCTATATAAAAAAAAAATCGGTTAAAGGCGAGTTGGGCTCTGACAATCAGATTTCCGTACCAGAAAATTTATGAACAAACAGTCGATCGCTCGTCATGGGAAATTATTAAAATATTGTATGATGCTGATTCAAACAAAATTACAAAAAATGTGCTTAGAATTCAACAAGGAATACAGATAAGAGTAGAACCACATAACTTTCAAAAATTTGAAACAAAACCAGCGATACAAATATTAAATTGGTCTACAGCATCAGCTATCCGTACTTTAAATAAGTTGAAAAAATTACATAATGTTAATATTACTCATAAAGTTGAATCAACTGCACAGTTCGAACAACCGTTTTGAAATACTTGGATATTTTTAATGTTAAATATATCTTTTCACAGCCCGTATCAAACACCACTATCATTTGTTAATACATTTGCAATAAAATTTTTAAGTGAAATTAAATTTTATCATAGAGTAAGGAAATTGATATGGAGAAAATTGTGGTCTGATGATTCGTTTGGGCAGTAGAAGGGAGGTTTTGTGACTTTAGATACTTTCTCAATTAACCTCCTGTAACTTTCTTGTTCCGGATTCTCTGAAGATAACTGTCATGTCTAAAATTTTCAATAAATGTCCAATTATCTCTCCAAGTCTCCATTCACATTTTGATAGCAGTTATAGGACTATAATTTTTAAATATATGATTTTTATTCGAAATTATAAAAAGTAAATTTCTTTTTAGATTTATATTTTAAAAATCAGAAATAATAATTAAAAATTGATTTTTATTTAAAAAATCAAAACTAGAAATCTGAAAATGATTTTGATTTTGAAAATAAAATATAAAAATCAAGAAAAAATCTATACCAATTCTTATTGTACATTAGATGAAAGCCCGTATGTAATTACCATCCACCACATTCATATGCTGTACAATCTTCGGCATATTTAATATCAAACGGCAAAGCATTTTTCATTCGAAAAACAATTTTATGAAATGAAAATCATTTTATGGTTTTTATTTTCGATTTTTAAAATAAAAATCAACTCCCGATTTTGATTTTTAATTTTTTAAATAAAAATCAGTTTTAAATTTTTGTTTTTAATTATTTGAAAAAGAATCAGAAAATATTCTTTTACATACGATTTTATTTTTTAAACATTCCTGAAAAAATTTGCAAATTTTTTAAAATTCTAACCATTTTCCGGCCAAAATGCATGATCACTATACCTTTCTCTTGAAAGATTTGGAAACGTCACAATCTTACCTTTCATTTGATCTGCAAGTATACTCACGTACATGCAACCGTTTTTTACATCTTCCTGACCTAAAAACAGTTCATCGCAGGATCAAATGAAAATATACGACAAAATAAATTTATCCATCATTAGAAGCAAATCGATAAAGTCTTAAACGAAATCATAAAGATAGCAATGAAAAATCTGAAATCTATCATTGCCTATACTCAGAAGTGAAAAATGTCTCCGATGCAAGTCGATGCAGTACAGTAGCTCTCCAGTCATCACAAAAAAAAAAGCAATGCACAAATATTTTCATTAGAAACACAGCTTTAAAGGCATTTGCATGCACACGATCAAGCTTCGTGTGAAGTATTTCTCTATAAACTAAATAGCTTTCAAAGTTCCATAGCAGAATACACGGAAGTGCATAGGGAACCAATATAGAGCTGGGCAGCCAGATGGCGATAATCATGATAAGCAAATACATTTTCTTTAGTATAGTTTCAAAAAGGCGGCGCTGTTAGATTCGGCTCTTGTGGACAAAATCTATGAGAATTTCTGCCACACATTTTCGGTCTCTATAGTTTTCTTTATTATATGACTAGGGTCTTATACACCCCAGTTTTCATATTTTGCATTCATATTTCTTCCGTTTTTTGTTTCACATCCATTAGGACTCCGTTGTGAATATTATTGTCATGGGAAATAAATTTCCAGGACTTCGTAGTTCTTCGCAATGATGAGATGAAAATATGTCAATTTTTGTACCAAAAACGGCCAATTTTTCACCTTGAAAAGGACTGCTACACTTCTTTTACAGTTATTTCCAAAACCGTTTATCAGATTCAAAAATTAATTACATATTTAATTAGGGGACAAAATGTAGATGCGATTTCATCCTATGCACAAGCTTTACAGTGTATATATAAAAATTTTACAGCATCTCTTCTGTACTGGACGACAAACCAAATTGATCATTTTCGCATGATTTATAATTTTTAGCGGGTGGGTACCTTGAGAGATAAAATCCATGTTCCTCTGTAAGTATTGCATGGATTTCCATAATTTGTTTTTTACAATATAGCCAGGATACGCAGTGAATACATAAATCAATTTGAAATTCCTAGGTACCTAGATACCTTCACAAAACGCAACAAAAGCAGACAGTAAAATTTTTCCACTTACTTTTCCACTTGCAAAACACTGGAGAATTCACAAGTAGAATGGAGAATTCGGAAATTCTCTACTTACTTCTCTTGTTTGCTTGGTTCTAGCTTGAGATATAGGATAGTTGTGGACACGATAGATGGCGCTGTTGTAGAGCTGTAAAAACACTGACTGACAACACGTAGATGGGGAAAGCTGAAATTTTGTAAACGGAGTTTTCATAAAAATTGAAAATACAAGACTAAATCTTTTGGCACTGCATCGAGAGCGTGTAGACGTGGAGAACTAAAATTTGGTACTTTGTGTTTTCATAGCAATAGTAAATAAAAATACAAAAGTAGTCTGAATCGAGCAGCCTCTTCTTGATGTTGCCATACAAAACTTTAGTATTTCACTATATATTTGGAAACTGTCCGAGAACGCGTCAATGTGGAGAGTTCATATTTTGTACACGGCGTTTTCATAAAAATTGCAAATACAGTTGGAAAATGGACCAATCGGGCAACTCCTTCGTAGGATTGCCATACCAAAATTTAATTTTGGTTTATTTACTAACTTCAAAAATAATCAGCTTAGTGCGAACAGAGTGGGATTATGTGGATGTTACAAAAAACAAAATTAAATCTCTGAAATAATACTGAAGTCACCATCCAATCACTGAATTTGCAACGATTTTGAAGTTACAGGGTGATTAAGAAAAAAAGTTAGTTTTACACTAACTACCCTGTATCTTAAAAAGTACGGGACGTACGGTCACAGTTAAGAGCTCATTGCATACAGAACTTCTTTAACGACTGCTTAACCAGCCCCATACCCCATCCTCTCAGGAGTTAGGGGTGTCTAAACAAAATATTTTGGATTTCTTTTATTTTATTTTTTACTTTGACCTCTAGTTTTTCTTTTTGGAAAACGGTCGTTACCATAACTTTTTTTATATAAAAACTATAAACTGTAGAAAAAAAAACCGGTTAACTTACGTGATTTCAGTAAGGCTGATTTTTGATGTGGCAACAGAGAAATATATTTCACGAGCAATGGTCAAAATGGCAGACACATTGGATGGTGGGAAAGTAGTAATAGACGGCAACAAACACGCGGAAAAATTCGTATCACTAACGTCATACCACGATAATTGGAGAACGCTTTCACTTAAGAGTACTGAAATTTCGAACACGGGTTTTTATAAAAAAAAAAAAAAATAGTTTCGTAAATGGGACCAATCGGGCAATTACGTCGTAGGGTTGCCATACAAAAATTTCATTTTTCATTATATATTAGGGCGCTGCCTAAGAACGCGTGGACATAAAAAGCTGAAATGTGGTGCAAAGTGTTTTCATAGTAATGGTAAATATTAATAAAAGAATAGACTAAATCGGGAAACTCCTTCTTGGTGCTACCATACAATAATTTTCGTTTTTTACTATATATTTTACCGTGTCGACGTACAACGCCTAAAATATTGTACACGGCCTTTTCATAAAAATTGCAAATACAAGTTCCAAAGTGGACAATCAAATCGGCAAGACTTTCTTGGTTTTATACGGTAACACCAAGAAGGGGTTGCCCGATTTATTAAATTTTTGAATATGGTTTTACTATTTTTGTGAGAACGTTGTGTGAAAAATTTCAGCGCTGTACGTTGACGCGTTCTCAGGCAGTGCTAGAATATATAGTGGAAATTGAAATTTATTTTTTTATGACAGCACAAAGAAGGGGTTGCCCTAGTTAATCTGTTTCTAAACACATATTTACTAGTACTATGGAAATACCATATACCAAATTTCAGCTCTCTGCGTAGACGCGTTCTCAGGTGGTGTTCAAATATATAATTAAAAATGAAATTTTTGTATGGCAGCACCAAGAAGGAGTTTCCCAATTCAGTCTATTTTTGATTAGTATTTACCATTCCTATGAAAATACTTTGTACCACATTTCAGCTCTCTATGGCTACGCGTTCTTAGGCAGTGCCCTAATATATAGTGAAAAACGAAATTTTTGTATGGCAGACCTACGAAGTAATTGCCTGATTGGTCCCATTCTCGAAACTAAATTTATTTATTTTCTAAAAAAAACCCATGTGCGAAATTTCAGCAATCTAAGTGAAAGCGTGCTCCAATTATCGGGGTGTTACGTTAGTTATACGCATTTTCCGCGTGTTTGTTGCCGTCTGTTACTACTTTCAGAAAGTCTGCTGTTACCAACGTTACTAATGTTAAGAGAGTACGATAAGATGGAAAAATTTGTTTATAAAATGACGTATGTATTTTGGTCGCCAGCTAACCGTCTATTATTTTTTCGACTTACAAGTAGGCGATTTTGTTCAATGGCACATCTTACACGGAAGGTTAGGTATAAAGGATTTTAGGGGATTAAATTATTACCTTTTTACTATACCAAAAAATCACCGAACAATATTTTAACCATATCAAAAAAGTATTAAGATAAGCGGTTAATTTTCAATATAATTAAATAAAATTATGACTTTACGCAGATTTTCGGATATCCAACCAATTTTAAAGTGTTTTTCCTTAAAAGTGCGAAAAATGTACTTTTGTATCCCAGTTTTCCCTTTAAACCTACTTTTATGAGGAAAAAATTTATCAATTTAGCACCAATTAGTTTAGAATTTGTTGGGTAGAACAACGCTTTGGTGTGGAGCGTTTATTTAAAATGAAATGGAGTTTCGTTCAAGAATGAGCTAATCAACAAAGAGTTCAAAATATAACACTCCAGAAAAATACGTCCGAATAGGAGCGATGTATGAAGCACGGCTAGAAACAGCAAAGTATTTTCATCTAATTCACTCACAACCCTTATATTCTACTCAGTAGGAGCTTTTGTAGTTTTGATTTTTATTTATGTTATTTAGTTCCGGGCCCCGATGAAAAATTCAGGTTTTTACCATTGGCGGCGGTCCGCGCGGCCGCCATCTTGGATTAAACGTACCTGAAATTGGTTTTTTTCAAAATAATTCCTCAACGGTTGATCCTACGACAAAAATATAAAAATTTAAATTTGAAGAAGACTAAATACCCTAAATTTTTTGTATAAACACTTTTTTTGTAAGTCTGATATGTAACGAGTTACAGCGGCGGAAAGGTGAATATTCTTCCAAAAAATTTATACGTACCCCTTATACAGAGTGTTTCGGCTATGGTGGTCCATAGGGTACGAGGTGATACTTGTCACCTAGTCACACGGAAAATTGTATGGCAAGGGGACGGCGGCATCTCAACCGTTTCACAGATACAGGGTGATTAAGAAAATATGCAGGTTTTTCACAAAACACCCTGTATATTAAAAAATGCAAGGTGTTCCGTCACTGATTGAGTTCATTGTATTTTTTTTTATATAAAAACTGCACATTGTGGTCTCTCCTCTTTAATTTGACCTATAATACCTGTGCTCACTGTAGCCGTTAAACATTTATTAGTTCATAACCTATTCAGATCATACCGAAATTAGACCATATTTTTATACCCTAGATGAAATTTATAGGGTAATACTAAGTTTGTCATTCCGTTTGTAACACCTTGAAATAATGATGGTAGAGCAAAATGAATTGGACACCCACGCATAATATTAAAAGTTATTTAGATTTTTGCATGTACGTCCGTCCGTTTGTCTGTATGTCCGTATATGGACTTGAAAAAAAAAGTTGCCATACAAAAATTTCGTCATCCACTATATATTTGGACACTGCCTGATACATGTTGTTTTCATTGTACTAGCAAATAAAAATTTCAAAAATGGACAACTAAATCGGGCAACTCCTTCTTGGTGTTGCCATATAAAAATTTAGGTTTTTTACGTATACTGTGAAAACGATCGGTCCAAGACATTTTTATTGTACTAAAAACTTCTTCAGAATACGTAATCCTATAAAATTGGTTAATCATTTTTTTTCTTATCCGACAAACCGTTCTATGCGAAAAACCACTTCAAAAATCAAACTTGCACAGAAGGGTGACAATATGAAATTTTATAAGGGCATTAATCTATCTATCTATCATAAGAATTGGTCTAGCGTTTTTACTTGTTTTAAAATAAAGTGTTTTCAGTCACTAAGGAAACAAATTACCGTAAGTTTAGACTACCATAACTGTTGAGGGGACAGGACTGGTCAAGCAGTGGTTGAAAAGGCCATGAAGTTCTGCATACAATGAGCTCTGTAAGTGACCGTACAGTCTGTATTTTTTTTTAATACAGGATATTTTGCAAAAGACTACCAAATTTTCTTAATACCGCTGTAACTCCGAGACTACTAGCACCGCCTGTCCTATGGACGATCATGGACGAAACGACCTGTATAAATGGTATTACATATACATATTTTTTTTGTAAGAATATTCACGTATTAGCCGATGTAACTCGTTACACATCAGACTTACAAAAAATTTTATATTTTTGTCGTAGGTTTAACCGTTGAGGAATTATTTTGAAAAAACCAATTTTTGGTACCTTTAATCAAAGACGGTAACCGCGCGGACCCCACCAAGGGCAAAAACCTGAATTTTTCATCGGTGTCCCGAACTAAATACCATATATAAAAATCAAAACTACCTCACCTTTTGTAGGGAAAAGACCTTATTTTAGTCCCTATTATTTAAAAATTATAATTACACGATTTAATACCAAAATTTGTTTGCCTTTCTACTAATTTCACTCTGGTCTAGGCGATATTTTATAGTTGAAAAATTCAAATAAAACGAAAAATTAAACGAAAAAAAAAACACGAAATAAATTCATCATTTACATGAAGAGATAAAATTTCTATTAATTCCTCTTATCCTCTTGTAAATATATAAATGGGATGGGAATAGTGATAACATTTCAGATTTGAATGTAGAGAAAAAAAAATTCAAGGTCATTGAAATTTTTTTAAAAAAAAGTTGAAGATAAGGATCCAATTCAGCGCAGAAAAGAGCTCCAAATAAAAATTCTTTAGCGCTAAATTGTGCCCTTATCTTACAAGAAAATAACAACAACAACAGCAACATTATTTAGGTACAACAATAAATACATTCAAAGCTATACTTCATCATATACTAAGTATATAGGTACCTACGTACGCATGAGCATACAATTTAAAACAACAAAAAACTCCCGTTCTGTCAAAACATGATTTCCGCCATCGAAAATGATGAATTTTCATAAAAATGCTGTCAATTAAGTACACCTAGTTTTCCATATGTTTTTTTTTATATTAAAATGTTTTTCTGAAGAAAAATTTGCATTAGAAAAAAAAATGTGATTTTAAGTATTTTATAGTCCCCCCAAAAACTAGCTTCATGAGATAGTCGTCGTCCGCGTCGTTGTTGCTTTATGAATGATACACAAAATTTAAACAACGCGAAAACCTTGGAGTTTAAGATTTTTGTCATAAGATCAAGTTCAAAGATGAGATCTCTCGCAATTGTGGACAGGTTTTGTTTGATTTTATTTAATTAAAATATTCGAAAACTACTGTTAAAGTACAGTTAGAAAAACCGCTTATCTACAATATACATATGTTTGTGTGTATGTGTGTAATGTATATGCACAGGGAGGACCTTCGAAGTGTTCTTTTTTTTTGCTTCCGGAAATAAAGTTAAAACGGTTTTGTAGTAAATTCCCACGAAAAATTTGTAGTCAGATAGTTAGAAAATAAGGAAACGGAATAGATAACAGAACAGCAACAATCATGGAATTTTCAATGTCAAAGAATGCGATAATAGTCGTCTCGTCTGACTTGTATCTAACTATTAGTAGTAGTAGTTTTGTTATTGTTGTTTTTATTATTACTATAATGTAGGTAGGTTAGTGTCTACCTTTCGAAGTGATTCATATTTTAATTTAAGAAATTCTGACTGACTAAGAGTTTTTTTTTTGTAATGGTTGGACTGGTTTTAAAGATTTTGTTTTTTTTTTATAAAGAGTTGAAAATGTTTTCTCAATGTTGGCAATAGTTTAGAGATCGTTATACACGTAAATGTCGTAGGAATGAAAATTTGTATACCTTGTTTTAAGCTGCGACCTTTTATATTTCCTCTAAATTATGTGTGAAAGAGCAAAATTAACCGTCAAAGATGTTGGATTTAAGCTCGGAGGACTATTGGATTATAGCTTGTGTTAGCTATATACCACATATATAACTTTCCTAAAAAGGGCGATCGTGGACTAGAACTAACACGGCATCGTATAGTGGTATCACAATGGACCACAAATAGTCTAAGTGAGGATAATCGCAGGAGTTCTTGGCGCGATGGCCACCACTCTTAACCTAACCTAACCCAGATCGTAGTGCTTAGAAGTCAGATTTTTGGCTCCACTACCCCCTAGCCATACTTATAATAGTAACTATAGCTCTCTCTCTCTATCTCTCTTAAGAGTGACCCGTCATCGGTCAGACTGAGTGTTCTGAGAAGGCCAGATGGCTCCTTTACGACGTCGAAGGAAGAAGCCAGTAGACTTTTGCTCTCGATGCATTTCCCAGGCTTTAGGCTTAAAGAAAACTTGCAGTTGTATGGAGAACATACCATACCTTATTATACTGGTAGTGATTGGTCTACTGCTGCCAAGGTAGATGATGATATCGAGAAGGTGAAATGGTTAATTTCAACTTTCTCGTCTTTTTTCTGGTCCTTCTAAAAACTGAGAGCGTAGTGCTGGCTCCTTACATTGATTCCATTTTCAGGGCATGTATCGCATTTAGATATATCCCTGAGGTATGGAGAAAGGTGAGGCTTGTCTTCGTTCCGAAGCCTGGTGGGGCTTCATATATGGACCCAAAGAGTTTCCGAACCATAAGCCGCTCCACATTTATTTTGAAATACTTGGGGAGGCTTGTGGGTGAATATATCAAGGGAGTAGCAGTAAAAGCCTCTCCCTTAAATACCTCACAGCACGCTTACCGAAAAGGCAGATTAACTGAGATGGCTCTTCATTCAATGGTTATGGGACTAGATCGTGAACTGTTTACCTTGGGAGCCTTTCTGGACATCGAGGGTACCTTTGAGAAGATCACGATCTGTGTGAGGCAGCTCGTGGAGTTGGGCAGTCGAACCTCTCTCAGTATGCTAGTGGGGAGAGTTTGTTAGCAGGATGACATACTCCCCCGGTACTCTAGTGTATGCTGGTTGACTCACTCATCACGGCACGGCGCTGAAAAATGTGGGATTCTCATGTGGAGCCTATACGGATTATATCCCCTCTGTCTGTGCCATCATGCAATGAGGCTTCAATACTGTTGACGAGTGGTGCACCCGTCATGGTATGTCGGTGAATCCTACGAAGACCAGCTTGGTGCTCTTTTCCATGAGACGTAAGCTTGGGCACTTGCTTCTTCCAAAGCTATTTGGACATACTCTGCAACTGTCTCCCCATGTCAAGCACCTCGGTGACTACCTCGACTCAAAGCTGACGTGGGGTAGAGTAAGTTAATGCGGCTATGAGGGTCTTTGCTCAATGCAGCAAAGCCTTTGGCTGTGCGGGGGGGGGGGGGGGGGGTGAAACCGAGTTTTGTGCACTGGATGTACACTTCGATTGTAAGACCCTTGCTTACATATGCCTTTTGTGTATGGTGGCCAAGGACACAATTGACGACTGCGATCCGGAAGCTGGCGGTCCTGTAAAAGCTTGCTTGCCTGGGAATTATAGGCTCCATGCGAGCCATAGCTACTTACTTAATCTGCCACTAGCTGATGTTTGTCGGGTTAGTACAATGGGTCCCCTTGGCCTCCGTGCCTTGTATCTTTCATTCCCTGCCTTAAAAAGTCCACTTAGCTGTATAGTAGAGAATAATCTTATTGTTACGTAAATCTTTCAAAGTAAAAAAATTATTTCGTGAGAAACTTTTGATATTACAAAGTGGCTCAATAAAAACTGACGAAAATTGATCAAAGCGTCCTCTAATTTCTATGAGGGGGGGGGGGGGGATTTAACTTCTATTGAAGGAAAGATCTTATTTCTCTAGTTCCTGATTGATCTCTAGTTATTTAATTGATTTTAGAATGTTTTTTTTTTTTTCATTTTTTTAATTATATTTTTTTTACTTATTTATTTCATTAATGTTTTTGAATTTTTTTATATTATTAAGCCAAGCTCAGATAACATTGAATTTGACGCCTTTTCAATTGTAAATATTGGAAACTATTTTTTCTAAACGCAACTGGAACACCTCGAATTTTACTGCAAAAGCCATTTTAGCTTAGATTTTTACTCGTTCTGATAGCATTTTCCATATATCCAGAACTGGGGAGTTCGCTAAATTCTTTGGTACTTCCAGACAACCGGTATCAGAATGAATATGAATCTATTCATAGATCTTATCATTCCTAAAGCCTTTTGTTATATTTTATTTAAGGACTGTTTCAGAAAAAAAGCCAACCACCTACCCAATCCTATTATCTGCCTGAGAATGCGTCGACATAGAGGGGTGAAATTTGGTAAATGCTGTTTTTATAGTGATAGCAAATAAAATTTCGAAAATGGACTAAATCGGGTAACCCCTTCTTAGTGTTTCCATATAAAAAGTTTTTTTTACATATACTGTGAAAACGATCAGTCCTAGACATTTTTATCGTACAAAAAACTTCTTGATAATACGAAATCCTATAAAATTGGATATAATCATTTTTCTGTCCGACGAACCGTTCTAGAAATATATGCGAGAAGACCACGGGCGATTCATCTAATTCTATTTTGTTTTTTGTTTTTTTTTTTTGTTTTTTTAGAAAGCGTTATGCATCAGCTTTCTTTTGACCGGAATTTAGGAACTTTACTTTCCCCTACGGCCGAAAAGTACCAAGGAAGCGAATCCTCCAAATTGTCCGGAACTAAGTCCAATAAAAAAAATATTAGGCAAGAAAACACTCCTCTAGCATAGACAATAAATTTTTAGAGGTTATAGATATAAAAGATCGTCCGATAAGTTCGATACTGTCTCTGCATAAAATTATAAATGAAGAACATAAAGCAAAAAGTTCACAAATTTTATAGCACGTAGTAATTAAATCATATCGGCTGTGTATAACGGAGATAATTAAATAATATTTTAATTAAAATTATTTGATAACAAACAAAACAAGGGGTTTTCTTGTTGATTTCATTAATCATAGGTGGTCGGAGTTTTTTTGTTTTAAATAGTCCTTATAATGCTAGAGTTATGCATTGCGCATGAATTTCTGTTTAAAAAATTGTGGTCGTATCTTCGTCGAGCCTGTCATTTGCATACATACATTATGTATATTGACCTTAGAGCTCTAGGCGAAAGCTAGATTCTCACGAAAAGTGGCTTGACAAATTTAAATCTAAATAACTAAAAAAAAAAATAATAAAATTATCGGGCAAATTGTTATTGGAATGCGCAGTCTCCTAATGACTAGTCCTCTCTGAATTGGTAGTTTGTATAAAAGGAAAAAAAAACAAGTTTCCACAACACCATTGAATTTAATCGTTTGATTGTGCTTAAATTATGTAGTGATGTGAAGGAAAGACGTGTTTGGACGTGGTTCTTATAATTTTCATTGGGCCCTATAATAACCTTCTGCCACAGACTAAGAAAGTGATGTATGAAAGAGCTCATTGCAAACCTCAATATAACTCACTGATCTCGGCTAAATATATCATGGATGCGAACCAAATTTTTTTTTCATTATAGGCAAAAATTTTTAAATCGATCATATTTCTTCAGATTTCGTGTTAATTATTGGTGGCTGAAGATGATTCCAATCAGTTGTGGCTGGGCAGTCTCGGCTTCATGGAAGTTAAGTTGATTTAGTTTACTGGGCTTGTTAGCTAAACAAATTTTTAAGCGTAGGGCTGGGTACATCAGCGCGGATTTTTGTCTCAGGACTTTATAAATTATTAATATTTTCAATAATTTGCACATTAACAATACAACAATCATTTTGCTCTTAGTTTCAATCCCGATATTTATTTTAATTTTCATATTTCTCGACTAGTCAGGCAAGGAAGCCGAAACCGCTGAGAGTTCTTGCAATTATTCGTTCTCTTGCTGTACTTAACGACCAATAATTGATACAAATTCTGAAGAAATATGATCGATTTAAATTGTAAGAAATAAATTTTTTGCCTATATTGAAAGAAAAAATTTGGTTCGTATCCACGATATATTTAGCCGAGATCAGTGAGTTATTGAGGTTTGCACCGGTGAGAAAAAATATTTATGATGAAAAAAGTGCAAAGGCTATAGAGAGTCCATGCTTTTTTCCGAAATTTCGATTAAATTTTTTTGTCACTGATTTTGACGAATAGACGCGGAATAATGAGAGAAATATAACTGCAAAATGTTTCTAAGCGAAACTCGCTAGTTTGGAAAATATGCAAAAAAAAGTTTTCTTGCGCGGTTTGGTTACACGTGGCCCGTCATGAGCAGTTTTTATGTTATATTTTAAAAACTAGGGATTTAGGTATTTTGAAAAATTTCTTTTTATATGGATTTCTATTCCCTTTCCGGTTAAAATAAGCCGTCGTCCGTCGAAATCTTAGTACTACCGTCGATGTCTGTGCTTCTGCCTTATGGCTCAAATCTTAAAGTAATGGCATTTTTGGTATTGCGGCATAGAAGATACAAAGTATTTCATTAGCATGGCAACTTCAAGCACACACTTTTGCTTTTAATAGCAATCGCTCCAGTTTCCCCTCAAAAAATTTGTAAAATCATACATAGAATGTTCATCTGTCCATCTATGCCTTGTGTCTCAAATAATGTTCAAAACGTCTTCCAAAGGAGCTTCTACAAAAGTTGTAAAAGCATAAAAAGGATAATTAACTTTTTTTCTTTTAAAAATTCAAGTTTTAGCCTTTCAAATGTAATCATTCAAAAATGTAAATCGTTTTAAGCTCTTTACGTATGGATATCATTCTTTTAGCATTCCAAATATGTTCAAATGTGCTATATATTCTCGGCCATTCATAGATGGCGTTTGTGAGTTATGTATTCATGCCTATCGTTTCAGGGTCTAATTTTGTGTAAACAGTTGTTAAAATCGGGCTAATTCTCTCTTTTCAAAAGCTTCATCAATAGTAGTTTCATTTGAAGAATTAGAGAAGAACACCATCACCACCCACTGAGAGGTTCCTTGTTAGTAAAAAACCTACAATTGTAAACTGTGCTGCTGCCAGACACACTTTTAGTGTGAAAAGTAATATTATATCGACCAAATGCCTACATACATATATAGTAATAATAATCGAAAGCAACAAATTCATTATAAATGAGTCATAAATGCGTGCACTATTGTACGCAAATATATAGCATTCCAGAAATGCTCTATACTCTAAAGAGTCTAGTGCTGGTGGGCCCACACACGTGGAATTCTAAACTAGTGACGGAAAACTATATATACTAAAAGCGAAAGTATAAAACAGAAGCGGACAGGTAATAATAGTATGTAAAACAGTACACATTTCATAAAAGTTAACATAATCATTCTTGGTGGCATAAACATAATAAACGACAACGATTTTTGCATTTGAATTACTTTGCATTACCTTTCATCACTCCCCGGTCCTTTGCTTGCTAAATACTAGTACCAACGTACTACAAGCATATAGTAATCATTCATTATATGGAGATAAAAACCACAAACTTGTATGTACATATGTAATATAACCGCGCGGTTAATCTCAAACTGTTGTTGTTGTTTGCTTCAGCTCATTGTGTAAATGTAAACTGAGAGCTTTCGCACCATTAGTCAGAATTTTTTGCGTCAATCCATCAAGACGTCGAACGATTTAGCTTTAGCGCTCTCTCATATGCTAGCTTCAAATTAACTTTTATTGACAGCAATTTGTCATAATCTCTCAAGCAACTTTGAGAAGCAATTAAAGCTAAAGCCCAGGCGGCATGACCTAAATTTTATAAAAAAGCGTCAACTGAAATTGTGACACAAGCTACTACGGGTACGGTATGGAGATGCGGCCAGCAGTGGTCGTACAATTAATAAAAGCAAAAAATCAAAACTGAGCAATAAATGTTTGGTTTTATGGTTTTTAAATTTATCTCCCTTGCTTTTTACTACATTTAAAAGTTCCATAGATCACTCTTGCATACATATACACCCCTTGTAAAGCCTTGTACGCACTTTTCAATTCCAATTGCCATATGCCCAGTTTGATAAGCTCTCTAAAATTCTTGTTCTCGTATCTACACGCAAGTATTACATTACTTACCATTCCCATTCCCATGTAATCTAGAGAAGCATCAATGCAAATTGTATAGAAAATTTACGGATGAGCGAAAAAAAAAAAGTGTCACAGAAAAGGAGTAAATAAAAGAAGAAAAAATTGAAACGTGAGTAAACAGAGGAAGAAAGCTTAAAATAAACAGTTCGCCCAGAAATGGGAAAGGTGCCCCAAAGCCCCAAGCCCGACTAGTGTACAGACTGAATAGAAATTGCTTGCTTGCTTGCTAGCTAGCTAGCTAGCTATAAAGCTAAATAAACGGCACACATCAACACCACTAACGACAGGCAGAGGAGCGGTTTGAATAGCGATCATGTTCAGGAATCGGGGGACAGCGGCAAAACAGACGACGACTGACTGAACGAGTATAGCTAACCTGACCTATTCCAATGTTTAACCTATTTTCAGAGCCTCCTCTCTAGTCCCACCCGCTCTTCCCTCAACCAACACAACTCAACTAAAAGTGAAACAAGTCAAACAAGATGTTTGCTTGGTTCTTGACTTCCCGTTTTGATTGACGCAAGCAGGCCGGGCCGGATCGGGCCGGGCAGGGCAGCATTGTACGGTAAGAATATAATGATTGACGAATATGCCCCTACTATGCTACTGCTATGCTATGCAACATAATAGTTTCTGACATTTGCTTTGTGTTGCTTGAAGCGGCTTTATAGCTGCGCGAATGCTTTTCCAATGTCTGGCTATTGTTAGCCCAATAAATAAATTTGCAATTGTAATCCACTTTCCATGAGTTGATGATGCTGGAAGAAAATTTTATGCTCGCTGAAAGTGTGCTGTGTATATACCCCCCCCCCCCCCGCTCTCTCTAGCTACCTACCAATTCCTTATAGAAGGAACAGAGATAGAATGAGGAAGCATTTTCTTAGGGTAACAAACACTACCCAAACTCAACGCAACCCTCTACAGCACCATAGATGTAGTAGCTAGCTAAAGAAGCTTTTCGCACTGTGGAGCTGATGCATACTGGTCTATCACTGTGTGTCAGCCTGAGCATGAACTTTGGGGAGCTGCTGTTTTACTGTTTGCGTTTCAATAAAGCCCGGCGAAGATTGCAAATGAAAATCCCCCCATGCTCTCAATTAGTCGGTCAAGCGGCTTATTCAAACACGGATTTAACATGCATTGTGTAAATGAATTGCACTACTTTATCTTCTTAACAAGGTGGGCGGTGGATGGGGAGGAGGGGGGGCACTGACTTTATAGTCTCAGAGTTTACTTCGCGAACACCTTTGAAACTGATTAATTCCTTAGTGTATAGTCACACGAAGAAATAAGGCGCGCACGGCATGCAGCAGTAAAGACGATGACGACGGCTATGAGGCTTTTATTTTTGCAGCAAATTATTTTCCCGCCAAAGTGGGAGTGCAGTGGAGTTGGTGAATAATCCTTTTAGGAGGGGTGGGGGGGGGGGGGAGTAAAATGAAAATTTGTAGAGTCTTTACTGCACTCTCATAGATGGTGTAAAATACACTTGCATCGATTTCCTTAGTCGCTCTATTCCATGCAAACTTTTTTTTTATCAAAACTCAGGGGGATGGGGTTTGGTTGGGGGGCACTTTATAGCAGTAGTTATATATATGCGATGTTGAATTGTTGGGATGGGGTGAGTGTACAACAGAGCGGTTGTCGGCACAGTTTTTCTTTGCAAATATGTGAGAGAGCACGCTCGGGATCACCTTGTTTGTGTGCCAATGTGCTGTTCTGTGTGAATGACACCACCAGGGGTGATTGACGTTTTGGCACAGATTTTTCTGCTTGATTAATGCTAGTTCTCAATTCGTTAGTGAGGTGTTGTTATTTCTTTAGAAATTTCCATGCAATAATTTCGTTAGGGGTGTGTTTCGTGGCATTTTTACTTGGAATAATTATTATAAGAAAAAATATACAATTTTTTGTCTTTTTTTTGTTTTTTGTTTTGAGTTTGTTAAGTCTACGCTATAAATTGAGTTATAAATGTTCTTTTCAAATTGAAAACAAAAAAAAAACCGGTTTTCCTATGAAAGATGTCAGAACACATGCATTCAATGGTATTCAAGAATTACGATTTTGATGCGACAGCGCGTAGATAGTAATAGTTTACATTACCTACCAACAGTTAAATATTTTCATTGATGGCAATTTGAAAGAAATCAAATTGCAACGCAATTAAGTAGTTGCAATTTTATCATTTTTGTTTACAATATTAATGGATATCGTGGTGGTCGACGGACGTTCAAAATACCCACAATAATTGTTATAATCAGAGTGCGTTTTTTTTATGCGCAGCACAATTTATGTTGTAATAACACTAAGCAAAGTGATTCAGAGACCGTTATGAAATAACTTTCTAATGAGTTTAAGAGGAGAATATTTTGCATGCAAAAACTAAAGAGCAAATGTCATGAGATTTTGTTTTGTAACAGTTTTTCTTTTTTTATATATAATATCTTTGCAACTTCTATGAGTTTATGGATGTGTATACAGAGTAGAACAGTAGACAAATCCTTCAGAAAATAGTTAGGAAATTGTAGAATATGTAGTTTTGAAAAACTTATACAAAAGATCTGCTACTAGTAGATCGCTAATATAAAAGTGAAGATATATATAAGTTGTCTTTTAGCCTCGACTGAATTCATTCACAGCTAGAGGCTTCATAGACAAATTATATATTAAGACGTCGCCGGTATAATTTGTTAACTTATCGGATCGAATTATGATTCTATAGGCTGCGAGTTAGAGTAAATCATTTTTTTTTATTAATTAGTTTTATTAAATTCATTATACACTGTATCGGATGTACTCAAGTAAGAAAGAAAATTGTGTCATCCCCAGGGGTATAATTATTGATTGATTAATTACATTAGTTCAGTCAATAATGAATATTAAGAATATGATGGGAGATAAAACAGAGCCTTGAGATATGCCGCTGGCAATAATATTATGAAGGTTAGATATATTTATGTCTAATACTTCATGGGTAGATGGATTAAAAGATATACAAGTATGAGTTTAACTGGAATGAATTTAAAAAGGATGAATTTTTCAATCACGTATGTTAAATAGGGTTCCAGTTAGATATGCTTTTACGTCATATATTGGATGGGCAGAATGGAAACCGTATAATACTTTTTGAGGAAAACAATTTCAGTCTTGTCTACCATACTTTGTTAATGAGGTCTGAAAGTTGACTTTTTGATTCTTTCTAAAATTTTTTTTTTCATATTAATATGAAGCATAAAATTGACCGTCAGTATCAGGAATATCAGGATCGTTTCAGTCATGATCCTTTCGTGATCCCAAAATTGCTGATTTAATGGATGACGTAAGGTAAATTTTTTACTTTACATTTAGTAGTCTCAATTAGAGAAATTCCAACAGATAAACTGGTAGTTGAGAGGCTGTTAACAGGTATTAAGAATTTCTCAATATCTACCTCCCAACGACATTCCTTCAAATCATATAACATCTAGCCCCCAGTCCTACGGATTTTAAAATTATATCGAGAATTCAAAACTAAAGAAAAATTTTCAATGATAACACAATTGAGAATGACTGAATAATTTTTAAGGACTTAAGTACATAGTATTGATGATTAGTTTTCCACTATACCATTTAGTTTTAATTGAAGCTGCCTCATATGAACTCAAAGAATTTTAAATAAAAAGAGCAATAAACGAGGTTTTTTGTTTTTTTTTTCTTGAATACATATATTGGCTCCCTTATGTCTGCACATAAACAAATTAATTTAAATAATAAAAACTAAGAATAGAGCAGGGCACCACACACCACACATATGCTCTTTCCAAAAATTTCATATTATTTCATCACTGAACTTTATTTTAATTTGAGAGTCAATAGTAGAATGGATTAGCTAATGCCGTATATATGTATGTATGTACCTAAAACATATCAGAGCCATCAGAAATGCCAAGAAACCGAATTGAGTCGAGGCCGTTTGTTGGGAAAAAAGTTTGTTGTAAACAAATCATGAATCATCCACGCACTGCTACGTGCTTTTAAACAGGAAAATGAAGGTTTCATTGCGACAGAACTTAACGTCACTGAAAAAAAAAACTGAATAGCGGTGAGAAAAATATATGTCGACCATTTTATCTATGTATGTTTTAATTTTATTTGAGAAAAATGTGATAAATACTTTTTTTTCTGTTTTATTAATTAATGGAGGAAAGGAGCTAAAGATGAACATGAAGAAATTGAAACATTTTTTAATTATGTGTTGGTGTTTTTATTCAAGATGTTGTTACGCAGAAAAACTACCATAAACAACAAATTTGAGCCCTGTGCGTAAATATAGTTGCCCAGATACAGATGATATACGGGACTTAAACAGGTATAGAGTAATAAGCTGATGGAGCTTAAAATGCATTGGAAGCAGCAATCTTCATCAGTAATGATTTAGATTAATGTGGGTTGATGTTGGTGAGTCCCGAAGAGTTCCTTTAAGTTAGGCCTAAGCTAGACTCCTTGCGGACCTTCTTATGCTATTAAAAGCAAATCAAATTATACAACCGAATACCTTTGAAATTTTAAGAATTGGTTTTCGTTCACTCCATACTTTCTACATTAACGAAATATAAATTTAGGAATTTATACTTTTAACCGAGAGCGTTAGACAGGAACACGAAAAATGGGTTACTGTCTTTGACTTCTGCCAAAACTTTTCCCATTTAAGATTATCTCTTAATGTCATCTTTAATATTTTACCCCTAAGGGTGATCTGTAATGATTGATATCAAGCATTTTGTATTTTATTGTAAGAACTTCATACAGAAAACCCTCAGGAAACTTTGATATAGCGTATGTGTATTGTTTGTTTCTATAGGGATATTTTCATACATTTTGGAGATGGAGACCATTCTGAAATTCTTTTTAAACTTCTCAATGTTGTCTTTAAATTAATCGATTGGTCTATCAAAATAAATATGAACATCATCTCCGTACAAAAAAAAAATCATATGTTTAACTGCATTAATTTAAATACATTAAAAAAATTAATGGTCCTAGTATTGATCCCTTTGGAACCCCAGATTTATTGTAAAGCACACCAATTATTACCAATCTTGATTTGGTTTTACCGTTCAAATTGAAAATTATGGATCTTTACAGCATCAGAATACGACGAGTCAAACTTTGACAAAAATTTAATGTTCAGATATGAATGGTTGACATTTTAAAAATATATTTAAATGAGCATTTAGCTGACCACGATGAAAGTGAAGAAAATCTGTAATTTTTAATATCTCCTCAGTCTTACTAAATCTCTTAAATTCCACTTGAAACTTTACTTAAATTTAATCTACAGAAAAATGTTGACAGATTTTATTGTGAAAAACTTGCACAACAAAATCTCTGTTAAGTGTTTGTAAAGTGGAATCTTGGTTGCCATTCAATAAATTGGTAGGAACGAGTCGAAATTGAAAATGGACATCTTTTTTCTGCTTTTATCATGGGTAGCTATGACAGATTTCTACAATTTTATTGCTCTGTTAGATGTTAGACATGATAGTCGCGTAGTTTTTATTTATTAAGAGATTTTTGAATATCTTAACTCAATTTCTATATCCAGCAATAAACTTCTTGAAAAATCTTTCTTTTAGATTGTGCAGGATCAATATTTATAAATAAGTTTCTCGAGAACTTAGATAAGAAACACAAAATGGCGATCAAGTAGGAATTGATTAAGATTTGTAATTTGGGTAAACGCTTTTACCAGAAGATGCGCAGTCGTAATTTTATATATGACCAGATTACCTACATCACGATTACAATTTTTAATTACAAATATTATTATTTTATAATCGTAATTTAATGCATAAGAAAGAAATTATTAAAAAGGAGTAAATAATTAAATTTAAATACCTTCAAATTTAATTACTTTTAATTACTCAAAGTAATATGTATTAAGTAATCGTTAACTACTACTTTTCGAAATATTTTCAACATTAGGTAGGTATACCTATCTAATAATTAAAAAAAGCTTATAATAAAATTTAATACACCCCTAACTAACTTCATTTGACAATAAGACAAGCAATTATTCTTGACGATATATTCGAAAAATTAGTTATGATAAAAGCTAAATAGTAGTAGATTCCAAATTAAAATGAAAGTGAAAATGATAACAAAAATAAAAAATTGATTTTAATTTTAATAGAATCAACTTCCATCCTAAAAGCAAATAGTTAAAAGTAATCATTTTTGTTTCGCTTAATTTTTCAAAGTAATTCCCAAAAAGTAGTTACTTTCAATTACTTTGAGTAAATGAGGGGCTGCAATTTTATTTATTTAATTTTTGATAATTGTAAATTTCAATAATTCCTTTCCAAAATATAATAAATATATTTAAAAATTCAGATTTCGATTATCAAATAATTATAATTGAAATCAAATATTTCTAATTCCTATGGAATCGTAATCACAGCGGTAATTAATTACAAAAAAAAGAAAAAAAAAAGACATGAAGCTAAAAATATGAATTTTAGTCGCAAAATGGTATATATAGTTGGTTTTAACCCAAGAGAGAGTGTAGGATGGAATAGAGTATCTACTACATATACAGTGAAAGACCCAGACTCAATATTTATCCCAGTTTCAACGCAACCAATGAATGTAGTTTTCAAAATAATCTTAATTCAACCTGGTCAGAAAAGGATCAAAATTGAGTGTTAACTTTCCCGAGCCCCTACATTTATAAAGGTGATCGGAATAACAAACAGTTGTCGAACAGAAGTCGAACTTCACTGGAAGGAATGGTAATGGTTGTAGATTTTGAACAGAGAAGCGCCTCATTCACACTTCATGTAATGACTCTCCGTCTCACTCAAACTAAAATCTTAAAGTTACGGTCTTACGGCAAGCTTTGGGTACACTAGAATCATTTTTAATAGGTAAAAAGATATTTTTCGAAACCTGGTTTCTTGGAGAAAAGTTTTTTTTTTCGCAATCTAAGAAATAATGTAGCAAGTGTTATACCATTTTAGAATCCTTATTAAATGCGTCAACTTTTAAAGTTACTTGTCAAACTGGCGTAGTACATTTTTTTTTTGTCAGTACAGTCAGTTAAAGTTGGGTGAAGTATATTTTTTCGAAAACAAAAGAAATGTTTATAATTTGAAAAAAAAAACATGACTTAGATTTTTTTAAATATTTTTCAAAACAGTATAAGGGCACCAAGCTACAAAAGTATACGCAAATATGGAGCAAACTAATGAAACATATAAATCCTTTAAAGTGTAAGGGTCTTGAAAAACAGTGCAGTTACGCATAATGAAATCGAGTATTTTAAATGCCTTGCAGGTGACGTAATCAGCATGCAAAAAGCTAGTTTAACTTGTTATCAAAAATGATATCAAGATCTTTAATTTCAATAGGTCTATCTACAATAATGTCTTTAAACACGTAATCAAACAAAATAGGATTAATGCAACGATAAAAGTTGAAGCTCTTCCACTTGCTAGAATTGAGTTCCAAACCATTTAACGAACACCAAACCATACGTTTTTTTAGGACATTTTGAAGGTGTAGGCAATCTACCAGATCTCTAATTGGAACGAAAATTTTTAGGTCATCTGCATATAAAAGACATTTAGCGAAAGAGAATAGATTAACCGCATCATTGATATAAATAATAAACAACAGGGGTCCAAGATGACTGCCTTGAGGCACCCCTGATTTAACTATAAATTTACGAGATTTAACAAAATCAATTTTTACACACTGCGAGCGATTACTTAAAGCAATTTTTAAGAGATTTTAACGCAGTATTATTTCACTAATTTACTTTTAGTTTTAGAATTTAAATTCATAACCAAAAATCAGGTAATATGTATTAATTTTCAAGACCCTAGTTTACATCATAACGAAAATAGGGCAACAGCCATGAATGTGAGAATGAGTATGGTTCCATAATATTCGGTATAATTTGTACTTTTTGTTGTTGTTTTTTATATTTAAAAATCTATGGATGATAATGAAAATAATATGTTTTTTTTTAATTTCTGTATAAAAACATAAATTGTGTATGAACCAGCAAAATAGGATAATGGTTAAATATTTAAAGACGAATAATAATAAGAAAAAAAAATAGAGACATACATAATAGTGGTGCTTTGATGAAATATGCCAAATTAGAAAAGCCAATTAAAGTAACAAAGAAAAAACAAAAAAATATAAATACAAAAATAAAATAAATTTTGAAATTTTGGTTACCTATAGATGTCATTTCTTAATATTTTTTCCTCCCCTACGATTAACGATCTTTCTTTTTTCTTGTTTTTTTGTTTTGTGCGAAATATAAAGAAAAAAGTTTAGTAGAGAACAGTGTAGAGAAGATTATAAAAGAAAATTGTTTTGGTCTACTTGTTTTTTTTTTCGATGTTGGATAGAATTTTCTTCTACAACATTTAAATATTGCGAATTTTGTACATAAAATAAGAAAAATACAAAAATTCAAAATAGACTTGCAGAATATCCATTTAGTATGTGTGCTACGATAATTTGTTTCTCTGTAAATAATCCTATTTTTTTGAGTAATTTTTCTTCTTTTTGTTCTTCTTCTTCTCTCTTTCTTTTTTTTTCCTAAATCACCACATTAACGTTCTGGAGAATTTGTAATTAACAATTAAAGAAAAAAAATCTGCCAATTCACTTATTATTTTCATTTGCTGTAGTTTTTTTTTTTGCTTTTCTAAATCACAAAACTACAATATTCACTTATTTATTATTATGATTTTTATTTTTTTATTTTTATTTGTTAAGTAAAAAAAATAATAAAATAGATATAGTATAGGTATAGGATATGAAAACGATACTAACGGCATTTGGAAATACGCGACTTTTTTCTACAAAATCTCTTGTCACACTTTTTTAATAATGTTTTATTTAATGGTGATGTTATTATTTTTGGTGATGGTGGTGTTGTTGTTGTTGTTGTTGTTGTAGAACTAGTTGCTGCACTTATATTCATTTGAAATTATTTATTTATGTCGTCGTTGTTGCTGACTTTAATTAAAAAACTGTTAAAAATTAAGTCACATATTGGTAGAAATAATTTATTGCCACATTTTTTTGTTTTTTTTGTTTTTTTTTTATAAGTTCACTAAAAATTATATTTATTATTGATATAATTTTTGGACGGATTATTTCACAAGATTCATTGTTATTATTAGCACCACAATTTTTATTTTTATTATTATTATTTTTTTTTTATTATCAAACGAAGTTTGAAATAGTTATTTGAATATATTTTACTTTTGCGTATATAAATGCAATTACAATACATAAAATTATACACCAACAATATGCTTATAGTCCTTGACACTAAAATGCATTTGATAGCACACACGATAATAATAATAATAGTACTACTATTGCTAGTCTTGACTTGACGAGACATTCAATTCGAAATACCTAGTATATAGTATATCTAGTAGAAACAGAGTGGCAACAACGGTATGCATGAATTTTAGACGCAAAAAAAAAAGAAAATAAAACAAAAAAAATAAATAAATCAACAGGAATAACAGATCGCATCATGTTGAATTATTCTGAAGATTATGCACTATGCACTATTTTTTTATAATCACTTTATTTTATTTTTATTTATAATAATTTAAGTATATCCATTGTTGTGTGGTTCGTTGTGTACAGTAGAAGATTTATTTCTTAAGTCCTCCTCTCTGCTACTATATTTATTGCACATGCGGAAGTGTTATTAAAAGTGCGTTTATCATGCGCACTTGGCTCACTCAATCTGATTCATGCTCATTTAAAAGTCAACGCGAGAAATGTACAACAGAAAAGAAGGAAAAAACAAAAACGAACGAACGAACGAAAAACGAGAAGCACAATTTGTTTTTTGTTTTTTTTTTTATCACTTTTGTATTATATTCACGCGGAAATATTTTTTATATTTAATTTTATTAGAAATGTGTAAGGTACTAGGTATACTAGATAGTAACTAGTAATTTAAGTATATAGGAAAGGAAGGACTTGTGGAATATTGTTTTTTTTTTTAATATAATATTTATACTTAAGTTTTTAAATCTTTATTGGAATTATTAAAAATTTTCACTAATTCTCTAGTTGTTGTTAGCTGTAGAGATAGTCCTACTACTGTTGTGGTCAGAGCGTTTTCCATTTTGTATGAAATAATTTTATTTTATTATTTTCACATAAATTATAATTAATTTATTTTTCCTATTATTATACTGATAATTTACACATTATTCACAATAAAACTGTATATAGAGATTTTATAAATTTTCACTCTTACAATTAAAAATGTTTTGGAAATTTTCTGAAAAATTCTTCACAAAATTTAGTATATCCTTAGTAGAGGAAAATCTATATTGCTCTCAACAAAAATGTTTAAGCAATCACAATTATTATTAATGCTGTTGGACACATTAAAAGAAAAGAAAAAAACATTTTTTTCAGTTCCACTTGCACGTTATTTGATTTCACTTTTTTACAAAATTTTTCACATAATATTATTATCTTTAATATCCCACCAATTATAATCAGTCTCTCTTTCTACTAAGTTTAGAAAATTTATTTTCAAACACTTCAGAAGAAATAATTTTTTTCGTTTTTTGTTTTTTTTTTTTTAATTTTTCAAATCCCGGAAGTTCAGCACAATAAAAAAAAACATATAAAAATGTTTATAAATAATTTTTTGAAAATGTTTCTCAAAATAATAAAAGAAAAAACAATAACATAAGGCTTGTGTCACTAATAGAAATCTTCAAAGTTCTTCAACTATTCGAAAAAAAAAAATAATAAAATATAAAAATTCGAAAATTCAAAAAACCAATTCATAACTCCAAAAAATTCCGAACAAGAGTTAACCGCGCGTACGTGCGTACATTCGAACGGAATAAAGTGAAATGAAAGGAATACTATCTATGACCAGAGAGAAGAAAGCACAACCGACCGAACCAAACGATCGACTGACTGAACAGTGAACAGCCAAAATTAAAAAAAAAAAACAAAAATAAACTTTTTTCTTTTTTTTTCTTCTTATTTTTTGAATCGAGTCGAGTCGAGACCGAGAGTGTACCTATATACATAAGTTGAGTAAAATAAGAAGTAGAGTATCTCTGTACGGCACAGAGTATATCAAAGAAAATATACAACAAAAAGCTAACAACAACAAAAAGAAGAAACAAGAAGAAGAGAAAAAAGCAACTTCAAATCAGTCAGTCAGTCAGACAGCGGCACAGTTCAGTGTTGAGCTTAGCTCAAAGAAGAAGACATAGAAAAACCTTTTTCCTGGTGCGCGCCTCTTTTCGCTTAAATACACTAATATTATAGTAGCGCGCGCGCGCGCGCGCGCACACCCGTTTGAATATTTTTTGTTGGAAAAGTTCACTCACTCACAGCTTTTAAAACCCCCATATAAACTCGACACACTAAATCTAATGTATGTATGTACACCAAGCGTATATAGAAGAAAAATTGTTAAAATTATTTTTAATAATATTACTACTAGTTGCGGCTTAATATAATAGAGCAAGAGAGAGAGAGGAAGAATGAAAATTGGATAACGATAGAAGAAGAGGAAGTACACAAAAGTTTTTATTTGTTCTTCCTCTCTTCTTAAAAAAAAAATAATATAAAAAATAAAAAAATAGTTTTTCGGAAGTAATTGTATTTTATGGTAATTGTGCTTTTTGTTTTTTTTTTTTTTTAATTAAATGAGGCAAAGCGCGCACATTTTTTCCTTTATTTCACTTTCGTAAGCCTAAGATCTAAAAAAAAAAAAAAATCAAACGACTAACCGACGAACTAACTGTGTAGAGAAGCTATAGATGTGTAACGACAGTTTTCACTATAAAAAGTTCATTTTACTATAGAAAGAATTTTCAAAAAAAGCTCTCTATTATAGGAAAGAGCATGGAGCTTTATAAAGTGTCGCTCTCTCAATAGTCTCAGTTCACATCGCATTCACTATCACTACAGACACAGAAGAGAGTACGCATATAAGAAAATAGATAATCGCGCTGACCACCGAACAGCAAACATGTTTTCCGTCTCTGATTTTTTTACATTGTAGTCTTTGGCTGCTGCAACAAAGTAAGCACAGAGAATATTGTAAAAACAGGGAGGGGATGAAAATATATATAGAAAAGGGTATCTCCACACTCAATCGGTTAGAGCGCCACCCCCGTTTAATACTAGCAACAACAAAAATTACACTAATATTCAAAAATCCGTTACACTAAAAAGCTTTTATCTAATATAGGGACCCCCTAAATTATAATAAGATTCATTCATTTTGGAATCCAACCAAATTGTGTGAATAAGTATTTAGCAAAATGCAAGACCTCAGTTTATTATTGGTATAAAGCGACTCTTCCCCTCCCCCCTTCCTCCCTTCCACTACTCATGATAAACTAATACACAATCGCACACACACACAAAGCTTAACTCGCTACCGTGACTCTTAAGTGAGAGTTTTTATATACCTTTGCTATACTACTAACAGGTAATTGCGAGCTTTATTCGATGCTTTTCACTTTTATTTCGCATTCCAAACGGAAAGTTGTTTTTGACTCTTTCTTTGTGAGCCGTTCTTTCTTTGATTTGTTTTTTTTTTTTTTTTTTCTACTCATGGTACAGGTACAAAACATCAATATAGCGGCAATTGTATGAATATGAATAAAAAAAATACAAAAAAAGTAAATAAATGAATAAAAATCTTGTAAACCTGTTATTTATTTTTTTTTTTTTTTTGTTTATATGTATTTGTTGCAAAAATATTCAACTTAAGAGAGAGAAAAGTTTAATTATAAGAAAGAGAAACAATTTTGAAGTGCGGTGTTGGTTGTAGGAGGAGAAGAAATATTTTTCCGGAACATGATTTTTTCTCCTTTTTTTTTTGTTTCTTTTTTTTTTAAAGTATTGTTGACGCACGTCACGACGATAGTAAAGCAAGTATCAAATCAAAAGAACTTTCACTCTTTCGCGCATTGGATTAAGTTAAGTCGACAAATATAAAGCATGCGCAATGCGCTTTATAATCAGCATTTTGTCTTAAAACTTCTATATAAAATATTTGATTGAGCTTAAAATTAACTTTTATTTGTCCCCCATTGTATTTTACTTAGTACAGGATTAAGTTATGGGAAAAATTTTTCATCTGTCTCAGATAATCTACATAAGACATAAATTTTTAATCTTTACGAGCGTATCCAAGAAGGTAGTTTGTTTTTTTTACAAGTATAATGTAAAAGTAGGTAGTACATACTACATTAGCACTTTTGGCGAGCTCTTAATAATACTCTGTTCCGTGTTACATGTGAAAATATAAAAAAAAAACAAAAAGTGAAAACTGATGAACGGGTGCAGGGGACAAGGCGACGAGACAACGTACGGCTGGATTTTACTATTTATACTCATTTCACTGGTTACTTACTACCTTCTGACGGAAATTAAGAGTGGATTTTATTTACGGCAGACACTTTAACGTGTGCTTTGTCGGTGAAAATATTGCGGATACTTTCCTTGTTTTAAATTTGATCTAAAGAGATCTATCGTTGTTGTAGTCGCCGTCGTGGTCGTAATTGTTGTCATGGACATTGACCCCAGCGAATGATTATGCTAATAATAATTGTGTTATTAAGTTGACATAAAAATCTTAACAAGTTTTTAGATGCTTGGGGGTAGAGGAGGGATTTGTTGTGTGATGGGGAAAAAGGCCCTCTAAATGTGAAAACATAAAACACATGTCATAGTTCAACATATCAAGCTAAATACATTTTACAAGGTTGTATAAGGTTTTGCATTTCACTCGCACATCCCTTATCAATCAAAACATTAAATCAAGGCCGTAGAAATCTTTGTGTACGCCCCCATATAACTTAAAGTACGAGAGCGGATACGTAGTTTTTTAGTAACGAGAATATCCGTTTATAGGGTCTTAAACTTGAAAAAAAAAAAAATAGTATCTGTTTGGGTCACTAAGTTGCTAATGGAAATTCCTCCCTTCCAATTTATAATTCCGAAGAACTTATACAAAACTTTGGAAATTGTAGTATTTAGGATAAATTCAAATTCTATGTCTCAAAATTGGAAAAAAACAAATTTTTACTTATGCAGGAACTTTGGGTCTGAAACGGCCATATTATGGTGTCTCAGAGATAGTCGAGATTTTGAATCGACTGAAAGAATGATTTTCGAAAATCGAATTAAAAAATACGAGATTTTGATTATGACATTTTTAAAAAAGGTACAATACTACAGGGTGCCTTCGCCATGGTGGTCAATAAGGCAAGAGGTGATAGTACCTACTCTCCTAGACAAATACTCTCCTAGACAAACAAAAAATTGTATGGCAGGGAGAGCATATCAACCGTATAGGAGTTACAAGGTGCTTAAGACTATATGTTAGTTTTTCACAAAACACCCTATATCTTAAAACGTTCAGGGTGTACGGTCACCTTCATGAGATCGTTATATGTAAAACTTCATAGCCTTTCCAACGATTCCTCTACCAGCCCCATAGTGGTCTAAATTAAAAATTTCGGATTTTCTTACCTTTGTTTTTTAGCTTTACAAAAAGGTGGTTAACATACCTTTTTTTTATAAACTATGGACTCTCCTCTTTAGTAATTATACCTATGTGCTATCTGTAGCCGTTAAGAAGTTGTTAGCTCTTAACTTACATATTATCAAAGCTATTCTCAAAGATAATTTATTCCCTTAATGACTGAAAACATGTCATTTAAAAAAATATATATCGTCTAATTTCGGTATGAGTTGAAAAGGGTAAGAGCTAATAAGCCTTTAATGGCTACAGTTAGCACATACGTCAAATTAAAGAGGAGATCCAGAGTTTATAGTCTTTATAAAAAATAAGTTATGTTAACCATCTTTTTGTGAAAAAAAAAAAAAAAAGAAATCAAAATAAAAAAGGTAAGAAAATCCGAAATTTTTAGACCACATAACTCCTAAGGGGAGAAATGCACGGGACTGGTTGAGAAAGGCCATGGAGGTTTCCATATAACGAACTCTTGATAGTGATCGTGCACCCAGTACTTTCTAAGATGCAGCGTGTTTTGTGAAAAACTGGTATATTTTCTTAATTACCTAGTATCTCGGAAACGGTTGATAACCCTCAGAGCTGAGCAATACTTAAGTAAAATAAGACTTAAGTACTACTTAAAGTACATTTTCGTTACTTAAGACTTATACCCAATACTTCTGAAATACCCCTACTTAGTACTAAGTACATACTTAGTACTAAGTACATAAGTACTTGCTTCTATTTACTTGTACTTAAGACTTAGTTTTGTACTTAAGTACCAAGATTTTTACTTAGTATTTCTAAGTCTATTAAGTATCTACAAATATCTAACTCTTCATAGAAAAGCAAACACAATCTCTAACGCAATTCATTTTTTGTTGTGTTTTAAAGGACGCAAAGAACTGTCAAAGCATGTGAGGCACTCACGCGTCATGGCAGAACCTTAGACAAACTAATAATATACAAACAAGACTGGGCAAGTAGAACAAAAAGCAGTAACGTCTTACTCGAATATAAAATCGACGATGCCTCGACTTGATGACATAACCACTGACATGTATAATATGGACTGACTACGTTCATAGAAATACACTGTAGAAAGTGAGCTCACTTCTATATTGCTGACTCTTTCGATCTAAGCACCAAGTACCAACTGAGAGAGAACTGAAAACAAATAAAATAGTGGATTCGTCGAAATACATGATTTTAAATTAATCATTTAGGGTTATTACTGATAAAGACTGTTTTACCAAAGATAATATATTCATTAGATAAGCAGAAGAAATTCTAAATGTGTGTACACTTTTTCAACTTCCCGCCAATGATTTTTTTTTAATGTTGGCACCGACGTACGAACTCTTTGTAACACAAGCAATTGTGCCCACGTAAAATAGAAAAGTAAGCAGTCCATATTATATACGTCAGTGGACATTACCAAGGGTAAGCAAGCAATACCTCGCTCCAATATAAAATCAACGATGCCTCGACCTGATGTAGGAAAGCTCTAATTTTTTCTTAGAAATTTACTGGACATTTTTTTCTTAGAATTGTTATGCATTATTAGAGGCGATACACACCCATTATCGCCTTGGGCGGACCTCAGTGTTGGGCATTAATCGATTAAATTTTTTAACTAGATTAACGATTGAAAATTATGATTGAAAAATTAATCTCAAGAAAGTAATCGTGATTAATTTAATCGATTGATCAATTTAATCGTCAATCGAGTATAATGAAGTTCAATCGACGGGTATTAATCGTTATTTACTCCTTAGTTTTTAATCGTTAATCGTATATTTTTCGATTGATTTGTTAATTTGAAAAACTGAATGAGGTATTGGTAGCTCAAGATAAGTTTATTAGTTATTAGTAAAAAATGAAATAAAACGTTTCTTTGATCAGTGCTTAACAAGATTACTCAAAAATATTAAAAATGCTTGAAAGTTAAATAAAATAATTAGTGGAGATTAAAATAAATTAATCATTTTTGAAAACGATTAAGCGACTAACGATTGATCAATCGTTAATCGTGTTATGCGATTACATTTTATGATTAATTAATCATTAATCGTTTCACATGATTTCTTAAAACGATTAAATATTTAAATCATTGTTCCTGATTGATGATTGATACTTTTAATCGTAATCGTTAATCGTTAATATAATTAAATTTTGCCCAACACTGGCGGACCTCTAATAGTTTTTATGAGTGTAGCAATGAGAGGTGAAAGTTTTATTCTACCTGCTGCGTCAAAAACTATAAAAAACTGTAAATAGTAGCCACTAGTTACTATACATATTATAGTTTTCAAAAGGTATTTATTTATTAATATCTATTAACTGAACTCGATAAACTTCATTATATTACTGCCAACGTACAATGATTCTAAAAAAGTACTTCAAAAAGTGCTCAGTACTTTTTATAGACTTAGTACTTAGTTACAAGTAGTTTTCATATATGCGGTACTTGTACTTACGCTGAAGTACTCAGGCCTCCAGTACTTGTACTTAAGTACTTTTTCTTTGGTACTTGCCCAGCTCTTAACCCCCCACCTTGCTATACAAATTATTGTTTCACTAGGTGAGTACCTACTATCACTTCCTGCAACATGGACCACCGTGGCAGACGACCCTTTATATACAGGGTGTTCCAAATAAAAATGCAGATATTTCGCAAGCTCTGGCAGCTTAAATCCAGATAAAGAAGAAAATTTTTTGTGTTGAAAATGGTAGACGCTGGGTTACAATGATGAGTCATTTGTGTATACATGGATAAGAAAATAAGCAAAAAGGGTTCCATTTGCGGTGCTGAGTATCAAACTAGTCTTGACGTGTTTTTTGAGTTTTTGTTTTTTAGTGAAAGGAAGATAATAAATTAAAAATTTCGATTCAGGCTGCTAACACCAAGTGAAATATAAATTTCGTATATATAAAATGTATCTGGAACACCCTGTAAAATGAAATTGATGTGATTTTTCAAATTTGTAATCTGTATTTATTTCAAACGATCCAGATGAAGTCCCTTTAAAAGTTATCAGTTCTAAAAGTAGTATCAACGTTGTGACATACAATTTTTGAGTAACTTACTAGCAGTTGTCAACCAACGGGAATGACATATTTTGCTAGATTTTGCTTGATAGCCGAAATTTTGTTTTTCATCAATATCCTATTTTCTAGAGTTCAGCATTATGAAACTATTAAAATCGAAAATGTTTCACAGTTTTCCGCTCTTCTAACGTTATTCCAATTGAAAAATTATTTAGATTCAATTTTATAGAAAATCAGTGCATATTGCAACTACTATTGAATGAATTAGACGCACATGTAAAAATGCTGTGTTTTTTTCCTTGGTGACTTTGTATTAATCTTACTGTGCGCAAAAAGGTAATTTCAACACCTTCCTGACAAATTTGTTAGTCAGGAAAATAAGGAAATTTATCTGAAAAGAGGTAGAGGCGCACGTATGCGAATCGTATCTTTGTTTATACTACTTTTCATTTGGTGTCCAGTCAGCCGTGAGTTAAGCAGCCTGAATTGTATTTAAGCGTTTAAAAAATTAGATGCCTTTAAGAATAGGAAATACATTATTCAAGGGTAAGTGATTTTGGCCTTATTGAAAACTCAGATCTATTCTAACCGGGATATATGTATGTAGCACAGAGAGAGAATATCTCGGTTTCCACAGTCGACAGATTGACAAGAGATTTTCAGTCAGGGAGTCTCACCGCTAGTAAATAAACTGGTAAATTGCCGTAGAATTTGGAAAACGATGTAGAGAACGGATAGGAAAATTATCCATAATGCTGTGCTACAACGTAGAGCATTCGATCATTAAATATATAGAAAAGTCCAAACGCGGACGAATCCCAGTATGTTTTTAGGGTTCCGTACCCAAAGGGTAACAACGGGAACCCTATTACTAAGACTTCACTGTCCCTCTGTCCGTCACCAGGTTGTATCTAATGAACCGTAATAGGTAGACAGTTGAAATTTTCACAGACTGTGTATATTTCTATTGGCAATATAACATCATATAATAAAAATAAAATTAAAAATTAAAGGGGGCCTCCATACAAGAAACGTGATTTTTTCGGCGTTTTTTACCTCTTTTTATTCTCATTCATTTTATTATCATAAGTAAGCATTTTTTTTTCAAATAATTTTCAAATGACAGCATTATTTTTTCACATGACACCTAATCTCATTTGAAAAAATAAATAAAAGGTACGCATAGTGTTAAATTTTGTACGATGGTACGGAACCCTTCGTGCGCGAGTCCGACTAGCACTTGGTCGGTTATTTTTTTAATGATAAAAATATTAAAAAAAAAAAAATATTTAATAAAAGCCCAGACCCTCTGTAACGATTTCCAATCCCAGATGGTTTTTTTTAACAAAAAATATATTAAAAAATAAAAAATTATAAAAGAAAAAGTTGAAAAAAAAAATTAAAAAAAATAAATAAAAATTGAAAAGACAAAATAAAAAAAATGAAAATCAATAAAAGAAATTTACAAACTAAAGAAATAATCCTGTTCTAAGAACGGGGGAAACTTAAGCTAGTGTTATAATACGTCATTTAAATGAGCAAGGAGTCTATATAGATATCCGTTATGACTTTGCGGCGAAAATTCTACGAGGCATTTCTAAAGTGTAGGTGTCCTGCAAAAAAAGCTCAAGCTGATAAATCGAATGAAGAAAAGGCGATTGTTATGGGCTCAAATTCATAACCTGATCCCATATATTCTACAGAACTGTCAAAGTTGAGGCTGAGGTTGGAAAGGCTAGCACTGTGTTTCCCGCTTAACAGCGAAGATGATCCTGGTCCTGTATATTTTGTTGAAGGAACGATGCGCCAGGACCTATCCGATGTCCTGTTTCCATATATTGATTCTCTACGCTATACTAACTGACTGACTGGGAAGACGGGCGGTCGGGCACCAGCCCGATGGGCCAGTGGTCGTGGGGTAGGTGGTCTCCAGGTTAATCATGAACATATGTTATTCTGGTCACCGCTGTGGCGGCGGTGTAAGGACAGCTATGAGTTAGAACTACTCAGAAATGTCCCAAATGATGGGGCGCGAAACCAAGGTATATAGCTGGTGGTTATTGCCAACATAGCATTATATATGCCAAATCTTGTGACTTCAAAATTATTCCCCTTTTTTTTTTGAATTCATTTGGGATTATTTTTAGCATCATATAGTATGTACGAGTGTCATTTTTATTTAAAAAAATGAACGGAAAATGTGTTTTTAGGGTTCCGTAAAACAAAGGAAAAAACGGATCGTACATATGTTTTTATCGAAAACGGCGCGACGTAGGAATCTGAAATTTGGCAGATTGTTAGATCTTTATTACGCGCAGATATATCGACAGGTAAAAATTATAAAAAACTTTTTTGAAAAAAATTGTTTTTTTTTATGGTGAATTAATTATAAAAATATAATCCAAAATGTGCCAAAAAATACCGCCCCGTGATCTGCTGGGTTGATAAAATTAAAATTCGAAAATTATTACGGTTAGTAGGCATTGAGTTATACAGAGTGTCCCGTATGTGGTCTCGGAGTCGAAAATAATGAATACGTCATTTTTAGACGAAAATAGCTAAAGAAGCTCATTCCCAAAAGATAATTGCCTACTCTCTGGCATTTATTGAACTAAACAACTATTTTTTGCTTGTCTAGGTATGACCTATCCATAGCGATCGGATCTTAGACCCCCATATGGCACACCCTGTAGATAACAGGAAAATTGCCGCTTTTTAGTCTGTCTCATAGTTGCTGGAAAAAAATGTTTTGTGTTACTATATTAGACTATATGAATACGTGAAAGAGAAATTTAATTTCTAAGAAGTTATAAAATCTTTGCAAGGCCAAGGAGTTATGGACAACGAGTACACTTCATTCTTCAGTTCCTTCCTTCACGAGTAAAATTGTTGGTCTCTCGGATACTGCTTTCACAGAGAAACCCTGTTCTATTTCTAATGTTAAAGGTGAAAGGGCCAACCACTCTTTTGTGCATAAATGTTTCCTGGATATATGAAATTTTTTGCTTCCTCTCCTTTAATAAATCCAAATTGTGTAGAAAAAAGAACCGATTTTATCTGATTATTAGTGTCATAGAACCTAGCATTCCTTTTTTGATCGTTAACATTATTAATTTGTCAGGCAATGATTTTAACTTTGTTTTGCTCAGTTGAGTGAGAAAAATTCAATTTGAGCCACACGTAGTGTAAAAACGATTTGCAAACAGAAAACTCTATCTTGCTCTACTTGCGGCTCTCGGTTTAGTGGGACATCAGTCTAATTATTTGCATTAGCAAAAAGTCTTTTTTGAAGACCCAAGGGGCCTGATTTGAGGCAATTTGGCCGGGACGGTTCGAAGACCCAGTCCGGCCCTGGTAACCTTCCTTAGCCCAGAAATTCTCCTGATTTAATTTCAATTCAATTTATTCGTTCTAACTAAGGCATTAAGATATAATCTTTTTTACTTGTACAAGTTAAATCTAATTTAAGCAAAAACAAAACAAAAACATATATGTATACAGGTATATGCATAAAAAGCTAAAAACTAAATCAAAAACACAAGGAAGAAAAAAACAGAAAAAAAAACAAAATTAATCACTACTTAACTTAACTTGCAACTTCAAAATATTTGGCTCCTAACTATTCAAGTACTACTGCTTGAGCACATGATTTCAAAAATTCTTTCCTTTGTGCCGGCGAAAGATCTCGACACAACCGATAACTTAATACTGGGCGTATCGTTAACTACAACGGTAGAATAAGTAGACGTATCAAGTTTATTACGATACACAGCTAAACAGCATGATTTTCTGGGATTCAGCATCAAGCCATTGTCAATCGTCCATAGATGTATTGAAATTAGGTCTTCATTGATACAACTAATTCCATCTTCGACAAGTCCTAAGGGTCGCGATAAGAAAAGTTGAGCATCATCAGCATAGAAATGCATTTCACTGTGTGTAAGACAGTCAAACAAATCATTAATAAGCATACAAAAAAGCAACGGGCCAAGAACCGAGCTTTGCGGAACACCAGAGTTAATTCTAAGAAAGGTAGAGTAACTACCATTTGAAAACACTTTTTGATAACGACCTGTCAGATAACTAAAAATAATAAATAAATCCAATAGAAAATTGCTAGGCTTATCTCAAATCAATCAAAACTTTATAGTGTTGCTATTCCCACAGTAGATATTCTTAAAATAAAAAAAAATGTAGAAAACATTTATAGAACAATTGTGAAAATTGTATTTTTAGTATGCTGGCGCGCATTGAAAGTGTGATGAAATCAAAGAGAAGTGTAACAAATTATTTGACAAAAGTGTAGAAAAGAATAAATTAATAAGACAAAAATATTAATTTCCAAAAAATGCAATGTCTTATCTAATAAATTTGTTTTATATATAAAATATTTTCTAAACATTAAAGACCAGTTACTGTACATACTATTATTATTCCAAATAATATTTCATATCTTTAGAGCAGTTAGACCCTGTAAAGTCATTGGCATAACTTTAAAAATATTGGAAAAATGATTTAAAAGTTGAAAATACAATTAAATACACGTTAAATTTTTAATAAAAAAAAAATCACAATCAAAACGATATAATTAGAGCAAAAAGAAAAAGTTTCCAACAACTATGTAGGTAATCCTTTGTGATTCTTCCTTCCAAGGATTCTAAAGGCAATGGCTGAATTCAAGGTTTTTTTCGAAAACAGAAAAAAAAACACATTCGTGAAAGCTTTTCATAAAGGACGAGCTTTACCATCCTCTTCTCTAGCATAGTTTTCACTCTCAAGGCCACATTCGTTTAAGCTCTTCCTTGCAGAAAACACAGTTAAAATCACACACAACAACAAAAAAATAGTCAAAAACGAATGAATAATTTTCCCAAAAAGTCCTGAAAAATGACTATTGGAGCCACCAAAAATACATGATGAATGAAAGGAAAATGAAAATGCATCTAGGGATCGGATGAAGTTTGATCCTTGCCATTAATTTCTAGCTTATTTTATAAATTTTTTTTTTTTTTTATTATTGTAAATATTTTTTACATACCCGACCACACCGGAGGGCCAGGCATATTCGCATCTGAAGTCACTTTTGACGAAATGTTGAATTTTTTATATTTCCCTGGTTGTTGTTGTTGCTGTTGTTGTAATTGTTGTAAAAGAAAACTTATTTTTCCGTTGACACGTCTTCACAGTTTTTTGTTATTGCCGGTGTAGTTGTATATAAAAATGTATGGTTTTTTTTTTTTTAAGTAGTGTTTATGTGTTGAATGTTGTTGAACTTTTAAAGGTGAAGTTGCATTTTTTTCCTTTTTTTTTTTCAAATTATGACAAATGCCCTTTTGTTAGAAATTTTGGAAGTAATTTTTTTGAGAATTCTTAATCTTACTAAGAAGGTTGATTAAAAAGAGGATGATGATATGAGAAAGAAGACTAAGAATATGAGTAAATTATTGTTAATACTTTTGTTTTTGTATTATAACAACAGAATAAAAGAAAGGTAGAAGAAAAACAAAAACCATGGGAAGAAAAAAGTGATGGTAAATTTTGAGATTTTATTTTTTTTTGCAAATAATTTTACTTTTAAAATCTGCAGATTTTTTGTGTTTTCATTAAAATTATTTTAGAATTGTTATAAAAGCACAAATATAAATATGAAGTTTTTATAAATAATTTTTTATTTAATATGCAATCAAAATATTTATTAATTATAAGCTTGTGTAAAAGAGTAAAAAAAACAAAAAATTAATAAATAAATGGAAACACAAAACACTGAACGAATACCTTAAAAATGCAACTGTGTAACCTTTGCTTTGACCAATCATTTGTAGGTATATAAATTTGCAATAATTTTATTACACGCACTTCTAACTTCACTCACTTTTAATGAGATATTTTTTTATCTCCCGTTTTAATTAAAATCTCGCCATTTAAATCTCTTTTACTACAACAATTCAATCTCATAATAATAATAATTTTTTTTCGGTACACTTTTTAACAACTTTTTCTGTCTCCGATAGTAAGAATTTTTAACTTTGGACATAATAATACTGTTGTAGTAGGCTTAGAGTAGTCCTTTTTCAACTATACAAAATATACCACCACACCACAATAAAAACAAAAAAAAAAACAAAGATAATTATAAAAACTATTTAATTTATGGGGAAGGAAAGGTTAAAATCGTGTTGAGAGACTCGAAATTTGTTCAAAAACTGTCTTTTGTTATTATTTCATTTTGTTGTTTTCAATTTTTTATTGTTTTTATTTTTTTTATATTTTATTAAGTGCATAAATAATTTTTTTTTTTTTTTTTATAAAATTCGCGCCCCTACTTTTTTCAACCTTTCTTGTTTTTTTTTTTGAAATTTTAAATGAAAACAGCGCTCGCTTACGAGTTTAGTAATAACGTCCGTTGTGAGAAATGAACGGATTGGTTGCTGTATAGTATACTGTGTGATAGGACCCATAGAGAGTCTGCCATACCATAATCTTGGGATTTTTGGTAGGTTTTCGTTGTGGAGTAGTAGAGAGCTTTTTGTTTCCCCCCCCGTTCATATTACGTGAACATATGCACATCTATAAAAACACACTAAAAAAAAAAAAAATTATATATAAATGCAGCAGCAGAAACTATACTCACGTCGTACTACATTCATGCAAGATTATTATAGAGCCTACCAATAAAGTACATGGAAAGCCCCGCAATTCTAACATACAAAACACCAAGTGTTGGCGAAGTTTGGCTTCTTATACTGAAAAGCTCTCACCATCTTTCTATATATTGAGCAACCAACATTCACTTGCACAACAGAGTAACTATCCTATAGTTGCACTTTGTATTACACACAGTTCTACATCATCTCGATACATAAAACTATATAGTAGAAGAAGTAGAGGCAAGGCAAACATCACTCTTACGTCCCTTACGTCACAATATTATGCTTTAAGTCGAGCTTCTATGGAAATTCCTCTTCTTGGACTGGTGCTGTTTGTTTGCTGTTGCTTGGCTATTATAATTTATAATAGTAGTAGTTGTAGTAGTATGGATTTGACACTGCGTATACTACCTGTATACCACTATACTTGGTGTGACGGTATCAATGTGGTATTAAAAGTGAATATTAAAGCATGGGACATTGACGTCCGTGTGACCCAGAAATGAATTTACCTCTATACACTGATAATAGAACTTGTTTTTGCTTTTTTTTTTTGATTTGATGTACACTTCACACACATATATATATACACACACACACACACACATAGAAAACGGTATGCGGCGCGGTTTTAATATTATTATAACAATACGAAAATGCATATAAAATTTAGATGCATACGTACATGTATAGGTGTGGGGGAACCTGCGTGGCGCTTGATGATGTTTTGTATGTTTTTGCTCGATTTCAATGATGTGCACACACTGTGAGCAAGCAATCATGAATGGAAGCTTTCGTCTACAACTTTAAGTAAATTTGCCTTAAATTTAACGTAGATTTGCCGCTTTATTTTATTTTTTATTTATTTTTTTTTTGCTTATTTTTGTTTTGTTTTTGTTTTATTCGTGAGAACTTACGACATGACCCAGTGAACTTTTAAAGGTAAAATCGTCACATTTTTAGAGGAAATATTTATTGACAGGTTTTACATATGTATATGATTCATGTAGGAAGGTAGATATGTATGTAAATATAGGTTTGTGAAAATGAATATACAAATTTTTGAGAACACAGAATATAGTTTGTCAAAAGATTTTTGGACTTACACAACAGTAATGAAAATTTATCAATTCTTATTTCTTGAAATTCAAAGTTACTCTATCATCTTAGAAAATTCTTTGAAAATACTTGACTTGTGTTTTTAAGGCTGAAATCGTCTGTGCAATAAAATCGGTGTGATTAAAAAAAAGTTGAAGAGAAATGTGAAAAAAATATTAGCAAAATGTGTGCATATGAAATTAGTAAAATATCAATACAGTAGAGGTATACAAGGATAAATTTAAGAAATTTCAAGACAAAAAAGAGATTTCATCAGAAAGACGTACAAGGAAATACATACATAGCAGGACTATTAGAATACTCCCAAAATATGGTGAGGGTGACGCTAACGTATTGAAATATAAAACATTTTATGACATCAGAGAAAGACCTAACAAAACAACCTCGGAAATGGAGTATTCGTTTGGGAGACTTGTTAAAAGGACCTCATATATTACATCAACTCAGAAAAAAAAGAAGAGATATCCGTTAACATGCACACCACCTCCACAGTAAGAAGACGATTATTTATTTTTTATTAATTTATTTATTTATTCATTCAAAAAAATTCGCCATGTTGATTAAGGATTGGAACGAAAAGTCTTGTCGTCACATAAAACTAAAAAAAAAAAACTCCGTTAATTTTTAAGAAATTTTTTAATTCAATTTTAAATTTCAATAGTTTATAATGTTTTTAAAATTGTCTGTAACACAATTTTTTTTTTTTTTATTTTTAGAGAATTCCTTAACTTTTTCAGGAATACGTTCCATCAAGTTCATAATAACCCTCTTTTGACACCAATTTTGACTGTTTAAGCCATTCCTTTTTTAAATCTTCCATGGTTTTCATTGCTTTACCTTCTTTTCGTAACTTATGCTTCACTAGGGCTCAATACCGTTCGATTGGTCAAAGTTCAGGTACATTTGGTGGGTTCACTTCTTTTGGCACAAAATCGATATTGTTCTTATTGAACCACTCAATTGTGTGCTTTGCATAATGACAACTAGCTAAATCACGTCAAAATAATATAGAGCGTCTATGCTGTCTTAAAAATGGTAGTAACCTATTTTTCAAACAATCGTTGACATTATAAGTTTTTGTATCGATTGTCCCTTTTATGAAGAACGGCCAGCTCCTGAGGCCACATTGACATATGGCTTGCCAAACCATACTTTTATGTCCAAATTTTTCCTATCTAATTGACTTTTCTGCATCACGAACTACTGTACCAGATTTAACGGTATAACATTGGGAGCCTAGTAGTGTCGAAAAATCCATTTTAAAATATCATTCGTCATCCAAAACAAGACAGCTGTCAAAGTTCTTTAAAATTCCATTGTAGAATTTTCGAGCTCGCAAAATTGTTTTCTCCAATTGTTTCTTGCTCCTTTTTGGCGATTTTTGCTTTTTATACGTCTTCAGCTTGTTTCTTTTCTTCACACGTTGAATCATTGTGTGATTTGTTTTCAATTTTCGAGCGATATCGCGTATCGTATCGTGTTGGACGAACCGATTTTGTCTTATCCTCTAAAGGCAGAAGATCTTTAACACTTTTTATAACGCACTGAACTGTTCTAACCGACACTCCTAACTCTTTTGCGATACTTAGCTTAGATTTAGTTTTATTTTCTTTATAAATTCGCGCAATCTCCTTTCGCAATATTACGGTGATTTTCCAGCATTGATTCATTCGAACTGTTTTTGTTCCACGGAATACTTGTGGCTTCTGAGAAAATTGTATATCACAAAAAAATGTGCTGTGCTTTTAGTGTTATACTACATGATTTGGCGACAAAACTTTTCGTTCCAGTCCTTATTACAGTAAATCATTACAAAAAAAAAACATATTCAAAAATTCAAAATAAAAAAAAAAAAAAAAATAAACAAAATTAAAAAGAAGAAGCAGAAAACTTAACTAAGATCAAATTTGAGCTGATTTTTCAATTGCACTCTAGAAAAATTCAAATTAATACGGTCGAAATGCTCATTAAAGAGACGAGGCATTGCAGTTAAAGGCTCGTGGTAAGGAAGATGTAGGAAGTTATGGCTTCTGAGTGAGCGAATCTGGGTTGCTACACCTAATGAGCCTAGCAGCAAAAGAGGGGAATTTATTGTTTCCTTTAAAATATTGAAAATTAAGACAATTCTAGATATATTACGTTTAGTTTCCAGCGTTTGTAAGGATATCAAATTCAAACGGTCCACATAGGCAAGCAAAATTATAGGATTATTACTCCAAGGAAACCTACAAAGTGCAACTCAGAGGAATCTGCGTTGAACAGCTTCTATACAATTAATCTGCTCCTGATAGTAAGGAGACCAGACAGACCTGGCATATTCCAGTATCGATCTAATAAAGGTTTCCTCAAATTCTTTAGGCCATCTCTTAACAAAACCCAAAATCGAATTAGTCTTACTAATTATGTAATCGGTATGATCCTCAAAAGAAAGGCGTGAATTAAGAATCTCATCCTAATTTTTGCTTTTGTCGAGTCTGGACAATGAACTTCATTCTAAAACATAATTGAAGTGAATTGGAGACCTTTTGTGGACGAAAGTCATAGTTGTGTAATTATTAACATTTATAGGATGACAATTATTCGAGCAGCACTTATGAAAAGTGACTAAGTCATCGTTTAAAAAAGCACAGTCATCTTTAAAACTAACAACACGAAACATTTTGACATCGTCCGCGCATAAGAAAGTACTCTGGAAATAAGTAAAAGCACGGATACATCATTAATGTACAGAATAAATAGTAATGGGCGAAGAATACTGCCTTGAGGCACACTTGAGGTATTTGCTATCTCAGTAGAAAGTGTTCAGCGCAGTAGAACTAGCTGCGTACGGTTAGATAGATATGAAGATAACCAATCAACGGGGGGGGGGGGGGGACCACAAGAGAGAGCTTGTGAATTAAAATTTTATGATTAATTTTATTAAAGGCCTTACTAAAATCACTGAAGACGGAGTAAACCTGCTCACCAGACTCAATGGCTGGTATACAATAGTGAACAAACTCTAATAGATTAGTTCTAGTTGATTTTCCCTTTTAGAATTGTTGGAAATATCCCAAGATTGGTTTACAGTGAAAATAGAGAACAACACTAACCAAGGCTTCAAAAAGCTTCGCAACATGACACAAGTTAGCAATAGATCAATAGTTTGAAACATCCGATTTATTGCCTTTTTTATGTAGAGGAATAATCACAGAGTATTTCCATGACTTTGGGAAGGACCCACAGGACAAGGACACATTAAATATGTAATATCTTCAGTAATAGCTACGTCGTCAAACACAAGGAAGGTTGGCGAGAGCCTTGTCAAATGTCAATATTACTAATATCACAGTTTGGAATCATAAAAGGCCGGTACTAATGAATTCAGAAAAAATATGAAGCTGCGAAGTGAACTAATTCCAGACATTGCAGTAAGCCGAGTAATCTGTATCACTTCTTGAGGCACAAAACCTCCTCCACGCTTTATTTTTCAGATTTTTTAGACAAGGCTGAGATGCGTGAAAAGGACGGTAGGAAAACAATGGTGTGGGCCTGTTTTTCGTGGTACGGGGTTGGATCAATAGTTCTAAATAAAAAAATTATGACTCAACTCGTTTATGCATGGACATTTTGGAAAGAACAAAACTTCCTTATACAAGGTTACGCTATGCCAATAAAATCGGCCTACCAGCAAGATAACGACCCGAAACATACTGCAAAAAAAGTTAATCAGTGATTTTCAAATAATTGGGTGGATGCCAAAAGCAGTGACGAGAACAAAACCCGAAAAGCAATTGTAGGAAATTGTGCGAACTATGTCAGTCCCTTGTCCCCTCGAAGCAACGAAGATTACGAAGATCTCAAGCTGGCTTAAAAACAATGTGAACCCAGAAGTATTGGGTGTAAATAATAATAATAATTTAGAGGAAAAGTAAATTTAGAAAAATTTTATTCAGCATTTTTGCAATAACATTTCACATACCTATTTTTTTTTTAAATACAAATATTTTGGTAGATTTAAGTTTTTGTCGTTATTTTGAAGAAAGGACGTTGTACCTACTTTTATTGATTTTTTTTAAAACGTTATCTTTACATGAATATCTTCCAAATAGGAAAAAAATTAATGTAATTTTTGTTATCAATATCAAAAATATTTGATCGAAAGTTTCATTTGCACACATGTATATGTTTACACTCTTCTAAGTAAGCACGAGCAAATGTTATTTTTATATCTCTCAAAAAATCTATCCGTTTTGTCTGTCTCTTTGTCTGTCCCGAATATAATGCGAGAAAGGGTAGATTTTGTAAATTAAAATTAGTACAGAAATGCACAGTAACAAATAAGTAACATTGCGTTACAATATCGTAAAATTCGTTTAAAAAGTGAGACATGAAATAAACCAATTGGAATGAATTCAACGCCAACAACATAAAATTCAGATTCAGTTAATATGCAGACCTATGTAATATTGATATTTATTAAAATCTAACAAAATGAAAACATTGTGTTGAAGTAACAATTACTTAAAAATGTGTCAACTAATTGACTAACTTCATTTTGTGTCCTATATCATAGACAGACTGTCTCCATAATGACTTAATTTTTAATTAAATGGAGTCAAATAAGTAGTGTGTCATACAAATGAAGTCCATCAAGAACCCATTTGCAACATTTCGCTTCATTCTCAAATGAACTAAATTTTACTCCAGTCAGTTAGTGATATTGCAGGAAAACTGCCACCTATCGTCATTAAAATGAACTGAATTTATTGGAAAGTGGAAAGTTTTGGTTAAAAGTGACAGCCATCAGCTGATCATAAATGAAATTTCTTTGCAGATTTCTTCCTTTTTTGATCTCAATGAAAATTAGATTTTGTTTTCCTGTTCGTGAGAAACGCTCATTTACTTCGATTTTCAGGATTCTTGTTTCTAAAGATCTATTTTATGCGGTCATTCTCTGTCGTAAAAGGACGTTCTAATTGTTCTGTTGTTGACAATATCGTGTTAAGGAAATCGTTTAATGCTACGGTAATGTAGATATGTAACTGGTCCTTGTTTTAAGTCATCTACTAGGTTGAAGATTGTAGATACAAAATTTATTGGTATTGAGTTCCTCCGACCATTATTTTTCGTTTGGCTCTGGATGTCCCTATTAGAGGTGAAGTTCTTCGTGCTACTCGTCACAATCTTCCACAAATACTAATAGACTCATTCGAAATTGCCGATCTGCAGTTTATGTGTAGTTTTCAGGCATCTTCCATGTTCATGATTCTGACTTGCGCGCTTCACGTGCTAACGAATTATTACTTTTCCGGAACTTCGACCCTTTTGACGATGACAGTATGCTGTCTATTCTTGGTTTCTCATCAAGATGTGATATATTTTATGGATAGCATTATTTCTTTAGGCCGATTGCAGTCATACTGATGTTGGACTGCGATAGGCCTTGTAAAGTGTTGCTGCTTGAGTTCACTGTTTTCTGAAACCTTTCATTATCCGATATCACACATGTTGTTCTATCTTTTGAACCTGTAACTTTACCATAAAAGCTTCCATTTCAAACCAGAGACTTGCATTTTAACGAAACGTCTGTATTTAAGTATATTTAAGGCGTGGATGATTACTTTTCGAGCGAACTTAATGGTATTCCCTCTATTCTCATCAAGAGGATTGGCCTTATGTGATTATTCGGCATCTCTCCTGATAAAATATGTAATTTTTTTTAATCCGTCATATTCCATGTTACTGCATGAGACAAGTGGTCATGGTTTGGAGTCCATGATTAAATTTATTACATCTTTCGAATAGTATTTATGAGTTAACACTGGTAAGTCATGAAGGTCAAAAAGTACTAGAGACCATGAAGTTTTTCATCCGATAGAATCACCGCAACTCCTGTCGTTATAATATTGTCCAGAATTTATAGTATTCCGTCTACACTTTCGTTCTTATATACGCGCACATAACATGAAGATGTCCAACAAATGAACAGGAAGAAAATTCATTCGTAATCATGTTGCATTACTTACGTAATGAATGGTTTCCATTACAATCAGCTGACTATTGAGGAAATGGAAGACTAATTTATTACGTTGCACCGAGTAAAATACACGAGTTTAGCCTCAAGTCTTATTTCTTTCATTTCTTCGCAGGTGAAGGTGACTTTCTTTTTCAACCATTTTCTAACTATACATAGTACATAAATGTACATCTATGAAGAAAGTGTTATAGACCATGCGGCCAATCTTCAGAGATAATGTTTCAAACAGAAATTAACTGGGTATGACAAATGCGTGATGTCTTCGCAGAATGAATGTTTTTTTTTTTTTTTTTTTTTTTATTGTGAACACTTTGGCTTTTATTTGAAACTGAAATTTATGCGGTGAAGCGGTTACGTATTATTTAATTGATGCGTGTATCTGAGGATGATTCTTTGAAGTTAAAAATTTAATAACTCTCATTCCCTAAACCACAACTCATTTCCCATCAAAGAAGTTTTCGCAATTTTTATTAAGTAATCTGTTGTCAGCGAAATACACATCTTGAAATATTCATTAAGTAATATGACGCCATTTTATACAAGTTGCCCTCCCCAATAATTCAATAATTTGTGACATTTAATGGAAAGAAAGATCCGGCTCGAAGGACCAAATTTGAAAGAAAATATAGAAAAATTTCAACACTTACCTTATACAAAAAGATTCCAACGCTGCAAAAGAAATGCTCGCGTCATTACACAAGTGGCCTGAAATAGAAAAAAAAAATATTATGTTTAAGATTTTAATGGGGAATTAAAAAAAAAATGACTGGATGAGTGGAAGATTGAATAAGCTTTTATCAGCCTTAAAATATTCTAACAGGTAACTACGAAAAATTTATGAAAAATGGAATGAAATCCTGATTCAGGTGGAATTTTATTGCTGTGATAGCTGCATCTACTTGATATGAAAATTTATCTGTTGTATGATGAAAACTACCTTTATCATCCGTGTACTCGTGGGGGGGGGGGGGGCTCGCTCCACTACACAAAAGAGCCGTACACTAAGAAAAATATAGTATGACAATTATGCTGGTATAGTTACAACCAGAAAATCATTCAGAGATTTTAGTCTAAATTTCTTCCCGATATTCTGCAACAGTTGACAAAAGCTCTACAAGCAACTGGTAAGTGCTACTAATGAAGTCAACTCCATTGTCGAAATACTTTTCTCTTATTCATAAAAATCTTGAGTGAATATTGTTTTTTTGAAACAAAATAGACAGCTCTGGTTGAAGACTGCTCTAATCATTTAAAATGTTATCTCTAATTCACTCTCGCTGTGGCTGATGTCATTTTCTTTCATAAGCCTTATTCAACTTTTTATAGTTATTTTTATTGAACTATCATGAAATAATCTCATCTGTTTACAACAGAAGATATATCAGTATAAAATGATCAGCTGTTACGCTGCCATTGTTGCAATGTACATTTTAAAAATCTCATTATTTTTGTGATAGTTCTTGCTGTTATCAAAAGTTTTATATGAAGATTGATGAAAATATTATCAAAAAATAAACAAAAAAACTAAGATGTTATCATTTTGTAACCATTTGGTTACTTTCTTCCCAAGAATATTTTGTGTAAAAATTTTTCAAGCTATTGAATTATTTCATTATGAAAAATATGCAAGATACAACATTATTAGCATTTATCTAACGGCAAAATAATAATTACAGGATTCCAGCTGTCATTTTAGAAATGTCATTATAAGTGAAATATAATGAAATAATTATCCTTGAAAAAACTGGTCATTCCCGGACAAAGGCATCAATTTATCGTTGAAAACATCAAAACAGCTTTTTCTAATGGGTGGTGCAGACGAATTTGCATGAAGGCCTTCACGTTTTCATTGAATGCGATCACATATAATGCGTACAAATGGGGAAAGTATAGGTGATACTCTCTCCTCTTTCTCTCTCTCCTTCTCTTTTCAATTGTTTTATTACCTTATCCCTCAAGTGTCAAGTTGATGTTCCCATAAAATACAATTAGTATTTACCGTTAGCATTCCTTTTATTATTAATGAACTAAATTGTTTCCTCATTTCTTAGCGATCTGATCAGTACAAGACGCAACAGAAGTGATAACTTTTGATTGGGAAAGTCGTATAGTTGCTATTATCCTTGGACTTGTCACTACCGCTACATATTGACCTTGGGGGGTGATCGTCATATTATCGCCCATACGCGCCATTAGAATTAACATAATACGAGCCGTTAGAGCTAGCCAACTTGAACCCAAGAAAACGCGCAATGATCCGAGTGTATAATAAAAAACGCCAACAAAATCCGTACAATTTTCTTGAAAATCGCACAAGTCCAAGGAAATATTGAAAAAAGCTTAGCGGTGCAGAGCATTGTTGTCGGCTTTCTTATAGAGGTTTTTGCTTTTTCTCTATCATCGTCGACTGTCGTCGCTGCTGCAAGGTATGTCAATGTCATCTCGTCGAATCAACAAACGTCGTCGTTGACATCGCACAGTTCACATAAAATGCTGCAAAATGTTTATTTGCAGCGTAAAACTTGGCGACAATATCACTTGGAGAGAACAGTGATCGGGGTGATGACGCAATTATTGCAGGCAAAGTGTCATAGGTGCATAATGGAAACACCCAAGGCAACCGTGTTAGATCGCCGATCTAGCGCAATCTCTGCATTTACATTTTTGTGAGTTACACTCTATGCTGTTACCATCGCCATACAACTGCCATAGCGATCATGTCTGAGAGCTGATCGTGTTATTAAATGTTGTACACCTTGAGTATAACGCGAACACCGATACGGGCTGGGGATAAGAAAAAGAGTTCAACTTCTAGCGCTTCTACTCGGAATGGCTAGGGCTTCACAACATATCGAGAATTATACATAGAATCCATCATACTGCTGCACTAGCCCGGCATAGTAAGCATAAATCAGCAGCTACAGCCTGCGGCTATTTCCAATAACAGTTCAGAGCCGGGACGGAAGCGGTCAGGCAGGCAGGCAGGCAGGCAGGCAGGCAAGCGATCACAGCGACGCCATTAATAACTGTAGCCATGACTTTAAACCTTTTTTAATGCTGCACCAGAGCAAATTATTTGTGCACTGCAAGTATGCAGCTTCAGCGTTCATTTTGTTTTTGGTTTTGTTGCTATCGCTTAATGCAATTTTCTAATGAAATCCGACTCGTCGAGGCCTTTTCGTCTATAATCTGAGTTGGAAGTTGGTTTGTGTGTTCGTCTATGTCTAGTTAACTAGAATAGAATAGAAAATTGCGGGATCCGGAGACTGACTGTGCAAACTGCTGTTCTGCGGTTGACGCAATTTGTTTTGGCTATCGTCGACGACCGATGCCGCAGCAATGCACTTGTGTAGTGCAACCGCTGCAAAATATGAATTTCATCAATTTCAGTATGTTTTCTTCGGATTGGATGAAATTATCATAAAAAATAGATGAAATGATCTTGAAATTGTGTCGTTTACATGCGAAAAATATTTAGGGGGTGGTGTCGTCTAGACTTTAAATGAAATGAAGAATTAATAAACGGTGGCCAGATGGCATTCCACAGTTTTGTTTTTTGCCATCTCAGGTAATTTATCTAAGTTTTTTGAGAAGGTTATGTTATTCATGAAATCCCACAACCATTTATAACTCGTAAATTTGCAGAATATGGAAATTATTGGATCTCTAATGATATTTTTGTGACCTCAATCTACTGAGTAAGCTTTGCTTGTCTATCTTTTTAACCGGAATAATATGATCACGAGTAAAAGTCAACACGTGAATGTGCAAAAGAACATTTCAAGCAGGAGTGCCACAGGAGTCAAGTTTTGTACCACTTTTGTTTTGCATTTACATAACTGAATTCCTAGAGCGATTGATAAATATGAGTAATAGAATATGAAGAAAAACATAATCGATATATTTGTATATGGACATTGGATGACAATACTGATTGGAACAGGATAATTTCAGGTTACAGGTTGTTACAATTTTGCAAATTTATTATCTTTTTACATTTCTAAACATAGAATATGATATTAATAAAGCCAACTGAATTGAACATTTTTCCCATTCATCTGCACACAAAAATATGCATTCAACTCAGTTGGCGCGAGATTTGGCTTTTTTGTGTGAAAACTCAACCAAATGTACATAATCCCTAGATAGTAATGTTATATAAGCTTGTATGAATATTTGACTTTTGGTGGGTTCGAGGTGGGGAAAGGAAAAAATGGGAATAAATTTGCAAGAAAAAAAAAAGATTGGGATTGTGAGTTTTGTGGCAGTAGACTGCTCTCCCTTCTTATTTAACTGTTATTAATTATTAACTTTGATATCACATGTCTCGGGCATAGTCTTTTTAACAAAGAAATTCAATATCTTCTACAACATATTGACGCTTCTGGACATCTCCAAAGCTTTTGAAAGTTTCTTCCATAGTAACCTGTTTAAAAAAATATCCTGCAATTTCGATTTTTCGAACCGAGCCACCCTCTTAATAAAAGACTTCATTCACGCTCCTTGGCAGAGGCTTACTTTGGGACAGAATAATTGCTTCACTTTGCTTCCCCAATTTCGTGGGTTCCACAGGGTTCCATTCTGGGCCCTTTACTGTTTAGTATTTACATCAATGATTTGACCGAGTGTGTTCGCGACGTCAACATTCACATATTTGCCGATGATGGGCAAATTTATCTAAGTCGTCCTATAGGTTTGATCGAGGATTGTACGGCTCGCTTGAACAGTGACTTGCAAAACATTTTCATCTGGTCCTTGGAAACAAGCTCAGGCTGAATTCCACTAAGTTGCAGTGCATTGCTTTTCATTGTGGATCTATTAACCCTACAACGCTTCCTACCATTTTATTGGGCGGTTGTCCCTTGCCTTATGAGGATCAAGCTCGTAATCCTGACGTGATTTTCAATTCTAACATGAGATCTTGTGACCTCATCAACCCTAACATAACAAAAATATATGGCACTCTACGCCGTTTTTGGCTGCCTGCTACCCTAATCTCTGTTGTCATCTTGTTAGATCTCTCATTATGCAACATTTCACTCATGCCTCTCTTGTTTTTTCCAAGCTCGACTCGCATTGTTAAAGGAAATTGAATATCGCTTTTAACGAATTTATTAAATCTTTGGACTCGCGCCTCCTGATCATGTATCTCACCTTAATTTCACCCTGTTTGGCTGCTCGCTTGATTATATATGAAGCAGAGAGCTTTAGTGTTCTGGTTTAACTTGCTTCGCTCTTTCCAACGGGTCTCTTTAAGTACCTTATTTCAGTCCTTAAACTCCACTAGGGGGCACAAACTGCTACTGCCACGATTCCAAACTTCCATATTCGACGGATCTTGCATTGTTCAATTGACTAGAATCTGGAACTCGTTGCCTTATCATATCCAGACAGCTAACTCGCTCGCCTCCTTAAGTCCTATGTTGACATAGTTGACATTAACTTGCGGTGACTTGTACCCGCTGCTCCTTTTTTTTTTTTTTGTAATCTATCATTTTATTATTCTATTCTTGCAAATATCTTTTTTAATTATCGTTAATATTATGTTTAATAAAAAGACTTAGCTTTGGTTAGCTCTGTTACCATTTTTTTCGATGCCTGAACAAAGATTGTACATCTTGTAGTATCAGGTCCCAGGAAATAAATGAATTCAATTGAATCTAGTGACTTCCGCCCCCCCCCCCCCCCCCCCCCCACTATCAGCATCTCATACATAACCAAATAGTAGGTTGGATATAACAGATATAAGAATAGACATAAAAGATAATAATTTCAGTACGCGTGTCCTACTTAGCTTCTCTAAGGCATTTGATAGTGTCGGTCATGCATTTCTCCTTTGTAAATTTGGATCTGAATACAATTTCAGTGCAGCCGCTATTTCCTTGATCAAAGAATTTCTCCGTAATCGCCATCAGCAAATTAAGGTGGACCTTAGAGCCCGTCTCATGTGGTATACCTCAGGGCTCTGTACTAGGTCCCCTCCTGTTTAGTTTGTTTATTAATAACCTTCCTGATGTTGTTGAAAATGCAAAAATTCACCTGTATGCTAATGATGTACAGCTTTATCTAAGTAGGCCTATTGTCCTAATTTAATTGAAAATAGTATTCTGAGCTCCGACGTAAAATATTGTGGTTTAAGAACGCTACGACTCTCGGAAAGTATTTTAGACACTCTCATTAGGCTGAGGCTGATGAAGAGATCAATTATGCCCTACTTCTCTTTTGGAAATTCTATCTTTCCCAAATTAGATAGTCAATGTGCTCAGGGAGTTCAGGTAGCTTTCAATGATTGCACTCGTTTTATTTTTGGTTTAAGAAGATTTGGTTTTTTGTATCTCCACGAAAACGGAAAATTATCATTCCCCGATTCAGCAGAACAGTCTTCCAAAATTATTTTCTTGTACAGGCTGCTCCCTTATGGAATCTTCTCCCTTCTGATTTGCAGGGCTCTCACACCGATAATGCGCTCAGAGCTATTATTAAAACTCATGTTCTGTAATCCTGCAAACACTTTTGAGCACTTTTCTAAGTTTCAATCAGTGCAATCTGTCGCTCCTAATCTATATATTTTTATTGATCTCTTGAATTTTTATGTAATTTTTCTTATTTTATTTTATCTTTTGTATTTTTCTTAAGTATTTCATAATTGTACGAGTATGCAATTTCTTAAAATTGTATATAGTATTTGCTTGCCCAGCTCATTTATATTTAACTAACAATTTCAGGATCCCATTTTAATTTTTATAATTACGAACAAAAGATTTGTAAATCTTGTGTACTATTTCCTACAAAAAAATAAAAATTATTATTATTGTTTCCTCCTTCAACAGTAAGGAAGGAAGCTAAAAAAAACAGAACTTTATGCAGACTTTTCAATTTTCTTACAAAGATGTTGATTTGGTCCGTGATTTTTTCTAAAATAACATTTCAAGACAGAATACCTCAAGGTTCCATATTAGAGCAATTTTTATTTATTTATATGTATTTCCCATTTTTGTTTTTTTTATTTTACTCCAATGTAGACACACTTATATGAAGTGAATTCTCTAATTCGGAAACCTGTCAAAAATTAGTTTCTAAGGATTGGCCATTGCCATCATATTCAGGGTACTCTAAATATTTCTGTTCATATCCAGTAAAATTTGACAGAAAATAAATAAAATTAAAAAAATTCTCAAAACATTTGCATTTGACCTAAATAATAAAAAAAAAAAAAAAAACGTCCCTAAAAAACAAAAGCAAATTGTTGCAACCTTTCAAATTATCTCGTCTCTCCTCCGACTATGTTCAGCTTGAAAACCTCCTAATGAATACGAATACAAAAATAAAAATATTTTGGCCTAGTTTTCATATTTCTGTTAGTCATAAAAAAAAATGAAAAATTCAAATGTCACTACATCCTCTAACGATTGAAATGAAGCATTTCAAAATATTCTTCACAATAATTTGGAGCAAAAGCAGACCTTCACATTGATATCAGTCCAGGGGTATCGCAACCTTAAAAGTCTCTCATTAACAGCATCAGCATTAGGTCAATACTGATAATAATTACACTTTGGTGATCTGTATATAGATACTGAAGGAGGATCCCACTGTCATGTACTGGGTGATATTAAAAAAAACTATGAAAACAAAAAAAAAAAACCATAAATAAAAAATAAAACAACCACAGAAAATATCTGTTACAAGTTCTTTTGGAAAGGAACGAGGTTGCATGACAGAACTAAAAAAAGAATTTGTCCCCAATTCGATATTTGAACGATCTTTTTTTCTACTGACAGCAGTGACTACAAAAAACAAACAAAAAAAAAGATCGAATGTTAAGAAAAATGAAAATTTCTAAACTATTTCTATAGAAAAATCAAAGAAAAAGTCTAGGCTGCTTTTGAAATATCGTCGTAACTTCCGTTTCGGCTTCAGTAGAAGATCAATGACAGCAGTGAAGATCAATTTTGAGATGTGCACGATCAAATTCGGAGGCGTGCATGAATTTTACTGGAAAATGACAAATCGATAAGTGTGTCGTGATGACCTACAAAAAAAAAAAAATATTTAAAAAAATTCTATGATTTTTTTTTTTACTTCTTGAGGCTTTATATACGTTCCACGCTGAAATGACAGCGCGACACAGAAATTTTCAAGAAAAGGGAAATTTCGAAATTCCGTCCCTCACTGATATCAAAATTTTCGTGGGTGGCACCTCGTCATAATAATCGAGAGTGTGGGAAGTGAAATAATTTCTTCACGCGGCTTGAATAGAGAACAAAACAATAACAAAAAAAAAAAAAGATGAAAAACAAAATTATTAAAAATTAAGCAGAACACAAATGGGTGCGGGTCGTGGGGAGACGCGCGTATAGTTTCGAGAAGCCATTGATCCACTGCCATCAATCGAAACACCTAAATTCGATAAAGTCTCCAAATTGAACTCGAACTCGACATTCAAATTATATTTTTCTCCCCTCTGAGATATGTAGGTGTACCTACCTACCTAGCTGATGTGGCTGAGGAGTGACGTTTTGAGGAGGCAAAAGAAATTCAACGGCAACGCTAGTTTTTTTTATGTCACATGAGGGAAAATAGAAAGACGAAAATTATCAGCTGGGGAGCTTAGCCCGCTCTAAATTTCGATTTTTTCCCTTATCTTATCAACAAACTACTTTTGTGGGAGTATGGAAGTTTATATGTATGTACTTGGTACGAGGGTATTGAGCAGCACTAAAAAGCAGAACATATATATTTTATATTGGTTTATAGCAGCAATAGCATAGCGCACCCATATACGTGACACTCTGTTTGTGTGTGAGTAAATTTTTGGCAATGACATTAGCTTCCTCAAGGGGAAGGCGGGCGCGAGCAAACTCTGCAAGTAAACCATCTGCAAAAGAGCTTGGTTGGTGGTAAAAGCTTTCTTCTCGAGCTCGTTGGGTTCACTTACCTTTGTGGCTGCATTTTGTAGGTCCAAGGGCACCAGCAGCATCAGCAGCACAGTAACATAAAGTTACGGATAAAGACGCATGATGCAATAATTATGGTGTTGCGTTGCGTAGTCTAAGCCTTGTTTTTGTTTTTTTCATGCTTAATATAAACAAAGCACATATGATGACCTCAGTAGCGTATACCTTTAGCTTCTGAGCTTGTTTTGATGATTTCGTGTCATTCATCAGTTTTTAGATTTATTTGGGAAAGACTTTCAGTGAAGGAAACCCGCCTTCCAACCTTTTTATTTAATTGGAACTGGAAAAACAGACCCCAGGTAGGTATGTACCTGATATTTTTGGGGGATATCTAATTGAGAAATCTGAAGGTTCGTGCAGATTTCTTAATATTTGGTAGACAATAAACAATTTTCCATTAGAGAAGGTTTTCTTTATTGTAACAATTAAGAGGCTTTGTGAAAAGGTTAGTTTTTCATTGAAAAGTTCTTGAGAGAGTTGAGGGACCTAATTTTTTTCATAAACTTAATAAGTTGACATTTCTGGAATGCCTTTATTAAATCTCCTAACGTATTTTATTCAGATTAAACGCACATTTAAGAGGACTATAGGAGTAATTATATGCTCGAAGTTCTTGGAATCGGTCTTGTTTAAAAATTACATGTCTGAATTCTCTTGCTTTGTTTGAAGTTACGTTTGTGAAATAGCCAAGAAAATTATGTTTTGCCCAAAATAGAATTTTCTGTTGTCTCTTTGTTTAATTATGATATTAATTGGCGGTTATATTAGGGTAACCTTTCATATGTATAAATTATGATATTCCTCAGGGATCTTTCTTTGGGCCTTTCTTGTTTTTTACCTCATAGATAAGTGTAGTGTATTTGTATTGTTAGTGTTAATAGAAAAAGACAAGCGACATTGATATAAACAACTTTAGGACAAGCGACATCTATTGGTTCGGATAGTAAACAACTTTAGTTTCGAAGAATCGATATTTCTAGAATGGAATCTTCGGGAATGTTCTGGGCAAATTGTAGAGTATAAATATAGCATTTTTCACCGCCAGGAGCCAGTCTTGTCTCAGACAGTAAAGTGAACTTGCTAAACTATTTGGATTGCGATAATAATAATAATAAAGAGAACTCGTGAAATATATTTGAAATATTGTGTTTTGAATAACGAACTGAAGCCACGCTCATATTAATATTATGGTGTGACATACATACGGCTCATTAACTGAGAAAAAATATTGGTATATATGAAACTGGATGAATGTCTTTGGTACATTTTCAACTGCAGTCTAGGTAGAAGTGTTGACCACAGAAGTAACTTTTATATTCCTATATGAAATGGCTATACTGATTCTATCAGACAAGCAATTCGCACTCAAGAAACTTACAGAATGAAAGCAGCATGCGTAACGAAATTGAGGAACAAAACAAAAACGCCTGTTTTCCTAGACCATAGCTCTATTTTGTAAGATATAAAAACGCCACCACAAAAGAAAGCAGAAAAGTTCTTCTTTCATAGAAAATCGAAGCTCAGTACTCTTGTATAAAATTTAAAGAATTGGCAAGGTTCTGCTAATAGTGATTTCTGTTTAGAAGCTACAGAGACTTTATAGACACCTGGAAGCGTAGAGTACTCGATATATAAAAAATGCTTCCCATCGTTTAACAATCAAGAGTGGAATACTATGTAATTGCAGGAAAATCTTGAACTTTGTCAGGAGACTAAATTTTAATTACAGATTTTTTTTGATCGCGATGTCTGTGCGGTTATGAGGCTACTTTGTACATATACAGGGACACGGATATAAATGCAGGCCAATTCGGTATAATATGTTTATTCTTCTAAGAATTTAAGATGATTGCAGGCACTTTCCCAAAAACACGGAATACTAAGAATAAAAATAATAGGATGTAAGGAAAAATCTTCATATAAAAGGGGTGCATTTGAATTGGTAGGTACATTAGCCGACTTCGTGCTGTTGCTTAGTTCAGACAGAAAAAAATAATAGGCTTCGTGTACCAGATATTGAAATTTAAGTTGTAGGTAACTGGTAGAAATAAAATGGGACTCAAACAACAGCTCACAGAAGAAGAAATCGGTAAAATTTCAGTTAACACAAGAACTCAAGCCGGCTGATCATCAACAACGTCGAGTCTTTGCTGATTGGGTCCTTGAAATGCATGAAAATGATCCGGAATTCCATCGAAAACTCATCTTGAGTGATGAGGCCCATTTCCACCTCGATGGCTTCGTCAACAAGCAAAATTGTCGCATCTGGGGCTCGGAAAACCCAAGAGTTATTGCTGAAAAGCCTCTCTATCCTCAACGTGTGACTGTTTGGTGCGGTTTATTGTCCCGCGGGGTCATTGGACCTTACTTTTTCGAAAATGAGGCTGGAGCAACATTCGGATTGCGCTATCGACACATGATTAATGATTTTTTATGGCCGGAATTGGATGGTATTGATCTGGACAACGTTTACTTTCAACAAGACAGCGCTACGTGCCATACAAGCAACGAAACCATTGATTTTTTAAGGAAAAAGTTTCCGGACCGTGTTATCTCTCGAATAGGTGATCACAATTGGCCACCGAGATCTTGTGACTTAACACCTTGCGACTTCTTCCTTTGGGGCCACGTGAAAGAGAAGATCTACGTCAACAGCCCAGCGTCGATTCAAGACCTCAAAGGTGGAATTCGTGAGGCTATCGAGGACATAGGGCAGCCACTTTGCGAATTGGTTATGGAAAATTTCATCAAAAGGATATGGTCCTGTAGGCGTGGTCGTGGTGGTCATTTGGCTGATGTTATTTTCCATTATTAACGGCATACCTTCCTCTTTATAATGAAATAAAGATCCGATCATTTATCTCGAAAAATGGCATTTTTCTTTGAATATCACAATAACACCTCTTATTGGAAAACCCGTTAGAAGTGTAGTAGTTACTAACGAGAAATGGTTTTCTTTAGATAGTCCTAATGGATTTGCTCACTATTTTCACGATGATGTACGGAAAGAAAAACTTTTCCTAGGCTATCACAATAGATCACAAGGATCACTTATGATGAAGGGAGAAATCACTTATAACAGGTCCTTAGAACTTCAAATTCTAACAGGAAAGCGAAGTACATAAACTTTCTACAACGAATAGCCGCTGGACATAGTAGATGAAGTTCTAGGATCGATGTCATGGATTTTTCAACAGGACAACGCACTAATCTACACTACTCGTCAAGTAACCGAATGATTTCGGACAGAAGATATCGCAGTCTTGGAATGGCTAATCCTTTCTCCAGATCTGAGACGTTATCGAAAATTCTTGGGGGTTGTCTAAACGCGTAAAGTATATGAAAACGGTAAGCAATACGAAAACGTTGAAGTATTCTCTTGGCTGCCTGGAATGAAATACCATTAATCCTTATTAGGACTCTTTTCAATAGTATACCCGACAGGATCTTTGAAGGAACTCGTAATAACGGAGGCTCAGCAAGTAATAATAACACTTACAGATTCGTAGATTAAGAAAATTATATTAGTAGTAAAAAGTAAAGTAAATAAATATAATAATTTTTGCCAACAAATAAGCGAACCTACTCAACTGCACCCCTTTATATGAAGATTTTTATCATAAATTTTGCGTTTTTTTTTTTTGCATTTATAATCGTGTACTTAATCAATTGGTGCGCCGTATACAACCCTCATCCTTAACTAACTGTGTCCAACTTCAAGTTAAAAAAAAAAAACAACTAATTTGGTAACCATAACGTAACAGAAACTTTCTTTCGTCCCAATTTACGAATATTTCAAAATTGGTGGCTGCGTCGGAAAATTTTATTCCGTAGTCCTGTCAAAGGAATAAAGAAAATGAAAAACAGTGAAGGAAGCTGCACGGTAGCATCCAAGAAACTTTCTTTCTCCTTATGCTGATAATATCGGTTAATGTTAGTACAAAAAATACAATTCATCTTTTAAATCTTCATCAAAGCTGGCGATAGAAATTCCTTTGCCTTAACAATTACATACTGTGTAGTTATAAGGAAACTGACTACCGCAAAAGCAATATGTCATGAAACTTTTTAATTATAACGACCAATAACTGTTTTTAATTATAATCAGTTGAAATATTTCGCGCATATTATCTAATACGGAAGTTTTAATAAGATTCCACCACCAAACATAGACACTAGACCCCCGATTACAAAACCGCGCTCAAGTTGAAGCAAATGTTTTTGCTGCAGCAATCAAAACGCCAATTTTCTTTCATCCGTCATAAAATCTCACCATCAAATGCAGAGTCGTTGCATAAATGTGCAACAAACTTGAACATAACCTCAAATTGTATAATGTTGCAATGATCCGACAGAGGTGGCGCAGAGCAGCCTGCACACATTTATTTAGTACATTTTCAGTGTAAAATATTTTATTAGCTAACATCGTTCGTCGTACGCTGCGCCGTCGTGAAACAAGGAAATACAGTGCTGCAGCACGAGCCATTAGCGACTAATCAGACGCTACTACACAACAGCGGTGCAGCATTATGCTAAAGAAAAGATCGTTTTTGTTTTTTTTATAGTATACACTCCGTAAAAAAGTGAGTTGTCGTGGTCTGACGGTCGCGTCTTCGATAATTTCAGTTTCATCGCTTCTGTTTTTTGTTTTTTTTTTTGCTGAAATAATCGCGATCAAATGAAGGAAAAAGGCAACATCGAAATGAGCGCAGCAAGAACAATAATTGAAAAAAATAAATAAAATAAAACGATAAGAAGGGCGTACAGGAGGAAAATATGAAAATGGGTGAGATGCAAGTCGATCGATCGTGGAAGAACTCGACTTAAGCTTGCTGTGCCAGTACTCGGCGCAGCAATCGTACAACTTTCATTTTCGCTTTGAAATTTTTTTCATGAGCGCTCTAACGTTCGCGGATATTTCGTTTTGAGAGTGCGCGTCTTACTTTCATTTCATATTTATTTATTTATTTATTTATTTATTTATATTTGCCAAACTGTTGTTAGGTTAGGATCGATAGTTGGTCTAGTCACGATTATAACGACTATGAAGGGGGCGCTCAAGAAGCGGTTTATGCAAGTTAGCATGACGACAGACGTCTTTGATCAGATCGCTTGTGTACTTGGCATATGAAAATGCTCTGCGCATATTTGACAAGATCGACCGATCGGTGATGGCGCAGCAGCCGAGGGGCATGATCTTCAGTCTTCATTATTACACCATTTCTGCTCTGGGTGGTGGCATGCCAATGTCTTGCGTTTCGCCAACGTACCATGCCGTTACAGCTAAGATTTTTGTCTTCATTTTCTTTTGAGGCCTGTTTTTTTCCTTTCTACCTGTAAAATTACTCGGCGAACGTAGCAGTTTCTGGTTCTGCTTGCTTACTATAGGGCAACGGTATTCGTTGTATGAGATCAAAATATATTGATTATTGAGGCGAAAACAAAAAAAACTTGTTACTTTACGACGGCAGAAGTACGGGCAAGGCAAGCGAACGACATAGAAGACGACGACGACGACGACGTAGAGTATCTATACTCGGTGGAGATGCATTTCAAAGATCGGTAAAAATCGAGAAGGGATTGCAAAGAAGAGATCTTTTATTAAGGAAGACATGCCAGGGCAGGGTAGGAAAAGTGTTTTGCGGTGAAAGTTGAGTAATTACGGTGATTGTTTTGCTTGTATTTTTTGCACGGCCACACTATGCCGATGCGCTCCCTCTTCAATTGACTTTTGGGTTTTTGCGTGGTATTACATGCGCGCTAGCAATTTCCGCTTAAAATGCCTCGGATAATTTCTTGATTACTGCTATACTACTACTGCCTTTAAGTTAGGTTATGCAATAGATATTTCTTATGATGGTTGTTCATTTTTTTTTCTCACTTCTTGCAGTAACTTTTACATTAATGAAGCGTGTATTAGCTAATAGCGAATTTGTCGGATGGTTAATATTTGTAATGCTGAGGTGAGAGTATATGATTGAAGTATAGTAAACCGAACGAGTAGACTTTCTTTTGTATGTTTTTCTTGTAAAAATTTCAATGATAAATTGTATACATAAATGTCATTGGGTGATAGCTAATTTTAGGTAATGTTAACTGTCATCATTATAATCATGAAACTCCACTCATCTTTTAACGCAGGCACAAGCACTTCATTTTATATTCGATCTTTTCAGCGAATTTTTATTAAGCATCGTAGATATCTATTTACAAAAGTCGACAAGCGGTCCGTTATTTATTGGATGACATTCTATGTTTCACAATTACAACAAAGTGCTGGCTTTAATGGTAAATGGGTCGATTAGACTTTGGAGAGCTCTCCATTATTGCGATAAATGAAATCTTTAAGCAACGTGCGTTATAATATCTTAGTGGACAGTAATTGGTTTGTACAATATTAAAGTTCCGTAAGGCTCTCTATCTCTGACCAAAAATTGTTCACCTTATAGCAGAGCTTTCCTTTCTATGACCTACAGAATAGTTTAGATTTAATGAACGCGAAATCTTGACCTTTTACGGATATTCGGTTCGAGTCAAGGATTGTATTGTTGTGAGACTTTTAGAGCTGCTTATCTGTCGGAAATACAAGATTGAGATGAATAAAAATTTCCTATAAAAAGAGATGATCATAAATTTGAAGAAACATTAAGTTGGGCAGATTCAATGCACGGAGCATAAAAAATCTTCTTTAATCTCAGCTCTCAGAAGTTTAGGGAGATTTGTAGAAACAAAACGCTAATCTCAGATATTGTACGTGCGTCACAGCTTTTTCGCTGAAGATATTTGCATGCTGGTCAACCTTCCAATATAATAGTTCAAAGCTAAGAGCAAAAAATGCATTTTACCAGCTTTTAGAAATAGTCGTTTGCATTATATCAGAGAAGTTCGCTATCTATCATGGAATAAACCAATCACTGACTACTCTACGCAAACTGTGAAGACGTTTTTTTCATAGTTTTCTATCAAGTTAACGAGTCCTGTCTACTTATGGGGCTATTGATTTTTTAAAAACGCCCAAGGCTCCATAAAGGGAAAACTTTTTTAATATTTAAATATTTTTAGAGCTTAAGGAACTTAATGTTTTTTCTTGCAGCTAAAAAGGTATGCTCAGATCATAAATAATTGACAGTAACAGATCGAATCTCATTAATAAATAGGATAGGACAAAAAACGGATCCTTGGGGCACCCCGAAATTTATTGGATCTGGATATAATTCTATGCTTTGAATTTTAATCCAAGAGAGCACAAATGTTATCTCGAAAACATCTATTGCGAATATTTCCAACTTGCTACCTATATTTATGGAGCAATTACGAAAGTTGCCTATGTGCGATCACCAAAAACCAAAAAAAAATCTTACAATAGCAACAATAAAATATTATAATTTCTGATAAAAATTAATAAATGTTTGAAAAATCTGCTCAAAATGTTCCATTGTATCTAAAACTTTCAATATTTGAAGAATAAGACATTGGCAGCATCCATATCCATTTTCATTATCCAATAGCATCAAGTTTTTACGAAATTTTCTACAAAAGACAATTACACGACCGAAATCACTCCGATCCAAAATTCAACGATCTGTGTCAGTACATTCCCAGCACAGTCTTAAAACGCTCGCTCTTAAGTGACACAATTTCATAAAAAAAAAATTTATGATTTCCCTTGCTTAGCTGTCTTACGATTAAAATCTGACTGTAAAAAGTTTTTCCATTAATTTTTTTTTCGAACAGAAAATGAAGGTAAAGCTGCCTCTAAATTCGGTGACGAGTGAGTTTGTGTCAAGGGAAAGGCTACCTACCTGTCTACATATCTATCTAACTGCTTACCAACAATCTGTGTAGGTCGTCGAACTCTCAGTTCTCAGTGAAACTGAAATTTTGCTCCATAGTAAGCGCACAACTATAAATATATATACATAGTTGTTGCGATCGCTACGACTGTTAAGGCGAAAAAAAAAGAAGGAAAACGACATGACTTGCGCGGATTAAAAAAAAAAAAAAAACATCACAGCACTAATGAAAAGCGTTTGGATCGGGACCCCAGAAGAATGGGGAAAGTGATTTAAACCCAACCAAAGTTCAATGTGACTCTTACGTAAAGTTGCTCGTACGTTGTGAAAGTCAGTCAAATTCGTTGGTCGGTTCATTTTGAACGTGCGACCGACGACGACGTGACTGAACTTTGCAAAGAGTACAGCAGTTAAAATTAAAAGTGAAGTTCACTCCGATTGCAGCATTGTTTGTCAAGGAAGACAGACTATAGATTTAGATCTAGTAGGTGGTGGTGGAGGAGGAGGAGGAGGAGGAGGAAGAGAAGGCGGACTTGAATAGTTTTTGCAAGCCATTTGTATTTTTTTTTTTTTTTTTTGTGTTATTTTGTTCAATTCAAAGCATATCTGCCCTGGCCTGGTTGGCATTTTTCTATCGCAATTCACAAATCTCCCAACTCTTTCGGCGATATTCACTCGAATTGGTATTTCAACTTCTCAGTCCCGTGGAACAGTGCAAAAAGATTAAAAAATCGAATTGCAATAACATTTCCCTTTTGCGCTAAGGCATTCGCGATGCGCAAGCGTAAGTCTCTTACATAAAAATCTTCGCCGATAGCGATCGCATCTTATTAGATTACAAGCAGCACAAAACTTCTCTCAGCGAAGTAAGTAAGGAGGGAAAATTATTGCACAGTGAACGGTGGTGATTGCTGTTGCATGATCTGCGATCTGACTCTTCCGCATTTTCGAACCAACTTGATCTTGCATTGCATCACGACGAGTGCATCTAATACAGCTCTAACGGTTAACATGGATAGAGCAACTTTGCAATCACACCACGAATCTTGCCATATGACTCTAACTCGTTTGTCTCCCCTCGGGCACCCTGCGATCTTAACTTTCACTTTCAAACAGTGAGGTTATGGTGAATTTCACTTTCTTCTCTGGCACAGCCAGTGATTACATATGCGCGGTGTGTGCGCGCAGTTCTTGCAGTGATTATTTTCGTTTTTCCTTATCTACCGTTATTATAAGTAAGTACTAAAGATAGACATTCTTTGGTAGCATTTGATTGAGCGAAAAGAGAGGAGGGTAGGGGGGCTTTGTGACAAAAACATATGTATTCCGCCATCGTCGGTCCAATATGGCCTTTTAGCGAACATTTTCATGATGGCCGACTATAAATTTTCTAGTTTTGATTTCCGCTTTTCATAGTTACACAAACTTAACGTAGAGAGTGGGATAGAGTAGGAAAGCACTGCAGAGCAGCAACAATATCAGCTTGATTGCTTAATGTCTGTAGAGAAAATTGTTCTTGTTTTGGCATTTTCCAATCGAACAGATACAAGGAAAAGAACTTTGTGATTATGTCATACGAGGAAGTTTGAGTGAATAAGTAGTTTTTCGTCTTTGTGTTTGTTTTTTGTTACCTCGTTGGTAAGCTAAGAAGTTAATGATCCCGTACTAATGCACATAAATTTCGTCTACTATGTACATGTGAAGAATCAGTGCGACTGCAATATCTATATAAGAAGTTTCCGGAAATGAAAGGTCTGCCATGTTAGCGTTTATTCTGTTTTTTTTTTTTTTTGCTTTGTAAAGGTATAAAAAAGTAATAAAAACCAAGTAAAAAAGCTAGAATTAGTGTAAGACCTATTCTTATGATACCGTATGTGGATGCCTGTATGTAATTTCGTAGGGTCACCCATCTGTACAAGTTCGGTTTTTGAAGAGAACGGTTCGTCGGATAGTAAAAATCAATATACCCAATTTCATAAGATTTCATATTCTGAAAAACTTTTCAGTACAACAAAAATCTCTAGGACTGATCATTTTCACAGTATACGTAAAACAAGCTAAATTTTTATATGGCAACACCAAGAAGGGGTTGCCCCACTCAGTCCACTTTTGAAACTTTATTTACTATGAATGCACAATGTATAAAATTTTGAGCTCTCTACGTAGCCGAATTTTCAGGCAATGTTTAAATATATAGTGAAAAACCTAATGTTTGTATGGCAACCCTTAGAAGGAGTTGCCCGATTGTAGCCATTTTCGAACATTTTCGTTGATCCTCACGATAACTTGACAGCTCGTGTACTTACAGAGCTGAAATTTCGAACAAGGGCTTTAAAAGAAAATTAAAATTTAGTTCGAAAATGGGATCAATCAGGTAACTCCTTCGTGGGAGGTTGCCATACAAAAATTTCGTTTGTCACTATATATTTGGATACTGCCTAAGAAGAGAGAGCTGAAATTTCTCAGACAGCGTTTTCATAGAAATATTAAAAATAATTTCAAAAATAGGCTAAATCGGGCAACCCCTGCTTGGTGTTGCCATAAAAAAATGTATAGTCTTTACGTATACTGCGAAGACGATCAGCCCTAGACGTTTTTATTGTATTGAAAAGTTCTTCAGGAATGCTATGAAATTGGTTATAATCATTTTAACTATCCAACGTACCGTTCCACAAATATATGCGAAAAACCGCTTCAAAAATCAAACTTTCACAGAGAAGGTGACCATACGAAATTGCATATTCATCGGGGTATCATAAAAATTGGTCTTTTAGACCAATTTTAGCATTTTTCCATTTTGATATTAAGATATGTACGATGCAACCATGCAAGGCTTGTATATATAGAACGATCTAATGATTGGGAAACGAAGTGTGACTTAGTTACTGGTTGTATTGTAGAGGCGCTACTACTGCAGATGTAGCCAAAGGGTAAGTAAGCCATCAATGCCTAAGTCCAATATAAAATCAAGGAAGTCTCGACCTGATGTACGGAAGCCTTCAAATTTTTCTTAGAAATTTATTGGCAAGAAAAGAAAGCAAAAAAGAATTTTTATGCATTTTTGGAGACCGACAACGGATTGTAACTGAAAATAACTCCAGTCGATTACCAGACAGAATAAAAATTTTACCGAAATGAATGCTTACTGCTCATCTACGCGTCTACGATAATAGAAATTGTTGGTGGTTCAAGCACCCGCTGTCGGCGTCCAATAATGCATAACAATTATAATTATAAAATTTCCAGTAAATTTCTAAGAGAAAATTGCGGCCTTCCTTGCATCAGATCGAGCCATCGTTGATTTTATATTGGAGCGAGGCATTGCTGGCTTTTAGCGACTGAGCGTGAGCAAAACTGTACAAAATAGTACAAGTGGAGCCATCTAATATTATAGCAAGGAAGCATTTTCGCAATCACTAGATAGTTCTAATACACAAGGATGCAAACATTCAGGTATTTTTACCGGATATTGAAGTATTTAAGGTAAACATCCGGCTCGAAGGACCAGAGTTTTAACCAAGATATAATTTTATTTAAAACAAAATAAAAGAAGAAGTCTGAGCTGCTTTGATAAGGATTAAAATATTATTTACTTAATACATATTCGGTTGGCAGTACACCTCTAGTAATAAGAGTACGTACTGCATATAGCATTCCTTGTAAGATAGAGCGCAACCCATCTTGCTATCAAATTTTCATATCTCTTGTCATTATAAATTTCATAAAATTCTAAATATATATTTCGGTCTAGATTAGAGTTAACTGGTTTTGAGATGAAACTGAAACCATGATTAAATCAATAAAAACTGAACATAGAAAGCAAAATGTAAGATGTAAGCTAATCTTTAATTTTCACACATTCCATTCCACTGTAGTATGGCTAAAAATATGTTGACGGGTTAGGAAGGTGTGGCTCATTATGGTTATTTGAATAAAATATACTCTACGGACGAAGTCTTAAAATTTGTTGGTAATTTTAAGAATTGATATCTCTTGCCATTCCAAAATATATTTCTGCAACATCTTTTGATTCGATTAATGTATAAGTTTTATTGGTCCTTCGAGCCGAAGCCAATAACACACACAGCATGTTTGATAGAGCATCAAATCTAAAGCTAAGGTTTTTCTATTTCTAAATGAAAATACGAAATTGTGTAGTACCCGTAGTACCTGTAGCTTTTGGTAAGCGCATCAGCCTTTCATGCGAGACCCCAACTTAAATATTCGCGTGCCACATACAATAGCATAGGTAAGCATGGGTCTTACTAAATAGCGGTATACATAATATATCCAATGAAGCATCCTTTGTTTCCATAACCCATGTGCAGCGAAAGTATGTGGATATTTTCATTGTGTTGAAGGGAATTAATCCCAACAATATTTTGTCGCAACCAATTAGACTTGAAAAATTCAATTCCTGGTTATAATGGTGGAAATTTTTTGTTTTCTTCTTCTCTAGCTTGCCTATGATTTAATTCACTTTCAGGAAATTGCTTGATAATGCAACTCTGAATTAAATTTCATGATCAGGAAGTCAGCACTAAATCCACTTATTCATATCGCGAAAAGCTTTTATATATAACATAAGCTCTACGGAAAATGCAAAACGTTTCACACAAACGAAATTCAACGGAAGGGGAAAATTTGCAACCGTGCGCACACCACCCAATATGAAAACGTCATCTCCGCACCATTGCATTCAACAGTTAAATGTATTCGTGTTGCACTTTCGCGTATAATAATATTTTGTTTGCTAGTATGTATGTGTTTGGTATGTCTAGGCATGCATATTAGTTATATCCCTCCTCCCCCATCCGATACCTCTTGTACTTCTGAACATCATACATAGAAAAGGTTGTTGTTGTCATTGCTACAGTGGCGACCTCCTGCAGGTCTTTGACCCAAACTCGACAGCTCGAAACTAGGTTAGTTTGGTGTTCCGTCTTTTATGCGGTGTCTCTTTTGCACACATCTGTCTATGCGTGTCCTGCACATAGAGACATTGCACTCTGCAACTATATTTTTCTATTTAATCTGCGGGTGGCTCTATGGCTCTATGTATATTGGCTCTGTAAACTGTATACAATTACAGAAATAGATTCACGCGATTTAATTTTATTTTTTTTACTGTTCAAAATGTTCCTCCCTTTTGATGCACTTTTTATACATGGAAGAAGAATTTTATTTTCTTTCTCTATTTTCCTTGTTTTTTGCGCGCCATTGTAGGTAGCCATAACAGTTAATGTATTTAGGAAAAGGATTCAACGTTTAATCACAATCGTTTTGTGTGAAAAATAAAAGAAATTTGAGTTTAACCATTTTCATTTAATGATGAATTAAGGCGATTAATTAATATCTATGCAATTTCGTCATAGCAACAACATTCATTTCCATTTGTCTAAAATAGATTTAAAAGGAATTCAATGCATTTGATTTGCCAATAGATGTCGCTATAGCGACATGCTGAAGTTCTTCTAATGACTCGAAGATATATGCCACCACAAGGGCATTGATATATTGTCATTGCACCCATATGTTGTATGGCGAAAGCAATTTCTAATTCTAGAGCTATACATAGAGACTATTCAACGTTGCAAAGTATGCGCACCAATTGACATCAACCAATGCACCATTGTGTATAAAGTTGGCCAGGTATTTCGTGATTTTCATATTATAACCACCTCACCTCACCTGAACGGAGGGTGCAGAGGGGGGAATATATGTTTTTCTCTGTCCTAATGCGATTATTATGTACACACCTTTCTAGGCTATTTAAGATATATAGATAACTCTAACCCATATCCAAGTGAACCGATATAACTCTTTCCATGCTATCATGTAACCCATAATAGAATGCAATTTTCATTTCATTTTCCCCACTTTAATGGGTATCTTAGGCGCATATAAAGTGCACTTTTCCTGGTTCTTCTGTGTCAACGACATTCTGGCTCTGGCATTATATGCACATTTCGTGATGATGGTACCATATAAGCCAGAGACTATGCCTCTTTCTAGCCTATGGTCGGGTTGGCTAGTGGTGCTGCTGCTATTACTGCTACTTCGTTTTTGTTACATAACCTAATTTGACGGAATGTAACATGGTCTTGTCACGCGAGCGATTTTTACCGGTGTGCTGTTGTGTGGAAGATTGTTGTTTAAGAAAATATTTTCAAGATTTATTTGCTTCGTTTGTATTAAAATTGGGTCTTAAATTGTTGGAAAAGTAAAAGGTTTTCAGGTTTTGTTTCATGACTTCCTTGGAATGTTTTCTTCTTCTATGCCTCTTCTCTACAAGGAAGTAAGTAATAGAGATTGCATGTGTCAGAAGAAATCAAGTTTAAAACCTTACGGGAAAATTGTGATGCAATTTATGCCCTTCTTGTTGGATTTGGTTTTGATGTTGAAATTTTTGTAGCAATTAAGTATAATTGTTTTTTTTTTTTTTTAAATAAATTTTGAGAAAAACAAATACTGAAGGCCTTTCATATAAGAGTTAAATGTAGAAGAAGAAAAAGAAGAAAAAGAAGTTAATATGTGTCATTTCATTTTGTACTTATCACCATTTATGACAGCAGGCTCCTTCTCATGAAATTTAGACAATTATTAATTTGATTTAAAGGACAAGCAAAATAATTTTTATTCTGGTGCAGGTATACATATTTATATAAAACACAAATTTTGAATGGAATACGTTACGAAGGACTTAAATTGAAGCGTTAGTATTTATTTTGGTCTTTGAAATAGTGTCTAAAACCAACGATTCCGACTATGTGTAGTATAACAATTAAATTGATAATAATATTCGGTTGGTTAAATACATGTGCTATAAAAAGCTAAATATGTACATTTTTAGAGTAGCCACCAATGTATAATTGAGAGAATTAACTGTTATACTGTCGCAGTGCGTAGTTGTATACGCTATTTGCTGTTATAAATGTACGATAAGTAAAATCAGGATGGTAAAGTATAGGCGTTCAGAGTTCATGCAAATTTAAGTACTCGTTCCTTGGTGTTTTTTTTAGACTGCAGTATGCAAATCTCCTGCGCACAAACAACTTGGCTAGCCATCTGAAGTGCTCCAAGAATTCCTAGTGGACCCATCGGCCAACTCAATTTCAGATGTTATGCCGAAACGCCATAACTTTGAAACACCATTTAAGGTGATCTTAGGGGACCGTCAATAGTAGCATACTGAGGACCTACCTTTTGAAAAGGGATCTCTCTCTTATATGATACAGGATGAGTCCAAAATGGAAGATAGAGCAGACGTGGGCATATATGGGCTCAAGTGCCATCTAGCAATACACACAATATGAGTAGAGCTAAAATATACATAATATCGAATACCCAAGTAGTACTTAAAGCGTTAAACTCGTTTAACTTTGAGTGTAAGCTGGTGTGGGCCTATCTTACTGCCTTGAAGCAGCTGGCCGACGAAAATAAGGTGACGTTGATTTGGATGCCAGGACTGGAAGGCACTAAGGGCAACGGGATTGCGGACCGCTTTGCAAAGAAAGGAGCCAGATCTCCGTTTATTGGCCCTGACTTCATCTTTGGATACCCAAAAAGTCATCTCTCAGCTCAGATCAGACTTTGTGAGGCCAGAATTAAAAAGTCATATTGGGAAAATATGCTGGGGCTGAGACAAGCAAAGAAGTTTGTAAAATACTATTTGCAATATAGGGCAAAATCATTTCTTACACTCAACAGAAAGAAATTAAGGCTCATAATAGGCCTATTTACTGCGCACTGCCCATTTAGATATCATCTTGAAAAGATGGGTATAAAGTCGATGATGAGACCTGTCGCTTCTGTATGGCAAATAATGAAACTGCTGAACCTCTGTGCCACATAAGGCTAAGATATCTGGGAAAGGCATACCAGCTGCCAGATGTCGCAAAGATGACCCTCAAGAACGTGAGAAGCTTTATAAAACCCCTTAAGTTCGAATGGGCGCCCTAGGGCATTTAGAAGTAATGTCATAAAAAAAAACCTATAGGCCGCGGTGACTAGATCAGAGGCGGGAGCTTTGTCTGCATCCCCCCGAAAAAAAAAATAATAATAGTGTTTTTTCTACTATGAAAGGAGCAATAAAACCATCACTATCAAAACTGTTATAACACGTATAACAGTTAAACATAAAAGTTTTAGTCTGATATTTTAAATATAACAAAAAATTATAAAATATCGTTGACAAGCACCGGAATACTGTCAGTTTTGGCTTAAAGCTGAACATCAGAATTTCATGAAGAAATTTTGAGAGTTGTACTGTGTGTTTCGATCAGCAGCACAGTGCGATCTCATCAGGACAGCAAGGAAACCCTGTGAAGAAAATCCGTTTGGGCATCTGATTTCACTGTAGTGTATACAGCAAAGATAACCTAATAAGCATACAGTTCATAGTTTTATTACTGTCCTGATGAGTACGCCATGTGCAACTGATCGAAACACACAGTACAACTCTCAAAATTTCTTTATGAAATTCTGATTTTCAGCTTTACGCCAAAACTGACAGTACCTCGGTGCTTGTGCTTTTATTTTCTACTTAATGCAGTCGGTTGAAAAATTACCTGTAGACTCTATATGGGTGTCGACAAAGTAAAACCCTCCTCCCCTTTTCCTCTCTATTTAAATAACATAAAAGACACTTAAAATTTCTAGCAGTTGTCCTACAGCCTTACTGTTTAACAATCAAATACATGCAATCTCCTGCTATTTATATACAATTTAATTTATGATAATATCCGTTTTAGTGATTGATCGTTCTCAATATGCATACATATGTATGTTCGTGTGAAGCGGACTTTATCATAATTAATCAAAGTCATCCTAAAATCCAATTAATAAAATTTAAAATTTTCACAAATCCGCAAGCAACAACCAAGTTATCTTTTCGTGGCAATTCATTCAGCTTTTCTTATTCAAAACGAACAATAAATTTGCCACAGTTCATAAAACTCTGGAAATAACAAAGAGAAAAAAGTTTTAAGGAAAAATTACACATTCATGACCCGTTTTAATAGAGAATTCTACTGATCACTTTCACTGATACTACGTAGATCGCGATCTTGTCATTCTTTTTGAATTTCTACTTTATCGACGGTTCGTATCTTATGTACCGAGACGAGAGACTATCCATACACCTACTATTTACATACATCTCTATCCATTTATTGTATTTATATATATAGAAGTATTGCAGATACGCAGATACATTTTATATATTTATTGTACGCGCAGCTCATTTGTGTGCATCTAAGCTATTTTAGCATGCGCACGTCATTCTAACGATTTCTAGTGCTAACTACTAGCAGTTAGTGCTTATGTGTATATATGTATATTTGCGAGTGTCTCGGTTCGTTAATTTTTATCTTTTGTTTAGCATAGCTTTAGTAGAGACTTTTGGTGCGGCAACGATAGCAATGTGATCTAAACACGTATGTACGCACTCGGAAATATGTAGAAAGGGTTCGACGAGCGCGGCGGTGTACATGAATATCTAGGTCAAGCTCTTAACGATTTGTTGACGAATTGCTTTATATTGTTAGTGTTTTTTTTTTTTCATTTTCTTTAACATTGTAACGGTAAAGTAGTAGTATTTTGTCGTCTTTTTTTTTCATTCATTTATCTTTGAGATGCGACTGATCGAAAATTGATAATTACCTATTGTCAGATGACTCATCTTTGAAGTTAGATAGGTATATGTATATCATGAAACTTAAGACGTATGCGTCAATGTAGGTAGATATCTATTTAGAGAATTTAAGGCGTCGCCAATTTCCCTTGTAATAATGTCTTGGGACTTGGGAATCTGACGAAGCATGATAATTTTTAAGTGCAAATGCTGTGCATTACTAATATACGTTGCGAATTAAATTTATACATGATTTATATACGTGCAACATGTATATGTTTGCCAAATGGATAACATACTAGACTATTAAATATTAATCAAATTTCTTTTATACTAAATTTATTTATCTCAATCTAAGACTTTATTTTCGTATTATTATAACAGTTAACAGACATACATCAAGAGCAACTTAACTCTGCAATAGAGTTCAGTTATTTTCGAGTCTTGAAAAACACATTCAAAAATTGACTATCGGTCTAGTTTGGTTATATTGTTTACATTATCTAACTTGTATAATAGCCATGGTATTCTCTAACTGTTATAACAAGATGAACTCAAAGACGACGATGATTTTTATTGGAAGAGGGTAGAATAACATATTTGAATGGATACATAACTAAGTTTTTCCTTAAGGTAAAATATTTCCTTTCTGACTAACTTCGGCAAGTAGTATAATTAATCTCTATTATAACAGTTAAAATATATTGTTGAAATTTTTAAGATCTGTAATAATATAACATAACTTCGTAGCCTTTATCTGTTACGTGTACACACAGCGTAAATATAAAATTCGTCATTAAGTTATGCTGAAGAATTATCTGTTATATCACGTAACTATGATAACTGTTATACCTATACTCAAATTGTTTTGGTTCAGTTTGCAAATTTTTTTCGGGATTTTTTTTTTTTTATTTGTATATAAATATATTTGTTCACTGTGTCTATGAGGTTAGATGGGAGGTTGTGTCACCATTGACCTACTGTATATCAAAATATATGAGTGAAGGTACCTTACTGACCGCTACAAATGGGAAAAAATTGGTTCATTAGAATTACTCTATAAAAAAAAAAAAAATAACAAATTTAGTTGTACCTATACTAAATTTGTTATTGTATGATTTCATATAGGGTATAATAAGGTGATTAAATTAGATTTGTAGTGGGGTGGGTGTGCAGGCGTTAGCCTCGCATTCACTACGACCTGAAAGATTTATTGTGAGTCCCCGTTCAATTTATTCCTTTTCTAGTTTAAGATTGTTAATAAAGTCTAGAACCATTCTGGGATTGAAGTTCTACACGTAGTTTGGTGGAGGAAACGCATGTTTGAGGTGGAGTAATCTCCACCTGGCCAATGTTTCACAGTTTCAGAGGAGGTGTTCCGAGGTTGCATAGTATGAAGTCTCAGCCAAGCCCAACTTCTTTAGGTGACATCTCAAGGAGCAATGTCCTGAGAATAGCTCTGTAATCATTTTGAGCACTGTTCTCCTAAGGAGTAAGAGATCGTTTGATTTTCCGATGTAGGTGTGGATAAACTTTTTTGCCCAGCTATTTAGGGTAGCTCTCAGGTAACACTTTGAAGTGCCACAAAACGGCTCTGGTCCGACAAAGGGAGTTTACATTCCTCTTTTGGCTAGACCGTCAGTAATTTCATTGCCTTTATGGCCTTCATATCCAAGTACCCACATGAGGATAATTTTGTTTCTCCAGCGTTTGCAGATACCCTTAGACTATCCTTGACTTAATAATGAAGGACTTTATTAATTATTAATGGTTGAGCCATCTATGGGTCTTTTAATGAAGGTATTGGCGCATTCTTCTATAGCTAATATCCCGGTCTGGGTAGAGCCTAGGGACTGTGATATATGGCTCCAACTTCATTGTTAGTTTTTGAACCGTGTGTATAACACACCATCAATCCTTGTTGAAGGGACGGTTTAGTGGAACGTCATTGTTGTCGGTCTCCAAAATCCACATAGAATGGTGTTACAAAATCCACCTTGGTTGTGATTATTTCAGATATTGTCGTCATTTGCTCAAAGCATATCTGTTTTAAGATACTTAACTTTAACTCTTCCTCCTTTTGCTATCTAATAGCACTAGAGAACGCTTCCCTTTTCACCTGCAAATGCATGGGTGGAAAGTTTAGTAAGGCTTTCATGACTGATGTAGGACAGGTTCTCATGGCACCATTTATTCCTAAACAGCCAAGCCGCTGGGTTTATTGAAGCCTAGCTTCGGTTTTCTTTTGATAAGTTGTAGGCCACCAAACGAGGGCTGAATCAGTGATTATGAGTCTAACAGCCGTGGTGTACATCTAGTATATAATTTGTTGCTCCAGACTCCATGTTCTGTCAATGAAGCGAAGAAATGTGTAGAGAGATCCTCTCGTTCCTTCCGTCATCCCCAGAAATTTGACTTTATCTGGAAATATCACATCCGTATTATCACGAATAAGAGTCGTTAGTGAATACTTCGTTCTTCTCGTGAGCGGAACGATAATCGTTTTGTTGGGGTCTAATCTAAGGCCTTTGTTTAAGCACCACGCGCAGACTTTGGAAAGGGCTTTTTGCATTAGGTCGGATATGACTAAATAAGTTTCTTCAGAAAAAAAAAATATTTTTTGTAGTTATCATCATTCGAATATCTCCCCACCGCTGCGCTGTAACAGTTATTTTACTTTCAAAAAGTTCTTACAAGACTTTTCCATAGAAATCGAAATAATATGAAAATATCTTTTCAATTTACATTACTAATTATTTCAATCCCAAAAAGATAGAAGTAGAAGTAGAATAGATAATGAATCGTTAATAATATAAAGAATATCGTGTGTAGGGCAGAGCCTTGAGGGATATCGCCTTTAGGCTCAGGATCTAAAAAGATGCCATCTAATTAGTGCGTACAACTTATTTAAGGCTGACAGATAGGAGTTTCTCTTGCATTTCGAGTTTAACTAAAACGTCAGTGTGTTAAGTTTGTGAAAATCCTCTAAAAAGTTTGCGCTAAGATCAGGATGTACATGGAAATGTTTCCAAAATGTATGGAAAGTGCATGTTGAGTATTGAATTTCAGTAGAATAATTTGTGTACATTAGAAAAAATTTGATTGAATTCAAATAAAAGAATTCACAGGTAAAAATAACAATAATCGTAGCTAAATAAGAGCCCTGTGGAACCCCATATTTTTTTTCAAATTTTACTCTTATTTCCTTGGCTTTTGAAAGTTTTTCAAATAGAGGAATTTAGAGCATTTATAATGATATTTGTAGTTAAATAAGAGCACTGTAGAACTACAAATTTTTCTTTTATTTTTATGGTTTTTGAAGGTTTTTCATATACATATAAAATCATCGTTTACATGAAGTTAGCTATAATTCACCCTTCAAATATTTAACTTCGAATCCCTCCTAAACTCATCGCTCACATAATCAAAACTTGTTCTACAACATTTTCGATCAACTACGTAAAATGTAATTTCCCAGTGTGTGATGATAACAAACTGAAATTAACCACAGTTAGATAACATCAGTTACATTACAGCTGCAACTCACTCGCAAGAAGTAATGTGTTATATACACGTTTAAAATTCCCGTGCAAAACCTAAACACATCGTCAACAAACCGAGGCCAAATAGAAGTCACTGACTTGTGTTATATAAGTGGATGGAGCACTGGAGCACCGCAATCCAACGTACAAGTACGAATCCTCGACTGTGCTTCTTTTTTGTTGTTCATGTTCGCTTTTCTCTTTTACTTAGCATTTGCTGACGTTTTTATCTTTGTTATTTTCTGCTGGCATTAGACCACTATTGGCTTTCATCCACGTACGATATACTCCACGAATGGCTTACCAATACACACTATCTCGACTACTTACATACCTATACATATATATATGTATGTTGGTCATATGCCCACAGTATGATTCGGTCTCTAACATAAGTTGAGTTCATATATTTCTCGCATGGTTGTTTGTGTTATTTTTAATCGAAGCCGAACTCTCTGGTGTGCACGTTTTTATGTTGCACACGGGGATATACCCGTACGTACGTACATACATGTGTACACTGTACATTGAAATTGAAAGGAAAATTGCAACATTGCATAATTTTCTGGGTCAGTGAAAATTAGTTTTTCAAATGACGAAGACTACGATGGATGACGGCGTGCGGTGGTAGAGCGCTAACCCGCCAAAAGCGAAACTTATGACAACGACCGACGACTATTTGGGGCTCCTGACTTTTCTACTATGCTCTGTGTGTGCCTGGTGGCATTTTTTCATTGCATTTTTCAGCTTACTTTATGCGATTTCCTCATCTTCAGCATTGAGGCTGGCGAACCTCTAAACTAAAGGGTAGTCGTTATATGTTAAGTGTGCACACTCAAATTAGAAAAGTCCTCCAATGGAGGTGAGGTAGGGGAATGTTTTCAAAAGAGATTTTTCATCTTCTTGGGGTATTGATCGAATTAGTGGATTCTGTTTAGATGAAGTAGGTATAGAAGAATGCATATGGGCTGTATGAGAACAGCTTAAGTAAAGGTGGGTGATTTAGTTGTTCTTTTTTCTTTTTCTTTTTGGTTTGCGTTCATATAAATATTACCCCCCCCCCCCCCCCCCGCCAAAAACAACAAAATTCCTCAGCCAATGGTAACCAATTTTACACTTTGGAGAGACAGACGGCAAATATGTGTATAAAATTAGGTCTGTATGCTTTCATCTTAAAAACAGGACTGACGATCACAAATGTTGACGATCACTCTCATCCGACCAATTTGACACCCATAACCCTAACTACGTTGATGAATCTAATTTTGCTCTATAATAAAATCAGAATTTATAATTTGCTGTATGTTAATCCATAAGTAAAGAAAAATAAAAAATATGTCGACTGTAAACCTTTGTAAATAGCTGTTTACGCCGAATACTAAAAACTCATTCGAATGATCAAGTCCCAAATTAATTACTACGGACGCTATCACGCGTAGGCAGAATCGATATTTGTATATGTTCGAAGTAAAAAAGTTGAATTCGATTGGCCAATACGGCCAACCTACATACTAAGCAATTAGAATTATATACCGAGAAGCAAGTCCTCAAGAAATATCCAGAACTGTACCTACTTAAATATTTATAATCCACATCTATCCCCCTTATCTCCTTCTCCTGCCCTACCACTAACAACTAACTCCAATGAGAGAATGACATCCAGTACGGCTGATATGACGCATCATCATCCATAAAAGAAAAGACAAAAGCAAAAAGAAAAGTTGCAAGGAAGACAAAGGACAACTATAAAGAAAAGGACAAAAGATGCTATGCAATCGAACTGAGGGCTAAAGATTAGCTGCAAGGATCCAAGAGCATAAAATATGATCAAAAGAACATTGAGGGAAATATCAACAATCCATAGATGAAATGGCGCAAGACTCACTTGACTTGACTTGATCTACTTAAATAGGAAGAATTTCATCTGTGATATCAGGTTATAAACTAAAGGCTGTCGCATACATCGATGTTCAATGGAAAGCTGTCTTTTTCGCTATATATCCCTTGACGGATTAAAAGTAAATTAAAGAAGTAGCGTTTTTCCAGGTTATTTTTGTCCTGAATTGGGATTTTAGCTTTGGGTTAGTTGGAGTCACCATTTATGTAGGTCAGAATAAAATTACAATCTGGCTAGAATTGAAATTAGCAAGTAATGTATTAAAAAAAAAAAACTTTCGTAACTCAATAAGTGGTGATTGATGTTAATAGAAAGCAGTTTTAGTAATTCAAGTCTTTTCTACTACTTATTTAATGTTAGGACTACATTAGGAAGTAGAAAAGACTAGAATTACTAACAATAACAATAGTTATAAAAACTTCTTTAAATAACTATTAACAATAAAAATTACAAAATAGAAAAAAATCATCATTTTATCAAGTTCAATGAAACTCTATCATCATAATACGGTACAAAATCCAAATTGGTGAAGGTCTCTTCAGAAAGAAAAAAAACCAAACTACAATCAAAACTTGCCTCTGAAGAAACACTAAATCAAATCAATCCAATCCAAGTTAAAATCTTTTGTCAATAGCATAACAAAAATATTTCCCTCATCGTAACCTTGATAACCTCTCAACAAATTCGGTGACATTTAATCGAAAAGGAAAAAAAAAAACAACAAACAAACAAACAAAACACTTTTGAACAAGGTGAAGTTTGCGTCGATTATCATATTTCCCTTTTCAACGAACAACAAATAGTGGACGCAATCGGCCACCTTGTGGCATATGAACTTTACTAAAATCATTTCGGTGTTATCGCGCGCGCGCGCGCTCGCAACCGTTACCTAACTCTCCAATTAACAAGAAAAACAGCTGCCTGTTAACGAGATGTGGAAGGAAAAAAATGCGATTTCTCGATTTTCTCATGTTACATAAAAGCAACATCGACCTTATAAGTTCGTCGTCACACGTCCATAAAATGAGAAGAGAAGAAAACTGACAGCTTACATGATCACCTGGAGAGGGGGGAGCGGGGGGGTCTGCTGGGTAAAGAGTGACACCGCTTCAACAGCAAAGCAACTACAGCATCTCATGCAAAGCAATAACAACCGCAGCGACAGTTACAGCAGCGACAACGTGTATTCGACGACACAGCCGCCATAGCATTTACATTAGAAATGGTGGCCCCAATGTGTATGTATGCAGAGGTATAGGTATACATGGGCAGTAGAAGTTCATCAAACTCCCAATATAAATGGCGGATATGTACCTACATATGTGGTGCCCCGGTATAGTGACTCCCCAGCTCATGCGCGCTGGTGTTTCTTTTTTTGCATTCACTTTCCTTTTCATGATTTTTGTTGCTCTCGTGTATGCAAGTATGTTTGTATGATTTATGCTGAAAAACCATCAGGTCCATCGGCGCGGTGCGGCGGGGGCCAATCTGATCGTGCAGATCTCTACGGCTCATAATTTTGAAAATGAATGTGCCGAAATCTGTTCACGCAACGAAAGTGATCATACAAAAAGAAAACATTCAAAAAAGCGACCAGAGAGAAAGCGTTTTTGGCCATGATCCTCTAAAAAAGTTCGACCAGCTAATGAAATGCTATTGGCCCTCTTGACGAGCCAATTTTGAGGTTATGAACGCGGTTATGTGCTGTGCTGCATGAACGTGAACATAACCTATCAAATACAGCAGCCGTTGTAAACAGGTTTCTTTATAATTTTGTACTGTTGACAAGGCTTTATTACAAAAAGTTTTACAGTTTTACTTGCCGAAAATGCGGTGTGCAACTAAAGTTGGCAGAAATTAAATGAGCCAATTTTTGTGTCTAATGCCTATGTTACCTCAATGAGTGGGTGGATACCATTGTGTTAGGAAGGAAGGGAACAATAGATTTAGCGTGCTGGATAAAATATTATACATATGAGTTTGCTGTCGGTCGGTCACTATTGCTATACAGGAACAACTTAAGCTTTACTTTCACCCGAGATGAATGGATGAAAAACTATACGAATCAACGCAGATAATAATGGAGGCGGACTGTAGACGGACGAAATTTCAAAGTTGGTTGATGTCATTGTTCGCTTTATCGTTTGTGGAACAAACAAAACCATGCGTCGGATGGAGTGAAAAAAAAACTCTGCTCTAACGCTTGAACTGGTAATCTTTTGCCTACTTTTGTGTTAAAATTCGACGACGAAAAAATTTTGGTAGATTTCGTTTTGACTTGCATGACCACTTTTACTCTCGTGTGATAATGACTTCTGGCCCTGGGAAGAGTTACCATCAGCATCCCGTGCCGCCATCTGTCTTTGATTCGTAATGCTGAATTCATTAAAGAGCTACGAAATTTCGTTTGTTGTGCGACTTTCTTTGAACTTGCTACCTTCCGAAGATGCTATAGGATTTCGCAATGTATAACTCCTACTTAAAAGTTTTCATTTTCATTAATATTGACGGCAATTGGGCAATTTCCAAGATAAATTTCGTGTCTTGTGCTAGACTGACTAGTCGATCGATACCGTGTATAGGTATTTCAATGATATCAGTGGAATTGAGTGATTCATTCCCTCCGATGAGAATAGTATGAGATAAATGGAAGTCAGAAATGGATTTTTGCAGCATTCAAGCTCTCTCCAATCCAATTCATTTCAAAACGTCAACATAATCGTCAAATAACTCGAGAACTAAAATATATGACTCATCAGAAAAAGCTGAAGAGACTTTCATAAAATATAGGCTTGGAAGCGTTGCATGCGGAGAATTTAGATCACATGGCTTCTTCCTTCTTCTTACTCAGATGAATCTAACACATCTAGGTAAGATATGATTCTATATTGCCATACCTGAGCTTTTTTTATGATATTGCCAAAGCTCAGGGGATACCCTTTGTAACCGAAGCACAACCTTAGCAGGAAAGGAAGCAGGGGTAGGGTATCGAGAATTATTAGGTTAAGCCAAGCAGGTGACTGTGTGCGTTGCGTTTGAATGTTTCCAGCTCCATAGATGAGGGCGAAAACAGGATGGCAAACTGTTCCACATTCGTACAGTTCTGCTTATGAAGGATTCGCGGAATTTCATTGTACGGCCAAATCAAGGGTGTTGGGGTGAGTGCTTCGGTTACAGCTCGTGTAGTGTGCATAGGAAGAATTCTACAAGCGATCAGGCTAGAGATTTCGTCAGAGCAGTAGCTGTGAAAGTAGAGATAAAAAAGAAATAAACATCCGACAATACGCCGATGCTCTAAAGATATGTTATAAGTCAGAAGATCTTCTTTTGGACTTTGTTTAACATGGACAATGCAGTGCGACTAGCCACTGCCCAAATATGCAAATTATATTCTAAACTAGGCCTGATATGGGACTTTTAGATTTGCACCAAGTCTGATGAAGTAAAATATTCCTTGCATCTTTGTAAGAAAGTCCAGGTAATTCATTGCATTTTTGGCAATTCCAAAAAATATAATCGAACCAACTAAAATTTTTGGATATATAATTGTCTACAATATTAAGAGATGCGAGTTCGACATATCTTCCTTATCGACGGAAATTAGTTAAGTGGATTTTGGAGTAGGTACGCTATAGTGGCGAATGAGTACACGAAATCAAGGATGCAGTCAAATCTATGAATAGGATTGAAAGTGAGAGAGCTAGGAGACCATTAATAAAAATGAGGAAGATAGGAGAGAGTACTGAACCTTGCGGTACACCAGCATGGAATATAAAACGGTCATAAGTAACTGCGCTAGCGATTTGTTGTCTTGGTTGAATCTATTGCCATTGCTCACTAAATGATTTTGGAATAAAGTTCGGTTAACAACAATTTAGGTGTGTTACCTTTCTGGAGTTTATTACTTCAACAGAACTGATCGTCTTGAATTATGGCAACGAACAAACATGCGTTTACAGCTAATATACGTACAAAGAAGTCATCGAAGTAACACTTTTATGCAAAATTATGCATTGGTTAGACGATCGCATGAGAAGTATTTTCTCCTGAACCATTATCACATAATATAATTTTGTATGCGATTAGACAGAATCGAAGGTAGAAATCGGGTCACCTGGAGGAGGCTTGTCATGGAACTATAAACCAACTTTTCCATTCGATATTGTGCGTTGTAAATAAAATCATCGCTGACGTTAAAAAGATATAGGTATACGTTGAAGAAAAACATGATTTCAGAGGCAGAAGTAGAATTGCTAATCCCATATTTCGACGTTATACTAAGAACTTACATCACGATAGAATATTTCCATGTGGTGTTAGAGGTTGTCTTCATCTGTCAACGTCTGGTAAGATATTAGACATGGAAAAAAACAACACATCAAACTGTGTTTTTCTAACACTAAATTCGAATTCGAATTTCGAATTTTTTTCTTTATCATTTATTAAAAATCAAGACATTCAGGACCAATCAATATTAATATTATCCCCACCTTCTTTCGCTCGATGCAAGCAGCCTAAACCCTAAATTTCTCACAACTTTTCTGTCCCAAAGGTTTACGAATAATTTATGACCGCAAACTTCCATAAGTAAAACAACATTGAATGAGGCATGACGACAGCTCACAAACATTCTTGCTACAAAAACGAGAAAGCTCAAAAACACGTGAGAAGAGCCCATTCGCGACAGCAACAACAACTCCGGACCGGATGCCAGCACTCAACGGCAGTTATATATCTATGCCATTCCAAAATTTGCTAGATAGCTGCATATTCGTAGTTCTAGAATTCTAATGCTGCCCTCCAATTCCCCCCGAACCACAAAAGCCAAACCAACACCGCTTGTTGCTTTCCTCATAATCCTGAAAAAACTCCAGAGCCACACCGAGTCCATCCCCCATATTCTGATGGAGAAATAAGCACAGCTTTTCCCTGTCCACTTCTTTACCTGATACCTGCCTTGCCTGCTTTGCCTTCCCGGCGGCGGGCGCTGGGCTGGTATAAATGGTTGTGTGTGCCTGCCTATCCTATAAGCAGCGTCAACGTAAATACAGCTGCGCTACACCATTAATTTGCTGCACGCTTCTCCTGTGTATATATAGAACAAGCAAAAGCCGCACTAGTCCGCCGACCCATCAGCAACGGGTTCAATGGCTGACCCAATTTCGAGTGAACGGGAATCGTAGTACAGAGAGAACACAAATAGTCAGAGCGCATCAACTAACTAACACATTCATAGCTGGATTCTTGTGTATGTTTTCATATTAGATAGGATAACAAGGGGGGGAGCTCATGGGGATTTTGTATGCCTTGTGTGGAGCTGGAGATGGAGATAGATAGGACAGCGCGCCGCGTGAAATGATTCAAATTGGACTGGATGGAGGAAGATGTGTTGTGCATGGGTGTGGGAATTTGATGCGGGTGCAGCAGTTTGCTTGCAGTTATGGCCGGCAGGCCATTTGGCGTTCCGTCCGATATGTAATGAAAGGCTTTGATTTTCTACGGGTTTCATTCAAATTATTTCTACGGGTTTCATTCAAATTACAGTCTTTTTTCGCAATAAATATTTGCAACAGGGCTTACGTAAATATATTTAAAAAGTAAAAATGAATGCAAACAGACGCGGGAGATTGTTGGAATCAAGGGTAAGAATACAAAGCCTCCTAAATGAGCCTGCTGAATGAACAGCAGGTGGTGGGGCGGTGGCGCAATCAGGGTGTACTAAATTATAAGTAAGGCTAATTTAGAAGATGCTTTTTAGGAAAAGTATTTTCCGATAGAAAATCACTGCCCTAAGACTTCTGTGTATTATCAGCGGTGTATTTTTTTGGAGAAAACAAAAATTTCTGACGTTTTGAATTTCAAAACAAAATGGCGGATTCGTAGTTACAAATGGATGATGATTATGGTAATGCCGTATAAATTGACATTTTGAATTTTAAAACAAAATGGCGGATGAGCAGTTACATGTATGAATGGTGATTATGGTAATGCACCTTAAACTAACATATTCACTTTCACTGCAGTTTCAACTAACATTTTCACTTTCAAAAGAAAATGGCGGAATAGCAGTTACTACAAGTATGGATGATGATTATGGTAATGCAGTTTAAACTAACATTTTCGCTTTCAAAGCAAAATGGCGGACTAGCAGTTACTACAAGTACGGATTATGATTATGGTAATGCAGTTTCAACTAAAAATTTTCACTTTCAAAACAAAATGGCGGACTAGCAGTTACCACAGGTATGGATGATGATTATGGTAATGCAGTTTCAACTAACATTTTCAGTTTCAAAACAAAATGGCGGACTAGCAGTTACTACAAGTATGGATTATGATTATGGTAATGCAGAATAAACATTTTCACTTTCAAAACAAAATGGTGGACTAGCAGTTACTACAAGTATGGATGATGATTATGGTCATGCAGTTTCAACTAACATTCTCACTTTCAAAACAAAATGGCAGATTAGCAGCTACAAATATGGATGATGATCATGGTAATGTAGTTTAAATTGTAATATTTGAGATTATTAAAGCTCCTCATTTGGTTTATGGTTTTCGTTGTAATTACGTTATGCTTTCACTTTCATGGAAGAGGTGCTTTTAAGCACAGCTATAAAATGGACCCAAAGGATAGGCACTCAATTAATGAATGGTACTAAATAGAAATGCAAAATTTTATTGAAGGAACAGATACAACTGGCATGTTTCGTATTTGTGGGTTAGAAACTCTATTGAAACCGTGTGTTCTACGAAACTGATGTGTATAGAAATGCCTTTTGTAACATCGAATTTGCGTATCTAATTTCGATGCAAGAAGAAGATGGTAAATTGTTCCACATTAGCATTGTTCTACTTGCGAGGGATTCTTTTGTATTTTGTCTAACGTGCAGTTTTCATCCAGTCCTTCCGGAAATAGGGGAATTGTACACCTACTAATTTTGGCTGTATACAGGGTGTCCTATATATGGTCTTGCACTTGAATGCTATGAATAGGTCATGCTTAGGCAATAATTGTATTGGGGGGGGGGGGGTCCTACCGATTTTCCGAGATAACAAGATAACAGGACTTAAAGATATTTGGATAGTCTTCGGGTGCGCAAAACCACATACGGGACACCCTGTATAAAGCTTTTAGATTTGCGCTAAGTCTGATGCATCAAAATTAATATCATAGCTATAAACTGAGGCATTTCATTGCAAGCTTGTTGTTAGATTAATTTACCAATGATTGCTATAACTAATCAACATTAACTAGTATTTATGTGAAAGATTTTTTTTTATTTAGCTATTTTGAAGATGGAGGATGGAGATGTAAGGCAATAAATCGTTGTGTCAACCCTTCGCACTCTTTAAAGCCTCTTTAGTATAGGCAATGTCCATCAGCTTATAATAATTCAGGTTCTCCAGCCATGGTTTCCCACATTTAATGTGACGGAGTATCAAGCAGGGTTGGACGAAAATCAAATTCGATTTTCTTTAATTCCTGATTAGTGTATAGGTGATGTTTGTTGAAACCATTGAATAATTATAATAAATAATAATAAGGAAGCGGGGTATCATACGAAAACAGTTCAATGACAATCAAACCCAATGAACAGGAGGAGAAATAACAAGTGGGCTGTCCACTATTTGATAATTCTTCTTGATTTCTGACATTTCAGATTTCATGAAAAGAAAGTTTGGGCTTAATTTAGCGATCCATTAAATTATCATAGGCAACGCTAAGAAATATTATCTGAAAATAAGGGGGCGCTGATGAAACGAATACAAACTCAGCAGACTAATACATTTCGCCGATTGGCTTAGGTTTTCGCCCGATATGCCAAATCCTTATTAGTTATTTATTCAATGGTTAAAAGATTGATTTGGACTGTCCGTAGGTATGCCCCCCGCTATATTTAGGACTTTGAAAATTCTACCAAAATTGTATTTTTTTTTTAAATCTGTTGGTAGAAATACGAAATGATGGCACCACCTAACATTCTTGTGTAGATGGCCAACCAACCAATATCATGGACAATAAAAAAAATAAATTCAAAATTTCATTGAGATCTCTTAAGAGATCGTTGTAACACACATACATCAATATTTCGTTTATTCATTGACAAGTTTCCTGTTTTTTGTTTTTTTTTGTTTTCGTAATTGAAAAACTTGGACAAAGTTCGACTATTGTTCTCGTTCCAGTTTTGTTTTTGTTTTTTTTCTATTCAAATTTTCGCCACATTGTGGCAACGCATTAATTTCAATCAGCTTGGTGGTCCATTGTATTTGGGCAACTACAAGTGACAAACGCTGACATCTCGAAATGATTTATTCGCTTCAGACCTTTTTTTTTTTGTACGAGTATATAATCGAAATTCTGATTAGATCAGGATCGCGTAATTTTTTTGCTTAATTTTTCTTTTAATGATGTTTTTAATTACGCCACCATACTCAACAATATGTAAGTCCTTCCTTCATTTCCTTGTAACTTTTTGACTTTTAAATGGAATCGTTTGCGGGAATAATACTATAAAAGCAGAGAAATCTCTACAATTTGACTTTTTTTTGTTTTTTTTTTTTTTTTTGTTACCGTTACACAATTGTGCACAGAATGATTAATGAATCATCAAGTCCAACTGAAAATTAGCAAAATGCGCGAAATTTCAGTGATTTTTCAGATGTGATTAATGATAATGGAGTGGTGTGCGGGAAGTGCCCACTCTGTAAACATTAAGGCGAGTCTGACGGCCATAATTCATCATAAAGCTCCAGTCATCTTCGCTTCATGTAAGCCTCAAACGGTGGCATTCCATCTAATAAAACGCGACTACCTGGATCGATTTAGTACTTGCTGTAATTACACTCTCGGAACGGAAAGTGAAAGTTTTCCAACGTAATAGCGAAAATTAGCTTTTTCTATTCACTGCTTGTCTGAATGTTAGCCTACATAATATCTATACACTGTGTATAGTTAACTGTGCTTTCCTGCCCGCCTGCCCGGTCTGCCTGTATGTCTAACTTTATTTTTTTTTTTTTTTTGCAAATTCTCTTCTATTGCGGCCTGTGTAGCTAGCGCTTTGTGTCTGTTACTCTTGTTTATAGAAATGTTGTTTATAGTCAGTATATATAGGCCTATGTTTGTATAAAAAAACAAAACAAAATTACAGATCCACAGAAGTCCACCACCGAAATGTTAAACCTTTAAAAATTCCACGGAAGGAAGTAGTGGAGCAGTTCGTTCGTCCTACCAGTGACAAGAACTCTCTCTTGTACAACTCTAAATTTCCTAGGGTCGGCTATAAGTAGTACCGCCGCCGACACGACAACCCGGAAACGATAACTTTCATTCCGGGTCTAATACAACTCGGTGTTGTATAATCAAAACTTTTCTCCGCTATACTAACACACTTGCATGCATATATACACAGGTATTATACTATATGTATGCGGTATGGAGTCGTTTTTGTAATTCAAAATCTTTTGGAAAAGTTGTTGTAGAAAAGCCTTAAGGAATGAAAGAGGAAATTGCACGTTTCTCACCGTATTGTAAAATTATTTGTTAGTTCGGCTCGGTTGGCGCACTCTTGACTCTGCACGTCTACGAAATATCAAAGTCAAATTATTGCGAAACAGAAAGGAGGTTCAACGAACCCCATTCGTCGTAACACATTGCGAGCATAATAGTCGATAGTACTTAGCTTAGGGCGCTTAGATACTTTTCTTGCTTCACGTATACTTCGGCTCTATTTTCTTGTACTCGTTGTTTTGCCTCCATATTTTCGCTAGTTTTTAGAGCAATTTTTTTTTTTTTGTCCTTTGACTCTGACATGACGACGTCGTCTCTTGAATATTTAACTTTTATTTCTTTCGCCCAACGTTTAACTGCATTTTGTGCGCAGTTTTTAATCAAATTGTAATTTAATAGGAAAATTGTAAAGGAAATGTGTGGAAATTGTTTTGTAAATAAATGAAAATTTTGATAGGATACCGTCGAAGTAAGGAGTAGAAATTTTTTGAAAAGTATTTTTAGTTTTGAAATTTCATACGAAACCACAGTGAGGCTTAGAATTGTGACTGACGAAATGATATTCTCGGCATTATAAGATTGCTTCTACTATTATTGGGTCAAGTTCACCAGATTAAAGTCCTAGTTACTATCGCTACATGACTTTCTAACATCATCCACGGCACAATCTTCGTCAATGAAAAAAATACTGAACATCTCCAGGGGTTCTTTTCAATATAATTAAACAAACTATAATCGGCGTCTTCTAAGCATACCTCGACAGCCAATTTGCTGAAATTTTATATGTAGTTGCGGTCATCATCGTATAGTTGTGCCATAGTGGATTGATAGTTTTCTTTTAAGACAGATTTTCAGATTGCGAATGAAGTGTTTGCCCAAAATGCTAGTCATCTTTCTGATTAAGCCGCGATATTCATGGAATAAATGTAAAATCTTCTTTTTTTCCGTCCATAACAGTTTCTACAGATGTCGATTTGACTTAAATATTTAGTAATTTTTATGTTACGTTCCGTTTTTTTATGTACATATGACTATTTTTTAAAATATGATTATTAGTATAAAAAACATGTAAAAAGTGGCTCTGAAAACAGAAAAAAAAGGATTTAACTCTTACTAAATCTAAAAAGGATGCAAAAGGCTCAAACAATTGTTTAGGAATTAAAAACTGTACTAAGACTAGGCACACTTAAAATAACATTTGGAAACTAAAAATGTAAAGCCGAAGGTCATTATATATGGCTAGATTAAAAAGTGTGCTATATCCGCAGATAGGTGGAAGGTCCAGGAAAAGTTTTCCATGTAGATTTACCAAAGTAAATAACAAGAATTTTGAATAGAGATCAAAAGAGAAAGATAAATTTAAAATTTATTAAGACGTTAATTTTTTTGAATGCCATTGATACCATCATAGAGTCCCGCAAGAGCAGTCTGCAGTATAATAGACCTCTGGATTCATCCATCCATCCTACAAGCTGAAAATCTCTAACGGAGTTCTTATGCTTCCCACAGCACTTGCAACGGTTCCAAAGCGAGGAGATGCCCCGTGGACTAGTGTTACAAATGCTGTGGTCTGTTATCACCAGCGAAAGACAAGAGATCCGTTATGCGTCCATGATGTGTCTGCATTCGTTACCAGATAGTGACTTTTAAGTGCTTCTACGTGATGCTGTGAGTCAGTGTATTTTGATTTCCTTCGTCGACTCTTATGTAGTACAAATCAATTTTAGATTTGGCCAGCGTCAACACAAAGCTAATAAAACAATTCACCTGACTACAAGCTCTTGGCGCCCATAGAAACGATGTTCTAGTGATGCCGAAATTCAGGTGGATAAATTGACATATATCGCGCAAGAGTTCCATTAGATTTTCCAAAGCCGGACAAGAGAAGAACTTGTGAAACAAACTGTGCAGATCTTCCGAACTCGCCGGTTGATATGTGACAACTGATTAGTATGGATAAGACTGTGATGCAACAATTTGAATGCCACATCAGCATCTTTGTAATTAGAAGCATAACTGTGGACTACTCTGCAAGTTATCTCTTTCATCACGCCCCTATTCACCACGAAGTATGTTCGCTATCTGTTGTATGCTGTAAACTCCGGAGCTCTAATCGACATAAGCATGTCACGGATCACATGTGTTCTAAGTGTACCGAAAAGTATGTGAGGTGGTCTATTTAGAACGAAAGAATCTTCCAACTCAGTGCCAGAGTCACAGGTCCCCCCAAGTTGGCGAAATCTATCCTGCGCAGAAGCAGCCAGATCGTTTAGTTGTTGAGTGTCTGTGTGTATTCGACAGTTTCCGGAGATATCAATAATATTTCCGAGAACTGTCAGTGGATGCGGGTCAGCTTCAAAACCTCGAGCATTACCGAACACTGAATCTGTTAATAGGAATCGAAGCGAACTATAGATACCGAAGAGCATTCCACTTAGGCCCCCCTGACGGCTCGTTTCGACATTGGTACGACATTGACTCGGTAAACGTGCAGCATGTCGAGTCACTATCGCCACCGTGTATGCACTGCGCGGTTAAGATGCAAGATGTTTTCGGTAAGTAGCATTGCGACATGTCTTGTCAACCGAGAAGCGGCATTCACCGAGTAGACAAGTGAATTTTGTCGTGAAAGTGACAAAATGTGCTGATTTAGTCCATAGTATGTAAGACCATGAGAGAGCTCTATGCGGTACGACATCGGCAGGACAAATGTCATGTCGATATTATGTCGCTACCGTACAATATCGTACCGACCCGTCAGGGCAGGGCTTTAAATTGGAAGCCTGATTCTGCCCCAGGTGTGAATCGTAGAGATTAGATCCTATGTCCAGTCATGAGGATAAGCTGGTCAGATAGAGATCAGGTAGTAAAGTTTCCCTATGCCGATCCCTCCCGGTACATTCACCCACAGTTGAGAGATCATGGTGCGTCTCTGATAAAACACTTTTTCACAACCAAGTTAGTAAGACCTAATCCACTTATACGGACAATTTTTAGAGTATAAATATGGCAGTTGTCACCGCTTGGATAGAGGATTGTCTCAAACAGTGAAGTTGTACATAATTTGAAGTACAGTATTAGCGATAATTAAATTAGAGTTGGTTGGTGATTGGTTGTGAATTTTATAAGAGTAAACAGTAGAGTATAATAAAAGGAACTTGTGAGCTATATATCTGAAATATTATGTTTTGAATAACGAACTAACGACACGTTCGTAACAATTTAAATGCGACAACCGTCAGATAAATAAGGAATAAGCAACTGTGGCGATATTATGATAACGCAATCAATCTACATACATTTCTCGTCCCACATTTACCATATTTATCCTCCCGGGATAATTTTTTTATATGTATAGGTAAAGTGGGATGATGATTTCAAATAATTAATAAAAGATGTCAAATTGCACTGCAAAATTGGCAGAAGACTCTCATTCTAGAACTGATTTACAATCATTGCACGACACATTGGAATCGCTATATATTCACTGATAACATCAGCATTTCGAATCTAACAAGACTACAAGAATTATTAATATACTTCCGTCATGAAATGAAATAAGACGAGATCTTTCAAATATTCGAAAACAAAAACTGACTTACCGTGCCTGAATATGATTGGTATTTTCTGAAAGAAGAAAAATTTGAACATCAGTAAAAATATAACTGAAAATATGATAAAAAGGCTAAAAAAAAGATCTAAAAAGTAGTATGCAATTTTTTTACATTAATAAATATTAATTTCAAGAGAGTCAAAGCATAGACAAACATACAAAGACTGGGCAATTAGAGAAAAAAAAATCTTTAACGCCTCGCTCCAATATAAAATCGACGATGCCTCGTTGACAAGGCTGAACCGGAATGTACGTATACGTAAGTAAAGTTAATTACGTAAAGCAAACGTGCTCTTTAAAGTAAACAGACGTACCTACCCAAAATAACCTTAGGCGACGATAAGAAAGCTGTCGATAAATTTAAATGATCAAATTGCCGTAAGTAAAGTGCAGTAAAAGTTGCTCGTTACTTACGAACGCGTTTGTTTATCCAATGATATTATTGAAATCGGTAACACTCTTATTATTTAATTCTTTTATACAAGAAGAGTGTGAAAAAAGGTGGACCGTTTTCTAAGATAAAAGTTTGGGAAGGAGCTAAGAAAGCGAGAGATTTGTTCTGGAAGTGCTGCCGATTTTTCTTTAGATTATTCTTTAGATTCTTCTTATATTTTTTATATAATGCTCATAAAAGGCAGAAATCTTTAATCAAATCAACTTCGATTTGTTAATTTTTTTTCTTTTACAACTTTTTAAAATTGAAAATATTAAATGTCTCCCTTACGGAATGTGAAGTATATTTAAGGCAAAAATGTCAATCATCCGTAAGTAAGACTCATTCACGTTCAAATTTGTAAAGTTGCTAACGTCCATTGTGGTTCAGCCTAAGCCTCGACTTGCTGACGTAACCAAAGGGTAAGCCAGCAATGCCTCGCTTTAATATAAAATCAACGATACCTGGACGTGATTGTGAGGAAGCCCTCAATTTATTGGAAGTTTTTTCTATAGATTTTATATGCATTATTGAAGGCCGACAAACGGGTGTTTGTGCCGTCAACAATTTTTATGAGCGTAGACGCGTAGATAACCAATGTTTTTTTTTTTTAGAAATTTACAGAATTTTTATTCACTTTAGTGGCCGACTGGAGTTCTTTTCAGATATACAATACTTTCATGTCTGCCGCCGTTATCGGTCTCAAATAATGCATAAAACTTCTAAAGAAAAAATTACCAGTAAATTTTTAAGCAAAAATTCGGGTCTTCCCTACATCAAGTCGAGGCATCATTGATTTTATGTTCAACCGAGACGTTACTTGCCCAGCCTTTGTATGTTATTAGTTTGTCTGGTGGATAAAGTCAAATAACGCGGCTAACCTTATTCCGATCAGTGAAGTCCTTTAGAAAATTACTCAAGGCGGGCAGTTCAACATAATTGAAGAGTGTCCGATAGTTTCAATATATATATTCAGCGGTTCAACAATGATGTCTATACTATCGCTTCTATTATTTTATATTTATAGTAATTAATGATGTCCATGTAAATGCAGTAGATAACAAGTCAATCGGCATACAATAGGGGTGACAGGTGACAATTTAAATTATGCCAATGATGTTGATGCTTATTGGTCGTCCGATATCATACGATCTAACCCAAATACTTGAAATGAAAACTGTCGCACAAAATCGAGTCCGATGGACAACTATAATATTTTCAATCTATGTCCCGTAAGGGATTAATTGAGTCCAGTAAGAAAGTTAATAAAACCGGCCAAGTGCGAGTCCGATTCGCACGCAAAGGGTTCCGTACCATCGTAAATACTTTCGTAAAAGAAACAAGAGAAGTGCGTTACAAAAATATGTAAAGATATTAGTAATTATAATTATTATATTAGTAATTATCTAATTACATGACAGCTGTCAATACATGTATATTTATTAAGATCGAGCAAAAACAAAAGTTTATTTTATGAGGACAACCTTTAATTTAATTTAATTTTCATTATTTGTTGTTATAGCGGCAATAGAAATACAAACTCTGTGAAAATTTCAACTGTCTACCTATTATGGATCATGAGATACAACCCGCTGACAGACAAACGGACGGACGGACAGCAAAGGCATAGTAATAAGGTCCCGTTGGCACCCTTTGGATACGGAACACCCTATAAAAAGTAGGTAAATATACTTAGGTGCAAGAAAATGTTTCTTTTAATTGTCTTATAAGAAAAGAAGTGCGCGCTCATATTAAGTATGACGCCGAGCCGGGAGATCTTTAAATAAATTCGCCCTTGAAATTAATTCGGGGTTAGAATAATACGATAGAGAAAAATATTCATCTTCTCCACATCAAGCAGATTTAATTAAGAAATTTTCACCGTTCGGCTACTTATTTAGATCGCCCCAAATCAGAGCACAGAGGTGAATGTAAATATGTTTAACAGATCATATAGTTGCGTAAGATTACGTAACGGTGCAACAACCTTCAAGGTTCAATTTGTAAATTTTTTGATTCAAGGAATTACTCATGTTAACCCTAAAGGTGCGTCTAGTACAAGCTTTGAGCATAGTTCATAACTACTATTTTAGTTTTTTTTTTTTGGTTTGGATAATTTTCAATGGAATTTCAATCTTTCGAAACTATATTTAAGCAATATACATATATTTTTTATTTTACTACATACATCTCTTCTACACTTACTGGAATGAGGTGCGCACCAATGAAATATAAAAAACAAAAATAAATAAAATCATCCAGCGGACTTCTCAAAATGCCTTAACCCAAGTGGTAAATGGTCGAAATTAAAAAACAAAAAAAAAAACTTCATCGTCATCATCATTTTCAATCATCATCAACCGACCAGAAATCCAGTTGCACCCAACAGAGTAGAGCGAAAATAATTCCAACAAAATTTACCGACAATTGTTAATTGTTGCAAGATGAAAAAAAAAAAATAATAAACGCAACGTCTCTGATTAAACATTGAACTCTAAAAACTGGACAACTCCTCAAAAGTCTTACACAACACCTCCAAGCAGGTGACCACCATAAACAAACATGAAGCGATTTTGAAAAATAAAATAAAAAAAAAATAATAATAACAATTCAATCCCTTCCCCTCTCCTCTTTGATAATTTTTCTATTATTTTCCACCCGAAATATTATTTTTGAGGTCATGTTTACACAAATCTTTACGCAACTAGCAATATGTGAGCAAAAATTTGTTGTTGTTTTCTGGTTTAATTTTTTCCATTTAGTTCAAAGTGAAATTACACCATGCGGCGGCGCAGTTGCCTCCTGTTGTTGAGGCCTAATGTGATGGTTTTGCTTTACATAAGAAAAAGTCAAAATAGGGTCGTTGCGACATGTTCTATACTAGCACCTAGCAATAACACCAACAATTCGAAGGTCAAAAGTAAGCAAAACACGGACCGACCGAACGAAACAAATAGTAATAACAAAAGCGCGAACAGCCAATCTGCGCGCGCGGCTGGACACGGCATGAAAGTGATTTCGGTGAGTTTTGTAATTTCATGTAACGTTGCGATTATAGTACCTAGTAGAAAATGTACCTACTTTGGTCGAATTCCGTGATATTTGCTTTTGCGCAGCCACTCGAAATTTGCACGTAAGAAACGGTGAGCTTGCATTTCTTATTGACCGAGAAAAACTCTGTACGCGATTGGCATTGGGCAATTATCGCGGCTATAGTTTTACAAAATTATTTTTTCTGGGTTAGGTGGCCCAATTTAATAAGGGCGTTGCGAAAAATTCTGAGAATTGAGTTGAGTGATTGAATGAAATGTGTAAGGTTTCATGATGAGATGTTTATTGTTTTTCTTCTCTTAACATTTTACAGGTTTGCATGTTTTTGAAAAATGTTTTGTATTAAAGGGGCCAAGGCTAAGGGCAAATAGCCTCTGATATTAGATTAATTGATGATTAGCATCCATTACACATAATATTTATAGATTATAAGGCTTATCTGCCATTGCGGCCTGCTTGATGCGTACATACTTTCGTTATATTTTCTTCCATATATTTATTGGCAGCGAAGCGAACTTTTAAAGAAATTATGAAATGTTAACACAGACATTTTTCTTTGGGAATAGTAAGCGACTTTTACATGTATGGGTGTGTATATATTTAATTGCTAGCTGATTTCATTTCCTTAGGTGATGATCAAGAGCCTCAAGATAGATTTACATATTTTGCCAGTATAGTTTATGAGCCATTGTTGCATGATTCATCTATAAGAGGTATTTCTGCCTCTGTGAAATTTCATTTTCGTCGAAAAAACAGGTTTGATTGACATGGTCCGGCTCCATGTGTTTTTAGTTTCTTTAGACCAATTTTTTGCCTACTACCTAATAACAAGAAGAACATACCAGTATAATTTGCTGTCTTTTCGAATAATCTCGAAACTCAGCGAATTTTTCTTCGTAAAAAAGATGTCTAGGTCAAAAATTAGACCAAACAAATAAACCAGAAAAATGTGTACCCAAACTATGCCGAACTGGTTTTTAGGAGATATCTCGAAAATCAGCGAATTTTCCTCAGCGAAATTTTACAGATATATTCTTTTCGTCATTACGCATCCAACGAGTGCTCACCCGTCGAAGTTGGTGACATTTCATTTTTAGCAAAACTAAAAATTGGCGAAAAAAATGAATTCTCACAGATCTTGATATGCGATGGCCCGTGGAATAAGGTAAGGAAAGGAAGTGCAAAAGAATTTTTCACAAATTAGACCAAATAAACTAGAAAAATGTGTACCCAAATTATGCTGAACCAATTTTTAGGGGATATCTCGGAAATCAGCGAAATTACTTCAGCGAATTTTACAGATATATTCATTCCTCTCGACATTACTCATCCAACGAGTGCTCACTCGTCGAATTTGGTGACATTTCATTTTTAGCCAAAATTTCGCTAAAAATTTGCGAAAAACATGAAATCTCACCGATCTTGATATGCGATGGCCCGTGGAATAAGGTAAGGAAAGGAAGTGCAAAAGAATTTTTCGAAAAAGTCATTAGATCACAAATTAGACCAAATAAACTAGAAAAATGTGTGCTCAAATTATGCAGAGCCAATTTTTAGGGCACATCTCGCAAATCAGCGAAATTACTTCAGCGAATTTTGCAGATATAATCATTCCTCTCGAAATTACGCATCCAACGGTTGCTCAATCGTCGAAATTGCTGACATTTAATTTTTAGCTAAAGGGTTATATAGCCTATAGATTTTTTTTTACGAAAAACATTCAATCTCGCCGATCTTGACGAGCGATGGCTCATTCGACGTGGAATAAGGAAAGGAAAGGAAGTGCAAAAGAATTTTTCGAAAAAAGTTATTAGGTCAAATATTAGACCAAATAAACTAGAAAAATGTGATCCCAAACTATGCCGAGCCGAATTTTAGGAGATATCTCGAAAATCAGCGAATTTTGCAGATATATTCATTCTTCTCGACATTACGTATCCAACGATTGCTCACTCGGCGAAATTGCTCACATTTAATTTTTAGCTAAAGGGTTATAAATAGCCTATAGATTTTTTTGGGCGAAAAACATAAAATCTCGCCGATCTTGACGATCGTTGGCCCATTCGACGTGGAATAAGGAAAGGAAAGGAAGTGCAAAAGAATTTTTCGAAAAAAGTCATTAGGTCAAATATTAGACCAAATAAACTAGAAAAATGTGCACACAAACTGTGCCGAGCCGGTTTTTAGGAGATATCTCGAAAATCAACGAGTTTTCCTCAGCGAAATTTTGCAGATATATGTACATATTCCCCTCGTCATTACGAATCCAATGAGTGCTCACTCGTCGAAACTTCCATTTTTAGCAAATAAAATCTCTTGGCTAAATCAACTTCGACTTGTTGGACGCGTAATGACGAGAAGAATATATCAACAAAATTTCGCTAAAGAAAATTGGCTCATTTTCGAGATATATTTTAATCAACGGTTCGGCGTAATTTGGGTATACATTTTTCTAGTTTATTTGGTCTAATTTTTGACCTAATGACTTTTTTCGAAAAATTCTTACCTTATTCCACGTCGAATGGGTGGGTATCGCTCAATAAGATCGGTAAGATTCCATGTTTTTCGTCCAAAAAAAATTTATAGGCTATTATATAGCCAACATATGTTTAGCGAAATTTTGCCTAAAATCAAATGTCAGCAATTTCGACGAGAACTTGTTGGATGCGTAATGAAAGGAGGAATATACGCTAAGAAAAACTCGCGCAGATTTTCGAGATGTCTCTTAAATCTTCCTTTTTCTAATTTGCTTGGTCTAATTTATGACCTAGTTAATTTTTCATGAAAATCTCTTCATGCCGCATTCAACAAGTATGCTCACTCGTCGAAATCGATAACAAAAAATATTTCAATAGTTGCCAAACAACGACAAAATTCATTTCTTTGTCCTATAGACCAGTCTCATCTAAAATATGGCACAAATGCAAGGTTTAACTTACATTTACTTTTTTTTTGTTGCGATATTGAATTTCTAACGTCAACCCAACAAAACCTGGCAATGAAAACGACATCAATCTTTTCTTCAATAAATTGTAAATACTTGGGCCTGAGACAATGTGAGCTCTCAATGCAGTAATTAACTCTAGCATTTCTGATTCACTCTGAAGGCAACGTTTTTACGATTGTCTAAAAGAAAACAATAACGAAAAAATAAGCAATAAAAATCCCGGGACAATTATTGCAAGACTCATACTCATCTATCTCAATAATTCGAACAAGTCGGCAGCTTACTTTATACTCCTAGAAATCTATGCATTCGTACAAACTTATATTATGCACTGCGCATGACATGCGCATCAAGCTTATTCTCACTGTCAATTGTTATTTGATCTGAATGCATCACCACCCCTCATTGCGCGTGTCGTAGCGGATAAGTGTGTTGTATCTATTGACCACGTGCATACATAGCCTTTAGTTCTATGTAAAATAGACGCCGTTTGTGGACTATTGTTTTTTTTTTGTGGGATCGATGAAGCTTTTTTTAATTAGCAAAAATTTCACTTTCTGTCTGGCATCGAAGGTATACGTATTTGTGTACGTGTGTTGCGGAAAAACACCGAACTATTTTTATTACCTGAAAGTAATAGCTTACGTCATCAGTGTATGCAGACCGAAAAGTCAGTAATTCTCATTAAGCTTGAAAGACCATATTTCGTCCCGGGACCCCCATAGCCAGATCACTATCCAGCATTAGTTCGACACTTTTTTAACTTTATTTACCTCTGTAAAAATGCATTCAATTGCATCGTTGGAAAATGCTTTAATTCAGACCCCCGTCATTGCAACGAAAGCTTTCTGGTTACTTTACTTAATTTATGTTAGCTTTTTTCATCTATCATCTATCGCCATGAAGCTTTTCGAGTACATCTTATGGGTATGGTGTTTGTGGGGTGAGATTGGTGGATGGGGCATCTGGGGGAATTTTATTGTATAGTACGGATGGGTGGTGATGGTGGTGGTGGTGTTGGCCTGTATACATGGAAACCCCCGCGGCATTACAGCACACCAAGCAGGTACAAGGCTGCTGTGTCAACGGCCGAATCAAGTGCATATGAATTTTTTTTTCCACGTTAGAGATAGCTTCTAACATGAAATGCACTCATCAAGGACGAATTTTATTATTTTTAGTTGATGAACTCTATTTGGACTTGGTTATGACACTGATGTCATGCGATTTGGATTTTGTTTTCTGACTATTTGAATAAAGCATAAAGATTTTGTGACGGAAATAGTTTATTCGAAATTATCTCAAATGATTTCTTAGTTGTTAGATAAATTGTCGAAGAATGTTGAAAAATGGAAAAATCGAGTTTGATTTTATCTAACGCTTGATAAAATTTTAAGTATAGCCTTTTTAACAAATTTATGATATTTTCGAAAAATTCGAAATATTTCGATATCATTTAAAGAGGCACAGGTAAATTTATTATAATCGAATTTCTTGCATTCGAAATTTTTAACAGTGGGCACTTATTCTTTCCAGCCTCGACTCTAAAATATTAATTTCGTAAAAGCCAATAAGGACGTTAATAATTTCGAAAAATTAATGTCTTTGTATCGACGAAACAAAAATCGATGTTTTTGACTTTTCCTATACAGTAAAGATCCATATCAGTTCATATAATAGAAATGCAATATAACAGTTAGGCATATTTGTTACGCTCTGCTGTAATCGAACTTCGAACAATTTTTGATGACGTATTTCTGAAAAATAGAGTATCCGCAGCATTCCAGTTTATGATATTGGAGTTTTTTATTATTTTTTTTATTTATTTTTTTTTTATTTTGAAGGCAGAGGACAGGAGACCCTATCCCAAGCATGGAGTCCATAACGGCCTATTGTGCTGTCCTGTTAAAAGGCCATTCACTAAAACCTTCCTGTCCTCTTAATGAAGCGCATCAGCTCTTGGTGAGGAAGGTTTTTCAGCTTATCCACAGATAGAAGGGCAGAGCCTAGAGTATCCAGCCTGCACCGGGCGAAGGCCGAACAAGCACACAAAAATTGTTCGATTGTCTCGGGCTCTCCCTCCAGGCAGGACAGACACTCAGGGCTGTCAACAACTACCATCCTTGTTAGATGAGCGTGCAGTGAGCTGTGGCCGCTAGTGATGCCAACCACAGTTCTACATTGTTTCCTTCCGAGCCCCATGAGAAAATCGAAGATATTCCCATTGGGCCCATCAAGAAATAGTTTTGTACACCTGCAAGTACTCAGGTTCGACCATCTCTACTGATGTTTTCTATGAACATCCGCTTTGATCAGAGATCCGATACTCGAGGTGGCAACGCCTACCGTGGGTTCCGGTCCTAGCGACACCTTGTTGTCTATACACAACTTATCCACAGATGACCTGCAATCCTCCAGTAAGTTTGATATTATCCGTGGGCCACTCAGAGCCATCAAGACTGCCTGACTATCCGAAAGGATAGCAATGTCCTTTCCCTTGATTTGTATATCAAGGGCTAACTTTGCTACCATTGATATGGCGAAGACTTCAACCTGGAAAACAATGGTGTATCTACCAAGTGCGTACTACATCCAAATATCAGGCTCAGGAAAGTAGACACCCGTCCCAGCTCCCTCATTAGTGAGAGAATCGTCAGTGAAAATTTTTACAGTGGACCGGGGAAGGCTCGATAAGGCACTGCACTCAGTCCACGACTCCCTTACAGAGAAACGACGCCCGAAACGAAGCTCAGGTACCCTCGCATCGCGTAGTATACTGGCCAGAGGGTTTTGGTAGTGTAGGTATTGGAGTTACTCTTCAGAGCAATCGTGCGGGAAATTTGTGGAAAGGATAGTATTAGAAATGCCGAAATTAGTTTCATGACGCAATTTTGTAGCATCATGGGGGAGTAGAATTATTTTTTTATTTTTAGTCACTCATATTTCTCTGAGAATCTGAATTTACCTGTCCTCAATGCTATGCTTAGGAGGAACCTCACATCAGTTAGCTATATGTTGCCATAATCTCTTCCTGTATAATTTTCGCTTTACAACAAAAACTGAGGAGTAGTATGCTTCCATCTGGACAATTTCTGCCTCTGCAACAGTTAACAACAGCTAACTACTGTGGACTTCAATAATGTACTCAAAACGATGTCTAGCATTGGGATGGAATTGAGAATATGTGATCCAATCTTATAATGAGATAATTTCCTTTCCTTAATTCTGATTAATTTGGTGTCACTATTTCTGTAGTTTTTTTTTTTTAATAGGCACTTGAAAGATTACTTCAACCTTTTCCTTTCTGTTTGTATATTGTTCGACACATGACTTGCGTTGGAAGAGGTAAAAACACAAAATCCTTCAAAATGCCATTCGAATTTATTCAAAACGATAGAAATACAATCGACTCCATCAATTCAATGTTGGCAAAAACTAAATAAATAAAAAAATACTCCTAAAGCCGAAATGTTACTGTTTACATAATTTATAGCTTTTTAACGCCCTTAGGGTAAAATCTAACACTCGAATATGGTCGTAAATTACAATATCAAGCACTAAAAATCTAGAAACTCGTTCTACAAGTTCCACAAGTTCCAGTAAAACCTTCTATCTTTCATCGTTTTCTTGTCTAAAGTAATTGTAATTATTATTATTATTATTTTGACAAGAAAATCTAACCTCAAAATGAGATTACTCAATCATTGGCCGGGAAACTTCGGACGGGGATTTCTTACAGTACCTACGAATTCTAACTAGGTGCACATGCGCATATACTCGATGGCTAGATAAGCCAAGAGCACTAGGTAGCAAGGGTACACGATGATGAACCGTGTGTAAATTTTCCTAGAGGCATGTAGATTGTAGCTGGCGACGGGAATAAGTCGCTTTCTTATGTCATTTTATGGTGTCGTCGTTGTCGCTTGTAGTTCGCTTAAAAACGGAAGCATAAATTGCGCGCACAAATTAAATCATCGGCAAGTGAAAGTTTTTCTCTAACAAAAACACACACACATACATAAACAAAACTGAACAAACAATTAGCGAATGAAAATTTGAAATGAAATCAAGAGGAAAAAAGTTTTTTCGTTTTCTATGGTCTCGCGCAAAAGCGCAAGTTATAGTTTTAGGTAGGTAGGTAGGTAGGTAGGTAGGTAGGTATGTAGTGCAGTAAAGCCAGCACAGAAAGGTTGTTGAACTCCGGATGGAATGGCCTCGTCCGTGGCTTAAGAAGTAAACCGGAGTTGTTAGTAGCAACGTTGTTAGATAACGGATAGTGTGTAAGTTGTTTGCGCAAAATATTCGGAATTTCGGAGGAAATTATAAAATTTAGCCTAGTTTAAGAGTAAAGCAATTACAGAATTTGGGCAATAGGCCCAGAGATATGTGTTAAGAGGTTTTTTTGTTTTTTTTTTTTTTGTTTAGCAAATTTCAGTGTTTATTGTTATTGAGAAATTATTTGGAGCACAATTTTCAATGTTAAAATGTAGATGGAGGGTATTTGAAAGGATTTATGATTGTTAGAAATCCAGAGATTATGTACAAACAGTATCTATTAGCCTTAGCAATTCAACAATGTTAATTTCAAGACGACATCAGCTAATTTATAGTCACCACAAATTACCACTGCAGATTATGAATGCTGTCACAGCTCGTAGTAAAAATATTATGAATGCCAAGTTTTGTAAATAGGTGTTAATGTCAAATTCTAAAAATTCACCTGAGGTACATATGTAGTTTCGACTCGGTGAAAACTGGGGTCTATCAAACAATAAAAAGATTGTCGTAGACACTTCAACAACAAAATGTTGAAAAGTAGATTGGAATATGAAAGGAACATATCGCACCGTGGACTAGGGCGGGGAATGTCGTCAGGGTTGGCCATCTTTTTCTGCCGATAAAACTTCCGATTAAAGAAGAATTTGGTCATACCAAGCTCATCTTTAGAAAGGTCTGGAAGAAATGAACACTTTTGTTGAAAATCTCAGATTGATTGGGTGAAAAATGAAAAAACTATACATAGGTATTTAAAAACAAGTAAAAAAGCTAGAATTGGTCTAAGACCAATTCTAATGATACCCTAGATCAGGGGTGGCCAAGACGTCGACCGCGGTCTACCGGTCGATCGCGTAGACGTTTTTGGTAGCCCGCGAGAGAAAAAAATCAATTGAACAAATGTTACAATAAATTGCCATTTTCAGATAATTGCGCCGCTTCACGTGGCGTGAGTAACGGATAACCCACCCCTCGCCAACATGGTGCCAAGTCTTTGCCGCACTTACCCATCGCACGCTCTTTATTTCTCTCGATATCTCTCTCTCTTTATCTCCTGTATTAATAAAAAATGCGCCTTTGTGTTCTCAATTAGTGTACTCAGCTTGTACGAGTATTTAACTCTGACGATGGTTTTGTTACGTGGTGATAATAATAGCGACTAAAATGAGCGGGCAAGTTTGTCGAGTGCGGAAAAAGGTTACCATTATCAGAGGAGTTATTTACTTTTATGTTCAAGGATTAATGTGTTTATTCTATTTGTAACTCAGGAGGTCTAGTACTACACACAAAAAAAAGCATTTTAAAACTACACACACAAAATACGTCACTGACTTTCCGGTTGGAAGTAAAATTTAAGAAAATAGAAGAACATGAGTTAAAAACTGGCTTATCTGCACACAGAAATCGGTTTTTACGAAGCCAGGCACAAAATTAAAAACAGCGACATTGGTATCGTAAAAATAAAAAGGAAATTCTTCTGTAAATCGCCGGCATTTCCCTGCCTCGGGAATTCTAAATTTTCGCCGAGCAGTTGGAGAATTTACACGAGAAGTTCGAAAGAAGTTTTTGGAGCTCAGCTAGAAGTCATCAGTTTCATAGTGTTCCCTTTTAACGAAGGCATTAACATTGACAGAGGAAGAAATTATAGTTGGTCCGACATATCTAAGTATTTTTCAAATTTGGACTATTCGGAAGCATATACAGATTTTTTTAGGAAAACTTTTTGCGTTTTATTTAAAACCATTGCTGACGGTAGACCGCTGCGATATTCTGAATTATAATGTAGACCTCGCACAGTTTGGCCACCCGATGAATGCCCGTATTAAATTTCGTATGGTCACCGATCTATTCAAGTATTAATTTTGAAGCTGTTTTTCGCATATATTTCTAGAACTGTTTGTCGCACAGAAAAAATGATTATAACCAATTTTATAGGATTTCGTATTCTGCAGAAGTTTTTAGTACAATAAAAATGTCTTGGACAGATCGTTTTCAAAGTATACGTAAAAAGCAGAAATTCTTATATGGCAACACCTAGAAAGAGTTGCCCGATACAGTCCATTTTTGAAATTTTATTTGATAATGTAGTAAAAACATCATGTACGAAATTTCAGCTCTCTACGTCGACGCGTTCTCAGTCAGTGTCCAAATATATAGCGGAAAACGAAATTTTTATATGGCAACCCCACGAAGGAGTTGCCCGATTTGTCTCATTTTCGAACTTAATTTTACTTTTTTTTTTAAAGTTCGTGTACAAAATTTCAGCTCTTTAAGTATACGCGATCTCGAGTTATCGTGCGCACGGACGGACGGACGGACGGACGGACGGACGGACGGACGGACGGACATGCAAAAATCGAAATAACTTTTAATATTATGAATGGGTGTCCAATCCATTTTGCTCTACCATCATTATTTCGAGGTATTACAAACGGAATGACAAACTTAGTATAATTTCATCTAGGGTATAAAAAGAGTGAAATACTGTCAATGTTGGCCAGTGCTGTCTAGGTTGGCCAATCGACAAAATATGTGCTGAAATTGAAATTGAAAATGACCTGGAAGAATTAATTGAATAATAAAAAAAGTCGAATTTGTTGCTTTTTTCGTTTTTTAGCAAAATTTGAATGGCTTATCTTCCTTTAGCTGTGTGTTATTGGCGGCTTTGTTGGAATTACTGCTGGGCATTTTTTGGGAGTATTCGAAGCACACTATCACAGTGGGCCAACCCTGATTACACAATTTAGCCAACCTTGTTGGTAAGCACTATTGCGCATCGCGTTACCCCACAACCAATCGTATTTACTGGTGCTAAAAAAAAAATGTTTTTTTTTTAATTTCAAGCCACTGATTGCACAACACGCTCCAAATCTGTAATGGCACGACAAGTTCGTTGTCACATAGAGAAGTTTTGCCGGGCTCGCACATTCGTGGCATTAGTGGTGAAAACTAAAAAAAATCGTAGTTGGGCTGACCTAGACGGCGATATCCCAACCCTTATGATATTCCCCCTTCCCCTATATTTAGAGGAGAGCAATTTTAATAGAAGAAGTATTAGCTGGAAATATCATGGAGTGAGGTAAAGGCTTTCAAGCAAAATAAGATTCGATTCCATATAGAGCTGAGCAACCGTTTCCGTCATGTGGATTAAGTATTCCTTTAAACACTCATGAGACATAGGGTGCAAAATAGCAGCTATCTATCAAACCGGGTAAATTTTTTTCAAATCTCTCTAAGCATTTGCCACTTGCTCTAATATCTTTCTCAAGTGCTTCTTGGTTTCCACCTCGATGAGCTCCATTTAAAAAAGTTGTTACGTCGGAGGGTGTCGCGTGTATTTAACTCCATTTTTTTATATATATTTTTATTTAACACGTTGACTGCCAACTACGAGATAACTCGTAGTTTGCGTTATTGCCTACGACACCAACTACGAGTTATCTCGTAGTTTTATAATATGATCAAATTAAATTGGCTTTTACCTCGGAATCCTAAAAAGTAGCGTGGCAATAAACGTATAAGGACAAATTTGCGAAGGAGTACCACAAAATGATTAAAACAGTCATTTTCGTATATGTATACTCTAGAATTGCGTGGAATAGAAAAATTTTGTGGGCTAGGTAGTTGCAGTACACTTGCTTCTTGAAAAGAGCATCGTATAAGTCTCAATTAAAGATCCAGTAGAGAGATTTTGTGCAAAGTATTTGTTTCAACAGTATTGTCATAGTCCCCCATGTTTGTCCCAAAATTATCCTGCACATCCCCTATGTATTTGTATGTAAAATACTGAGAATGTTGCCATATAGACTATCCCAGACAATAAGTTACGAGAAATTTCTAAAAACTCCTAGAAATAAAGTCCCTAAGTACTGAATACTTCCTGTTTATCCCGGGAAAGCTATAGGATCTATAGGAGAGAACAATGGGATGTTCCTGGGTAATTTTGTGATGTATACGAAATTAGTATTCTGCAGGTAATACTATTCTATAAACAAATAGGGTAGACGATTACAAGCATGTGGCGGCGAGTCTATGTCGGATCGTACATTTCCGAACACTTAAGCCTAGCAAAAATAATTCGGGTCTAGTAACACTTTTCTGAACGTAGAAAGATTGCACAGTGGTCCCAAACCCTGAAAAGCTGGCCAAAAGTCAAAAACGTATTCAATTCAGGTGAACGTCTGTACTCGGGGGTTTTCGGGGTCGCTGATTACGAATTCGAAGTCAAAATGTAGAAAAACAAAATGGCGGATCCAATATGGCTGAAAATTTCTTCAAAAACTTATTCAATTCGGGTAAAAATCTGTACTCGGGAATTTTAGAAATTATGATTGTGAATAAATTAAATAGAAAATGTAATGACAGTTGACATTTGAAGATTTGGGAAGAAGAGATTGGAATACAGTAATTAATCATTATTACAATGACAATGAATATTTATAATATATTTCTTTCATTATTTTATTTTTAATCGATATAATTTGAGCACTTTTTACAATTAATCGCTGTCCTGCGAACTGTCATCATCGTCCGATATATCGCTCGTGTTATTTGAAAAAATCTGACTTAATTCTGGAACTGAAGGTGGAATCAATAGTTCAACCGCGTATAGAGATAATGATCTTAGTTTCTTTGGAGGAAGTTTTCGCAAACTGGATATTATTGGATCTGACATTACTAAAAGCCTGCAAAAAATGTCTTCCATGTTTTTGATGCGGTTACATCTTCTCGGAATCTTTTAATATACTTGTTACATGATTCCTGAGCTTATTCAGACATTTGTCCGATAGAAAGTAACGAAGATTCCATGATTCCGTGACCATGAATAAGAATTTTGTGTACTATTGTTGGCATGAAGTATACCACGAATATAGT